>OZ010794.1:314207993-314865327 GCA_963932465.1 Maratus speciosus
TTTACGATTGTGGTACATAACATATTCGGCAAATTGGAGGTGGATCGGAAGTACTTTTTAAGTGTTATTGTGTTTAATCAAACTCGGAGATACATATCATGTTTAAAATAATTTTCTTGCATGTTATGTTTGGAAAGTAAACACCTACTTAGAATATTAGGAGTTGTTGTATTGCATTTTGTTTGATAAATGAAATAATTTCTAGCAATATTCTTGCCGTTTTAAATTTCATGCTTCTTCTCCATCCATAAATGATGTTTGTTACGTTTACAAAGACTAATATCGTTGATGGCGATTGGCATTATGTTTCCTCCGTTATCGATTTCCACTTAAATACAAAAGTTTAAATTTTTCTCCTTTATAAAAATTCATTTTCATAGACGTTTAGTCTATCAGAACTTAATCTTTTATGAATTATCTGATCTTTTTTATTTTTTATTTTTATTTTTTGTAAATTGTAACACTATGATGTGTGTTCTACATTGTAACAAAATAAACTGTTTAAAATGGGAACTGAAGCATTTTTAAAAATCTCCAACTAAATTAATTTTTGTGTTAAAAGTGGAAATAGAAGTAAATTGAAGTAATTTAGTAAACGTTTTGAAACAAATTCGTAATAACATGTTTAGTTGTTCGAAACATCTTAATTTCGAACATCTTTCTAATTTAAATAACAACATAGTTATTGAAAACAGAAACATCGGTATTGTTAAATAATAATAATAAGAAGAATATTTCAATATTTTCTATTAAATATTTACTTAGTCAACAATATACATTTTTTTAAACATATGGCATTAATGCGCAAAACTGTTTAATTTCATGCGCTTGTTTTATATAGAAAATTTTATCAAAGCTAATGAGTATATCATGTGTTAATCTTCAATACGATTTTATAAATCTTTTCTTTTTTTTTTTTTTTTTTTTTTTTTTTTTTAACAATAAATATTATTTAAACGAGTTCGCAATAATGAATTTTATTTACATTTCTCTTTTTTAAGTGTGCAAAACACTATCGAAATTACCCAAAAGATCATGTAAATATTTAAATCCCAGTAAAACTTCATAGGTAACTAAAAATTCTATGGACAAAAATTTTTAAAATATTAAAACACGTGTTGTAAAAAGAAGACATAAAAATGCGATGATGATAATCACGTAAAAAGGGCTAAAAATAACTAAATAAATTAATAGACAGACAATAATATTATCTTGCGATTGTAACTTGTAAAACCAGTTTTCAAAAGCAATGTTTTTATATTTTTGCGAAAAATATGAATAAGAATAGTTGAAGAAAGACATACACACACATTTTTCTATCTCTATATATAAGTGTTGATATGTAATAATAAACAATTTCGCCATTTTACATTAGTTAATGTATTCCAAAAATTTTATAATAACTACCTCTTTTACCTGTTTATCAATAATATCATAAATATCAATTATATTTTAATCCCTTGTCTTTAAATCAGCGCATTCTTTTATTTCTTATTATAAAAACCTTAATCTGTTAAAGGAACACTGTTCGTAAAAACATACTAATTTATTTTTTTCTTTCATAGTTTGAGACATTACATTCTTATTTCTTTCGAATAATTATTAATACCATTGTTCATCCTTTATTAAAATTATTATTTCATATCCTATAATTCTTAGCAAGTATTTGCCGCTTCTAATCGATTTACCTTTTAAAATTTCCGCTATAAGTAAAGAGTTCTGACATTATGTCATGAATTTCTTGGTTGCTTCTCGTTTTCATCCAATAGCTAGATGGGCCACCCCCGGCACTTTCCGTATCTTCAATTTTATTGGAGCTTCGAAAGCAGCGTCAAGATATCACTGAGCGAATTGCTAGTATAAAACGCAAGTGCACTGGCTTGGAACTTTGTACGTATATTAGAAATTGTACGTTTTCTAATCTGCTAACAAACGCCTCTCACTTGGTGGAGTTATTTTTCAAATAGTGTAGTTCTAATACATTTTAACATCGTGTCGCCTTTGCTATGATGTGATGCAGCCTAGTTCCGAGTTTCAACAGGATTAACTAGTATAATTTGTTACTGATATGTGAATTCCAATAAATTCTTTTCTGATTATGCCTCCTCTTTTGACTGAATGGGAAATTCTTCCCAATGACCGCATTCCTGTCTTCCAACTTTAGCCACTTATGACTGCAAATTAAATATCCTACGGAATAATTACTGGTTGTCAACGATATGTCATGCGTTCATCATTACAATCTAAATTAATATCGAGAAGTATCACATATATATGCGGATATACACTGGTCATCAAAATTAAAAGATAATGAGAAAAAATATGCTCACTAAGTTAATGTTGCAACCAAGTCCCAATGCTGCAATTATTTATGTTAATTAAATACTATTGAACTCAAAATTGCACTTCCGTGCATACGTTAGCGTCGGAAATATGCAAAATAGATTATTGAAAATGGGGTGCGCAATGGGCGTATGTTGTAATTCTGGTCTGTAGTGTCGTTTAAAGTGAATGTGGTGTCTGAGTGTGATCAGTATTCATTAGTTAAGATTCAAAGGCATCATTTAAGTTAAGGTCAAAAGTGGCGAGTAATGAATAGAATCGAGGAGGGTCAAAAACACGTGGAGGTCGCCCAAGATTTGAATATCCCTCAAAGTGTCCTATCAAGAGCTTCTAGCCGCTTTTAAGCACTGGTTCCGTTGATAGACAGTCTGGTCAAGGGAAATAAAGAGCAGCAACTGCATCCGAAGACGGTTTTTGTCATTGTGGCTCGAAGAAACCGCGTAACGACTGCAAGAGATTTGGTTTCAGACTTTCAGGCAGCCACAATAACTCGATATAGCCATTCTACTGCAAAACGAAGACTTTACGAAGATGTACTGTATGCCAGAAAACCAAAAGTTCGTGTCCCACTCACTCCAGCTTCCCAAGGGGCCTGTTTAAACTGTTGCCGTTGTCATGTTTAATGGAGCCAAAAAGGCTGGACTCGAACGGGATATTTCACGGATAATGGAATGGCAAGTTGCATCGTCCTTCATCTATTCAGATCAAAACACTTCTAGCATCAGTTTTCAGACAATATCTGGACTCGTCAGTAAACAATACTTGAACCTAGTCTTCTTGCCTCCATTGAACTTGACGATGGCAACAGTTTAAACGGACCCCTTGGGAAGCTGGAGTGAGTGGGTCACAAACTTTTGGTTTTTTCGCATACAGTCCGTCCTCTTTAAGACTTCGTGCAGCAGTAGAATAGCTACTTTGTGTTATTGTGACAGCCTGAACGTCTGAAACCAAATCTCTTATAGTCGCTTCGCGGTTTCTTCGAGCCACAATGACGAAAAACGGTCTTCGGATGCAAATGTTGCTCTTGGTCTCCCTTGACCAGGTTTCTGTCAATGGATCCAATGCTTAAAAAGCGGCTCGAAGCTCTTGATATGACACTTTGAGGAACATTCAAATCTTGGGCGACCTCCATTTGTTTTTGACCTTCCTCGATTCTACCAATTATTCGGCACTTTTGACTTTAACTCAAATTATGACTTTGAACCATAACTAATGATTACTGACCACATTTAGACACCATATTCACTTTAAATAACACTACAGACCAGAATTCTAACATGCATCTATTGCGCACCACATTGTAAATCATCTAATTTGCATATTTCCTACGCTAACGTATGCGCGGAAGTGCAATTTTGAGTTTCATATTATTTAATTAACAAAAATAATTGCAGCATTTTGCATTGGCTGGAACATTAACTCAGTGAGCATTATTTTTTCTCATTATCCTTTAATTTGATGACCAGTGTATATATATATCCTTTACGCTCTCTACTTAGCGGAAAATTGGCAATGGCAGAATCGGAGGTCCCTTCCCTATGACCACTCACACACACACATATATATATATATATATATGAGAAAACGAGTTTCAAGACTCGTCTTATCCAGAAAATTAAATTTTGGGAAATTGCAAAAAACTTTTGACTACACTGTAAAAAAAAAATCTGTAGTTCTACAGATGTAAAGTTACATGCTTACTAAACTTTCACCTGTAACTGTACGAAAAAAGCTGCAAATCTACAAAACTAGTTTTTGTAAAGCTACAAAAATCTGTAACTTTACAAATTAATCTGCTAAAATTTCAGTAATCTTACTAAACTTTTATTTGTAACCCTGGCTGGAGTTACATGAAAAGTTCTCGGAATCCCAGTTTCCAAAAAAATTCTTAGTAACCTTGCAGATTTTTTGATTTTCGGCGCAAAAGTGTGTCTGTTACATGAAATTTTGTTGTTGCCGTTACATGAAAAGTTCTAGGAATCCAAGTTTCCTAGAAAAACTTTAGTAACTTCACAGATTTTTTTTTACAGTGTACGTCCTTTGTATTCCATTGTGAATCAAGATTTTATAATGCCAAAAATATAGGAAGAAACCAATTTATATACAGGCTGTACTGCGTTATCGGTACAGGTTTACGAATAGAGTAGATTGATAGAGAAAACACAATTCTTTTAATTTTGGATAAGGTAACTTTTAAAACTGCTACATTTTGCAAATTTAATAATGTTGTCTATAAAATTACATGATTGACTTGTTCTCAGGCTTATGTGGGTGAAACTTCCGGTTCTCTAAATGTTCGTATTAACGATCATAGGTCTAATGTCAGTAATGATTATTTACAGTATACATCTTTTGAAATTTTACATTTTAAATTGCATTCTTTTGGTAAAATTTTAATTGAAATTTTGGCACATGTTGAAACTCAGAATGAACGTTTGAAAATAGAAAATGACTTCATTTTGAAGCATAGGACTTTGTATCCTTATGGCCTCAATACAGTATTGAATGCTTATAATGTAAAAAGTATTGATAATGTGTATAGTTTTTTGAATTTGTTTAACAATTTGAAAATAATTAAAAGAGATGCGAGGGATTCACATGTATTGTCCAGTAAATTAAATTGTTTAGTGCCAGATATGTGGATTTGTGATGTTGAAAAAGATTTTTGTGCTAATTGTAGTACACTGTAAAAAAAGAAAAAATCTGTAAAGTTACTAAAGTTTTTCTAGGAAACTGGGATTCCAAGAAATCTTTATGTAACGCCAACAAGAAAAATTCCTGTAACAGACGCTGTTACAGTATTTTTTCCTGTTGCCGTTACATAAAAATTTCTTGGAATCCCAGTTTCCTAGAAAAACTATAGTAACTTTACAGATTTTTTTTACAGTGTATTAAAGCTGTAAAGAAAGCGGTTTACACTCTTAAGCTTAAACCTTTAAATAAAATTTAAAAAGATTGTGGGATTTTTAAATTTTCTAATTTGCATTTTATGAACCGGCTTTGTGACATTATCAATTTTAGATTAAAGAATATTTCAGATTCTAAGACTGACAGGGTTTTCTTTACTTTGAATTTTCAACAGAAGTCTTTCGTTAATTTAAAAATTAAAGATTTTTTTCAAATATTATGATACTTTTTTCCCTCTTAGAGATATTGATATTACTGTTGCTTATAAATATAACATTCCTCTTAGTAAAAAATTGTTCAATTATAGATATCTTGCTTTTTCTAATGAAATTCCTAAAACATGTAAATGTGATACAGATTTCTTAGATTTTAATGATTATTTTCCTAAACACGTTATTACTGGTAAATTAAATATTATACAGAACAAAAATTTGCATTTTATGATGGGCTTGGGTACTTAATTTAGATTAAATAAAACAATTGGCAAGAGAACAGCTATTCAGATTTTTGAGAGGGATTTGAAAAAATTCATTCTGCAATTATGTTACACCCCGTTATATTTAACACCCCGATTGAATCTTTTTTTGAATGGGAGTGGCATATAATGAAGGAATTTGATTTGTTTGTTAATACTGAACTAAACAGTAAGGATTATGTTTATCATAGTCTTAGCAAAGAGGATTTAAATTATATTCAATTTTTGCATAAGAATTTTGTAATAGTACCTGTGGACAAAGCGGCTTCAAATTATGCAATTATAATGAAAGCTTTTATATATTGACAAATGAGTTAAATGATAGCAAATTTTATAAGGCATTTAAATTAAGTCATACTGTTATTGTTAAAAAATTTAATGCTTACACCAAAAAGGCTAGAAAAATGTATTCATACAATTTTGCTATTAATAATTATCATACTTTTCCATTTTTGTTTTTGATTCCTAAATTTCACAAAATTAACCTATTAAATTCAGATTCATATGTTGTAATTCAAGAGGTATTTGTAAAAGTTTAAATGTTAAGTTACAGCAGTTTTTGAAGCGGATTTATGGTTTTTTGAAGTTTAAGTATAGAAATACTAGTTATTTTTGGTGTATTGACAATAGTAATGAGGTTTTGAATAAAATTTAAAAAACGCCCATAAAGCCTACTAATTTGTATACTTTTGATTTTGAAAATCTTTTTTTCTAATATACCCATAGATTTACTTTATGATACATTGAAAAATATATTTGTTTTGTTTTACATTGAGAAGGAGCTTGGAATAAATAGAGATTTCTTTTCCTTGAGTTTATGTAATTTCTGTTTTTTTAATAATTTTATTACATTCAATACCTCGCTTTTTTACCAGGTATGTGCCATTGGGATGGGTACTGATTTTTCGAGTTCTGCTGCTAATCTCTTTCTTTTTTACTATGAATTTAACTATGCTTTAAACAGTAATAAGAGTTTTGTAGTTTTAAGTTATATCGATAATCTAATCGTATTCGATAACAAACTCTTGGTATCGATTAACGATATCTATCATCCATGTTTAAAATTAAATAAGGATTCTGTTTATAGTTTACATGTTATTTTTTTGGATTTAGATCTATTAATTAAAGATAATAATATATTAGTTAAACTTTTTGATAAACCGGATCTTTTTAATTTTGATAATCAATGCCGCACTGGTTTTCAAATTTAAGTAAAGGAGTGTTCATCATCATTATTTTGGGGCAAGTTAACAGATTTTACAGGATTTGTAGCAATGATGAGTTCGCAGATTTTTAAATTTACTGCTAATCTTTTTTACAATAATTTATTTCAATATCTGTTTATTTTTCATTATGTAAATCAGCTTAATAAGATTTTTATGAAGTGGCAACAGCTAAGCAGCCAAGTACCGTAATGGATGCTGATGGAACTTCTTGAATATATGAAAGGTGTGGACTAAAGTCTTTTTAAGAACGTCTGCATTTTGATGAATTTCAAATTGGACCTGAGGTGATATGGAAGGAAGTTTATGAATATTAGGATGACGGAAAGACAAGTCTGGTTGACGCTGGTCTAACTTGGATTATGGCCTTGCTTGCAGCTCCTGTCGTTAGAGAGATATGGAGCGTAGTGGATATTTTAAAGGTATCAAGTTTTTCAAGTCTTCACGGGTCAAGGTGGGGTTAATTCCTTCTCACATGTTCAATGTTTTTAATTATTTAATTACTTAAGGATTTATTTATATATGAATTTTTATTTGATTATATATTATAAGTTAAATTCAGTTCTATTGATTTTGAATTGGTTGGTTATTTATGTTCTTTATAGCTGTTTTGTTTCGTTAAGTTTTTGAAATTTTAAGTTTCTTTGATGATTTTTTACACTTTTGAAGTATGGGGGTTGGCCATATCTTGCGAAATCTGTGAGGATTCAATTTCTATTTATGGTACCTGTTTTCTGACTCCTCCCACTTTCAGACGAGCAGTGAATCGTTTGTTTATTGTTTTTTAGTTATTAATGATCATTAGTTTTATTGCTGTTTCGCACCCTCTTTTTCATAGATTTCATAATTCATGTACTCTTGATAGTGCTATATATATAAATATATATATATATATATACATATATAGATATATGGATATATAAACCAATGCAAATTATTATGAATACATGTGAATACATAAATTATAATTGAAACTTTATGCAAATTAAAAATGATGCATTAACCTTTATAAATTTCTCTGAAACAGATCATAAGAACTGAGGCAAGGAATTAAAAATATAGTAAATATGGGTAAAATGGAAATATTTGTGGAACCAAGGCAGAATCATCATAACCAAATTATCTTGAGTTCCACAAATAACTCTCTCTCTATATATATATATTTTGCCACTCTTACCTCATTAAAATAAATATGATTATGACTTCTATCAAAATGACCCTATAATTTAAACAGTAATTTGTATTCGAAAATTCATTAGTCATATTCCATTAATGAAATCGCATTTATTTTGTCAAATCAGAGTGAAAAGATTTCCTTTCAAAAAATCAGATATATTGGCACTAATTATGTCTTTATTTTCCTTCGGTTTCAGATATGAATTTTGAAAAGAGAATTCAGAAAGCTCATTCGATTTTCACATCATGCATTATTATCAAATATTTATATATTTAATTAACGAACTTATTATATTTACTTTATTAAGAAACGGGATTATTAATTATTTTTGGTGGCATTTATAATTTTTCCTTTTTGTTTGATCTTATATATTCCTTTCCACTAGTTTTTAAATGGGTCTGGCATATTTCATTATATTACTTGAAATCTATTTAACAATTCTAGACGTTTATGGTGAAAATTAAATTTTATGACAAGTTATTTTACTTCGACAGCCGTATTTGTTAAACAGGTTATAGTTTGAAACAAATATAAATCAATTCTAAGCGTGAGCTGTAACTGCTGTTCTATAAATAGAAAATGAATCTGATGGTACCAAACTTCTTTGTATAATAGTCGCCGAAGTATAAGTGAGACTGAGATCGAATTGATCGATTGTTTAATGGTATCAGTGTATTATGTATATACACTGGTTTCCAAAAATTAACGAAAAATCATAAAAAGAGCGATAACGCGTTCAAAAAGAAAACTATCTTTATGAAATTTGCATATATTGTTAACTAAAAGATCTTGAATAAAATTACAAAATGCAAATTAGTGGCGCTGCTATGAGATTGCGTCATCTGCGAGGAGCATAAAAATGCATGCTGGAGAGTATGGTTGCAGGTGTTGCTGTGATTATGAGATAAGAAAACTGAGATAGCCAATTCATTAGTATGACCTAGAAGTACCATTTTTCGGAACAACTGCAATATAGAGAATATTGGACGATTGGAGGTAGGTCAAAGCCAGACAGAGGTAGCCAGATGGCTAAATGTGAGACCTTCTGTTGGTCACAGGCTTTGCCAACAATTTCAAACCACTGGTTCGTACTCCAGAAGGTTCAGTAAAGGACGGGCAAGAGCTACAACAATAACCGATAACCGATATTTGCGGTTATGTGTACGAATTAATAGAAGAGCAACCACTCTCATCTTAGAGCCTCCCTTGCCGGAGCCACTTGAAGGCTGATTTCAACGTCTGCTGTCCGCACGTGGCTTCATGAAGGTGGTCTTTACGCGAGGCGACCAGCCATTTGTGTGCCGCTCACCTCATGTCACTAGGGGAAATGTTTAAGGTGGGAACGTCAACATGTCCACTGGACGACTGATCAATGGAGGCGTGTTCTTTTCTGAGATGAGTCCCGGTTTAGCCTCCAAAGCGATAGTAAGCGTTGTTTGATTTGGAGAGAACTGGGAACACGCAATCATCCATCAAACGTTCGTGAAACAGATTCATACGGATGAGGCAGTGCCTGTGTTCGGGGTGGTATCTCTTTGGGTGGATGTAAAGACATCCATATCTTTCCACGTAGAACTGTGAATGCTCACGTCTATAGATATGACATTCTTGATGCTTATTTGCGCCCATACGCCGGCAATATAGGCAAATATTTCCTGATACAGGACGACGACGCCAGACAGTGCAAGGCTTGCGTCGTGAAAGATTATCTTCAGCACCAAGCAATTCAGCGCATGGAATGGCCAGCTCGATCACCGGACTTGCATGTTTGGGATGATTTATGAAGATGTGTTGCTGCTCTCAATTACCCTCCTCAGACCCTTGCTACGTTTAAAATTACTTTACAATAGCAATGGCTCGCACTTCCCCGTTAACTTAGCGATCGCACAACTGACAATATCACACATCTATGTATGTGCTGTATTTCTCCTAGGGGTGATAATTCTCCATATTAAAGGAACTTTTACTATACCAAACCTACACATTTATTTTTATATTTTATAATTGTGTTAATTTCTCAAACACCACAATCGTCTGGTATTTTCTTTTAATGTTATTTCATACCTCACTATGTGTTGTATATTGTGGCTTAGTTTTATAAAACTCTACATGTAACATGTTGAGTAATCGCTATTTTTGTTGTTTTTCCTTAATGTTTGGAAACCAGTGATAATAAATCGTTATACTCACGAATTATGAAGGTTGAAACGTGTTCCACAGCAGGCCACATGATTGAGTGAATACCTTGAGCAAAGAACATCCGGGGATTTGTGTGGAATTCTTCCTCAATGGCGTCATAGATACGCTAATAGATACGCTAATAGCACGGTGAGTGTTTACGGATTTACAGACGATATTTCATGACTTCTCATCGATATCACTGCAAACAATCTTTCCATTCTCTAATCACAAAAGGACGGTTACTATAAAGAAGAAAAAGATCCCCTTGCACAGCATGCAAAATTGACAATTGTCGGCTCCTGTATTTTATTTCTTTAAGGTGGTGCAGAGAATGTTTGGAGGCATTCGTGAAACTAACAGTTTTAGCGACCTTGCTTTCAAGCTGACTCCTTGTTTTCAGGCTGAAGACTTGCATCCATCTAACACGTTACTGATGTCTTAATCCTATTTACTTTCCTCACACTCTGGGCCCTCAATTTCCAGCGAATTTTCGCTTCAAATGCGGATACACTATTTATAGTCTTACGTTTATTTACGTAATATATGTATAGGCTTTTGTGGTATTCGTAATTAGACAGGTTTGAAGTAGAGACAATGACTAATCTGAAATGTCAAGTAAGAGTATTACTCGCGTACAGAGGGTTCCGTAGAATAAATTAATGAATTAATAATTTTATTATTAAGAAACCGTTGCTAACAGAATACTAAGACTTTGTAGAAAATTATACAACACTAGGGGGCTCTGCCCCTACGAGCTACGCTCGTCAACCCCCGTACAGACACCGCAGACTCTAACAGCACACTAATTTGATCGCCTTTAAAAAGATTTCGGAAGATTGAATTATAATTTGAATCTGACAATTATAATCTGACGTAATTTTCACCAAACTTTTCTTTCTCTTTTTAATATTCACGTCAAAATACTTTTGTTAGAAATGAAATATTATGATCATCTTAAAATGTCAAGTAAATGTCTCGCGCAATTTTTAAATTAAAACTGTTTTGCAATATTATTTTTTGTTCATTTTACGTAATAAGTGTAATATGACGTAAATTCTCCTATTTAGGACTTCTAACGCATGTTGCTGAATTTATTATTTTACAATATTCTTTCTCATTTAAAATTCACGTGTAACTATATTTTTTATGACGTAATTTTCAATGAGTTCCTGCTTTTTATATTTTTTGTTTATAATAGTCACGTGTAAAATAAATTTTTAATTTGAAGCAAACATTACTGTTTGCGCTGTTTATACTGTTGGCAACAGTTTAAATTAATACAATTTTCTAAAATTTCTAAAAAATATCTCTCGAAATGCTGAAAATTTGAATTTAAAGTAGAAATAAAACCTCGAAAAATTATTCAAATTAAAAAACTAACTGCAATCTGCACACCGGGAAATTCTGATGCATAAAATGATCTAAAAATGATTAAATTCCTATGTACAGTTTTTGCTCCTATAAAACTTTTTTAATGGAACGATTTTGTCCAACTTTGGCATTAAATATCTCTTAAAATAATTCTTCGATTTGAAAACTGTCTGCATCAGCATGTTTATCAAACATTTCTCTATAATACTACCGATTTTCATATTTTTGTATGCAACAGTTTTTTTAATATTAACGAAGAAAGACATCCGGTCACAAAAAATTCAAAACCGGCGGCGGCGGCGGTGACAGCGGTAGTTACTTTTTTTTAGAATAGAGAGATAGTGTTGGGTATAACTATATATACTAGAAATGCATTAATGGATATACCATGAAAGTTCAAAGAGATATGGAATCTAAATAAGATCAAATATACATATTCTGGCATAACTCATTTTTTAATATTATCGTCATATGTTTATGGTTAACTTAATTCTGTACTGACAATAAAAGGAGTGCATATTTAAACTTCATTTAGCATTTCATAAAATTAAATTAAGCGTAGTAATAAACTTTCTTTCTACAGTGTAGCTAAAACAAAACCTTTGTTCAAAGTTTAAATTTGGCATTGCGCTAAGCGCGCTTCGAAAGGAGATCACAAAGTTGTAACGCTGCCTTTGTCCGTGTCGCGTTTTTCCAGATAGGAGTTTAATTAACTTTTATAAAGTCATTCGAGGCATATTGAGAGATCAAATTCAATGCAAACTACTCGCGAATCTCATAGTATTTATGTGATTAATTCTAATTAAATTAGTGTGCTTTTAACAATTTGACGTTTATTGATTTTATACTGCTACTGGGAATTGCATTATACATATATATTATTAAAAGTTGTTAACTAGGTTTTAAACGCCGACGGTACATAGAGTACGTCGCCCCTGTCATTATGTATGTTCAAACCGTTGATATCTTTAACACTTAATATCTCGCCTAATTACTGACGATTTTTTTCGAAAATCATTATCAACAATGCTTTTATACATTTGATACGATAGGTACCTCCAGCGCTGCTCAGCACTTTTTCTAAATGCCCGTTAATCGAAATTTGTGTGTAACGGAAAAATGCGATTTTCTCAAAAACTATGTGACCTAGGGTAATCGCTGTAATTTTCTTGCAAGGTTTAAATTAACGTCTACTAGCTCTAATTTTTTCATAATTTTAATTTCAGTTGATTCGTAATTAGATGGGGTGGGGATATTTTTTGCGCTAAATTTTTGTGGATATCTTTGAAAATATAATTGAGTTTAGCGTTACGAAATCTTTCACACCATATAGAAAGAAAAGAAGGTTTTTTTTTTCAAGTAACTTGACTAGCCCCTTTACATGTTTAATAAATATATTTATTAATGTTTAATAATCTGTTAATATGTGGGTCAATAGTCTTTATTACTTCCCTCAATTTGAACTTTCTACGTTCCATATTTTACGAGTAAAATGACTGCGACAGACAGAGGAGTGATCTTATAATGGTTCTTTTTTTACTTTTTAAGTACGGAACCCTAATAAATGATAATTTCAGATTAATTTATAATATTTTTTAATATATGTTTTTTAATTTCATTCAATAAACACATTTATAAACAACAATTAAATTTCTACTAATTTTCTGAATAGTTTAACAAAATAAGAATAATAGCATGCATGTTAAGTAATTTAGTTGTACAAATACCTTAATGACAATACTTTTCTTCAGATTTATTTCTATTCTCAGCTTTAGTGAAAGATAATCCTTGTTAGCTTTCCTGCTTGCATATGGATTTTGTTTCTTTGTTTTCGTACGGAGATTATACAGAAATGTGTTGCACTAAGGATTTTCTTTGTGGGAATACCTGCCAACACTATCACATGTTTCTCTGATAAAAGTTCTTCATGTGTGAAGCTTTATCCATTACATTTTCTGTTTTGGGTGAAATATTTGAATATAGAATTGCATTGTGCACCCGGAAAAAAGTACTTTCTTATTGATTATACAAAACATTAAAATAGCTTAATTCAAAAGTAAAATTAACTTTCGTTTCACTACAACAGTTATTATTTGTGCTTAATATGTAGTTTTTTTTAAATGTTTATATTTAATTTATAGTTGTGTATAAAATATCTAGCAGACTTATCAACATGTTATTATTATTATTATTATGTATTATTTTACTCGTAATAAAAACATCTTGTATTTTTTAACTTTAAGAAGCTATATAGACACTGTTAGGTAAACAGTTGATGTGTTGAGGGGATACCGAATTTGCGGAGTAACTCCACACCGTGTGGATGAGTATTGGTGTAACACATCTTAGAGGAGCCATAAAAATACAGTCTAGCAGCAGTACTTTAGATGTGCTACATTAAAAACAAATCAATATCCAATTTAAATGTTAAGGAAAAGCCTTTATCCCATAGAGGTAGAAGACGATGCAATTAAAAGTAGAAAAGTCCTTCCGGCCAGTGCCGGGAGGAAGAGGTAGCTTTCATATTCCTTATTTTTAAAAAGCCAACTTATATTATTCAAACCCACGAAGCTCAATTAAGTGGAAACCGAATGTAGGAGATTCAATACTAATTTTTATCAATACTAAATCATTATGAATGAGAATTTCGCGAAATTAGTCAGCTTTATCCAAGCTGCTTTTATTTAAAGTCACTTATATTTGGCTGCCAAATTCGGCGATTTCTTAAAGTGCCTGCCATTTTAAGACAACATGGTAGATGAGGCTAACCAGTGAACTTGGCCGAGACCTTAGTAATTGCTGTGCACATGCTCACTCATATCGGAATCGGTTCATATATACCAGTGCTGTCGCATGCAAAAAATCAGAGTTTTCAAAATGTCACCCACTTTAGAAATTGAAACTGCTATATCTGAGCCATTTTTTAAGATAAAGGCAAACAAAAAATGCTCCTGAATCCTTATAATCAATGTTAATCAAGGAATATTATAATAAAGGAATCAAGGTCAAATACTTAAGAAAGAAACCTTTTTCAATTTCTAATTTTTTTGCACTTCACTTTAAATATAATTTTTTTTTAATTTAATGGCCGCCATTTTGAAACAAGATGGCTGATGAAGCTGGCCAGCGAACTTGGTCGAGATATTGATGTATACTATCCACATGCCTTCTTCCATCGAAATAGGCGAATACGTTTGGTATCGCGTGACAAATACAAGATCGTTTCAAAGTGTTAGCCATGATAGAAATTCAAAGTGCTATAATTCAACCACTTTTTAAGATATAAACAAAAGAACAAATTTTCAGAAACAAAAACTGCTCCAGAATCTTTGTATCAAGGCCAAACACATAAAAAAATCTTTTTCATTTTCCAATTTTTTAATACCTCATTTTAAATTTTAAATTACATTTTAAAAAAAAATGGCAACCCTTTTGAAACAAGATGGCGAATGAAGCTGGCCAACGAACTCGGTCGAGACATTGGTATGTACTATGTACAGACCAAGTTACATTCAAATCGGTTCATAAATACGCCTGTTATTGCGTGACAAAAATCAGGTCGTTTTAAAATGTCAGCCACAATAGAAATTCAAAATGTTATAACTGAGCCATTTTTACTTTCTTCTATCTTTACAAGAAGAAAGTATTGGATTCGTAAAAATTTTCGACTTCCGGTTTTCGACGGATTTACACGTTTTAGAGGTCAGAGATTCCAAAAAACATGTTTTTACAAAATGTCTGTCTGTGACTCTGTGAGTCTGTCTGTCTGTCTGTCTGTCTGTCTGTGTGTATGTGACACAAATTTTGTGGGCGCTCTACCTCAAGAACTAATGCACGAAATTTAATAAAAATTTATATTCAAATAGTCCCTAATATAAATTGGTGCTGATTAGTTTTTGGTGTAAATCGCCCAACAGATGGCGCTGCTATGCTGCATTTTTCGCGATTTCTGCACTAGCTATATCTCAAGAACTAATGCACGGATTTTCATAAAACTTCAGATTCAATTAATCCTTGATATGAATTAGTGCTGGTAGTGTTTTGGTGCGAATCGCTCAACAGATGGCGCTGCTATGCTGCATTTTGCAGCATTTACACGATTTTCGTAATAGCTCTATCTCAAGAAATAATGCACGGATTTTCATCAAACTTCAGATTCTGTTAGTGCTTGACATGAGTTGACGTTTTGCACCTTTTGGTGTAAATCGCTCAACAGGTGGCGCTGCTATGCTGCATTTTTGTGATTTCCGCAGTAGCTCTATCTCAAGAACTAATGCTTGGGTTTTCAACAAACTTCAGATTCAGGTATACCTGGATATGAATTACTGCTGTGTATGTTTTGCTGTAAATCGCTCAACAGGTGGCGCTGCTAAGCAGCATTTTTCTCGATTTCCACAATTGCTCAATGTCCAGAACTAATGCACGGATTTTTATCAAACTTCAGATTCAGTTAGTTCTTGACATGAATTGATGTTTTCTTCCTTTTGGTATAAATCGCTCAACAGGTGGCGCTGCTGTGCTGCATTTTTTGTGATTTCCACAGTAGCTCTAGCTCCAGAACTAATACACGGATTTTCATCAAACTTCAGATTCCGGTATACCTTAATATGAATTAGTGCTGTTTGTGTTTTGGTGCAAATCGCTCAACAGATGGCGCTGCTATGCTGAATTTTTTAGAATTTCCCCTACAGCTCTATCTCAATAACTAATGCACGAATTTTCATCAAACTTCAAATTCAGGTATACTTTTATATGAATAAATTGATATAATTTCTTTTACTATTTAAAAGATTTAATTGACGTGATTTATATAGAAGAAAGTTTTGTGATGGCCACAACATACTAGTTTTAGATGTAGACGAAACAAAACCTGTTCCGGAATCTTTGTCAAACACATACAAAAAAAATCTTTTTCATTTTCCAATTTTTTGGTATCTCATTTTAAATTTAATTTTTTTTAAATTTTTTTAAATGGCCACCATTTTGAAACAAGATGGCGAATGAAGCTGGTCAACGAACTCGGTTGAGTTATTTGTGTGTACTATGTACACACCAAGGTACATTCAAATCGGTTCATAAATATGTCTGTTATCACGTGGAAAAAATCAGGACGTTTCAGAATGTCAGCCACGCTAGAAATTCAAAATGCTATAACTCAGCCATTTTTTAAGATATAGACGAAACAAAAACTGCTCCCGAATCTTTTTATCAAGGTCAAACACATAAGAAAAAAATATTTTTTCAATTTTCAAACTTTTTGCTACCACATTTCAAATTTAAATTTTTCTTAAAATGTTAAATGTCCGCCATTTTTAAACAATATGGCGGATGAAGCTGGCCAACGAACTCGTTCGAGACATTGGTCTGTACTATGTATAAACGAAGTTACATCCAAATCGGTTCATAAATACGCCTTTTATCGCGTGACAAAATTCAGGACGTTTCAAAATGTCAGCTTCTCTAGAAATTCAAAATGCTATAACTCAGCCATTTTTTAAGATATAGACGAAACAAAAACTGCTACTGAGTCTTTGTATAAAGGTCAAATACATAAGAAAAAAATATTTTTGCATTTTCAATTTTTTGGTACCACATTTCAAATTTCAAATTTTTAAAAAAAATTTAAATGACCGCCATTTTGAAACAAAATGGCGGATGAAGCTGGTCAACGAACTCGGTCGAGACATTAGTATGTACTATGTACACAACGAATTACATCCAAATCGGTTCATAAATACGAGAGTTACAGTGTGACATAGGTCAGATATATATATATATTGATTGGTATATATATATATATATATCAATTTTGAACGGAGGGTGGTTTCGGAGTCTGGGGGTCATGATCGATGAAAATATATCAAAATTTTTTGAAATCGCTTTCCTCCGAACGGCTGCAATAGGTCGCTTTTTGTAAAGAAAGCTACCTAATAGAAAAGGCCGATACTTCAGGATTGGGATATTCGAGATTAGTAGGCGGAGCTTTGTTGGAATGAATCAAAAATGACCGAAAAGTATAATAATTGAGAAAATGTAACTATAAAATTAAAAAATTTAAATATATTAGTGACTATAAAGTATAATTTCAAGAAATTTAGATAGTATAAAATGCTTCAACTGTTTAAAACTTTCGAATAATTCGCCATTGCCGGAATCAGCAAGAAAAGCAAAGATGTTAAATAAATCTACACATCCTTTAAAAAAATCGAGCCATAAGCATTTTAAATTTAATTTTCAAGGAAATTCCGATTCCAAGAATAAAAATAAAAAGTGATTTTTTTATTAAAACTACACTTTAATTATCGGCATTTTAAACTGAAATTAGGTAAATTTTTATGCTTAATCAAACCACTGATACTGCCATTTTTGCCTGCAAACATTTTTTCCTAAAATATTTGATAAAATTATTAAACTAACTGTCCATCTCCATCTAAAAGGCAAAATAATATTTTTAAAAATCGGAAACTGATACGAAAAGGATAGAATTCTGATTTTTAAAAAATCGACCAAAATCGATTAGTATATAACTAGCTATTAAGACTTCGACTGGAGATATCTTAGGAGGAAAAAATTATTTAAAATTCTTGAAATGCGAACGATAACTTTTAGACGAATGTTGTCATTGATTTAAAATTAAATCGAAGATGTGTCCGAGTTACTATCGTGGAATTTTAAGATTAAAGACACTCTACCGTTTAGTTTGAGATAACATTCAGCTTTTAAAGAAATTTCTCCTGGATTATTTGAAAAGTTACTAGCAATCAAAGTTGATTCATGGAATTTTTAATTTATTTATTTAGCTTTTATTTTGTTTAAAACGATATATCATACTGAATAGATTTAATAAAACCTATATTAGATAAGAATCATAGCAAAATTGATTTATCTTTTGAGACCGCCTCCGGATTTAGTTATGAGTGAAAGTTTTAGCACATTTGAAATTATTCTGATAAACTACATGAAAATATTTCGATCTAATGTTACTTTATCTTTTCTCTGAAAAAAATTATTAATAAAACTAAATATTTTTTCTTTATAGATTTTCTTTTATACGGTAAACGCACCGGTAGTGGGCCACGTACCTGTAGTGGGCCACTAACTTTCAAAGTTTAAAAACAAGCTCACAATCCATTTCAGAAAAACGACTGAAAGAAATCTGATTAGTTAAAGTCCTTAAATGTTAACTCTCCATAAACAGTTTGGAATAATTGCTATTTTCCTGTAGATATATTTGTTTATCGTCTGAAATATCTTCAAACTCAGATTTTTGGGCAAATTCTTAGTGATTTCATTAAGAGATAAGGTTTTATCTAAAGCGTTGTTTCTTTAATATTATGTTTTATTTTGAATTAAAGTGCAATTGATATACTCGACTACATTGTAAATAATTTGTTAGATTAGCTGAAGACTTAAAAATTGAAAATTATATTGATTTTAAGGGGTGGCCCACTTCTGGATCACAATTTCTTAAATTGTACCAATAGTGGGCATGGTGGCCCACTAATGGAGCACATGCCAAAAAAAAAATTATGCTTAAATTATTTTAATTAAGTATTTTTTTGAGGTTCTAAGACTTTGAATATAATTTATTTAGTATTTTGTTCATCAGAACCAGTAGTGGTCCAGGGGCCCACTACTGGTGCACAAGTGGCCCACTTCTGGAGCAGTGAAGCTATCAGACTTCACTAAGCTATCAGACATATGATTATTAAAAGAAATTAATATCTAAAATAATTTATACTTCAAAGGTTCAATACTCAATAAAGGTTCAAATTTTTGAGCCATAATTAAATAAGCATTGCATAGAAAAACCTGTAGTGTTATTTATGGATGGACATTAGGGTGGGTCGAAAAAACCGAAATATTTACAATCGAAATGTAATAGAGCGGAAAAGTTGCCTTTTGTAATAAAGAATAAATTCGTAAAATATAATACCGATCGGTTAATATCTTTTACCGCCGCAAGGGGGCCAAAATTTCAAAAAATTGCAAAAAACATGTTTTTTTCTATATTTTTTTTTAATTATCCAGATGTACGAATACAATTTCTAATAGGACGCAATACCTACATGAAGATATAAGAAATGTCCCGGTAAATGTTCATTATGATAAAATCATATCTTTTACTGCCGCAAAGGGACCATATTTAAAATCAAATCGTTAAAATTTCAAATTTTTATTTTTTCTAAATTTTTATAATTTTTATAATTTGTCTAGAAGTAAATAAATTTACTTTATATCTATTAATATGTCATAAATTTTGTTAAATGTTTGTCATAGGCTGGAAAATAAAAACGGTAATTATTTATTGTTCTTGACGATCGTTTCATCTACTGCTGTTTTACTGCATATCAGCAGTTCATATACCACGAATCACAAAAATGATATAAAATGAACAAAATGTTTTACTGTTTTATTAATTAAAATACAGAGATGTTTAACCGAAAAGGATTAAATAAACTTAAAATGAAGAAGTATTAAAAGTAAACGAATTTTATAATATGACATTGTTCTTCGAGAGTCCGAAATTGATTATATGTGGTTCTCACTCTGTTCTGGTCCACAAACTTTACCTGCACTTCAGTGACTAATTTCACGCATCTTTCTACTAATTGAGTTGGACAAGGAAAGTTATAACAGTTGGTATCTTTAATCGAACATTCTAAATTCACCAGCGTCGTTAGATCGTCAGTTGATAGACAAACCATAACAGGTGGTTTCGTTAGTTTACAGTTTTGCCTTTTGTCTAAAGCCATACAATTTTAAGCTTCAAAGTTCAAGTCTGTAATGACGAAATAACGGATGGCACTATTCGTATCCACAGAACTTCGTGCTTTGGAAATTTTCAATTTTGTCAATCGGCTGATGCAGTACACTTTCAGGATGTACTCAATGAGTACATCCTGAAAGTGTACTGCATCAGTTGGTTCACAATTAAAATGAATCCGTCATGTTTTTCAGATTCTGTGGACTATAATTAGTACCCCCCGTTACTTGCCATATCATCTACGAAAACATATAGTTCCTGTAATTTCACGAAATGTCTGTTTCGCAAATCATGAAAATAGCTTCATTGGAATGATAGCATATAAAGGAGAGGACATCAGGACCCCATACATAAAGAAAATTGCCAAAGCACGAAGTTCTGTGGACACGAATAGTGCCATCCGCCACTTCGTCATTCCAGACTTGAACTTTGAAGCTTAAAATTGTATGGGTTTATTCGAGTGGCAAAACTGTAAACCAACGAAACCACCTGTTACGGTTTGTCTATCGACTGACGATCTAACGACGTTGGGGACTTTAGAATGTTCGATTAAAGATACCAGCTATTATAATTTTACTTATCCCACTCAATCAGTCGAAAGATACTTGAAATTAGTCACTGAAGTGCTGGCAAAGTTTGTTGATCAGAACAGAGGTAGGATCACATATGATCAATTTTGGCCTCTCGAGCAACAATGGCTTTATTTGGAAGCAAGTCATATTATAAAATTCAATTAACTTAAATACTTATTCATTTTAAATTTATTTAATCCGTTTCGGTTAAGCATCTCTGTATTTTAATTAATAAAATACTAAAATATTTTGTTCATTTTATATCATTTTTGTGATTTGTGATATATGAAGTGTTGATATGCAGTAAAACAGCAGTAGATAAAGCGATCGTCAAGAAAAATGAATGATTATCGTTTTTATTTTCCAGTCTATAACAAATAGTTAACAAAATTTATGACATATTAATAGATATGAAGTAAATTTATTTATTTATAGGAATATTATAGAAATTAGAAAAATTTAGAAAAAATGAAAATTTGAAATTTTTACAATTTGTTTTAAAAATATGGTCCTTTTGCGGCAGTAAAAGATATGACTTTATAATAATGAACATTTACCGGGACATTTCTTATATCTTCATGTAGCTATTGCGTCCTATTAGAAATCATATTCGTACGTTTAGGTAATTTAAAAAAAATATTGAAAATAATATGTTTTTTGCGATTTTGGGAAACTGTGGCCCCCTTGCGGCGGTAAAAGATATTAACCGATCGGTGTAAAATTTTACAAATTTATTATTTATTACAAAAGGCAACTTTTCTGCTCTATTACATTTCGATTATAAATATTTTGGTTTTTTCGACCCACCCTAATGGACATACTTCTCACATGTCTTTGAATCTAAAAATCTTCTGTTCGGCTCATGGAGTTGAAATGGTAGCTTTGCCCCCAAATTCCACATACCTAATGCAACCAATGTTTTCCATACTCTTAAAAGTGCTTGGCAACAGGAAATAGTGCACTTCAGAATATTTCATGAAGGCAAACAGATGCAGAAACATGAGTTTCCACCAGTCCTAAAACAGCACTAGATCGTTTAACTCCTGCAACCATTGTGAATGGATTCAAAACAAGTGGACTAGTTGCATGGGATCTAAAGAAAGTAAATGTTGAATCCACACTAACATCAAAGAATGTGATAATATCACCAATAAAAGAGAGAGAAATGACTTCTTTCTTGGAAGTTCTTGAAGATAAAATTGGAGAAGAAAAAAAATCTTTCTCAGAAAATAAAGGCAAATTGAAAGGTTCTGTGGAGCAAACAGTTCTTTACTACTTATGGTTGGAGATGAAGGAGATTTTGAACATGGATCCAATTTCTCAGGTAATCTATCGCAAAACAATTTGGGTATAAAACACTTGAGTATATATTTTTTACTATTATTTATTCCATTTTTACATTTTACTTGTAATAAGGTACACCAGTCATATCTGTTGAGGCGGCTACACTGAATAGCCTATTGACATTGTTAATACTGAAACTATTGATCAGAAGCAAAGAGCAATTGTTGAAGATGCTGAGGTGAACCTTTTCATTCAAGAAGGATCAACTGAGACTGAGAGCCATTCAGTGCTTTCAAATGGTGGGCCATCTAGAAATGTACCATCTCCCTTCAAAAGAGTTCTATTTTGGCCAGAAGGGGGAGATAACACAAGAAAAAAGAGAAAAAGAGAGAAAATTCTAGCAGTTGTGGCTTCTCCCTAAATGCTTCAATATTATAAGAATAGAGAAGGCCTTAAAAAGGCTAAAGATGCAGAAAAAAAAACTGAAAGAGAAAAAAGAAAAATTCAAAAGGAAGAGTTAAAAAAAAATAGCCGATGGAAAAAAAGGAGAGTCAGGAAATTATCGCCCCAGTCTGATGCCTCTCTTTCATTGTAAGTTTCAACCTAAAGTACTGTTTGTAATACATTGACTATAAATCCCTCTAACATTTTGAGATCTTTTTCGTTTTTGGATAAATCATTTTTTTGCAGTCATTTTAGCTTTTAATTATCCTGTTTATTATATTTGTCTTATTATTTATCACCACTGCGAAATAACAAATTGGGCGGATATTTTAAGTTACAAAATACAACAGACTGTTATTTAGAGAAAACAAAACTATGCATTTCGATTTTTAAAAAAAAGTTGCTAAATTGTCTACTATTATTGTGGATAAAAACTGATAATTTTTTTTTCCTACCATTTGTATCATTCTGGTATAAAACACAGAAAATGAATTTGAATGTCAGAAATCGCTGAAAATTCATAAAATTCATTGTAGCACAATTCAGAAAGTCTTGACCACAGAATATGGGAATATTTACTGTTTAACAAGTGAAAGCATATAAGCAGATTTTCTAAATATAACTTATAGATCACAAAAACTGTACAAAAATTAAATTTCGTAACATTAAGACAATGCAACTATTTTGATGGAAATAGATTTTCACATGATGAAAAACATGTGAAATAGTTCAGCAATTAAAATTATACCTCTAAAACTAAGCTTCTTGGGAATTAACTATATTTAAACGATACGAAAGGTCACCCTGTATATAATCTACAAAAATTACTTTGCAGCTTGCAGGACATTAACTTTTATGTAAAGTGACATAAAATTAAAATTGATTTACAGAACTGAAGTTGAGGCCCCTGATCTGCAGATTTACTAGTGAGATTATTTTACGTAATCATCTAAATTCTATGTATGATTTCATTATTGTGAACATCCTATTCTAGAACTGTAAAAAAATGTATAACTTCAGTATTTTCACACTAAACTCAAAACTGTAGTGGCCCACTTCTGGGGGGCCCACTACTGGTGCATCAAAAATTTACTATGCCCACTACTGGAGCATCGAGGAAGGTAACTTTTTTTATTTTTCATTTATTCCAAATAATATATTTTGAAACTTTGAATGTTTATTCCGATACATGAAGGTTAGGAACACGTTAAAAAATATATATATCATTTAGAATTCATAAATACTTTAATAATATTAAGATAAATGTCCTTAAGTGGCCCACTACCGGTGCGTTTACCCTACATTTCGTTATTTTACACACTCTCTCTTAAAATTTCATCGTATTACTTCTAATACAAATAATGTATACCAATAGAATGATCCACAACTTAATATTAACACAAAATGTCAGGTCAACAAGCGTCTTAAGTCTAAGTGCAAAAAATATCGAATTACAACGCCAGGCACGAGAGATCAAATCATTTGAAAGGACATTAAACAATAATATTTGACTAGAAGATATTTTTTTCCTATTCTAATGTGACATGGAGATAAATTTCAGGAATCACTGCTTTCTATATTTGATATATAAACTACCACTATTTTAAAATTGTAATCTTATTGCTAAATACTTAATATGCACATTTTACGGAAATTTGGCATGAAGGTTATAGTTTGAAAAGAGTGGTAGAAAAAAAAAAAAATATATATAGGACGCGGAATCCGATGTTACGTTTAAAAATTTCGCAAATAAATTGTAATTCTTTTCAAAGACTATTTAACGATAAAGTGATTAAATAATAATAATAATAATAATAATAATAATAATAATAATAATAACAATAATGATAAATTAATATTATATTTACTAGATATTTTTCATTTTATATGATGTTAATTGAAATATAATGTGCGATAAAATTATTTTTTTAAATTAGGAATTACAATTTTAAATAATAATGCAGATTTTATTATTATATTTATAGGGTTCAATATAATATGAAAAACTGAAAAAAATATGTTAATGATAGAATTAGATATGGAAAATTGGCAAAACAAGAAGATATGCTTTTTAATTTCCTCCTTAATAAATCAGAGAAAATGTTGGCAAAATAATTCTTATTTCTTTATCATAATCATTGTTTTACAAATCATACTCTAATAAATTTATTTACAATTATTGTACTTTATTTCCTTACTTAACAAATGGTGCCCATTTTTTTTTCGTTTCATATTATATAACTGTAACTAATGGATTTGTGCTGAAAGAGGTCACATTCATATAAACCAATTTGAGAAATCTCGGAATAATAATAATTTGACTATAATTATTTAATAAATTATTTTCACATGGGAAAATATTTCTGCTAATCCGGAAATATCTTATTAGTGAAAGTACATTTCTCATTTGTCAAATTGTCGCAGAAAAATATCATTAATATATTATGATTTCTATTTCCTTTAAGACATTTATTCAAAGCGTAAAATAGGCTATTCTTTTTAAATATTGTTATTTATTTCTGTCTTATGTGATGAATAACAGGAAAACGTTTTAATCTATTACATTATATTTATAATAATAGGTTGTTCAGAAAGACTTTTTTTTTGTATGATTTAATACATAAAATTATTTTTTATTGTGATATATTTTGATAATGAGGATGATTATAAAATTTCTGGTGATACTTTTTTACAGCGGAAAGTAAAACGTTTAAATAAAATCAAGAAAATATCAATTAGAAAGGAATAACGACATCAAAAATTTAAGAAAAAAGGAAAACCATATTCAAAAGGGACTGAATAGATAGGACCCAGATTTCTGAACTGGGTTTGTGTAACATTACCCATTGTTGACTATAACAATTTAATAAGTTATTTTCACATGGGAAAATATTTATGCTAATCCGGAAATATCTCATTAGTGAAAGTACATTTCTCATTTGTCAAATTGCCACAGAAAAATATCATTAATATATTATGATTTCTATTTCTTTAATACATTTACTCAAAGCGTAAAATAGGTTATTCTTTTTAAACAGTGTTATTTATTCCTGCCCTATGTGTTAAATTATATGAAAACTTTGAGTATTCTACATTACATTTATAACAATAGGTTGTTCGAAAAGACTTTTTAAATTTTTTGCTAGGATTTAAAAAAATAAAATTATTTTCTATTCTGATATATTTTGATAATGAGGGTGATTATCAAATTTTAGTGATACTTATTTAAAGTGGAAAATAAAACTTTTAAATGAAATCAAGAAAATAACAATTAGAAAGGAATAACGACATCAAAAAGTAAAAAATGTAAACCATACTCAAAAGGGACAATCTGTTCGTGCAACATCATTACCCAATGTTGCAAACTGATATTCGTTACTTTATATTATACGAACACATTGAAAGTTAAAAATTTTAAATTGAAAATTTTATAAAGATATTGAGGATTGTACAAATGCTTTTTGATAGAAATAATTTTTTCTGATGTATAAACCACCAACGAAGTCGTGATGCGAGAAATCTGAAAAAAAAAAAAAATTCTACTTATTTACTTGTATAAATTACTTTAAGCTTTAATATTTGGTTGCTGTTAATATAGTCATACCACGCAGCATAACGTGTCCCGGTTAGAGTACATCTTTCACCTGGATAAAATGAGTTTCAACTACAAAATGCACAATATGATCCTTGAAAAGCTCGCCGTTTTACTTAAGGGTGTAGGATACCATTGAGCAAGTTGAAAAAGTAAAGAATACCATTATGTTCCAAGCTTCAAAACTTGTGTGTTAAGTCAAATGTAAAAATCAAACTTCATTTAACTATAAAGCTCATATATAAATTTACATAAAAAAATATATGTATACTTTTAAATTCATAAATAAATATTTAAATGATAAGTTTAAAAATACATGATATTAAGAGAAAAAAATATTGCGCGCATGATAAAATCTGAAAATATGCATATAAAGAGAAATTTTGGTGAAAATAAATGCATAATAGTTTTACCTTCATACTAAAACCAGAATATTTATAAAAAAATATTGACTAAATTAAAAAATTAACAAAATATTAAAGATTTTCACTTTTTTAAAAGTATTTTCAACGTACAAAAACAGAAAAAATATAGAATCTTACCTTTTTCTGGTTTTAAGTTGTAGATAATACAGAAATGAATATGTAGTAAAAATTTCTTTTAATTGCCATGCATAGTTTTTTAGTAACACTGCGCGCAGTATCAAAATTCATCTTTTTGAATAAACGCAACGCAAAGTTTAATTATCCTATGTAGTCTTAATATGTAGTTGTAGTAAAACTGCCATAATTAGTAAACTAATGGCAATTTTTTAATACGGTTTTTTGCATATTGTTCAGAAATGGTTACGGAGTCAAAATATGTATGTTAAAAAAATCGAAAATTTTGAATATTTAACCCTTTCAGTCCCATAAATTACCTGTTTATGCTAAAATTCTGAAATTCATAAAATAGATTACTTTTATGCTCAATATAAGAAATAATAAAACAATTTTTTTTTTTAATTTTTTCATTAAAATTTTAAATGATTCCAAATGCCATCATTGGGAGTTAAATAACACATTATTCGAAAAAGTTTACGACGCCATTTGGCATCATTGAGACATGACGTATAATAAAATTTATATAAGGAAATTTATACTGTGAATCAGAGTAGTTTATATATATCATTAAACATTTTTATTGTTAATACAACATTATAGAAATGTTTTCTAATAAAAAAAAAATTCTTAAATTATTTAATAACAACTTGAAGATCAATTTAAATAATATAGTTTAAACACACCAGAATATTGTACTTATTACATTATTAATTAAAACTTACACATTAGATTACTTATTACACATTACTTATTACATTATTACTATTAAATATTACTCACATTTCATGTGAAGTAACCCAGAATATTATACTTATTACATTATTACTTAAAACTTACACATTAGATTACTTATTACACATTACTTATAATATTATTACTATTAAAAAGCATTTCAAACAAAATTTTTCATAAAATATTTATATGAACTAGACAAAATAAATTATTGAAGCATATTTTAATATAATATATAAAAATAAAAACATTTATTAATTATAAAGTTTATAAAAAAGACTGTTATTAATGACTCGTTTTGCGAAATGAACAGAATCTCATATTAGAAATATTAATTTTTTTTTTTTTTGCATAGTGCTGCCATCTGTTGAAGACAAACAAAAATATTTATCTATTAGGGATTATATGTAGCTTTTATTTCTGTCATTTGAAATGATATGGGAGAATCCAGATATATAGTAAAAAAATAAAGACTATCATGATTCCATTTGGACTGACTGGGAATGAAAGTGTTAAAGGTATCCTACCCCCCAAAAGGCGACAAAGAAACTAATATAGATATTACAAATTCAGAATCTGCATTTTATTTAAATTCCCAAGTACATTCGGCGTGCAATTCCGCTACCATTCTCAGGGAATACTTTTATTAGTTGCTACTCCATTCATTCCTCCGTTCACTTCGTTTGAAATGGAAGTGTGGTAACGAAGACGCAAACACAGACTCTCCCATTTTAAAATAAGTGACTTTTTTCAGTGAATGGAAGAACAATTAATAAAAATATTTGAAAAAGTGGGGAAGGATTGTACTTTGTGCTGATATATTAAGAAAGAGAAACAACGTATATCCCGTTAAAACCCAACCCGCACGATCGTGCGGGTTAGAAATTCATTTAAATTTTTGTTTCTGAGTCATATGTATTAAAAACTCGAATCGAAAGATGATTCTGGTTTGCAGATAAAGTAAACTATCATTTTCTATCAAGAGGTAGCGGTTGTAGTCCATGTTTTACTTTCTACAGGCATGACCAGCTTTGTTTACTAATACATCGGGCATTAAAAGGATAAAGGCACAAATAAAATATGTTTAAAAAGCATACAGCTGTTTCAAAACCTCTAAGATTTCCTCATCAGTGCTTAAAATAAAAAGTAAAATTAAAACATTTTGTGGAAAAAAAGGGGGGGGAGAGTCAGAAAAGCGTACCTTTCAGCTCTACTGTCAAATGTGAAACGCGACATACGGCTGACAAACAGCTACGGAGTCGAACACAAGCGCATACTCAGGGAGACCAATCAAAATCACCCAATTGCTCCAGAAGAGTTCAAACTTAGAAGGAGATAAAAAAGGGGGGGGGGAGTAAAGAGAACGAATTATAGAAAATTAAACCATAAATTTGAAAAATTGGGCGTACTGGATAAATCGTTAACTAAACTGTTTGAATTTTTCCATATGTGATAAGCTTCCCATTTTAAATAAAGTGACATATTTGAATGAAT
Source organism: Maratus speciosus (assembly GCA_963932465.1). NCBI lineage: Eukaryota > Metazoa > Arthropoda > Arachnida > Araneae > Salticidae > Maratus > Maratus speciosus. The sequence goes on from OZ010794.1 coordinate 314,237,098, forward strand.
GAAATAGCAAATAATAAAAATATTCTCTGACGATGACCGCGGGATTGAGGCCGAAAGCGTTAGGAAATTTAAATGAAATGTATGTTTTTAACTTGTACCATCTACATTATTATCTTGGTCTCCTTTTAAGTAAAGCGGTGAGCTTTTAAAGTCTGTGTTTTGTATTTTGTGATAGAATCACGGTGGGACATTGCATTTCATATTATGATTTTATTTATTTTATTGAGTTATAAATCATGTATAAAAATAACTTAAAAATTTCAAAGCACTCAATAATTGCTATAAGTGATGAAAATTAATTTTTAAAAAGGCAAAATTACCTTTATTTATTTACATTTCGACATGTTTCATTGCATCCCGCGCAGCTTTCTGAAGAAAATGAAATGATAAAAAATGTTTTCGCAATAATAATAATAATAATAATAATAATAATAATAATAATAATAATAATAATAATAAATTTAAAAAAAATTAAAAACTAGTAAACAAAAACAAAAATCACGCGAACGCAAGCATAATGAGATTAACTGCAAAATTAAAAATAAAAATTTTTGAACGTTGATTATTTTATATTATTGTCCATTATTCTGTATAGAATTTCTTTCGAAATCCACGGATGTGAATCATTGCAAATATTCTCATTGCGTAAAAAAATCTCTCTTGCTTCCCTGATGATGGACAGCAAATAAGAACAAATAACCTTTACAAATAGATTTTAGAAATAGTAGAATAATTTATCCATCACGATCTTATTTGTCATCCATCATGAAAGAATCAATAGAGATGTACTTAAGCAAGGAGAATATTTGCAATGATTCAGCATTCATGTAGCTTTCTAAAATTTGGAAAGAAATCCTATGCAGAATAATGAAACAATTATATAAAATAATTTCACGTTCGCAAATTTCAATTTTTAATTTTGCAGTTAATTTCACTATGCTTGTGTTCGTGCGATTTTTGTTTCTGTTTAATAGTTTTTCAATTTGAACATTTTTTGAAAATTTATCATTCCATTTTTTTTTAGAATGTTGTCGTCGGGTGCAATGAAACATTTCAAAATGTAGATAAATAAAGGTATTTTTGCGTTTTTAAAAATTTATTTTTATTACTTATATCAATTATTAAGTACTTTGATTTTTTTTTTTTTTTTTGAGTTCATCTATTTTCGGTCACACTGAATAACTTTTAATGTGTTTATAATTTGAAATTTCTTGCAAAGAACTGTCATTCCCGTCAAATATATTGCATGCATAATACATTAGTGATTAAACTGAAGTTAAAAGAATCATACTTTTTTCTTTACTTTTTCTTTATTTGGATATAAAATGCGTTATATTATATCGATAAAAGTGTAAATTACAGGAACTTGTAGAAGAAACCATCTTTTACACCACAGACGCAAACATCTACAAGTACTTTTTAAGAGAAATTTTCTCAAGTATGATACTAAAGAAAGCTCTGAAGTGATAAAATTTCGATATCCGTCTAAAAAATTAGTAAAATTTGAGCTTCTGGTAATACGGTCGTCGTACACATTTGAAGAAAGATGAAGAACAATTGAAGAGCTAAGTGGAAGAACATGTTAAGTAGCAAAATTTACATTTCGAGAAATTTGAGGTAAAAGTTTTTGCTGTAAATTTTAATGCTTTATTTTCTGTTTGATACCATGCGTTTAAAATATTAACAGGTATGGTACTAAACTCTCTCAGAAAATCTTATTCGTATTTAATTTTCAAAAATTAAAAATTATTAATATTATTAACATTATTAAATATTAAAATATTAAATATTAATGAATAATGTCTTAAATCTTCAAGACTAAATAGAATCTTAGTATTTTAGCTTCACCATATGATAGGACACCTCATAACGCTTTCATCCAAAAGATAAAATAAAAATTTAGGAAATGTAGCATAACATTTTCATCCACTCAGCTCTTCTTGCGGAATAACTTTTCGTCAACGTAAAAGCGAATTTATACTTTAGTAATGCTTCATTTTAATGCTTCATTTTTGCTAAAAGAGTTGTGCTATAATTGTGATATTAAATAAGAGTGAATTTATTATTATAAAATTTACCGAAATCAAATGCAAACTAAATATTTAAAAACAAAATTATCATTCATTCAAAACTGACGCATCAATAAATCAAAAAAATATATATTCTATAATAAATAAGAACAAATCCTCGTAGTGATTTTTCTTTTATGTTGCTTGCAATCACTATTCTACTAACGATATATACTGAAGTATTTGCCACTAGAATGCTTTATTTCCTTACGTAACAGACGCTACCCAAATCTCTAATTTTCTTTCATTCTATGTTGCTGTTAATAATGAATTTGCGTTGAAAGAAGTTCCATTTTTTTTATATAAACTAATTTAGGAAAGTAGTCTATAATATAATCTAACATTTCTATCATAACAATTTAATAAATTATTTTCACATTACACTGTAAACTGAAATGTCTGAAATTCAGTCACTTAAGTGTCTGAAACGTAGTGTTCAATTTTCAGACGTTTTAAAATGTCTGAAAATTTTAAGACACTTCTTGCGTCTGAATTTCAGACACTTAAGTGTCTGAAACAGGAGTGTTCGATTTTCAGACGTTTTAAAACGTCTTAAAATTTTTAGACACTTCTTGTGTCTGAATTTCAGACATTTCAAATGTCTTAATTGCGGCCATCTTTGAGCCTTTTTTTTTCAACAATGGGAAGCCATCTTTGACCACTTTTCATTCTAAGCCATATACGCAGCCATATTTGACCACATTGAATCAATTTTTATAAATGGGAATAATCTGTTACCATAAGGCTAATGTCAAACGGACGTCTTTTTGCACGCTTTTTCCCTTGCGTATTATCCCTACACAATCCCGCTAGCATTGTGTAGGGATAATACGTAAGGATAAAAGCGTGTAAAAAGACGTCCGTCTGACATTAGCCTAAAGCAGAGCTGATTGCAGCGTGGTAAAACTGGGATGCTTCGGTACGAAGTTTTCATAAAGCTGATATTTCAAATCATTTTTGACCTTATGATGATTGTAATCAGTATTTTGTAGTTTTAGAATAGACTAATATCTATATATTTTCACCTAAATATGTATCTATGTGATATCATATATGCCTTACGGCATCCAAAATGTTTATTACTTTTAGTGCGAACTTTCAAAGACCTAATATTCATTCGCGCCCGTCCCCACAGCTTTGATATACTGTTACAAAAAAAAAAAAAAAAAAAAAAAAAAAAAAGAAAAAAAAAAAAGAAAAAAAAATTAAGCCTACTCGATGCTATCAATACATATTTGGATAAATATATCTTTTTCTTTAACCTAATCATGCTCTAAAAATACAAAATATTTATTAAAATAAGTATAAGATCAAAACAAATTTAAAATGTCAGATTTATGGATATTGCATACCAAATTTGGGGGCCCGTAAAGCTAAAGGCCCATAGAAACAGCCCAGTTTGCCCATGCTGCAATCAGCTCTGCTTTATGGTAACAAATTATTCCCATTTATAAAAAATGATTCATTTCTTCAGAAAGAATCCCATCCCTGCTTTGTTGTACAATTTTTTCCCATTGAAATTAGATATTCCCAGTGAATTATTTTAAGCAGTTTTTGCATTTTTATTTCAAAATTGAGTATGAAACTCTTACTTTTTTTTTTTCTTCCTTCATTTTTATTATTATACTATTTACAGGGCTCGCAGTGTTCCTAAAATTTTCATCCTTGCTACCACTATTTTAAAAAGATAATCTTTATCGTATATTTCTATTATAAATGTTAAAGGAATGTAACACGAAGAAGTTTTACTTTAAATACTGGTAGCAAAATGCGAAAATTTTAGGAACACTGCGAGCCATGTATTTATCATTACCAAGAAATACTGAAAAATTTGACAATCACACATCGGCGGCTGAGATGAACAGTAGTTATAGGATTCTGGATGGACAGCATGTCTATTTGACACTTTTTAAACGATAAATAATATAGTAAATATAACTGGAAACAGAAATCCTTTATAATAAATATCTTTCATTTCTGCTCCCCACGAAATTTGTAATCACACAAGCAATGGCAGTCACTAAAGCCATTTCTTATCCACATGATTGGTATATTGTTAACTACATTGAGAAAGAAACCAAATTAAAATTGATATAAAGTAAATATCTTGTACTATTCTGTTCATTTCTTAGTAGAAAGTACAAGTTTCTTTCCTTGAAGTGTGCTTTGAAATATTTTAACGTTTAAATATAATAATTCAAAAATAATACTATTAATGATAAATTAAAGGTTTTGCTTTCTCTGAATATTTTAAATTTGTCATACAAATATTAATATCTCAAAAAAAAAAAAAAAAAAAAAAAACAGGCTGGTGTTATGAACTCCCTTTTTTTAAATGAGAAAAAGAAAAAAAAGAAAAAGAAAGAATTTTGGGAAAATGTCCAAATATATTAAAATTTGCTAAGCAGTCTATGTATATATTGTACAGCATTTTTAAGCAGTCTAGTGTAAAAAGAAAAACAATGAAGAAAAAAATCATAGAACCAGTTAATTCTACTCTATATATAGCGGATACCAGCAAATAGCGGATTAATTACGTGCTCCCGAAGCGTCCGCTATTCAGAGGTTTTGCTATTATATTCATTTATAGGCGCATTCTAATTAAATAAAAAGTTTTTTTGTTACAGTGTAGGAATAATGCTCTAAATAAATTCTAGGTCCAGCGGTTGACATTAATCAATAATATTCGCAAAGTTACTTTAAAGTTTAAATCATATGAATCTAAATATCCATACATGCAAACCAACCAATTAATTACTTGATAAGTTACTCTATTTAATTTGTAGCATTACAATGTGCATTTATACTTTTTTTTTTTTTTTAATCATATAAAAACAAAATTGAAATGCAACAAAGATAACTTGCGTTGAGATGCTACATTATCAAACACAAACATAAAAAATAGACTTAAAATCCTATTTCATTTTTTTTTTTTTTGAAAATTAGTTTCTTTTTATTCTTAATTTTCATGATTTTTTTTTTTTTTTTTTTTTTTTTTTTTTTTTTTTTTTTTTTTTACATTCAGATAAAAAAAAAAATCTTTGAGGTGAAAAGAAACTTCTAAAAATATTTTCCCCTATAAACATCGTAATAAAAATACCGTATATACTCGCGTATAAGTCGACCCCCTAACTTTCGAATGCAAATTCTGTAAAAAATCAAAAACGCGCGTATAAGTCGACCCCTAACTTTTTACTTCAATTTTGCACAAAATCAAACCATAGATTTCACTTGCCAATGAGAAGGTAGTAAGTAAATAAAAACAAATCATTGAATTTATTTAAATGATAAATTATTATCATTTATATATTTTATATAGTACTTTATTTTTTATTCTTACACATAAAAAGAACATAATTTTGCAGTATTCGATGTTTATGTTTTTGCTTTTTTAACTGACTCGCGTATAAGTCGACCCCCCAAATTTGCTTACCGAAAATTGTCAGAAATTTCTCGACTTATACGTGAGTATATACGGTAATTTATTTAGGCATAAATTAAAAAATTGAATAATATGAAAAAATATATACGTACACGGAGCAAACATAATCAAAAGAATAATCTTCAAAGCACATTCTTTCACAGAATCTTAAATATCAGCGAAGTTACATAACTCACCAATCAGATGGTAAACAATTAGAAAAGTATCTTCCCCTGTCATGGGCGAATGGGTCTTACTTATAACCATATAATTTTTTTTCTCATATTTTTTTTCATTTCTGTGTATGATACTCAACTTGATTTTTTAAATATTTTTTTAGCGCATATTGGATTAATTACACAGATTTTATTATTTGCTTAAAGCATCTTTTAAATATGGCTCCATTTTAAAATTTAACCCAGGAGGACGGGCGCATGCCCAGGGTGTGAATAGTTTTTGTCACCAATAAATACAAATAATAATCGTCACTTTATTTAGTCGCAGACAATTGTTACAAATTCTGCGATAAAATAATTAGAAGATTATTTAACAAAAAATAATGGTAACAATTGTAAAAACCATACGCACTCTGGGTCTGTCAGGCCTGGTGTTAATCTTTCCAGGTTAAATATGTTATGTAACACAGTAAATATACATAAATAATTTTCTATTTTTAAACAAGTTTTCATAAAGATAATTAAAAATAAATAAATAAAAATAGTCGTTCAGTTGAATACTATAGGAGAGATTTATTTCACATTGGAAAATTGAAACTTATAAACTATTCTGAAATTCATAAAAACTTTCATTCTTATGCTTTTGTGATTTCTTTTCATGCTCTTGTATCCACTGTATGAAGCGAAAAAAAAGATTGATAACATTTCTCAATATGAATTTCTAAATTTATCAATATGAAAAAAAAAAAAAATATTTCAATGATAGGAGTACTGGTCCCAAGGGCCAGTAAGAATGAGAGTTCACTGGTCAACAGTCATCATCACTGGCCCGCTACATAAAATTCAACTAAGTACCTTTAACACTTTGAGTGACAACCACTCCCCCCCACCCCTCCTGTTAGACTATAAACAAACTTTCCTTTGCAGTTACCCAAAATTTGGCTTAGGGGGAGGGGGATGAAAAAGGTCTTAAGGCTACAAAAACTTAGAGAAATGCTGTTTCGTAAAAGAAATTCTGTTCTTTACTATATAATAATAATAATAATAATAAAAGAAAATTAATTTTAACACATGACAACATATATCCTTCCTCCCCGCCCCCGGCCAATACTCACATTCTGCGAGATAACAAGGACCATTATCGCCATATAAAAAACATATATTAATCGATATAGGATTAAAATCTTATGGAAAAGTTGAAGGAGTACATGAACTTCAAACACAAAATTCACTTAAAATTTAACACACGAAGCATGGTTATAGAAAAAAGTTTAATTCTTATTAAACGCGTGACTGAACGGGAATAAACAAGTATAAAAATAATCATTTGTTAATACACATTATTTACACTTAATTACTAATGCGAAAATTCTCACTAATAATCAAGATATAGGTATATACTACTTATTTGCAATCATAAAAAAAAAATTATCATTTAAGCAACACATAGGTAATTATAAAAAAAAGTAAAATTGACACACTAAACATACAATTGTAAAATTTTAAAAGATTTTATTAATTCTCAAGAGATTTTTTAAGAAGAGACAGCGTCAGCAATTTAAACAAATTAGCATGATAAACTTTAATATTAAGAGTGCAATATATTATTTTAATATACCTATTAAATAATTACGTTCATTCTAAAATAGAAAAATAAAAAACCAGTAAGGAGTTACCTGTAAATACAATAATCCAATAGAAGAATTTTTAACGCATATTTTTATGCATTATCATGTTTTATTTAAATTAAAACATTATTAATAAACACTGTGAATCTTTGATATTGATACCACAATATTAAATAATCAGGTAGAATAATGCCAAGCACAGTTAGTAATATTGTGGCGGTAGGGATCTTTACTTTATTATTGTATAGGAAAATGCTTGTCTTCAAAAACATTTACGCCTCACTACAAGTTTTAAATTATGAATCCACCGTAATAAAGTTGCATGAGAGAATGATTAATATTACTGTTTCTGGAGATTGATATTTAATTAAGAAATCGTTGATTTAGGCTACTAGGTCCAATTTGAGAACTGATGATGGTTCCATTGAGGTTTTCGATAAAAATGTTATATCCTTAATACAGTAGGTTTTTTCATGCTTAAGAATCTCGGAATTAATGCAGCCGGATGTGAACTTGATTCGACGGCCATGCTTGTAAAGCTGGGCACATGGTAGGCTTAGCGGTTTTAAAACGTTCGAAATTAGAAGAAATGAACAGTGCGAGACCACGCAACAACCACGAAAAACACTGACAGGATGCAGAAAGGGTACAACTCCACGATTAAAATGCGGGGAATAATTATTCGAACAGAAAAATGAATAAAAAACAAAGTGCTAAGGCTTGTAAATACTCAAAGAATTCTCGCTTCAACACTCCGCTGTTACATTCGACACTGTCTCAGTTACGCATGCGCGGCTAATTCTACGCTTCTTCTTCTTTTTTTTTTTACCTATCTCTGTCTCTGCGATATGGAAAGATTTGCCATTTAGGAAAATTGTCGAATGTTCCACAATAGAAATTAGTAATAATAAAATTTGGGGTTTTTGTTTTTATGCGAAACACTTTTTTACGAACAATATTATTAATAAACCTTTTCATTTTTTTTCTATTTTACTATTTTAAGCAGGTACATCTGTATCAAAAACTTTATTTTTCTACAAGCTTTTGAGTAGTAATGTAGGTCCATGAGTGTGTGTGTGTGTGGGGGGGGGGAGGGGGGATTACGAAGGGAGATTTTGAAATTTAATGAAATTTTCTTTATATTTGATTATTAAGAAAATATTAAAATGCATTCGTCCCAGTGCCTTAGAGAATAATCAAACACCCCTAAAACCCACATAGAAGAGAAAATTTAACTCTGCTCGCCTTTTAACGTTCACGTGTTTCTATTTAAAACAGAGGTTTTCTATTTGTGGTGCTATATTTCAAGGATCAGGAAGACAGAACCCCCACCTCCCTTCCCCTCCAAATAAAAACTGCTTCAGTTCTTGATTTTGAAAAATGTTGTTACAAATTTATTTCCGAATATCTAATATTTCTTAATTGTAAATTTGTTCTATTGCTTTTATGTTTAAAAATTGTCTTGCATGGGGAGTTGTGACAAAATATTCTTAGTTTAGCTTATTTTATATTTGTGTTCTGCATTTTAAAAAGCGAATTAGGTAGTAGACTACAGGCATATCTGTTCCTCAGTCTTGCTCCTCCCTACATTTCTTGCCCCACCAGTGGCCGAGATGTTCTGCTCTCGAAACTGGTAGACGGGAGGTGCTGGGTTCAAAACCCATCACTCCTGTCGACGTAATCGTTTGGAGTTTTCCGTGGTTTTCTTCGAACCTTGGATTTCCTTGTGTAAATACGTGTTAGGTTTCCTTAGAAAGACCCCCACGGGGCACTCCCCCCCCCCTTAGGGCCTATATCCCTCGTGTTGATATTTGGCCGTCATAAACGCAACCAACCAACCAACCCTATATTTTTTTTCTGCTCGCGTTCAAATCTTAGTATTTCAATTTTCAAGCTATATATATATTACTCTTTTAGTGGTAGTTTTCCGCATTCTCCGGCGTAGACCCATGAGTGTAAGTAATTTTTGAAAAACTTTATAATTTTGTGAAAAGTAATAATTTAATAACTTAATACATCATAAAATTAACTTAGTCCCAAAACTTGATAAATGGATTTGTACAATACTGACACACGTTCTATGTTCTAATCAAATTTTTTCTTTTATAAAGTAATACCAAATTTTGTGTGCAGAACTGTATTTTAAACATTTTTCATTTATCCAAAATATTCTCTGGTGCTGCTGAAAAATATAATGACACAATCGTCATAGTTATGATGCTATTATATCATATCCAGACACTTAAATGTCTGAATTTCTAAATGTCTTAATTTCAGACATATAATCACAATTAAGACATATTTTCCTGTTCATTTACATCATGATCATAGTAAGACACTTATGTGTCTTAAAGTAAGACATTTATTATGTCTGAATTTTCAGATTCAGACACTTAAGTGTCTGAAATTCTTTTTCAGTCACATATGTGTCTGAATTTAAGACGTCTCTATTTGCAGTGTACAAAATATTTTTCTTGATCCAGAACAACCTCATTAGTGGAATTACTTCTGTGTGTTGTAAAACTGTCATAAACACGTGACGTAAAAAATATTAAAATGGTGAATTCTTTATACAAGAAATTACTTAATAAAGTTATAGAATAAGAAAATTAGCAGTGTTCGTATTTAGAAAATGCAAAGAAATAGTAGACGTATTTCTGTCTTGATGTGTGTAGTGTTTACATGTTTCTATTTTTCTTTTTTCTAATATAGGATATTAAAGCTTGTAGAACTAACACATAAAAAAAAGCACCAAAACCGTTTGAATTACTAATACCAATTTTTTTTAATTATTATTTATAATGTGCTTGAACCTCTAACAACATCGTACAACTTTTAATGGATGTGTATTGAAACATAAAATTACAATACGTTTTGAAACCACTTCTTGTTATGAAGTAATTTCATTAGAATTGTATAACAATTTAATTTATTTTTACTTTATTATTATTTAATTTCATTTTATTTACAGTTTTATTCCATTAACTTTTAGGAATATAATATATAACTTATGTGGTCATTTTACATTACCTTCATTTCACTGACAAATAAACTGAAATATATTCAGTTCAAAGTGTCATAAAATATTTGAGAATTTATTGATACATTGCAACTTCTCTTTAACGAAATTTTCTACTTTATCGAAATTTTCTGCTGAACCTTGACTTCCGACACGATTAACTTGTAATTTAATCGCCATATTACGTAAAATATTTTCAATATAACGAAGTTAAGGAGGCTCAGGGCTTGATCGCTACCGAAAAACATGGAAACAGAGCTCTCGCTTCGAATCCATATAAAAACAGAAGTATTCAATATAACTAAATTAAACTTTCTGATATTTTTAAGGTGCGTTTGTAGTCTTATAAAATTATAAAATGAAGTACTTCAATGTAATAAAAGAAAAATACAGCAAAATGTATATAACACAATTTTCGAAAATAAAATTAGGTGTCATATCACCACCCGGAAGATATCTTAACGTTGAATTGACATAAGAACATAATTTTTGCTTTAAAATGATCAGGAATCTTTACTCTACAGAATGAATTAAGGATATAACTATCACTCAAAGGAAACATTAATAAAAAAATGTTGAAAATTGAATGTTGTTGATTGAAAGTTGAAAATTAAAAAAACCCTAAAAAAATACAAGTTTTTTTTCCCTTATAAATACGCAAAATATTAAGCTATCTAAAATATATTAATTCATTCTATAGATAATGATGTTATATGCATGCAAAAAAAAAAAAAAAAAAAAAAAAAAAAAAAAAGCCATCCATCAAATAGTTTTTTTTTTTTTTTTTTTTTTTTTTTTTTTTTTTTAAATCTTACGGATATTCGTCAAAAATCAAGTTTTGAGAAAACGCGACTTAAAGTTGGAGTTAAATGGGTGTGCTTATGAAAGTGATTGTTACATAAATGTAAAGTCCATAATCAAATACATAAACTCCGTAAAAATGCAAATATTTTTATGCGGTTTTTTGCACTGTGTTCAGAAGTAATTGAATAATCAAAATAGATACTAAAAGAAAAAAAAATCAATATTTTGAAAAGTTTTCAAGCCCTGAGCCACCATAATTTCCCTTTCGCCCGAGAGATTGGTGATGCGATGGAGGTATGAATTTATTTCCGCGGATTAAGGATCTGCAATTCACAGAAAAAAGAGAAAAGGTACGCTACGTTTGCAGTATTTGCTTTATCTCTGTTTATTATGAGTTTTTTTAGACATTATTCGAATTAAATTTTTCTCATATGGATACATTGGATTAACAAATACTGAATGAATTAAAGTACATTTTTTCAATATTTCAGTTTTATTTGCGTTTTATTAAACAGATTTCATGATTTTAAGTTTATTTCTATTTAACGAATTATCTTCATAACGAAATGTTTAGGTGTAACTATGAGACTTCGTCAAACGGAAGATTCTCTGTATATGTTTAAAGTGTAAAAATAAATTACTTTCTTATTATAACTTTAAAAGAAATAACTAGGATAGAAATGAAATTAGTATTTAATCAGAAATTGGATTTCTATCCTCAGAGAACTTCATATTTCCTCTAGATTTAATAAATATGATTTAATAAATCTTAAATTATATTAATGAATGTTTTATAAAAATGGCAAATGTTAACTTTGAATGTGATGCACATTGAAATTAATTAAATTATGATAATATTAACTGTTTCACCGGCAGCAGATATAAGAAAACGGTGCTTAAATAATGCAATAAATTTGTTGAAAGATTTAAAAAATTCATTAAACTGGTTATCTGAACTATAAAGTTTTTAATTGCATACAATAATTTTGAGCATTTTGAACCGAATTTCCCGATGTGGATTGTGTCGGAAAAATCATTGAATTAAGGATGCACTCAAATCCAAACTGCTTATTTTCTGACTCATTTTTAAATTCATTTTTCCTCTCAAACGCATTTAATTGGTAGATTCACTTATTCAGAAATTATATAATGTACCGCAATGATCAATTTTTTGATAGAGGCGGAATATATTTCAAAAAATTATGTCAAAGTGGGCATTTTGAACGGAATTTCCCGAAGCAATTGTGTTATCACATTCTTCTGGACACGATAACTTCCGCAATTCTACACAAATCTCTTCCAAACTGATACATAAAATCAAGGGACATAAAATCTGGGTTAAGTTCGTTAATGGGCAAAAGCGGACCAAGGGGATGGAAATAGGGAGGGGTTTTGTGAAAACCGAAAAAACCCCATAACTTCTTAATTTTTGTACATATCAAATCAGTTTAAAGTTTTTATTAATTCTAAAAATAGTGCCAAAAATTCATGCATCACAGATTTTTGATAAAATTAAAAATAGGCTCAAAGGGCACAAAAATAGGGTTTTTGGGAGAAAAAAATTCCTTACTTCGTCAATTCTCAAGATATCGAATCCAATTAATTGTATTATACATCTCCTTAATATTATCTACAACTTTTATATTCACAAGTTTTTGATAGGACCAATTCTTACCGCAAAAAAAAATAAAATAAAAATAAAAACGAAAACAAAAAAGGGGTTTGAAGAAGAAAAATTTTCATAACTCCGTCAATTCACAAGATATAAAATCTCCTTGAATTTATCATATATCTTCTTAATATTGTCTTCAACATTTATATAGACAAGTTTTTGATAGGGAAAATTCTTACAGCAAAAACAAATTAAAAATACATAGCGGTTGAAGAAAAAAATTAATCTTATTAAGGGTGCATTCAAATCCAAACAGTCTATTTTCTTACTCATTTTTAAATTCATTTTTGCTCTCAAACGCATCCAATTGCTAGATTCTCTTATTCAGAAACTATATAATGTACAGTAATGATCGAGTTTTTGATAGAGACAGAATATATTTCAAAAAATGATGTCAAAGTGGGCATTTTGAACAGAATTTCCCGAAGCGATTGTGTTAGAAACGAAAAATATTGCCCTACTGAGAAAATAATTGTTTATTAATCAAGTTTTAATTAATTGAAATGAAAATAAAAAGACAGGTCGCTTATAAATCTTTTCAAAAATCACGTCAGCATGTTTCTTTTTTTTTTTTTTTTTTTTTTTAATTATTAAAAATGAATCTGAAAATGTGCCAGAAAATTTCGAGTTGTTGAGCATGGGAAAATATTTTTTTTTTAATATCGCCTTAACATGATTCTGATAAAACCAGCTATTTTATTAAAAGGAAATAAAAACTCGTCAAAAGCAGACAGATAAAACTCTTAAAGTGGATTTATATCTAATAATGATTTAGTTTTTGTTGGTGAAATTAGTATACTTAACTTCGAAATCTACCTCTGCCTGTAGGCCGGGCTGGCAGGGATTTTTTTTATGAGGCCTATAGATATCTATGATGGTTTGAGTTGCAGTAAAGACAGAAATCCTACCTACACAATTTCCAGATTGTGTAATACTTAAACGGAGATTCAGACTGCAAAATAGCCAATGAAACATCGTTTTCATTTTGAAAGACCTATCCAATGATATGCCACTCAATGTGGTGCGTAAAAATTTTTTTCGTCTCTACCGCCATTTTGTATTTACGGCCGCCATTTTGAATTTATAAAAACAAAACGTATCCTATAACCATCGGACGATTAAGAGACCTCATTCATTAAAATCCATCCAGCTGTTGGGATGTTTCGAGGGAAAGAAATAAAGAAATCCACATACCCAGATACGCGTGAAACACATAACCCTTCTTTTCAGTCGAGTAGTAACAGAAGCATAAAATATTTTTATAGATGAAAATATGTTAAAAGGAAAATTGTAGAAGTTCTTAAATACCATAGAAAGTGGTTTTAAATATGAAGTTAATATGTACTCCAAATGAAAGAGCGTTGCGTTTATATTTTTTATACAGTGCTGCACAAAAGATGCCAGCTACATTACGATGTATCAGCAGGGATTGCTTATTATATATTTTGATGATATTATTCTTTTTTCAAATTCAACTTTTTAGTTCTTTATAAAAACTTGTTTCAAAAAAAATATTTTAGAGACCAAAATCAAAATGCAATTTATACTTGCTAAACAAAAAATAAATATTAAATGGAGTGAAAATTTTTCCTATTGGACAAAGAAAAGGAGGTAAACAACTTTATTTGTACAATAGATGCGCCAAAACACTTGCGACCTCAAATAATGCACATACAGATACTTTCTAAGGTTTAAAATGCATATTTTTCCCCAACCATGTTTTACCAATTTGGAATCTGATTGGCCAGAGGTTTCGGGGTCAAAGTGACTCATCTTGGCGGTATTCGTGATTGGCAAGTGCAGAGTCACGTGTTTGATGGCAAAAGTGATTTATATGCATTTGAAACTTGCTTAGCGAGAAGTACGGCAAAAAAAAAAAAAAAATATATATATATATATATATATATTGTTAAATGTTAAAATTTAATAATTTAACATATGTTTTGATTTAACAGTATTTTCCCCCTAATTTTTAATTAAAAAAAACTGTTCTAATGAATATTTGCTGAGGGGAGAGACAGCGGAATTTTCAGAAGGTGTAATGTAAAAATAATAATAATTATTATTTTTTATCATTACAATAAAATGACAAATGGGACAAGATCTTAAAAAAAGAAAAATTAATTAAAAAGAGAGAATGTGGGCGGTTATATGATGTCCGACCTTTAATGGATAAATCTGTGCTCTATTAGAACAAAAAATATTAAAATATTGTAACAATTTTGTTATGTTTATTTAAATCATCGAAGTAATCGCTCAGGTAGAATCATATAATTCAAATAATTGATGTTTAATGTAAAAGAAAATAAAAGTGATATGAGGATCATTTTCAAAAATGGACATTTTAATTTCCTTAACATATTCAGAGCAGCCATTCAAAAGTTATGTATAAGAATATACGCATAAAAAAACAACAAAAAAAGTTTTAGATTAGGTAATCTAACTATGTATCATTTTTTAAAGAGTTGTGACTGTTGCTTTTATAATCATTTAACAAAATTTCTGTTTTTTTTTTTTTTTTTTACTTATATTTTTAGTACAAGTTGTATATTTTGTTTTCATCTGTCAGAATGAACAAAAATCTCAACATATAATTGTAATGTTAATTTACTCTCAATGTTTAATGTTAAATTTTATATCTGACGATTATTTTTATTTCTAGTACGTTTGTGACTGACCCCTATTTTGGAGCTAAAAAGATGCTCCAACTTTAAACATCTATTACTCGGTCAGTTTTAATCGTAGAGGAATGGGACTTTTTTTGTATTACTTGTCAGTACAATAGAATATTTTTTCTAAATATCACTTATAGGACCTGGGGACCGTATAAAAATTTAAATTTCGTAATTTTTTAATAAATGTTTTATTTGACTTAAATTGCTTTAAAAATACTTCTTTACCTCATTTTAAACATTTTTGCAATTGGAACTATATGTATATGACTAACGGTTTAGGAATTAGCCATTGGACACCGTTGAGACCGGACACCCTGTATAATAAATCGTCATCTATTTCCAATAATTGAAATTAAATTTATAATATAACAAATATTCATAACTCAGACATTTTACAGAATAGAGAAGGAACATGTAACTAGAAATACAATATTTTATTAAATGCAACTAATTCACTAGCATATTGCTGGCAATAAATCTATATGAAACATATGAAAAAAAAAAAAAAAAAAAAAAAGACAACCCAATTTTTGATAAAGTCTGATTGAAGACAATAGATAATAAATCCAGCTAAATAATGTTGAACCAGAAAAAGCCATAATACAAACATACAAAATATAAAATGGATGAATGAAGCCGGAAGCTTATAAGGTATTTCACTTGATCACGGTACATAAAATACATTTATAAGCAAAAAACATAGTCGATTTCTGTAACGGAATTTAGCTATAAACAAATATTGAATTCCATTATGCACCCAATCGACTAAGCACCAGAGAATATTAAACAACCATGTAAAATATTAAACAATGTGAAATCCACAACATTGAAAACTATTAAAAAATTGAAACAAATTAAATAAAAGACAAACCCCAACACGAGGACAGCCTAGACATATTAACATTGACACAAACAGATCACGTACTTTGGCTTAAAATCCCGCTTAAATACTGACACAGTTAAAGGCTAATGCCACGGTTGCCGCAACAGATAGTCCATAAAATAATTATTATAACATTCGATAATAAAGATCCTGTAATAAATTACAAGATATATATATATATATATTATATGAATGATAGTAAGATCGACATCTAAATATGCATCACAATAGCTAAGAGAGGGAATTTTATAAAACATATCGTTTTTTTTTTTTTTTTTTTTTTTTTTTTTTTAATTTCTTAAGGTATAACCACCAATAAAAAATCATAAATAAAAATTATATGACATATCAAATAAGTTGAGCTAAAAGATAATTATAGCTTTCAAAGTGGGGGATTACGAAATACCGCTCACAAATGTCTGGCACATATGAAACCTATGACAGGCATGAAAATGCTGAAATGTATATTGTCAAGATACAAAAGATAATATTAGTTAAAAAAATAAAATATTTTTAAAATCAATCGGAATTTGAATCGAGAAGTGCGGTACACAGAGAGGCATATTAAATTATATTAGATAAAATAAATAGATAATATGAATAGACAATTAATAATTTTAGTTAATAATTTTAGACAATTAATAATAGACAATTAATAAATAGACAATTAAATTAGACACAATAAAATATTTTTATAATCAATCGGAATTATATTAGACATTATTATATTAGACTAATTATATTAGAAAAAATAAATAGATAATATAAATCGACAATTAGTAATTTCAGTTAATAATTTGAGACAATTAATAAATAGACAATTATATAGGCAAAATAAAATATTTTTTATAATCAATCGGTATTTGAATTCGAGGAGATCGGTACATAGAGAAATATATTTTTAAAAAGTAAATAAGTGTAAGTAATTAAAATTTCCACAGAAGAAATTTTAAGAATTGCGTATATAAAAATGTTATTTAAGACCAACTTGCATAGAAAGCATACTATTACAAATAAATAAAAACAGGAAAATCATTTTTTAAAAATCACTTTGGTTTGTTTCACGCTTAGTACATTGTAAGATAGCGCCTATTATTTATGCGTTTCACCGACACATTCAGAAATGCGATATATGAGACGGTTGTTCCAGAGATTCTCCGTCACTTTCAAAAATATGTTATATCATATTTTTGTGCCTGTTTTTCTCGATTTTAACGTATCAGTGACATGCATTGCAAAACGCTTTAGAAAATTTTTACAAATAACAAATTGAAAGACTAGTGTTTGTAGCTGCAATGTAATGGAAAAGTGAGAAATGTGTTCTCCTTCTGAGATTGGTTGGTAGTTTGGTTAGTTGGTTGGTAGCTTTTTGCTGGCATAAATTCGTCAGGTCGGAGATGCTAAACCAAAAACAATTTAAAAAATATGAAAAAATGGACCCCCAAAAAAACATAAAACGATACAAAATATATAAATAACAACTCACATAAAAAGAAAATCAATACATAAACAAATTTATCAGAGAAAACTAAGATAAAAAGTAGTAAAGCAAAGAATAAAGAATGGAGAACCAAAAACAGATAATAGGGAGAAACATTGCTCGAGAGACTATCTTCTCGAAATATGTAAATACCTGATGGCTTCCTCCGTAGGCCTTATCTGTAGACGCTGGTGTCTGATGGGCATTAAAAATAATTACAGAAACTTATAATACATATAATTCATTATATTATAATTATAATTGTTATTTCAGTCAGTGAGACGTGGTATCACTGTGTACCAACGTTCCTTGTCTCGCTGTGTACATAATCGATTTAACATGAACAACATAAAGTTAACTATTTGTTACAACCTACTACTAACTATTTGTTGTTAGAATTAAATAACTGATATTAAATGGATCTTTAGGGCTACATTTGTATCGTTTTGTAACTGAAATTTATGAAATATATTGAGTGAAGATATACGACATGAAACAGAGTTAAATGAGAGTTAACTTTCAGAACTGAAAAAATACGTTCTTTCTGCAACTTCAAACGAACGAACACAAACCCTTGAAATGTTGTCAACGAACGCTTCAACGTAGTGTAACCCAACAGCCTAACAGGTACACACGAACACATCGTTTTTGGCTCCGTTTCATCGTTTATATTATTCAATGAGTGTGGCTCTCCTTTCTTTCTTAGATGGACATTGAATAAAAGTTTAAAAAAATTAAAAATCTATTTATATTCAAGAAGTTAAATTAATAAAGGTATTGGGTCGTTCGGAAAGTCGTGTCCGTTGGGAAATTCAGTTCCTACCAGAAAATTCTATCATTTAATCATTAGACATTGTTTCCGATATCTAATGTCTTATAATTACCGGGATGAATTTTCTTGTATGAATTGATTCTCCCAAAAGGACACAACTTTCCGAACGACCCAAAATATGATCTTCCTATATTATGCTTCTTGTACCTTCTTGGATTATACATATTGAATTTACCATATAAAAATTTATTTAGAAATTCCATTGTATTTAACATGAATGTTCATAATGTTTGAGGTACAGTTAACGAACCAGTAACAAAATTAAAATGAAATAAATAAAAACCTTGGTTATTTTTTTCTTCTCAGCGCAATATTTTAAAGGTTGTCCACTCATACGTTATATTATCACAGTTTTAGCGAATTTCTTTTTTAAATGCTCGCGAAATTCAAAGTTTTTTTTTCTTTACAGTCGTACCCATAACACATAAATGCGACAAAGAAAATTTCACAACGTAGTAGACTTGATTCTTATCAAAGTTTTTCGGCATATATATATAAATATTTACGCATGTCTCTCTCTTTTCTATATATACATCTTAAATTTACATTATAAAATAATAGATGATGATTATCTCAATTGTCTTTTATGCAATTTAATTAAAATTAAGTTTCAAATTGCTGTAATACACATTTTAAAACAAAAAAAAAAAAATACATCAGAAATTTATTTATTTTATCTAGTTTTCATTTCTTAATAGCTACAGCATATACATATTTTTTTATGTACGTTTCTAATTATTACTTTGATATAATGATCTCATGCGAATTACAAAAACATACTTTAATGCAATATTTGGTGAGGAAAAAAAAAACACTTTTTGCCATTTTTTGTAACACCAAAATATGCTAATTACCTCCGAATCTTTCACCACAGAATAACACAAAAGAGGAAGATAATTTTTCATCTTGATGAATGTTCAAATCTCATTCTCCGTTTTCGCGTCTCATATAATTATTTTCCTTCGAGTAAAAGAAAGTCATTAAATCAAAAACTGGGAAATCATACATTTGTTTAAGATTTTCTCTCTTTTATGTTGTCTCTTTTATGTTGTCTCTTTTATGTTATGTTCTCTCTTTTCTCTTTTATGTTGTTTCTAAGAACAGTCAAAATTGTTTCAGTTCACGTAACGGAAATAGAAAAATATAAATTTCATTTTTGTGGTTAATTTGAAATGTAGAAGCAATCAGTGTTAATGTATTTAAATACTTTAACTTTTAAAAGTTAAAGTATAACTTTTGTTTGAGGCTCAAGATAAGAATGGTTTAACTAAAGGATGGTAGATAACATTAGTTATATTAAATCAGAGAATATTATTCATGGTTTTCTAAAATCAAAATTACAATTTAAATTCCGTTTTTTTTTTATTACTTATATACTTCTCATAAAAATTTCATCATCATCAATTTTTGGAACAATCGTCGTGAATTTTTGCGTATAAGTCTACAACCAAACATTAAGAGTAAAATCGGAAAAAATCCAAAACTCAGGGATAATTCTATCCATGATGCTCTTCATGAACGATGTCAGAAATTAAAGTCACAAAACAAATCATAAATAGATTTTGAAAAGAAAAAAAAAACAATGTTTTTCTAGAAATATTTTGAAACAAAACTAAAATATATAAATACACATAAGGTAATACATTCAATGAAAATAAAAACTTAGTCATTAAAATTTATTAATTTCCAAAACAATGTCGGAGACTCTCTAAAAAACAGTCTTTTTATTTTATGTCCATGTCATTATGCATATATCCCCAATTTAATCAATAGTATTTTGCGCAAATCAGTTTCGCGATGAGTTGAAAGAAATGCATCGTTATCTTTACTGCCATCCTTTTTGCTAATATTTTGAATGGCCTGATTTTGTTTTCTTTTGGTGCAACGATCCATTTCATTCTCATCCCTTTCACTCCATTAACAGTAGTAAACACGGCATGCTGTGATATTCCTCTTCTCTCGCAGTTTTAAGTAGTCTAAGGACTCTTAAACCTTCAAAATTTACATTTTTTTAGATCTTACACTTTGTAACCGCTGTGCTGAAACACCCTGTATATATAAGAACTTCATATATTTAAATATTTTACTAGTTAGTTACTAGCAAATGATTTTTTTTTAAATGTGAAATCAAAGGGCAAAACTGTTTATTTTAATTTATAAAATAAATTAAAGAATGCAAATAATTTCAAACGCACGTTTTAAATACTAAATTTAATCACAGCTAATATATATCGCATATTTAAATCTTCCACACTTTCCTATAATTTGTTTCTTAACTTTTTAACAGAAATAATACTGAAACAAGTTAGTAATGTATAGATGCATAGTTTTTACATAAAAATCTTTATGTTAAGTATAAAAAACATTAAAAAATAAATAAATAAAAGATTGTGAAAATAAAGAAACCCAAGTTTCACTTTATAGGTAAACAAAAATACAATGCATAAAAATTCTTAAGATAATAAACACATACTCCAAAAATAATGAAATAAAATGAATAAATAAAAATGGTATGCTTTTTATCAAGCAAAAAGTGATAAAAATAATTAAGTAAATAAACATAAAATTATTTTGATTTTGTAACAATAAAACTAGTGTTCAAAAGCAATGCTTTATATTTTTACAAGAAATATATATAAGAACACAGACACATACATAAATATATACATAGTTATGTATATACATATGTATGTGTGTGTTTAGGTAATTTTTTAATCCTTTCCTCATTAAGTATAAATATGATATCTGTTTTCAATCAAAATGGCCATTACTTCAACTATTATTCACATTTGAAAATTCATTAGTCATATTCGCTTAATGATGGCGTATTTATTTTGGCAGATGAAAGTGAAAAGGTTTCCTTTAAAAAATGAAATATATTTGCAATAATTATGGCTTTATTATTGTTCGTTTTCAGATATGAATAATGAAAAGAGAATCCAATTAGCTCATTCGACTCGCAGTCGTTATCTTATTACCAAATATTGATATGTTTAATGAACGAAATTATTATAGAACTTATTTAGTAGAAAATGATGGTTCATATAATATTAGTAATTTCTTTGTCACATTTATATGTTTTCTTCTTTGTTTGTTCGATCTTATTTATTCCTTTTCAGTTGTTTTGTTTGTCTAATTTTATTTTAATACTTGGATTCTTTTTAACATTTCTTGACAATTATTATGAAAATTAAATTTTAGTAGAAAATAGTTTTCTGACATTTGTATTTTCTACGCAGGTATAGTTGATACGAAAAGTAAATCAATTTTAAACGTACGTCGTTACTTCTGTTATGTGATAAAAAAATTTACAATTAAAGCTGGGGTCGCTAAAGTTCTTTGTTAAATGTAAGTGAATCTGCGGTCGTAATAATAGATGGTTTAATGGTATAGGTGTATCAGATACACATAAATACCAACCTACAACTAATCTTTCATGATACGTGGAATACCTCACACAGGTGTATTACGTTTCCAACCATAATTCTTTCTTATAAATGAAATGAAATGCGTTCTACGTAGAAACTTAAAATGAAATAAATAAACATTCATCAAATAATTTTTCTAATTCTAAACGTGTTCGACCTGGGTTAAATTAATTAATATATTACGGAAGATTAATGCGAGTATAACATCTACGTATATATAGAATAAATAGTTATATTTATAGAGCATAACGGCTTGACATAGTTGCAGTAAGTGGAGACATTTCAAGAAATTGTCAATGCCGTGATCAAAGACCTTACGTGGTTGGGTTCTTCAACAGCCACCTGGCAGCCCACTATTGTTTCCGAATCGCCTCTTTTTCATACCTTTCTTGAGTGTACTAACGGCTTTGATAATCAGACTGTACAAGATCAGGGCTATACGAGGGAGATGTATGAACTCGTTTAATTCAAAAGCACTGCACCAATTCTTTGCACAAGCAAGCCACACGCGGACCGCCGAGGGCCGACAGGACAGTATATATAGTAATTATTTCATATTAATATATAATAAATGATTTATTTTGGTATTTATTGTTAAATGTCAGCCAATAACAGCATTATTGAACAATAAGTAAGTTTCTCTGAATTTTCTATCTACTTTTACAAAGCATGTTTTTTTTTTTCATTTTAATTTTATAAACACTTTAATTAATATAATTTCCCTTGAATTTTTGATATTCAAAAAGCTTCAGTAAATGACAATCATTATTAGCGTTACTTGCTTGCATTTGGATTTTGTTTCTTGTTTTTTTTTTTTTTTTTGTGAAAATTACACAGAAATGTGGCAGACTATGGTCGTTTATTATGACATTGTGGGAACATAGGGGAGAGTAGCCGAATTTGGACCACTTCACTTATTTTCAGGTGTAACTCACTTAATTTTTGGAATATCTGCAAAAAGATCATTACACAGGGTCAATCTATTCATCTATTAACTAAATAATATTTAGATCAATTTCTTTTTGAAAAATCTTAAATTTTATTTCAATTTGAAAAATTTGTCAAAAGTGGTCCAAATTCAGCAACCGGTCGCCTACGTTGGACCCCCCAGTCTCCTAAATTGGACCAAAGAATATCAGGTAGTTTTAATAACTAGGGAATATAACTAATTTTATTAAAAGCAAAGTTTGCGATTAATGAAACAATCAAACAAAATAACAGCAATGAAATATAATTAAATCAAATATCTAAATAAGAGTAATTGTTTTAAATCAAAATGCTTTCAAAATATAAATCAAAGCTAACAGTAATTAAGGTTAGAAATTATGGAGCTAATTGCCAGTTACTCGAATATCATGTAATGAGTGATGCAAAGCTTATACATGAATTTTGTTTATTGATTTTGTTTTCCAGCACACACAACATGGAACCGTATAAGGCAATCTGAACACTGAATCTTTTCTGGTATTTTATTTTTCTTACAAATTAGGCAAAACCAATCAACACTGTCTAGATTTTTCTTTTTAGATTCTGAATTATCAGACTTTTTTTTTTTTTTTTTTGCAACAGGTTTCTTTACATTATGTTTGTAGTTCTTCTCTTCCATCATTTTCTTGCTAATTGCAGTACGCCTATTTTTTTAAAACTCAATGTTCCAATTGCTTTTGTGCTGTGAAAGCTTCCTTTTTGTCTTTTTTTTTCATTTCAAGGTTTAGTTTATATGGCTATGATGTTAACACAACTGTTTTTTGGCTCTCTCTGTACTTTGATTTAACTGCATTTAGGAAGGGAAATAACATTTCTAAACATTTTTTCTTTCTTTTGGGGAGGATTTGTAGCTGCAGCCTTGTTGCAGATCAATTTCTTCACAACTTACTGTCTGTTTTTTGTTTCCTATATCTTTAACAGCTTTTGTTGTCACGGATTTCAAATCATAGTCAAACTGTCCTTCCAGACAGTTTGATTATGTCTTTTTCAACATTTTCATCAAGGTTTGAGATTTTATGCGTTTTAATGGCAAACAAGTATAATTCCACCCTACAGAACTGTAAAAAGTCTTCCATCACAAATATCCTGCAGGAAGAATGTTTGGATTCAACTCTGTAAATCAAATATGCCGTAGGAATAAAGAATTCAAAGAAAATAAATACAATTACATACAAGATAAAAGACATTGCAAACAAAATTTATTGCATAGACATGTAAAAATATTTTTATGTTTATATAGGCCTAAACTGTATAAAAAATAATAATAAAAAAAAAAAATAAAAAAAAAAACTTGCATGGAGATACTGGGTGTCCAGCGAATAAGACCCATATTTCAAAATTAAATATCTCAAAAACAAAGATCAGTAGAATTATGCGGTAAACGGTTTGTTTATTAGCTAAGCTGTAAAAATGTTATACAGAAGTTTTAAAAATTAGTTGCAAAAACCGCTAACAGATGGCGCTTTAATCGCAATGCCTATAAATTGTGTTTTGAAGTCCAGAGCACTAGCGTTTCATTCCTAGATGGCTTCCTATGGAAGAACAAAAATTGGGAAATACCACTTCTTCGTTTTGGTGAAGTGCAGAAGTGGAGACATCTGGTCACAGAATTATTGCATCAGCTGCAATTTTAGAGAATTTTAATTAATAGAATTTTCAGTAAAAAAATTAGCAATCATTATATAAGAAGTTATTAAAATATTTTATTTGGATAATGTACAGAAGCGGAGACATCTGTTCACAGAATTATTACATCAGCTTCAATTTTACAGAATTTCAATTAATAGAATTTTCAATAAAAAAAATTAGCAATCATTATATAAGAAGTTATTAAAATATTTTATTTGGATAATGTGCAGAAGCGGAGACATCTGGTCACAGAAATATTGCATCAGCTTCAATTTTAGAGAATTTCAATTAATAGAATTTTCAATAAAAACTTTAGCAATCATTATATAAGAACTTGTTAAAATATTTTATTTGGGTAATGTGCAGAAGCGGAGTCATGTGTTGACAGAATCGAGATTTGTTTCAAATTTTGTTATAAGCTACTTCGGTCCGGATACCACTATCTCTATGGTGTGTCTTTTCTCTCCTAATTGGTAGATCGTGGAATCGAACCCAAGTAGAGGAAGATTTGAAAAAAATGGAAATCTTTACTTTTTAATATTTATTTAAACTGTGAAAAAAGATTGAATAAAAAAATCCAAAGTTTCTGGTTTTAAAATTTAATTAAGCTAAATCAAACCCCTTTTTTAAAAATCATTGAGCGTTTATAATAATGATTCATAAATCATTTATTTAATTGTAGAAAATAGTTTGAATGAAAAAATACATTTTTTTAAAACTTAATTAAGTTAAAAAATAATTTTAATTTTAAAAACTCGTTTTCATTTTTTTTTATCACTGAGCACAGAAATATGGAGCATCTTCTAGCGACAGGATCCAAAGTGTTGGAAAGGAATGCAGCATCCAAAATAATTTCGCTTTGACGTTGATAATATGACTTATCATCAATTCCTTTTAAAATAGAAATGATTTAATGCATAATTTCTGTCTCTAAAATTTTGTTTACAAAGAAAAGAAATATATGTGTTGTACTATAACCAAAGTATTATGCCGTGATTTAAAAATATAAATGATAAGTGCAAAATTACTTTTTTTCTTTATAATAAATCAGGTATAAACAATAATACCAAAATATTATGCCGTGATTTAAAAATATAAAAAATAAATAAAAAGTATGACATTATTTTTCTAAATATGTGCATTTTAATAAAATATTTTAGTAAGTTCTTATCTAATGATTTCTAAACTTTTTATTGAAAATTCTATTAATTGAAATTTTCTAAAATTAAAGCTAATGCAATAATTCTGTGACCAGATGTCTCCACTTCTGCCCATCACCCCAACGAAAAAGTGTTCTTTCCCAATTTTCGTTCTTCCATAGGAAGCTGTCTAGTAATGAGACGCTAGTGTTCTGGACTTCGAAGCTCAATTTACAAGTATTGCGATTATAGCGCCATCTGTTAACTGTTTTTGCAGCTAAATTTTGAAAGTTCTGTATAGCATTTTTACAGGTTAGCTAATAAACAAACCGTTTACCGCATAATTCTGTTGATCTTTGTTTTTGAGATATTTAATTTTGAAATCAGGGTCTTATTCGCTGGACACCCTGTAGTAATCCATTATAAAATAAAAAAAAATAGTGTACAAAGCGTACCGTCCTCGGAATTCATTACTTACTTTTCAAATTTATGATCGCATATCTGGTCCAATTTAAGCAACTTAAATTGTCCCAATTACGGCAACTGCACTGTAAAAAAAAAAAAAAAAAAAAAAAAAAAAAAAAAAAAAAAAAAAAAAAAAAAACTATGAAAAGTTACTAAAGTTTTTCTAGAAAACTGGGATTCCTAGAAATTTTTATGTAACGGCAACAACAAAAAAATCTGTAACAGCGTCTGTTACAGGAATTTTTCTTGTTGTCGTTACATAAAAGTTCTAGGAATCCCAGTTTCCTAGAAAAACTTTAGTAACTTTACATATATTTTTTTACAGTGTGTGCCATTTTTTAAAACAATTAATTTCAAGACTAAGAACAAACACGAAATCAAAAAAATCCGCGCGAAAAATATGCGCAATAAACAGATGAATTATAAATGCATATGAAAACATAACAACTTACCTTAGTTTTTAAATATTCATTTACGTTTAGTAGGAAAAAATTAGATCAAAACAGCTAACTTTAGGTTTTTTTAAATTGTCTGAAAACAGAACGTTGTAGGCGGCTGCTTCTTCTAATCGTGAGTGACGTCATTCTGATGAGTAGGATTTCGGCGGTAGATGGAGGCTCTTCCTGTAATTAACGGCAGAATGGCAACGGTCCAATTAAAGCGGCGGTCCAAATATGGCTACTCTCCCCTATGTCATTTAAATATTCCTCTGCTAAAGGGATTTCACGTGTAAAGCTTCAATAATTAAGTTATTTTTTTCTGTGACATATTTAAATATCGGATTGCTTTATGCAACAGGAATAATGTACTTTATTCGTATTTTTACAACAATTAAAATAACTAAATTCACTCAGTAAAAGTAATTTTCATTTCTCTTTCACAGTTGTTCTTTTTGTTTACTTTATAGAATGAAAAATATACAATTAGCTTATAGATGCATATAAATTATTTATTAATTACATTATATTATTGTTATTAAAATAGTAAGATATTTTATTTTATTTTTAATTTTTTTTTTTTTTTTTTTTTTTTAAGACGACGTGTAGACATTGTTTTAAAGACATTTAAGCGTTTAACTTTGTAAATAATTTTTTTTTATTGAATTACTGATCTCAGAATTTGAGAAAAAAAATTAATTTATTTGCATAAAAAAATGCATTTAAAATATCGACATTTTCAGCAGAAATGGATGATTTTTTTATGCTTATGCAAAACATTGCTATTAATTTTTTTTGCTGAATTAAATGCTATGCTTATTTTTTGCTGTGCAACTTACCAAAAGATTGGGCATATTTATAAATTTAACCGGAAGACGCAATCTAAATTGTTGGACATTACACTTAAGCATCGGAACAGTTTCCGAAAGTGAATGCGTCCTGACAAGGAAACCAGTGATCATAATCGAAAAAGAATAAAGTACCCTGTAAGACATTGACATGAAATACCTTACGAAAATAAGAACCATTTAACATTTCGAAATTCGAATGCGAATATTTGCAAGATTGTTGTCATTTTTTTTAAAATTGGTCTATTATTATGACAATTGAGTATTATTTTAATTGTAAAACAATTTACTTGTATATATACATATGTATTTATTTATTTATTTAAATGATTAACTAGACACTGTAAAAAAAAAAAAAAAAAAAAAAAAAAGTGGGTAAGTTTGCTTATAGATCGCACATAGAGGGTTTCGTTTAATATTCCTTTCAAAACACATTATCCTTTTGCAAAATATGTTAGTTCTACATTTCGCAACCAGGGGGAGCACTCTATTCTAATCAAACCTCTATCCGAACGAAACTCCGTTTTACATCCTATCCGTAGATATATTATTCGAGTGGATCCGGCCCATAGCACCCGAGATAAGTAGGCAGCCCCCTGGCGGTAAAAAGAGGAACAAAAATATGTAAGGCTATGGTCTATAATATGAAAGAATGGTCGAAGGGCTGTCGGCAAAAGTTAGAAAAGAGATCCCCAAGTGAAAAGGGAGGAGGTTAGAAAAATTGCTTAAAATACACAAGTTAGAGCCCGGAGGGGTAATAATGCTAAGACATTTTTAAATTTTTATGATTTGTCGTGATGTCTGAGGTATTCAGCTGCACGTATGCATAACTTCATGTCTCCAAATTAATTAAAGACTCTTTTAGAAAGAACTGCTTAAAATACATATGCGGTAGCTCAGAGGGTTAAATGTAAGACTTTTTCAAGATTTCATGATTTGTTGCCTGCCCTCAGGTGTTCAGCTATAAGTATGCAGAATTTCATGCCTCGAACCTAATTAAGAGCTCACTTAGAATGAATTGTTTCAAAATACACATGTGGAGCCTAAATGGTTAAATATACGACTTTTTCAAAAGTTTATGATTTGTCGTTTGATGTGAGGTGTTCAGCTATACGTATGCGAAATTTCAAGTCTCCAATATGTATAGTTTCTGAGAACGGATTGTGTAACAGACGGACAGACAGACCGAGGAGTGAGACATATAGGGTTTCGTCAGATGAACGAAACCCTAATAAAGATATCACCTTCATAATTTTGTTTTTAGTATTGAAAATCTGATAACAAAAGTGCAACAAAAATTCATTTAAAAATATGTATTCAGTAATGGCATTTTGAATACAAATAAGGAAAATTTCTGTACCTATGCCAACAATAGCTATTGAAGTTTTTACTTAACAAAATGCTCGTGATATTTTCTCAGCAATAAGCTAAAAAAAATGTATTTATCAAACTGACTGTAAAACGAATTCCGAATTGTTAGGCATTATGCTTAAAAATCGGAACCTATTCAGAAAGTGAAAGTGTCGTGATAAAAATCATGCGACCAAAATCGAAAAAGTATAAAATTACGCGGTAAAACATAGAATTGAATTATCTTACAAGAAAAATCATTTTAAAATTCTGAAATGGAAACGAGAATTTTGAGAAAAATATGAAATCGCTTTAACCCTTTATCTACTGACAGTACTTATAAGTATCATTAAAATAACTTGTTGTAAAATTCATTTAATGCATCGATTAGTTGTAATAGAGTTTGAAATTTTTTATAGATACATTACTTTATCTTGTTCCAAAAGCATTATTGATTACACAAAACAAAAATATTTTTAAAAGGATGTATTAATTTTGATATTGCATCTTTTCAGTTTTCTTGGCGGTGTTGTTGTTGTTGGTGGTGGTGGTGGTAGGGGGGGGGGGGGTGTTCAATTCGGAAATATTTCTATAATTTTATTGTAAGAACATTATATTTGTATATTTACTAATTCTACAAAATACTAAGAAAATTTGTAAAATAAAAGATTTGGGTGGGCTTATAAATATTGTACAAAATCCCTATAAATTCAAATATAATTAATTCTCTTAAATCCTTCAATCCTTCTAAAATCTTTCTAAAATTTATTAAATGATTATGTAAATGTTCTAATATACTTTCAACAATTCACGAAAAACGCTTTAGAAGATAAAATTTTCATGAATTAATAACGCAATACATGAAGGGTTAGCATTAGCTTTAGACTGTTTAGACTGAGAAGACTCTTTAGGTTAAGGGTTCTCAACCCTTTAGTTTGAAGTAGCATGTAACTAATGAAGAAATCTGTCCTAAAATATATAATAAGTTTAGCTAGGATCACTGTAATTTCATGAAATTTTCAATTACTTTAATTAGCTTTTATTTTATTTCAAATGATATATCTTACTGAACAGTTTTGATAAAAATCTCGTATGAGGTCATTATCTCCGTGTTAAAGTTTCAATACGTTAGGATTTACTCTGATACACTGTAGGGAAAAAAATTCAATTGAATGGTATTTTCTAATTTCTCTAAAACAATTTATAGATGAAATAAAATATTTTCCTTTTTTGTTTTACTCATTTATTATTTAATTACTTTATCAACTTTGCCTAAAAATATTTGGCAAAAAAATACTTTCTGTTAACTGATAAAAATAATGTATTCCAATAGAATAATCCATAACCTAATATTATTAATAAATACCTAAAAGAACAAGCATCTTAAATATAACAAGAAAATATATATCAAATCGCAACACCAGACACAAGATATGGATTGTTTTTGAAGGCACGGAAAACAATAATATTACACTTAAAGTTTTTTTTTTTTTAATTATTATTCTATTGCAAGCGGGTGCTCATATTCATTAGTCATCTTTTGTATATATACGCTACCACTATTTTCAAGATACAGTCTGATTGGTAAATACATATTGCACATGATACAGAAGTTTGCAGTAAAAATTATAGTTTTAAAAAAAAAGTGTTAAAAAATATATAAAAATATACGACGCATCGACCATTATTATATTTAAAAATTTCGTAATAAAATTGTAATTCCTATCAAGCATACTATAACTTTTTAGCGGTAAAGCGATGAAATAATAATAATAATAACAATAAAAATAAATTATTATTATATTTACTGGGTATTTTTATATGGTGTTAATTGCGATATATAGTGTGTTAAAAATTTTTATTTTAATTTATCATTACTTTTTAAAGTTTTGAATTATAAATTTTAACTATACATACAGTCGCGGAAAAAAGGTAAACACCCCCAACTAACTCCTCAACAAATTATCGCAGATGAAAGTTACTGGTACCAAACGACTGTAAATAAAGTCTACTTTTAAATGGTGCATATAAAATTTTCTTAGGGGGTCATCTGCATATTAAAACGAACCCAAACTTTATTTTTTCCAAAGACAATACCCAATTTTAACAAGATATTTCAAATCTTCGGTTCAAACTCTGCCTAGACATCAAATTTCAAGTCATTTGAATGATAAGTTTTTGAATTATAAACATTCGAAATTTTAGTACTTCTAATGTTAAATTACATTTTCATATTTTTATTAATATCTCCTGAAATTATACTTCTAATGTGCTATTTTTTTGCGTAGCAATAATACTGAAGTATCCAAACATAAATACGTTGAATTTGCATTTTTTACTATTTTACGATATTAATTATGAATTGTGAAATTAATATTCGAGAAAATTATGAATTGCAACCTATGATTTTTTGATGGATTTAGATTTATTAAGACATGCTTTATAGAAATCCAAAATTTCACATTTTTCTTCCAAGTAATTTTCAAATTATGATTAAAAAACAGAAAAAAATGATGGTTTAACGGGCCATCTGTTATAGAAATGACTAGATATTTTGAAATTTCTTATGCTATCCTGTAATCTAGCAGTCTTCAACCACTTCTTGAGTGGGGCTTAAGATGCTTTGATCAAGAAGATGGCTCTCTCGTTCCACAATAGAATAAGAAACTTCAATTTGGATACAGCCCTTAAATTACGCTCGTTTTAAAATAATTAATTTCTCGGAAACTTATCATACGAATTGCATGAAAATTTGTTTTTAGGCTGACTGAATGGTGTAGAGTTGTTCATTTATGCTGTCAGAATTGTGTACTGCTATTGGAAAAAACAAGGTAATGGTTCGTTTAAATATATAGATGACCCCCTAAGTAAATGTTATATACACCGTTTAAAAGTAGACTTTATTATCAATCGTGTGGTACCAGTAACGTTCTTCTACGATAATTTTTTGCAGAGTTAGTGAGGGGTGTATACATTTTCCCCACGACTGTACATATTTTATTACTTTATTCTCCGAGATGAAAGTAATATATTGAACTGGAAAAAATATAATAATGAGAGAATAAAATCAGGAAAATTACCAAAACAGAAATACAAGTTTATAAATTATTCCTTAATAAATCAGAGAAAATATTAGCAGTAATTTTCTTGTTTAATTATGATAACCATTGTTTTAAAAATCCTACTCTAAAAAATGATTTGCAATTATTTTACTTTGTTTTATTGCTTAACTAATGATACCGATTTTCTTTCTTATTATAACTGTAACTAATGGATTTGTGATAACAGAGGTCTGAATCATATAAACCAATTTGAGAAATCGGCGTAGAACAATTTTTTGACTATAATAATTTAATAAATTATTTTCACATGGGAAAATATTTCTGATAATCCAGTCTAATATCTTATTAGTGAAAGTGTAATTTTGATTTGTCGAAAAATACAATAAAAGTATTTTTATTTCTATTTCCTTTACGGATTTTATTAGAAGAATAAAATAGCACATATTATGAAAATAAAAAAGTCATTCTTGTTAAATATTGCTGTTCTATTTCTGCCTGATGTGCTGAATAATATGAAAATTTCAACAGAAAAACTTTACGTCTATAATAACAAGGGGCTCCAACATAGGTTTCCCGGGTGACATTTTATTATTTGTGTCAATTTGTTAATTAAATTTGTGTTATATATATGCACATATATATATTATGTACTGATAAATTTTAAATTCATTAAGAAATATAAGACGGAAATAAATGCTGAACTATTTTATTTGTTTTGTTTTAAGTGCAAACCTATTTAACTTTTGTAATCGTCTGTCTTCAAGTGACGGAAATAGTTTTGAAAAAGTCATGCTTGAAAATTATTTAAAAACCCCCCTTACAAATCGAGTAAATTGCGATACAGTTTTTTTTTTTAATTCGATATAGATTTCAAAGAAAATGCATTTGAAAGAACATTTTTTTCTCGATTCGACGGTGTAACAAGTTGGAAAATGCTCGTCAAACGTGGCAAATGAGGTGCGTTCGTACTATAACTAGTTTTATTGTTATTTTTTGCACCCATATTGTACTGAATGTAATTTTTTTTTTGCACTTCATAAGTGCATAGTCTGTAACATCATTAAAATGCACTTGCAATATTTTTTTCCCATTCCCCGTAATGTAACGGAAAACTTTTGACTGTCCCTGTAATTAAACTATACACCCGATATTCATAAAATTTGAAATGGCTCGACTAAATTTTTCAACAATTATACATTTAAAATTCCAGACCATTCGAAAGGCTGTAACATCTTTGAAATGTACTTGCAATAATAATTTTTTTTATTGTCCATAATGTAAAGAAAAAGTTTTTGACTGTCCCTATAATTAAACTATGCATCCGATTTTCATAAAATTTGAAATGGTTCAACAAAATTTTGCAGCAATTATATATTTACAATTTCAGACCATTCGGAAGGCTGTAACATCATTGAAATGTACTTGCAATATTTTTTCCCATTGGCCATAATGTAAAGGAAAAATTTTGACTGTCCCTGTAATTAAACTATACATCCGATTTCCATAAAATTTGAAATGGCTCGACAAAATTTTGCAAGACCATTCGGTTGGGTAGCTTTTGCTCTGTTATATACAGACAGACGGACGAACGGACAGATGGACAGACAGACAGACGGACTGAACGACGACTATAGGTGCTACGTATTTATATAATTACGAACGCACATAAAAATTCAAAAGGTGCGATATTTAAACATTAAAAAATTTGCAATAAAGATAAATAAAAGTTAAATTTGATCGTCAGCTGTATCCATTCGCCAAATGAGGTCAGCGTTACGTGCAGATACGTTTGTCCTTTATAATATAGATAGATAGATAGGTTGTTCATAAAGTCTTTTCGATTTTTAGGCATGATTTAAAAATTAAAATTATTTTTTGTACAGTTATATTCCGATAGTAAGGATGCTTATCAAAAAGATAGTGATACCTGATTTAAGTAGACAATTTTAAAGGAAATCAAGAAAATCACAAATACGAAGGAATAACTAAAACTGAAAATTAAAATTAAAAATATAAACTATATTCAAAAGTGATAATCTTTTTGTGTAGCCAATTGAACCAAGAACATATTTGTTACTTCAGATATTACGAACCTGTTGGAAGTTCAAAAATTTAAATTCATTCGAATGTTATAAAATATTGCACATTGTACTACTATTTTTAATAGAATAGTGAAAACGATCTTTCAATGAAGTCGGAATGCTAAAAATCAGAAAAAATACTTATTTACTTGTATAAATTACTGTAAGCTCTAACATTTTTGGTATGGTTAATATAGTCAGACCACGCTGCATAATGTGCACTGGTTGTAATGCTCCTTTCACGATGAAAAAGTAGTTTAACCCTTTCCGGCACGGGCATTTTTTGTTGTAAAATGATGAAATGATTGACTGACACCGGAATTTTAAAACTACTTTTTTAGAAATTAAAAAAAAAAAAAAAAAAAAAAAAAAAAAAAAAAAAGTTTTTTTTACATGTTGATTGTAAAAGCAAAATTTTACTAAAATATTTTTGGTGCCGTTCGTAAGTTTGGAATTAAAATTAGGTATTCCGACCCGGGCACAGTATATCGGAAAGGGTTAAACCATTTTGGGGCCCTGAATAACTTAATAAAGAGCTTGTACTTCAAAATATCGTGCGAAAACTGTAATCCCCTTTAAAGTTGGTGTACGCATTATAAATTAGTGTTGAAACTTAAGTTATAAGAATGATAATATTTATTTTGAATCGTTCCTTTTTACTTCCTTCTAACTATAATAGAAGAGTGTATTGTAATCGGATTTTTTTTCGACTTTTAAAACTTTCGATTTACACGTTTTAAGAGTCAGAGACGCCAGAAAAACAATTTTATAGAAAATGTCTGTCTGTCCATCTGTGCGTTCATGTGTCCGTCTGTCCTCATTGTATCATAGAATAATGTATGAAGTTATGCATAGAATTGAACCAAATTTCAGATCTATGTTTTTGTCTATGACAAGCAGGTCCCACATGAATTTGAAAATATTCCACCGGAAGAGGGCGCTGAAACGCCAATTATTGTGCCATTTTCATTATTGTATCATTGAAAATTATATGAAGTTATAGATAAAATTTCCATTCGATATACCTAACAAAAATGAAACTCCAGAAAATAAGTAATCCTACCGGATGTCTTAATACAACAATGGAAGCATGATATTATCATCATTATTATTGTAATGGATGTAATATACGGTGTCAATAAAATTATTATATTTTCTAAAAATAAAATAAGGACCAATTTATATACTAGTCAGTCGGATATGTCAATCACAAAACTTCCTTCTATCTCATACATCAACACTTCACAATGATCTAGTACAGTGCCAAAATTGAAAGCAATCTATGCCCATCATGATGTTTCTAAAATTATTAAATTCCATGCATTAATTCTTGAGATAAGACTATCGGTAAAATCGTGTGAAACATGCAAAATGCAGGATATCAGCGCCACCCGTTAGGTGATATACACCAAAATCTAATCATCAACAACTTCATCTAAACATCAACATCTAACTCAATCTGAACTTTGATGAAAATCCGTGCATTAGTTTTTGAGATAGAGCTAATGCGGAAATCATAAAAAAATTCCACACTGCAGCGCAACCTGTTGAGCGATTTACATCAAAAACTAATTAGGACCAATATATACTAGGGATTAACTGTATCTGAATATTGATTAAAATTCATCCATTAGTTCTTGAGATACAGCTATATCGGAAATCGTGAAAAGGGCAGCACGGAACCAGTAGGGATATTTACACCAAAAACTATACAGCACTAATTTATATTAAGGACTAACAGAATCCGAAGTTTAATGAAAATTCATGCATTAGTTCTTAAGACAGAGCTATTGCGATAATCATAAATAATTCAGCATATCAGTACCACCTGTTGGGCGATTTCCACCAAAATATATCAAGGACTAACTGAATATGAAGTTTTATGAAATTCCGTGCATTAGTTCTTGAAATATAGCTATTTCGGAAATCGTGAAAATGCAACACAGCAGCGCCACCTGTTGGACAATTTACACCAAAAAGTAATCATTACCAGTTTATGTTAATGTGTAACTGAATCTAAAGTTTCGTGAAATTCCGTGCATTAGTTCTTGATATAGAGCGCTCACAAAAATTTTGTCACATATAGACTCACAGAGTGACAGACCGACATTTTCTAAAAAACATCAAATAGTTTTCAGAACCTTTTTAAAACGTATAAATCCATCGAAATCCGGAAGTAGAAATTTTTCATGGATCCATTAAATTCTTCTTGTAAAGGCAGAAGAGAGTAATAAAGAACCAATTCTTATCATGTAAGAGCAATATTTGAGTCTATATGTGATTCTGTGTGTGTGCAAATTTTATTTAAAGACGGCTCTAACGATTTTGACTAAATTCTGTATCCTACAGTTTTGCTCTACTAGGATGCCATTAGGCAAGCTTACATGTTCGAGAAAATTCGATTAGTGGGTTAATTTGTCTTCACACGGTTTTGTAATTGAAATGAAGGTTGAAATAGTTATTATTGTGGAACAGTTAGCAGTAAACGAAACCGCAAAATTTTCGCCAGCATAGTTTAAGGAACATTTTGCGAAATTTGGCGAAACAATCCTTCAGAATCTGAAGGAATTTCCACGAAATTTCCAATAACATCCGACATGCATGATTCCACCAGTTTGAATCCTAGTAAAAATGTAGTTTGAAAGAATGCCATTTCTTTGTAAATATATAAGTAATATAAAAGTTAGAAATTCGTATATAGTTTTACTATTGATTGTATCAATAGTTAAGTAGTACTTGTTTAACTTAAAATGCAGTATAGCAATAATACATTGAGAATTTATTGCTATTTGAGTTGAACATAAAGCTAATTTTAACCGAGTCACAGAGCTTCCCCACTGGTATATTTAATAACTTATTCTAACATTGCAATTTTCATTTATTTTATATTAAGAATACTTTAACGAAATTGGTGATTCAATGTATACTACTTATAAATGAGATTTTTTTTCCTTATTGATTTTTGAATGCTTTCTTAAATTAAAAAAAATACATATTTTACTTTCTTCTGTATATAATACATAAAAGTACTGCAATCGAAATTTATTTCGTTTTCCGGTTTTCGTCTGATTTAAACATTTTAGCGTTCAGAGATCTACAAAAATACGTTTTTACAATATGTCTGTATGTTCTCGTGTCCATGTGCATTATTGCAACCACTGAAAAGCGTATGAAGTTCTGCATAAAATTGATCCAAATTACATATATATGTTTTCAGCCACCGCCTGCTGCTCCAAATTGAAATTGAAGATATTCCGTCAAAAGAGGGCGCCGGTGTAGCAAATTTTCTGCTATCATCGGAAAGTTCTCGATGTTATACATTGAATTAAACCACATATGCATATTTTTTCACTACGGTCTTGGAGACCCAGCTGCAATTAAGGATATTGCCTTTTGTAACGTTGGAAAACATATGAAGTTTAGAATTGAACCAAAGTTCATATATACATTTTAGACTGTGAACGCCATGTCCTAATTGAAAATGTGGCTCTTCCCCCAGAATGTTGCGCTGTGCAAGCGATGGTTATGCGATTGCCTCGATTTTAAGTGTAGAATTTTCTAATATTTGTTGACGAAATTTCAATTTTGATGTAATGTCATATAGCGAGGTTTGTTTAACACTTAACCTGAAACGTACGTCTGTGAATTGTTTGCGTCTACATAACCGTCCTTAATATTTTCTCTCTCCGACATTCCAAACTTGTTTTTATGCTGTTATATTAAAAAATTCGTCCTGTTAATGCATTACTATTACAGATTAAATGTTTAAGTTCACTATTTGATAAATTATTAAGTGTTCTGTTTGTGCACGGGATTTTCACGTTTCCGGTTAAGGGATAAAAAAAAAAAAAAAAAAAAAAAAAAAAAAAAAAAAAATCGGTAAAGGTTATGCTGTAACAGCAAATTTAGTTGCGATTTTTCTATTTTGTATCATCAAAAAGTGTATGAATCGATGGACGGAATTGAATAAAACCTTATATATTACATGTGTTTGGTATGTTCGTCATATTGTAGTTGAAAATGGAAGTATTCTCTCCGAAGATTGCTCTGTGATAGCGATCTTTGTGCGACTTTGAAGACTATTTTGTAGTTTATGTGAAGAATTTCTGAATATTCTTCGACGATATTATATTCAGATTAATATGTAACAGGCGGAATTTTTCTTTATAAAACTTCGTAGAAAATCCGCCTAATGTGATAAATAATTTTGTTCGATTTTTGGGACTGGCACGCTAACTGTTAAAAAAAACCTGTTAAATTATTTAATTGTCCAATCTAGGTTTAGTCTTAGGCAGCTTTATCTTTAAAAATAGCCGAAGTATAGCAGTTTGAAGTTCTAGCTGTAGCTCATATTTTGAAAAAAAATCAACAGATTGAAAAAAAAGAGAGATCTTCTTAAACGGGTTTATTTTATGAGTTTTATAAAACGCGGTTTCTTGAAAAATTTCTTTCACTGCTGTAACCATTGTTATAACTCTCATATGCTTAACTCTACAGTTAGTCATATCGCCAAATGGTCTCCAATCTTAAATATAAGTTGAGAAATATGTCAAAATTTAGTGAGAAACATATGTCGCCATAAATGAAGCTGACTTGACGATAACTGATTTTTTTATTATTATTCACATTCAAATTTAATATTGACGAAAACTTGGAATTTTCTATAATCGCATTACATGCAATTTCCATCGGTGTGTCTACGGAAATTTACATGAATTCTAAAAAGCAAGGATTAGAGAAGCTACCTATTTCCTCTGCTAGAGGGCGGAATGATTTTATTATTCGTTTGATAGATCAGTCTGATAGTCTGAAGAAGCGCACTGTAATCAATCATTATTGTTTGGAACCAAAACGAGGACGTATAGTATAGCAATTCCATAATTATGACTAGTGCCATCTGCGTGGTCTTGGAAAGTATACCTGATATTACTTGAATTCTAAAAACGGTTCTATCAGTTTCGGTTGACTTATAGATCTTCAACAAATGCATAATTTACAATTTTAACAGGTAAATTACAACATGTATAACTAATATAACAGATAAATTACAACATGTATAATTAATGTAACAGAAAAATTACAACATGCGTAACTATAATTAAGTGTTGCTGATAGTAATTGCGTTCAAGGAATTATTCGAAAATCGTAATAGGCATTTGGCGATTTTCGTCAATCCTTATGTGCGATTATTTATTATGGGGATTTGAAAACAAATGTTACTGTATTTTTGAAATAGTAGAATGTTAATTGATATTTAAAAGCTTACGAGGTTTGGTATCGGAGGTAAAATAATAACATTTCTACTTTTGTGTACTGTATAGTGCAATAAATAGTGTATATTTTGTTTTATTTTCTTTGAATTGGAAAATTTTGAAAAAACTATGCAAATCAACATTAAATATGTTGCTTAGTTTTAATAGAAAGCTCCATTTATTATTAATATAATCTAAAAGGTTTCTAGGAAACATACTAAACTGTCAATGATGGTATCATCAATATAAATAAGTGTACATAAATGTCTCATTATGCCTAACAATTATTATTTACTTTCTTTGATCTAACACCAAAGGGAAAAACTTAATTTAATTTTTCTTCCTGACTGAATTTAAAAGCTCATCAACAGTTTTATTCTGCCTTGAATTATTCTTTTTCTGGCTTGACCGAAATTTATCAAGTCTAAAAACGTGTTAACTAAACAAATGAAAACATTTGTTTCAGAGTTTCCTTTTTTTAAACAATTTATTCTGAAAGTTTTCTCAACGTTGTCTAGAAAAATCAAAAAAAGTCTAAAATAGATTAAAAAATTTCCCTACTGAAAGTATAAATTAAACTCACAAAAAATATAAGGATACAACTTTTAATTATATTATTAACATTTAAAGCTAAATAAGACGTGTTTAGATTTATACAACTAGAAATATAAACAACGAAATATATATATATATATATATATTATATGTTTTATGAATTACAGAAGAATTAAAGTGATTATGACATGAAAGGTATCTTATATATAATTTTTGTACAAAAAACTTATTTAAAGAATTAAACTGTTAATTCTGAGTATATAAACAAAAGAGAAACTGAAAAAAGCCATATACATTTAGTAATTAAATTATTTATGTATAGGGGATCCTGGTAGTGTTCACCTATTTTTTTACAAAATTATTTTTTATTCTTTTAAATATTGAACCTAGAATAAAGTTTCATATATCATTTTATTTATTATACAATTTGTTATCAAAATATAATTTCGACATAAGCGTAATATATAGGAAACCTGAAAAATGATTTATTTTAATCATGAGAAAATAATGGGTCAATGCTCCCCACATATGGGAGGCTTGACCCACTATGTGGGAATCTCGGCGCGCTTTATATTAATATAGAACAATTTTGTTAAGGTAAATAAAATCAGTTGAAATAAAGGCAGAATAAGTTTATGTTACATGGTATAATTGTTGTGTAAACAAGCCTGCTTAGATGAAATTAAAGACACAGGAGAAAAATTCCGTTTTAAGCACATCCTTTTGCTGAAACATTACCTGGCAACACTAGTTGCCTCATTATTTACCTTCATCTCATTAAGATTATCTCGGTGAAATTTGTCAACATATCTTTCTAAAGTGTTTAGATGAACGTTATTTTCTTTTGCCAGAGGAATGAACACATAACATTTCTTAAGACTGCTGCTTTCATCCTTTCTAGTTATTCTTTCTCTTTACGTACTATGGGGACTATTTAAATAAAATAAAAGTTCCTATGGATATTCCAATTTATATTTCATTACATTTTTTTTCTTGTTTCTATAGCAAGTTCTCATAACTTCATTTAATATTTTAAAATTTTTCCTTTCTATCACTCTATTTCACTGTAGCTTTACAGAATAAATTTACACTATTTTAGAAAGATAACCATTAACCCTTCATTATGTACAGTGCATAACATAAAGTTTTCCAAACATAATTAAAGGAGCTTGTTCAACCCTCCCTCACATTGATTAGAGCCTCCCCACATAGCCATTTTTTAAAGTTTAGCGCATGTATATGTTTAGGCTAATTTTCAGTACAATCTGTATGCCTGGAATGAAAGTTCTATATTTCTACATCACTTAAAAGCTAATTACTTAAATTTCTATGATATATTTTATCTAAGAAAAACTTACAAATATTTCTAAAAAATACACTGTATGAAACAAAGGTTGTTGTTTGAGCATTTCAGTAGCTTTGGTTGACACCTATTGACAAAAATCGGAAATTATTTTAAATATGAAAACTCTAGGGTGAGCCAAGACTCCCCTATGGTCAAAGCTCCCAAGTATCCCCTACTATCTAGAGTTATGAAAAAGTCATTTTAATGTAAATGTACATTTGAATAAAACATTTTTTTTTATAAAAATTGCATTTAAATTAATGGGTTATAAACTAGCTGTAAAATTATTTAACAAAGGTGTTGAAACGTCTCGCATCTTATTTTTACAGTCATTATCTTTAGTAATTTTACTTCCGTTTTAATTTACAAATTAAAATAAAAATCTTTCTTTCTATCTTCACGTTTTATTTGGTAATAGATGTGACTTTTCTAAACTTCAGAATTATTTTGTTTGTGATTCTTTCAGAATTTTTATTTACAAATGACATTTGTAGAATTTCTAATTGATAAAACACAGCCCTTTTTGGTAAATGACTTTTACAAGATGTTCTCCAAAAAAGTCAATGCCAACGATATGGTTTTTATAATGTTGAAAGCATAGATAAAGATTATTGTGATTATTGTGTCTGTAAATTCGCACTTCAATAAATACAATTCTAATTTCTTTTTCTTTTCTTTTTTTTTTGGGGGGGGGGGGCGGTGGGGGGTACGAAATTTCTGCGTTCAAGACAAAACTTGCTTTAGAAACTTTATTACTTGAAATTTCGTTTATATTTATCGTACATAGTGTGTAGTATGAAATAAATAACTTATAAGTAATTATTGTATTCTCTAATGTTATCGATTGTGATTAAGAAATATAAATAAATTATAATGTTTGAAAGAGGAAAAGTATGTGAATTAGTTTTACAAAGTCCGAATGAGTGATGTTGTTTTTATATAAAAAACAATTACAATTATAGAATGTTTAATTCAGCGTAATTTATTTTTTGGTATTTACAAAATATTACAAAAGAATGCTGTAAAATTAATACAGAATTATTTTTCATAGCGAATCGCGCTATTACCACTTCGTAAAATTCGAATTATTACAAGTTATGTCTATTAATAATGCGAAAAAATCTAGTAATAAATATAACATCATCAATGAGAAAGTACAAATAAGTGATATCGCTTTTATATAAAAAACAAACACAATTATAGAATGTTTAATGCAACGTAATTTTCTTTTTAGAATTAGTCGTTGAGCCAGAAGCCAAAATTAGGGATTTTGGTTTCATCTCTGAGGACTTGATGATATATACCTTTTTGGATTCACAATGATCCAAGGAGTTCATTTTATGATGATACTATGAAATTTGTGGTAGCTTATAGACGCCATATTGAAAACATGAGCGCCATCTATCGCACACAGATACATATGATTTTTTTGCCAGTATCGCATAATTAAAGAGATTTCAATGAAAAAATGGAAAGAACAAATATCGTTAAACATAAAACGTTATACAAATTATATATTTATTAAGATTTTATTTTAATATGATGCTTATCTTGACATTTAACTTTATGTTTATTAACATTTTCAGTGGAATAAACATCTTGTTTCACATTTTAATGCATATTATTTTCATATGGTAAAACACAGCAATTCAAGAAAAATTTAATACTGATGAAACTATTGAACTTAGTATGTTAAGAATTAATCCCTTCGGGACCACGGGTGCATATATGCACCTTCGGAAACATGTTTACATAGCTTGTTTTTGATACCACTAAAAAAGAAAAGTAAAAATTTCCTTATTTATTTAAGTTATTTTCTTGATTGCTAAGCTAAATTTAATTGTTTGACAAAAAGGGGTGTCAAACGAATAATATTCATGTGAAAGATGCTGGTCCCGAACGGATTGATAAATAACAGAAACCTTAGTCTTTTTCACTGCTATCATCATCATCGGTTGACATTCCTGTGTCCAAATAACTTCCATCGTCATAGAGCAGTTCTATATTTTGCATATGCTTGTATAATGCTGAGGTTATTAAAATATATGCATATGATGGTGAGACACATGTTCTTGACCAAGAACATGACATCAGTTCCAAAATAGCTTCAGGAGCAGGAGAACTGCCATTCCACTGGATCTCTAGATAGCCTTTTCCTTCACTATCTGTTCCAAAAATCCAACTATATTTATCTGGGTATGTAAGATCAGGATCAGCCTGTATGCACTTCATCCAAACAACACCGTGTTAATTAGATCGCATTACCTATATGTAGAGTGTTATTTCTGCATGACAGAAGGCGATGCGATTCCACAGACTCCTTTTTTACAGCAAAAATATATAGAATATAGCGCAATTCATTGATATCTGAGTATTTGTGCTTTCATAATAGAGGTGGCAAACTTACGGCTCAAGCTGTTTCTTTGTTTCCTCTGATAGCGCCTTAAGCGTATTTCGAAATTCAGTGTTCTGAATCATCATTTTACCTTGCTTGCAAAGGCACTTACTGTATCGCATTCGACAGTTAATGCATTACATACCACTTTACCTAAAAGTCCATGCATCTCACTCAAGTTGCAGTACTTTACTTTACCCTGTCATTGGATACACTTTTTACAAATATTAACCCTTTCTAGTTCTTCAGATCGTTTTCTACAGAAAACAGTATGATAACTGCCACATCAGTATCTATAGAGATAATAATAATATTTCTAAATCCAGACGCTAAAGCCATGGTGTGCGCAAAATAAAAGTCGGGTGTAACATCTTCTTGGAAGCAGGTCAATTTAGTGTATTCTTCAACTAGTTATTTCGAGAATGTATAGCATTTTCTGCGTAGATAACGTACATAATTCGTGTAATCAACTATTTCAGATAATGTTCATTTTGTCATTCTTGAGAAATGAAATGTATAAGTTCTTTCTTGTTCTCTTCATCCGACAGTAACTGCTTCCATTTTCGTACTGGGTGTC
This sequence comes from Maratus speciosus, assembly GCA_963932465.1. Lineage (NCBI taxonomy): Eukaryota > Metazoa > Arthropoda > Arachnida > Araneae > Salticidae > Maratus > Maratus speciosus. Next base: position 314,281,307 of record OZ010794.1, read on the forward strand.
CAGGAGTATATGATCTTTATAGCATTACCAACAGTTCCTATTTTTCGTTCATTTCTTTTTATTGACACCTGCCTGTATGTATCAAATAAAACATCTATTCTTTGAGAGGATGTAAAATCTTGTATTATTTTAGAAAACAGATTCTTTGCTAGATGTCCAATTGATAGTAGTTCCTGCGTTAACTTTGAACAAATCACATTCCGTCAGTGATATTAACAACACCATCATTTGTATTCTTTCAGCAGTTGCAATTTTGTCATAACATCCATCAGTTTGATTTTTCAGTTTTTCGCATTAAACCATCAAGTGTTGCTAAGGGCTATGGAAGTGGCCCTAGGTGGTAGGAAAAGACAGTCCTCCTACCAAAATTTCTTCGCTCTGCAATGATTGTCATCTAAGCAAACAGATTTCTTTCTGCCTAGGCAACAAACTCTGATTTATTAAATTTTACATTCTGTTTCTTTTTAAAGTCAGAAAATGTCTTTAGCTTCTTTACCTTTGGAGGTTTGAAAAACCCGTCTGGCTTTGACTCTTCAGACAGATATTCTCTTTTGAAAGTTTGGTAAGCTTCTTCACACATTTTATGAGCTTTGACCATGTCTTCGACAATTTCTAGATTTGTCATTGCTCCAGTTGATTCTATTACCATGTTTAGATTTATCCATTCATTGGTAATCATGTTCTGTAAATATGAGACATCACGTTTTGTTCTGGATCCTGCTATAAGACAGATCTGGATGTAGAACTAATTTTGGTTCTTTCACGAATTATGTGAAGAAATGCTGCCCTGATATCAAAAATATCTTTGGATTGTGGCAGGTCTTTGACTGAAATCCGTTGTACCTTTTAACACCTGCATGTCTTTACTTATTGTCTCTTCAATCGCCCAATTCATTTAGTAGCATGCAAAACCAAGAAAATCTGTCAATCACCCTGTTTATCGGCGGCCATTTTCCAATATGGCGTCCATTAGCTACTCTGTTTTTGAAAGTATCATGGATAAATCTCATTCTGACGTTGTGGTGAATCCAAAAATGTGTGAATTACCAAGTCCGCTGACATGAAACCACTCGAACCCCTTACTCAACGACGGTAGCCATTTTCCAATATGGCGCCCATAAGCTACCCTGGTTTCGAAAGTATCATTGATAAATGAGGTGCTGTTGTTGCAGTGAGTCCAAAAATATATAGTTTACCAAGTCCTCTGACATGAAACCACACGAGCCCCTGGCTCAACGACTAAATTTACAAACTATTACACATGACCGTTGAAAATTTAATAAAAATTTTTTTATGATAATGAAACTTCTTGTTACCAGCCAATTTCATAAAATTGGAATTATTACTTTTTTTTATCTAATGATGAGAAAAAAATCTAACAATCATGATAACATCACCAACGCAAAAATATCCATCATTGAGCCGCAATAACGTCGAAAAACATAAGACTTCCAAATGAATTTCTCGGGCAAACGAGTTTTACAAATAATTCTTCAAAAAGCTCAGTTAGAAGTGTATAATTTTTTTTTATGCTGGCAGCATAGAAAAAAAAAAAGATCAGGGCATTTCTGGACCACGTCTTTTCTTCGCGCTCTAACAACCATATATTTAAATATATTCTACTTTTCAAAGTACAGCCTGCGGCTAATTTTTACTATGCTGTCTTTCTCACCCATATTACTTCATGTGAGATGGACAACAATATAATATTGAAATAATTACAAATATATGAAATTTATAAAAGTTACTTTTTCTTTAAGGGGCCTGGTCACTCAGCTTCGAAATTCTCATCCGTAATGTTAAGTCTATGGACTTTCGATGCATTCGTATATTTAAAATATCTTCTCGGTTAATTCACATTTTTAACATTTTTTTTTTCTGTGTACTCTTCTTAAAGGATGTCTATTTTTTTCTTAGTTTTCAAAATATTTTTAAAATCTATGCTGAATTTGACATTTTGTGTGCTAAAAGTGGGTGAACGGTGAGTAAGATTTTAACACTTCATATAAAATTAGGTGTACAAAAAATAGAAGTTAAAAATATTAATTTCCCGAGGAGATATTTTAAAAATACGAATGCATCAAATGCTCTTAGACTTTGCATTAGCGAGGGGAAATCGGAAGCTGAGTGACCAGCCCCCATTAAATGAAAATTGAATGAACTTACAACTAAATTATTGAATATTAATTTTACATGAGTTATTATTTGACCTTTTAACCCGGGAGAACTCGCTGCATGAGCTTTTCTCTCACCGTCGTACTTCTTTTAAGACTATTATTTAACCATTTTTCATTTTAATTAAAATTTAAAAATGTTATTTCAATTATTTTACCTATTTGTGAGTAAAAGTACTAAGTCAAGCAAAAAAAAAAAAATGATATTAAGCGAATGCAAAGTAAAAGAAAAGCAATTGGGCACCGTTCACTAGCGAGTTCTCCCTGGTTAATACATATCAATGAAAATTATTTTTTTTTTCTGGAAATATTAATATCATCATAGATTTACACATTTTTCACGGAAATGTTTTATGTACTATAAGTTAAGATAGTTTTGCAGTAACTTATTTCTTGCTGTTTAATTTCTTCCCACAATTATAACACGTTATTTCAAACCTTGAACATCCTTTCTGAAGTCAACGCAAGTAAGAAACATACTGTATCCATTCTACTTTTTGTTTCGTCTCATTATAACTTTCGTATCATCAAACACAGTCGTTTACGTCCATATCTTCTAAATAGTCATGCTCATCTTCACACATTTCTTGAATGTTAATATCCATGTCAGAGACGAACCTTTTACAAAGTAGATAGTAGCATTTTCCGAAAACATCAACATGCAATCCCTTATTATTTTAAATTCAGCTCTTTAAGGGGGTCTGTGACACAAAAATCTTAAAATTTTCTAAAAATATTTTATTGCAGTAAAACAAATTCTGCTTTTTGCTGCTTAAAATGATGCTTAAATCGTGTTTATATACTTATTCGAAAAGAACATATTAACTTTTTTGCTTTGGTTTGTTTTCAAAATCTCGCTTTCAAGCAATGGTTGTCATGCAAGCGAATTCTTGTGAAAATGCGTTTCTTTTAATGATGGTTTTTTCACGATTTCTTGTATTTAAATTGTTATAACTCAAGAACCGTTGAAGATATTTATGGTTCAAACTTGGAACATGCCTTTTTCAATTAGTTTACTTTAATTTTGATTCAGCAAATTTACTTTTGAAAATATGATTTTTTTTTAAGTTATATAATTTTTTCTTTAATTTTTATTTTAAATATTTTTAATTCTTTTTTTTAATTAATATTTTTAAAAATGCTGAATCAAAATTAAAACCTATATGTTTGTGTTTATTCAAATGATAAAAAATTCAAATTCTACAAATAATATTTCGAGTTATAACGATTTTAAATTACCCCCCCCCCTTTTTTTAACAAATATTAAATTTAAATTTTTTTTAGACAAATTATGAGAAGTTTTAACATGTGATTTTGTTTACAAATAATATGGTTAATCATCATAAAAAAATCAAAATTTTAACTCAATAAATAAAAATTAATTTAAAATGTGTCTCGGACCCCCTTAAAAAGCTAAATTTGAAGTTCAAGATTGTATGGTCCATCCCTCGCTACAGAAAATCTGATCCATCTCTCCCTCTTTACACATGATGCATCTTTCCTGATCACCTAGATGAGAAATATATCCCATCCCGGCTTTACACTTCGATATTACGTCGCCATTTTAGGTTATTTAGAAACCTAAATATTCCCCGATATTACCTTATTAAAACTAGATAACTAAGATATAAACCAAAACATTTAAATGTATATCTATAACTATATGAAAAAATTATTTGACTTACCAAAAACGATAATGATTTTTAGCTGAAAAATATTGTGTTTTTTGAGAAGTAAAAAGTTATACACGCCATACAAAACATCTTTAATTGTCTGACTAAGTTAGTTGCAACATTTGTGGGTTCCACATTTACGAAATATTTGACTGGTCTATCTCAAACTGTGGTTCATCTCTCCCATATTTACACTATCTATTGAATCATTATAAGCAGTGAAGTTCATAGAGATAAATAAACAATTTCCTAATTAAGCCGATACAGCTGAAATCGATGAGTGATATTAGAAATGCACGAATGAAGAAACGAGAATTCAGGAATACAGATAGATTTGACGGAGTTTCGGTTCCGACCGAATATTCTACAATATATTCGTCGAAAACTAATGTTCGTCAAAACAAAAATCCCCCTCCCCCCCCCACACACAAGAAAAATGAAACAAAATATTCGACCAGACACTAGTCGCAACACCACAGAAATGTAGATGCATGATTGCAGGGAATATTCATTCCACTTTCATAATATAAAATTAATTAATCCTCATTTTTTAAATTTTGAACTCCAGGCCTCTCTGCTTGTCGTCATGTGTTGTTAGATAGTTGCACCATCTGCGGGATGTCGCATTAGCGAAATATTTGACTGGTTCATCTCACCTTGGGATCCATCTCTCCCGTTATTACCTTATCGAGATTTTAAATTGTCATATCAATAAATATAAGTTCTTATTTTTTTGGTCCCAGAATTTCTCTGTTACAGAGACACGTTCCATTGCTGGGAGAATCTCAAAAGGTGGGATCATTAATCGTTAACTATATGTAATTTTAAAAATTTTCAAATTTAAGGCCTATTTTTTTAATAGTATAGTATTTTGTCAATAAATATAATATATAAATATTTTTAATAGTATATCTACAAAATTATACACAAAAATTAAAAGACAGTAACTAGTCTGGGAAATTAATTATTTAAGCATTTAATTAGCAGTTGTGTACGTTACAAATTTTGGACATTTTTTCGCACGTACGCTACAGATTTTGCACGTTGCTCTTAGTATTTAAAAAATTCTTAAGACTAAGAATGTAGTAAATGTGTCCTATAATTGTATGTGTATACATATATATATGTATAATTAACTTTTTGTTATCCAGTAATAATAATAATAAAATCGAATGCTTTGTTATGTACGTTACTTTCGGACATAACAAAATACAGAAAAATTCTTTATAGAAAATTATTTCTATCTTCAAAAAAGCAATAAATCAGCCTGCCATCTCTTAACGAAATTGTCAAAAAATCATCCGTTTCCTTTATTCATTCGTTGTTTACCATTAGAACCACCTGGAAAAAAGTTAAAACTCTTTTTCTTGGTGATACATTGGAGCAGTTAACGTTATGAATGTCCGAAATTGGTCTCTTTAGCATAAAATAATAAAATTTCAAGATATTTATACAAAGCTTTAACAATAAATTATGTCATTTTCTGTCTCTGACTAGATTTAAAAACTCAGTGTAAAAAAAAAAAAAAGTCAATGATAATTAAAGTATGTTTGAAAGGGTTAAAGTTATGACGTATGTACAGTGCCCACCTTTTGAGAATCGCACTGCTATAGGTACGTTGTTATTTTAAACATTTTCATATTTACCTGCATGAGTCTATAGTAACAATCACATCTATGTATACGTGAAATTCCGACCAATAATTTAATATAATAATAATATAATATAATAATATATTAATATAATAATAATAATAATCAATAACGTAGAAACAAGTACTATAATTTCTATTGTTTTTAATAGTAATAAAGAAATCTAAATAAATTATAATGTTTGCATGTGGAAAAATGTGCGAAATTGTTTTACAAATTAAAAATAATTTCTGTTGTTTTTAAATAAAAAACACTATAAATAAACAAGGTTGAATGTAAAGTAATTTACTTTTTAAGTTACAAACTGTTACACATGAATGTTTAAGTCTTAAATGCGCGATTTTTTACTTTGTTTGAAAAGATTATATATGATTCTCTGAAAGCTTTATTACACAGGAAAAATAATTTTAAAAATCAGAGATACATTTTTCATATAATTCTTCAATCTTTTCTTCTGTTGCACATCTGCAATACCAGTAAAAACTACTGTCGTGTGGCTGTTTTACACTAAAATATTGCAAATTAGTAAATATTTTAATAAGTATGTCTCCAAATAACTTATATTATATAATTATTTATTTTATAAAACTTAACCTTTAACCCTTTAATTCCCATGATAGAATACGTTCAAGAAATTACGTACTTCAGAGAATCCGACTTTACACCAGAACTTTCCAATGGTTAAATTCAGTTTATCTAAATACAGAATGTGTTATTATTTAAAACAAATAATTCTATTATAGTTTCCTGGTGTGAATTAGGTATATACGAATAAAAAAAAATCTATTAAACTCAAAACACTGTTGTTTGCATATTTGCAAAGCTGTTGACTAAAGGGTTAAAAATCAATAGAGTTTTTTTACGATAATCAAAAGTCTCTTCAGCAACCAATTTCATAAATTTCGAATTATTGCATGTGGTTTCTATCTAATGATGCGAAACAAAAATCTAGTAATAATTATAACACTATCGATGCTAAAATATCCATAATTAAGCAGCAATAAAATCGAAAAATGTTAGACTTCCTAATAAGTTTGTTACTTTTTTTTTTAATATGAGATGTAATCATGCTTTTATAAAGTAATCAGAAAAGAAGGATTTTAGAATCTAAAAAACGTATAAAACATTTATATGAATTTGTATTTTGGTGTATTATTACAAGTTTTGAGATAACAGCTATTTATTATTATTCCAGAATTTTTTCTTGTATTGTTTTCAAATTTTTATTCATTGATTAAATAACTTTGTTAATTTCCAGAAATAGAAACTTCTTATTCTGCACGACTATAATTTAGAAGAAAAATTTTAAGTTTTACTGATCATTGTTACAGAAAAATTTCACGAAAAGTAACTTTCGTTAATTTCAAGCAGTAATACGCTTGGTTACAGAATATATTTATGCAATTTTATCGTAAACCCTGAAAAAAAAAAAAAAAAAAAAAAAAAAAAAAACTCAAGTTAAAAATGATTTTCATGTATCAACATGATGACCTTCGTTTGGCTATATATATATATATATATATATATATATTTGGATTTTTCTTTGACTTATACTTAAATCTAAATATTGTTTTGCATCTACTATTGTTAAACGATGAATTACGTCCGAGAAATAGCAAATATAAATTTTTAATTAGTGAATTTTAATTCGCATTGCTAATAAATTCTAATTTTTGCTAATACATTGCTAATTTTTCCCTCTGCTCACGTTCTACTCTTTGTCTCTACTCACGTTCTACTCTTTGTGTTTTTCACTCACGTTCTACTCTTTGTTAACAATGTGAATTAAAATTCAGATTTACTATTTCTACGAAGTAATGCATCGTTAAAAAATTCTAATATACAGTGTGGTTATAATTAAAGTTCTTCTTTGAAATAGTCATAAATGAAAAACTACTGGACCAAATGGTATCAAACTTGGTAAAAGTTTATAAGACGTCATGGCAATTTATTTCCAGTCAAAAAACGTTGAAATACTCAACACCAGGGGGAATGGCGCTGTATGCAATGTTATTAAATGAAATAAGACATGAAGACATCGGTTTAAAATGTGTTTAATAGTTTCTAAAACGTGTTACAAAACATGCTCAATGTGGCGTCCACCACTTTATGAAAGCAAGTGAAATCGTATTACTGCATTCTCAACAGTAGCTCTTAGAATATAAGGAGGAATGTTACCAACATGTCGGTGTATTGCATCTTTCAATTACGCTAAATTGTTTAGATTATCACCATAAACAGTGCTTTTGAGATAACTCCATAGTCAAAAGTCACAGGATTGAGGTCTAGTGACAGAGGAAAGGCCAAGAACTGGAGTAGTTTCGGTCTATAATCAGTTCATTCTTGAAATATTGCTTATATAACTGTATGACACATGTACCAATGTATGGTGGGGCCCCGTCCTGCTTTAAAATCGTGAAGTCTAAAATGCCATGTTGCTGGTGTTCAGGTATGACGTAACGTCTTCACATTGACGTTCAGTAAGCTGCTGTCGCAGTGCATGTAACAGGTCCAGCTGTCGACTGCTGTTCAAAGAAAAATGGACCAATTATGACTTGCTGCCATACCACACCAAACGGTGACTTCGGGAGAATGCAATGGAACTGGATACACAACATGAGAGATTTGTTAGGCCCAAATCCTGCAATTATGGATGATGACATCGCCATGAAGGTAAAAATGGGCCTATCTCTCCATAAAATGTACAATGGCCAATGATCGTCCACTTCTATCCGTACAATGAATTCCAAAGCGAGAGATTCTCTTGCAGCACGATCGTTACGTTGAAGTTCTTGAACATGTTTGACTTTGTATGGGTAGAACTGCAGTATTTTATGGACAATTTTGTACAGCGTACTCCATGGTACGTCCATTCGACATGTGACAGCCCGCACCGAGTGTGCTTTTCCTTGTTGCTTCCTGCACTGCTAATGCAACAACCTCCTCGGTTTCCACAGAAGCAGTTTTCTCGCCCCTCCCAGGTGCAACAGATGACAAACCCGTGGCTTGAACTTTGTCATCATTTTCCTCAAACCCTACGGTGTCATTGACCCTTGGCGTATTCCTCTTACAGAACGATAGCTTTGCAAAGCACGCCGTTCAATGCTATCGCATTCATAATAACATTTAACGAGAAAAGCACGGTCTTGCATGATTAGAGACATCGTTGATTCATAAAAATGAAAACTCTGACAAACAGGCTCATTTTTATTTGACAAATCAAATGACGTGTAAAGCACATTTGTATAAATCCAATTTTCGTCTTCCTGCCATAAACCAATTACGAGTACAACACATTGTGGATTTGCATAACCCAACAAACAGCTTCGTTTTAGAAACGATTAAAAACATTTTAAACCGATATCTCCGTGTCTTAAGGCCTAATTCAGGCTTCAAAAATCACACATTGGCGATCTATTATAAGGAAACGATTTTTCTCGTGTTCATTTAATCAGTTTTAGACATTTTCCTTTCTATCAATTACACCATTTTATTGTAATTTTACAGAAAAAATGCATTTTTTGAGAGATATATCATTCGTTTATGTTGTTTTCGTTATATGTTACACGTTTATTTAGTCGTATTCGTTAACACTTCATTATGTGCAGTGTGTAATAATAGGATTTTAAAAAACTGTTAATTAAGGAGATTTGACCATTTGGTCAACCCTCCCCACATTGCCACTTTTTAAAGTATAGCACATGGTTATGTTTTGCGCAATTTACTGTACAATCTTTATGCTTGAAATAAAAGCTCAATATTCCTACATCATTTAAAACCTAATTACTTAAATTTCTATGATATATTTTATCTAAAAAATACACTTTTTAATCTGAAAACTCTTCACAATTGATTTTTCCAAACTTGTTTCAATTAATCTTTATGAAACTAAGCTGTTGTTTTAGAATTTCTGTAGCTTTGATTGTCACCTATCGGCAAAACTCTGAAATTCTTTTAAATATGAAAACTGAAGGGTAGGTCAAGCCTTCCCTATGGCCAACCCTCCCCAGTCTCCCCTAATGAAAATCGCGCACTTGAAAGAGTCGTGATTTCTCTTTACCATCTAAATAACATAAATATGTTTCATTAATGAAAAAAACCCCATCAATATTATATATAAAACATCATTTAGATTTAATTATACTCTAGTCTTTTACATGTAGTAGTAATATGCAACTACCTCACAATTTCTTTTGTTATTCTTCTGAGATTCGTGACACATAATAGCAAATTACGGGTGCCATTTGGTTAGCAATTCGACAGCGATGTCTATATAACGAGATTTAGCACGCGTGCAGCAAGCTTCATTGTAATCTTCCATCTTAAATGCATTTCCTGAAATATGTTTGGACGACAAAGAAGGAAATGCGAATCATCTGTCTATTCTATGAATTACTTTAAACGAAAAGTTCACTGACATTTTTAATGTACGGTGTGAATTATTTTTAGCTGGGAAATACTTTATTTTGAAATTATTCCTGTTCTACATTTATGTATTCTCGAAGAATGATATTAACAAAAATTAATTAGTATAATTTCTTGAGAAATGTGAAGTTGATTCGTTTTTAATTTGTGAACATTCAAAGTTGAATATTCATAAAACATATTTTAATTAATTTACATGTTTTTATTTCATAAAACTTTAGAAATTATGTTATTCGTTTATTTATTCTTTTACACTTTACGTTTTTCATAAAATACTGCATATAAATTAATATAAGTAATAATTTTAATAAATTGGGGATTGGAAATATATAGGTTTGTATCTAATTTTTTCCTCTACCCATAATGCTAAAAGAGCATACCTAGAGTTTGACATTGTTGTTGTTGTGATTTTAAAAGAACATTTAATTGTATTTTTAAACTGTTATCTTATATGTCTTTATAAAAGTATATTATTTACTTACAAGTTCATAAATTATTTAACAAAAATAATACTTTATAATAAACTTAACATCTAATAAACCTGTAAAATAGAAAAAGAACAGAGACACAAAAATTGGATATTTTAAAAAGATCTTTTAAAAATCATAATATTAAAGATTGTTTTCAAAGAATGATTTTAGTTACTGATATAACACAATTTCAGATGTAGCACAGCTGATGGGGGAGAGGCAGACAGAAATACGTAATAAAAATGTCTCACTTCACAGAGCCGTGATTTCTCTTATCTTATAAATAACATAAATATGTTTTATTTTCTAAAAAAACATCAGCATTATATATAAAAATTTATTTAGATTTAATTATACTCTGGACTTTTACATGTAGTAGTAACATGCCACTACCTGAAATTTTATTTATTATTCTTCTGAAATTCGTGCGTGACACATAATAGCAAATCACAGGTGCCATTTGGTTCGCAAATTGACAGTCTCGATGTGTATATAACGAAATCTTAGCACGCGTGCAGCAAGCACATTGTAATCTTCCATCTTAAATGAATTTCCTGAAATATGTTTGCACGACAATGAAGGAAATGTGAATCATCTGTCTTTTCTCTGAGATACTTTAAACGAAAAGTTAACTGACATTTTTTAATGTATGTTGTGAATTATTTTTAGCCGTAAATACTTTAATTTGAAATTGTTTTTGCTATATATTTGGATATTCTCGAGGAAAGATAACATAAATTAATTTGTATAATTTCTTCAGAAATGTCAAGTTGTTGCTATTTTAATTTGTGAAATTTCAAAGTAGAATATTCATAAAACATAGTTTAATTAATTTACATATTTTTATTTCATAAAACTTTAGAAATTATGTTATTTACTTATTTATTCTTTTACGCTTCAAATTTTACCTACACTACTGCATATAAACTAATATAAGCAATAATTTTAATCAATATATTATACGAAATTACAAAGAATTTATCAATAAGATTAACACAGAATGTAGACGGAACTTCAAAGTTTTGTATACATACGTCATAGATGTTCTGTGTGACTTGCCTTGGTTACACAGACAACATCTAGGCGGTAGTCCATTTCACGCCATACATTCTGAAGCATTTGTTCAGTTACCGACGCAAGCGCATTACAAATGCGTACTTTGAGTTCTTCAATTTTTTTGGGCATGGGAGGCAACTTGTCTTTCACATAACCCCATAGAAAAAAATAGGCCATCTTTACCATCATAATTCGCCATTTTTACAAATGAGATGGCCGCAGTGACCACGTTTCTTGTCGTTGTAAAGTTTCAAATTGCGCATGCGTAGACTTCCGCTTCACTGCACCTGCGCCTTAGGTAAAAAAAAAAAATTGAAGATCCGTCTACATTCTGTGTCAATCTTATTGATAAATTCGTTTCTATTAAATAGTTATAGCCGTTTGTAATCGCTATATTCATTTTGACTTGCCCTGTACTTAAAAATCAGTTTCTTATGGTGAATTTCTTACGCAACATGTAATCAAGACTTTATAAAGTAAAGAGAAAAAAATAATTTTAGCACATTCAAAATATGCATGGCCTTTCCATGAATTCGTATTTTGGTATATTATTAGAATTCCTAAATCTTTTTTAATGTTCCAATAAATAAATACGTTCAATTTCCAAAATTTAAATTGCACCTTGCTCGTATGACTTAACTTTGGCTGAAAACTGCGCTATTTCTGTAAGTGAAATAATACAAGGTTTCCGAAAATAACAAACCTGCTTTAGCTTCAATTCAGAAATATTTCTATATTTCTATTATAAGAACATTATATTTGTACATTTACCAATTCTAAAAAATATTAAGAAAAGTATTTAAAATAAAAGATTTGAGTGGGGTTTTAAATATTGCACAAAATACCTATAAATTCAAATTTAATCAGTCCCTCTAAATCCTTTAATCCTTCTAAAATCCTTCTAAAATTTATTAAATGATTATGTAAATCTTCTAATGTAATTTCAAAAATTCCTGAAAAATGCTTAGAAGATAAAATTTTCACGAATTCACAATTCAATACATAAAGGTTAAATTACGAGGGCTGTTTTTTTTCAACCTCCGATGGGCCGTAAAATAAAGACTACTGTGAATTATAAAATTCTGTTATAGCCTAGAGTCAAGTACAATCAAGTACTTCAATTTGACATAACCGGAATGAAGATTGAGTCATTTGTCATACTAGTAGTCGAGCGGGGAGATGCCATTTTCACAGAACGTTGTGCGCCAACGTACTCAGATACGTCTCCAAGTAGTCTTGAAAATTTTTATTTGAATGGAAATGAAATTGAGTGCTGTCGTCACAGACCTGCCTTCAGATCTCGAAAAAGGTGAAAATCGGTCGGTGCCAGCCCAATAGCTTCTTTCACAAATCCGACCCATGCCATCCAATTTGTGAGAGAAGCTGCTGGACAATCAGTTCGGCTGGCACCGAGTGATTGTCACTTTTTTAAGATCTGAAGAGAGAACTTGGGCGACAGCACACCATCCCGCTTCCATTCGAACAAAAATCATCAAGACGCCTTGGAGACATATCTCAATGCATTGGCGGCAACTGTCTGTAAAAAGGGTATCCCCCCCCCCCCCCCTCAGCCACTCGCATGACAAATGATTCAATCTTCATTATGACTATGTCGAATTGAAGTAGTTGATTGTACTTAACTCCAGGCTATAAAAGAATTTTATTACTATCAATAGTTTTTATTTTACGGACCATCGGATGTTGAAAATAAACAGCTCTCATACTTGTTAATTGTCGCTTTTCATCCTGTATGAAATTTTTAAAGAGTGTTATTTCCATTCAAACTTCGTATTTGTGACAAAATACTAATTTGTGAGTTAGTAAAATTAATATGAGAAACAAAATAATAAATAACAACAATGACAATTTAGAAAATAATAAATTCTGAAGATAAAATAGTTATCTTTTTCTTATATTCCACTTTTTTTTCATAATCTGTCACAAAACTGTTTCTGCAAAAAAAATTCATTGAACAACCTAAATTAGAACAGCTTTCTGAATGTTTTCTTGCAACTACACTTTCTTCACTACAAAAAATTCTGAGAAATAAAAGAGATCACGCTTTTTACAAATTCAATGATAACTGTTGATTGACGCCTATTTCGGTCATTTTTAATCCGAATCAATCAAGTACCTTCCCTTTTGCAACCATGTGAAGTATCTAAAAGAATCGTATGTGAATGCTAAAAAAAACATGGAATTAATATTAGCGAAATATATGATGGAATTTGCAGGTTAACTTAATATGTATTAAATAATAATAAACAACAATAATAATAATATAGAAAATAATAAATTCTGAGGATGAAATTGTTGTTTTACTTCACTGTCTTTTCATAATCTGTTACAAAACTGTTTTCTGCAAAATTTCATTGAACAACCTAAATTAGCACAGCTTTCTGAATGTTTTCTTGCAACTTTGACCTTGCAATTCTCACTACGAAAAACTTTGAGAAATAAAAGAAATGACGTTTTTAACAAATTCAGTGATAACTATTGATTGACGCCCATTTCAATCATTTTTAATCCGAAACAATCAAGTACCTTCACTTTTGAAACAACATGAATTATGTAAAAGAATCGTATGTGAATGCTAAAAAAAAGCATGGAATTAATTTCAGTTACATATATGATGGAATTTCCAGGTTAACTTAATATGTGTTAAACAATAATAAACAACAATGATATAATATAGAAAATAATAAATTCTAAGGATGAAATTGTTGTTTTACTTCACTTTCTTTTCATAATCTGTCACAAAACTGTTTCTGCAAAAAATTTCATTGAACAACCTAAATTAGCACAGCTTTTTGAATGTTTTCTAGCAACTTTGACCTTGTTATTCTCACTACAAAAAATTTTGAGATTCAATGATAACTGTTGATTGACGCCTATTTCAGTCATTTTCAATCCGAATCAATCAAGTACCTTCCCTTGTGAAACCATGTGAAGTATCTGAAAGAATAGTATGTGAATGCTAAAAAAAAAAAAAAAGAGGGATTAATATCTGTGAATTATTTGATTGATTTTCCTGCTGAATAACGACTAACTAAAATATTTACATAGATTTATATTTATATTTGTATAATTTAAATATTTATTTATACGTTAATTATATAAATATTTTATTTATATTTATATAATATAAACATATAAAATAAAAACATATATTATTTTATTTTATTGTGTTAAAAGTAATATTACCGTATATTTTGTATTTTATTTCAAATTTTGCATATTTAGCTAGGATAAATATAATTTCTTAGATGCTCTAAAAATTATTTCACTTATTGCGTGTTACATTATACATCTAAGAAATAAAAAAATATAACAATTAAATAAGAAAACGATAAAGAACACTGATTTCTAAAGGATATATTTTTTCTTTTTGCTCTATCATGCAAAATATTTTATTTATCTCTTTTACATTATATGTCTAGTAAATAATATTATAATAATTTCAAAAGAGGACACAAAGAAAAATTATGTCTCTACAAAAGTTACTTTTTATTACTTTGTTCGCTATGGAGTAACACAACAATTTAAAATTATTCATTTTTTTTAAATTCTTTTATAAATAAGAAACCTACATACGAAAATTAAAAAGAAATAATATAAATTTAAAACGACACCTTATGTTT
This sequence comes from Maratus speciosus, assembly GCA_963932465.1. Classification (NCBI taxonomy): domain Eukaryota; kingdom Metazoa; phylum Arthropoda; class Arachnida; order Araneae; family Salticidae; genus Maratus; species Maratus speciosus. The sequence goes on from OZ010794.1 coordinate 314,296,398, forward strand.
ATATTTCTGGCAAAATGTAATATTTATTTCTGGATAAAAACGTTATTTACTCAGCATTGTTTGGAGATATAAATGAAAAACTCATATTAGTTTAATCATTTTCGCTTTTTCTAAACACCCAGTACTGAAATGTAAATATATATTTTTATTGTACGTTGTTTAAAACGTAAAAGTAATATATGGAAAAATAAAAGTAAGAAAAATTACGCAACTGAAGTCATTAAAACGAAAAATCTAATAATGTATTCATTTTATTTTTGCCATAAACAGCACAAAAAATAATTAAAACAAATTAGAATCGTTAGAAAAGATTTTTTTAAATTTCAAAAACACACTCTGAATAATACTTCTGGTTTGCGATAGATTAAAAGAAATCAAGGCAACACTACAGCACTTCAAAAATGTATTTTATATACAAAATATAATAGCTTTTTGCGAATTCTATATAAAATATTGCAGATACATTTAGATTATTGATATACATTTTTTCATTCTTTTAGAGGCTTTATACCCGGATAAATGATTATTTGAATGAATTTTTCATGGTTTCCGTGCATTGCCTTATGTGTCATTAATGCTATATCAAACGACATTTTATTTTAGATACATCATATAGGGTAATTCCGGGATTTATGCCGCACATTTTTTTGAATTTGTGTATGAAGTCCCATGGTGGACATAAAAAAAAAAAAAAAAAAAAAAAAAAAAAAAAAAAAAAAAAAATCATGCTGTGCTATTTAATGTTAAATATACAACGCGTGTACTGCGACAAAAAAATTCATAACAAATTATTAATATTTTTTAACAATTTTTTTCTAAAACATTACACTGCGGCGCGTCACCCGTACATTCAGGCTGAGACCCCGCACTTGTGCGGTAGTTATGCCGCGCTTGTAATAAGAACAGAGTGAAATTATAAATAAAAATATAAAAAAAATATTCATATCTGGACTATAATTAACGATGTAATAACAAAATGAAACTAAATGAGTACAATGAAACTTATTAGTAAATTCAAATTAATAATTGTTGCCTACTTTCACTATTAAAATTATCGAATTATTTTTTAATGCATTAAATTTTAACTGTTATTTCAGCAACAACGTAACATTAATGTATTAGAAAGGGGGAAAAAGGTAAAATTGTGTTAACATAATTTATTTGTTAACGCTTTCGGGACCGGTGGCTTTTACACATTTTTTTTTTTCGGTTGGTACCACTTTTTTAAAAGAAGTTACCTTTACCTAAATCATTTTGAAAATGCTCTAATTAAACAAAGCAAATATTACTTTTCTTTTTTACTGGTGCCAGAAACAAATTTGTAAGCTCTTTATGAAGGTGCTTATATGCACCTATGGTCCGAATGGGTTAAGAGACCAGTTTATTTCAACTACAATCTACAGTAAAAGTGTTGAAAAAGTACAGTCTTTATGTAACTACATTTAAACACATGCAACGAAACCAATTACACTTTCTCTTTTTTGGAGTAGTTTTCTAAACATTTCTTGCAAATAACTTCTGCGTTACGCGTAATCCAATTTTTCATTATTATCATCTTGACCTGTATCTTTTTTGCCCTTCTTACTTTTTATTTTCCTCTTTTTCTCCTTTGGTTTTAGTAAACTTGATAACATGTCTAACATGGTTAGTCTGTGCAAAAAGAACAGGAGAAGTTAATAACACATATTCATCCCGTACAAAAAAAAATTGTGGCATGTATACCGGAATAGCAGTGCGGCATGTAACCCATTTTGCATGGTGCAGACATCAGGCATCCCAGTTACCTGCCATCGCTAAGGGGAATGTCTTAGCCATACACACAGTACTCTATACAAACGTTACACTTAGTTTTGACTTCGAAATCATGCATGCATTTAGTAATTAGTGCATGAAAAGTATTCAAACATAACTTGTTTAAAAGTTTGGACAGTGAAATCATGCACTTACGACAAATTAGGGATTGTACTTCTACAAGTAAACATCGAAATGGGCTTCACGCTATACACTGGTTAAAATAATCTCATTGCGCACCTATACTGTGCGTTTGACGACCACCTATCGATAATTACAAGAAGTACAGGGGATGCGGCATCTATCCCGTATGCGGCTACTCTCCCGGAGTTACCCTATTTTAAGAATCATTTATCCCAGGTACAGAGATATAAATTGTAAAATCTTTTCAGTAATATCAGTGTCTATTTCTAACAAACTACCCATTATTTTCTTTTTAAAGTAGTAGTATACCTTTACGCAGCATAAAAATTTAAATCTCGTTAAGTGATAATTTGGAAAACATTGATTTAGTATAAAAATATTAGTATATAGTAATGTACGACATTCTATATAGTATATCATTTTTGTGCGGCGAAAGGCTTGCTATGCAGCAGTGCCTTACCTAGCTGTCAATCGTATTACTATTTTTCTATCATTTTTATTCATTAACCCCTTGGGGACGAGCGACACGTATACGTGCCGCATGAAGAGCTCAGAATCCTTGTTTTTCCTCACCAGTAAAATTTTACTGTAAAATTTGCCTTATTTAATCAGCGCATTTTCTCGATTCAACAAGACATAAATTTCTGTTTTTTAAAAAACGGTGACAAAAGATTAAAAATTCCGTAAAAGGCTCCCGTCCCGAAAAAGTTATAGCAATTACTGGAACTTGTTTTTTATCCCACCACTTTTCAAAGTTGTATATAACACTAACTTAGCAAAAAATAAATAAATCTTTTCATTTTTTTTAAATTAAAATTAAAAAGCATTATTCGTGTACATTTGATTCATAGACGTAATCTGTATGCCAAATGTAATGTTTCTAGTTTAAAAATTGAGAGTAATGATACAAAAAATATATTTCTATCACTTTTTATGCCTATCCCATAGATTCTAGTTGGATGTGCCAATCCCAAAACTTTCTTCTATCTCATACATCTTAATACTTCAAAAAGTAGTCACAAATGTTAATACTTCAATATTTTGAGTTCAATAAATTTCCATCTTAAATGTCTGCTTCAGTCAATTCGAGTTCCAGTAAAATCGGATTAATCTGGATCGTGATATTTATTAAAATCAATAGTTTTTCTTTATTCTGTTATACATCAGGTGTTTGGGGATTGCCGGCTTAGCAGGATGCGAAGTTTCCGTCGCTGCATGAGCCGCCGATGTACATTAAAACTACGACAAATTGGTAAAAAAATACAGAAATAACTATTACAGTGCTTTTTTTAGGCGAAATACTTCGAAATTCAAGGAGGACCTGCTTGCTATAACCAAAAAACATAAATATGAACTTTTCTTCAATTATTTCCATAAATTCATGAACTTTTCAATGGTACAATAATGAAAATCGCACAAAAATCGCTATTACAGCGCCCTCTTTCCAGCGGAATATTTCCTAATCTGAGGAGGTCCTGCTGGCCAAGCCTAAAACATACACAAAAATATGGTTCAATTCTATTCAAAATTTTATACACTTTTCAACTGTACAATAATGAAAATGACACAAAAATCTCTATTTTTAGCGCCCCCTTTCAGCGGATAACTTCAAAACTGAAAAAGCACTTTCTGGCTATATCCGAAAACATACTCAAAAAATTTGGTTCAATTCTATGTAAAACTTCGTACAGTTTTTGATGGTACCACAGCGACACACGGACAGACAGTAATGTTCCATAAGTGTGTTTTCTCAGATCGGTAACAAATAAAACGTGTAAATCCATTGAAAAAAAATCGATTACAGTACTTTCTTCTTTTGAAGATAGAAGAAAGTAGAAAAAAATAATACCTTTTTGGGGTGGGAGAGGGCTGGATTACATTATAACAGAAAACTGCATATCAAAAAGAAAATTCTTGAACCAATGTTTTCAAAGTAACTGTGATTATAGAGCGTTTTAAAATCACTTAACTCTTTTTAATATTGAGGAACGTATTAAGAAGGACAGCCAGTTTAAATTTCTTGAATTCGTGGCTAATACTTCATAGATCAAATACGTACTTCAGTAGAAGTACAAAATTAAAAGTTAAATATTGGAATAAATACATTACCCAAACACTTTCAGGTACATTTCGAAGATTTACAATAATAATATAAGGAAAATCCAATTGGGATTTCTCTAAATAAAAGACAGTACACCTCTTTTAATATACAGGAATATAAGAAATACCGCCATATGTAGAAAACGACTTTCAAGTGATATATTATAACCTACAAATAAATCTTTTATGTTTGTTTCTAAAACATTTCTACGCCTTCTTAAAGAAGGTTAACGATACACTTGTAATAATATATCCAAATAAGTGATGAAACTACGTTACGCTGATTACAAAATCAGCATAGGAATTGTTCTGTAATTTTTTTAAGTTGTATTCCTTTAAATTACTTTACATTTAAGTAAATATAAAGATTTCATAAATACGAAATATAATTTAATTCCAATATGAAAAATTAAGAACCAACGTTGTACATTTTCTTTTAATATCATGCATGATTTCTCATAAAATCCAATTTCAAATTCAATAACAAGAACTAATTTATTTTAAAAGCATGTTCATACGATTACTTTTTAAAGATCTCTTTAATTGCAAAAAAATTCTTTTAAAGAAATTTTAATGCAATTATAAATATCACAATTAAAAAATCAGCAATTTCAATTAGCAAAAATTAAGTAAATTTAATTACTCTCTTATTTTTATGAAATTCCATTATTTAGAAATTATGAGAGTGATAATAGGATTTTTATAGACATGAAGTCATTACTTAGTATCTCAACTCGATATTTTAATAAGCTGCAAAATCATTAATTTTAAATGTTTATTTAAATAAATCTTAAAAAGAATCTCATTTTTTCTTTAAGTGGGTGTAGAATGAAACATCAAAAAATGATATTTTCAGGTGTTAATAAAAACGTAATGATATAATATAAAACACATTATTATATTTGAAAATACATTAATACTGCAGATGATATTTAATTTCTTTTTTCTTTTAAGAAGTGGAATTTTTCTTTTAATGCTTATGGAAATAGATTATCTAATGAAGAATAAAAGATGTCCTAAAAATTTTAATAACAGCAATATTTAATTACGCTGTTTTCGATTAGCATGATGTAATGGCGTAATTTTTCGTATATGCCATGGTGCGTTTTATTCCGTTAAAATAGATTTAACTATAAGATAAAATCATGCCTACGGTATACTTTATGAAACACTTTCCATTACTCCCTGAAAGCTTTAACAAAACTTCGTTATTTAGAGAAATAAGGTCAATAAGATAACTATGTAAACATTTAATAAATTTATTTCAACAGTTACCGTCCATAGCCAAATATGTATTCCAATTGTTTTGAACAGCCCTGTATTTTTACTGTAGGTTGATATATATAAAACTATATAATGGGAATATATAGTTTAGCAAGAAAACTCATAACATGTTGACATTTCTCTTTCAGCAACTTTACTAATAGATGGAAACGTAGTTTTGTACATCCCTCTATTTTACCTAGTAACTTTATTACGCGCCGCTATTTAGATAAAATTTAATTCAAACCAAAACATTCTTAAAACTATTGAAATCACATTTCCAGAAATCATCATCCATAAACGACCATGAGTCTAATTCTTTGCTTGACCCTATATATCATTTTATCTATATTCTACAAATATTTCTTTATAAACTAAATGCAGTCAGCTTAAAAACCCATAACTCATTTAAAAACCACCTTTAAGTAACTATCGCTCTTAACCAGTAAGCCTTACGAATTCCTTTGTGTAGCTCTGTATATAAATTATAGCATTTAGACACACCATATAGTATGCATAAATATAGTGAAACGCAAAAGCGCATATCATACTTGAAAATGCATTTCCTGGCATTTTCGCTAATGTACAGTACTTCTGATACCATATACACCGAAGAGCCATTACATTATGACCACACTCTATCTATAACAATGAGCTCACCCAGAAATAAAACCACGGCACGTGCGTGGCTGATATTGGAGTATATAAAGCGGCTATGTATTGTATTTCCAAACATAGCATGATTAGCGACTTAATGGGAAAATCAGCAGATTTATCAGACTTTGATAAAGGTCAAATCGCTATGGCTCGGCGACTGGAAACTTCGATATCGAAAATGGCGCATTTGGTGGGATGTACACGTGCAGTCATTGTGAGCACGTACCAAAAGTGATGTATGGATGGTGAAATGACAAGTCTCCGGCCAGCTGTGTGTCGCCCACGGCACATTAATTCCAGAGGAGAGCGGAGATTGTTACGCATTTTTCGTCGTGACCGAAGAGATGTAACAGCCGAAATCAACAACAGCTACAACATTGGCGACCCAGACAATGTTTCTCAACACACAGTGCCGCGTGCACTGTTGCGTATGGGCCTACGCAACCGGTGGCATAAGCACGTTTCTGCTCTGACAGCACGTCATTGCCATCAGCGCCTGCAACATGCCCATGAACATTGGAATTGGACCATAGAATAATGGAAGAAAGTTGCATGGTCCGGCGAATAACGTTTTCTGGTCCATCACATCGACAGGCGCGTGCGAATATGCCGATTTCTAACTGAAACTCGGCTCCCGGATGCACAGTTGGTTTGAGACAATCCTGTGGCGGCTATATTATCTTGTGGACGATGTTTTTATGGAGCACCTCAGGCCCCATAACCCCCATAGAACAATACCGATGACTGTGAACTAACTGAACATCGTTTCAGACCAGGTGCACCCATTAATCACAGCAATGTTTCCAGCGGGTTATTGCATCTACCAACAGGATAATACACCATGTCATTCGATTCGAATCGTCAGGCAGTGGTTCGAGGTGCAATCCAGTGAGTTTCAAGTCATGTCCTGGCATCGAAATTCACCTGACACGAATCCAAAAGAACATTTGTGCTTCCACCTGGAAATCCCATTTCGTGCTGCCACGCTACCACCTCGAAATATGCGAGAATTTCAGGACAAGATGGTGAGCGCTTGGTACCAGATACCTCAGACTACCTATACGAACATTGTCGAGTTGATACCAGGTCGGATGTTGGCGGTTTTGAGGATGAAAGGTGGTCCAACGACGTATTAAACAAGTGGTCATAATGTAATGGCTCTTCGGTGTAGTATCTGAAATTCTCTGTATGTCCCTGTAAATGCTATACAAATTGTATTATACATAAAATAACTTATAGTAAACTTTAGTGACGTATCTCAATTTCATTATATATGAAATAGGTTACCATAATTAAAATACGCCGCAAACAATTCTTTCCTCCCCTGTATCATTATGTAACTGAATTCATTTGTGTGACCCTGTAAATGAATAATAACTATTCTTTGCACTGCATATTCTACAAAATGCATATTTTAGTGCACTTCATATATGCATATAAATTTTGTTAGGTTTCAATGCGTGTAACATCTTTAAATATCATTTGAAACGATTTTTTCCTGTTGGCCGTAATGTAACGGAATACTTTGACTGTCCTTGTAGATGAACTAAACATGCTACAAACTTCATTTGAAAGAGATCGTGCTATGGTAAACGTCAATAACATCCAAAAATGTCAGGGCGATCCGAGCATATTTACAAGAGTTAGAGCGCGGACAGACGGACAGACAAACCGAAGTCATTAACAATTTTCAACTTTGTTGGAAACTGTTAAAAATCGTGGTGCGCATGATATATGAATATATGAAATTAAAGGCTTCAATACTGTCGGATCAGATTCGTCTATCAGATTAAAATGTTATTTTAGCAAGTTTAATTTCACCAGATTTTTATTCCTGAAAGTCAAAAGATTATGAGAAAGCCCCATATAGAGATTTACTAGCTTTAGTAATTTTTTTTTTTTAATTAGCCTTTAATTTTGCTGGACTCTGCTTCGCTTGCTTTCTTTTCATATAGTAACGGATTCAATACTCACAAGTGCTTCTCCTACCACCTCATTGATATGGCGCAATCTTCAACAAGTAAACTCACCGTCTCACAATATAAACAGATGCAAAAGCACTCAATTTCAACCACAGCATTCAAAGTCTGTGTAATGCCCACAACAGAAAGCATGTCGCCTAAGACCGCATCGTCCATAGGCATTGCAGTATTCGCCGTCCAATGTTACCAGACGTTTTCCTCACTGAGGATGGAGTGTGTAGCGAACTCTACTTGCCAGAACAGTATCCAGCAATTTACTAGTTTAGTGATGGGGAGACCGGGTGGAATGGCGACACCTTAAGGAAATTTAAATTTCTTCACCTCAAAAAAATGTTTATTTTTTTAAAGTAAAAATTCTAAAGTTGAATCATGATCTTTAGTATATGTATAAATTTATCCGTAATCTTAACATAAAAGTAAGCACACATAAAAAAATTATTTCAACCACTTTACAGGGGCGGGATTACCCAGGTTCATGCGGGTAATTCCGCCACTATATCGGGGTAATGACGCCACTCTTTAGTAACCTAGTAAATACATAAAATGGATACTAGGAAACATATAACCTACTGAAAATATTTAGAAAGCAATAATTTATCAAAATAATGAATAATTACAATGTTCCTTAAACTAGATTTATTAATGTGCTAATCTTACAATTTAACACAAATTGGAAAAGTCACACTTTGCATTAGTGGCGGCATTACCCCGAGAGGACAATATAGCGGAAATCCCCCCAACAAAGCCGAAAGAAGAACCGAACTTGTGCAACAAATTGCATCAAAATATCGGAGAATGCATGTAGATTACGGGTAATATTATCTTATATACCTCATGTTACAATAAAAGATATTTACCTCTACTCAATTGAAGCTCCAAAATAAGAAGCAACTGGATGAGAACTAAATGTTTCACTAGAACAAGCCTACGACCTACAGCAAAATCATTCTCACTCTAGGCACTGTTTCTATTGTTGGCCCTATAGTACAGACGCTTTCACTATCTCAAACTGCCGTTAGTTTTTGAACTGGGCGGGGTGGCGGCATAACCCGGAGTGGCGCCATTCCACCGGTCTCGCCTAACTGGCTTGGAGTTTAGCTGAACTCTATGTCGCTCGCTTACTGATCAAGAGATCCTTCAACTAATCCTTCTTAAGTGCCTATCCGACCTCCTCAAAGGCGGTAGGTGAAAACTCTTAATGATATGTCAATTTGATATTGCAGCAGAGCACCTTATTATACGGGAAGTATTTTTAAATACATCCAAGTACAACTTGGCGGAATAAGTTGTAATTGTCGATTTGCAGATTTGAAGCTTTTAGAAAATGATTTCTGTTTAAAAAATATTGTTGGTTACAATTAATAAATTCTTCGAAAATTATTTTTAAAAATATATATATATACTAATTAAATATGATAAATAATACATCAAAGTACACGATATGGCTATTTTAAAACCATAATGCATTAAAATTGACAATTTTTTACAAAAATAACGCCTAAAATCCTTCTATATATAAAAAAAAAGTTTTGATTTGGAAATGGACCAATAAAAAATCTGCGTAGATACCGTGAAATGCATCTGATTGGTCAGAGCTTTATGACGCTATAAGGGAGGTTACCAATAGGGGACCCGCCTCTCTGTCGCCAACTTGGCATTATTTCCAGTATTTCGCCAAAATTAAGGGTACTTTTCCGTTATACGGACAGAATGCCAAATTGTATGCTAATGCGCCAATTATTTCAGCCCTCATCGTGAATCGTGAAAAGGATTTTTCTTGTAAACCATGCGAAACATTGTGATTTGTTATTTATGAAACGTGAATTACGTGAATTATTATTATTTAACCTTAACCTTGGAAAGCTTTTTAATTTGCTGTTATTCGAAATAAAAATGCTTTTTTTTATATAAAATTATAATTTACTTTTACTGCTGACGCTGAGATTGATTTTACTATTTGTCAGTTACCAGATGATGAGAAAGTTGCGATAAAACTGTTTCAGGAATTTGGAATTCTGCACAATAAAAGGTTGCGTTCAAACAACCATGAAATGAAATTATGGATGAGTTCTGGAAATCCGAAATGGAGATGTAGCTTACGATCATGCGAAGAAAGCGTAGGAATACGTCAAAAAACATGGTTTGAAGGATCGCTGTTGTCTTTTCTTAATGTTTTGAGGTTTATATATTTATGGTGCCAAGAGTTGACATCGATTTAGCTTTGTGAGCTGCAACTTGATATGAAACACAACACAACAGTGTACTGGAATAGCTATTTTAGAGAATTTTGTGCAAATGCTTTATGTTCACGACCAAATAGAAAAATCGGTGGTCCTAATAAAATTATAGAAGTAGATGAAAGTCTTTTTACCAGAAGAAAAAGCAACGTAGGGCGTGTTCTTCCTCCTCAATGGGTGCTAGATGGTTTTAACCGTGAAACTCGGGGATGTTTCCTTACTCCTATTTCCGATCGCACAGATGAAACTTTAATGGCGGCAATAGAAAACAATGTTGCTGATGGAAGTATTAGTTATACAGATTACTGGAAAGGATATAAAACAGATGAACTGCGGAGTGCTGGTTATGATCATTTCACAGTAAATCACAAATACAATTTTGTCGACCCTAATACTGGATGTCATACTCAAAATGTTGAGAGATTATGGGGCATCGCAAAATGGCGCAACAAAAGACATCGGGGAACAGTTCGTCATAATTTAGAGTCGTATCTCATAGAGTTTATGTGGCGACGTCTTTATTCAAACAAATGAAATGTTTACTGCAATGCTAAAAGATATGGCACAGATGTCATATTCGCCCCATACTGGCGCGATTTTTTCCTGACGCCAATGTCATATACGCAACGGGTACTTAACTGGCACCAAAGTGTCGTTATTTTGCTTGATGTGGTAACCCGGATTATGTTGTGGCACAGATGTCATATACGCCCCATATTGGCGCGATTTTTTCCGATGCCAATTTGGCGAAAATATCAACAGCATAAACAGCAACATCTGTGTTACCATATCAAGCAAAATAACGACATTTTGGCACCAGTTAAATACCCGTTGCGTATATGACATTGGCGTCAGAAAAAAGTACCTATGTTGTTTATGCTGTTGATGTTTTCGCCAAATTGGCAACCGAAAAAAAAATCGTGCCAATATGGGGCGAATATGACATCTGTGCAAAAGAGATTTGTAATTTTATGGCAGCAGTTTAATATGATTTTTTTTTATTTTATTACTTTATTGTATAACAGTTATTTGTTCACTTATTTTAATTATATATTTGTGATTTAATAAAATAGTTCGTAAAATTCTGTAATTTTCAAATGTTATATTTTTAAAATGCTCACTTTACTATCGACAATGTTTTTCTTTTATTTTTCAAATGTTTTAATTCACGTGATTTTCATTTTGCGCCAACTATTGCGCTTGGCGACAATGCTGTCCGTATAACGGAAAAGTACCAAAAAGGGTACAGATGTCATATTCGCCCCATATTGGCGCGATTTTTTTCTGTCGCCAATATCATATAGGCAACGGGTACTTAACTTGCGCCAAAGTGTCGTTATTTTGCTTGAGCTGGTTACCCGGATTATGTTGTTTATGCTGTTGATGTTTTTGCCAAATTGGCAACCGAAAAAAATCGCGCCAATATGGGGCGAATATGACATCTGTACCCCAAAAAGCATAGCCTAAGCGAACTAAGCGAAATATATGCAAATGGATATTATAACGCAAATAAATCATTTACATAAATTTTACTTTTGATTTTGGATAGCGTGGCACAAAAGATAAATAAATTTATTCATATAAATACATTGCAGTGCATTGTACAGGTTCAGTGAAAGTGGTATTTTTAACAGTGTATTGGAAAATTAAAAGTTTTGGTTAGATGTGTAAATATATTTAGCCAAATCGAAAACAATTAAAATTGAATTTTAAAGCAAATTGTTTAAGGCTACATCAAGGCGTCACTAAATTTTGATATATCTTTTAAAACTCATTGTTTGAATTTATGAAAAATGTGAATGATAACGCATCAAAGAATAAATTTTTATACGTCCTTTTAAATTTAACATAATTCTTACGCATGCAATTATAAATAAAACAAAAATAAAATGCTGAAATAAATAATATAGCGTCACTTAAAATTTGATATCATTATTTTTAAGTTCCATATTTAAAATTCTTATAGCAATGAGATAAAGTGCTGCGTCACAAACTTTTAACCCGTGAAGGGTTTTTTAATTGATATGATATATACGGCCCACGCATTTCGCCGAAAACCGTCGAAAAAGTGAAGTCGGATTCAGCTTCAAACTCTGAACCAAAACATCACAACGTGCTCTTTTTTGTTTACATTTATACCCTGCCCAGATAGCGGCTTGTTTCTCATCGTCGAAGTTTCAGAATCATTGATCGTATTTTCAGAATAATAAATTAAATACGGTACTTTTCGGTTAGCCGGGCGACAGTGTTATATTTACAGTCATGTATACATATATATGCACATATATGTAAATATAAATATACATATATATGTATATATTTATGCGTGTGTGTGTACATATATATATTTACATATATGTGCATATATATGTATACATGACTGTAAATATAACACTGGCGCCCGGCTAACCGAAATGTACCTTAAATACTCATATTCTTCAATTTCCTTCGATTTAAAAGGATATTTTACACAGCTTGTAGTTTTTTAGTGTTCACATACTTTTAAGATTAGCTAAATTACTTATTGTTTACTTGATCGTTTGGTTCATTCTGTTATTCTTTTTTGAATGTCCCGTATTTACTTAAAAATAGCTTGTGTTTCATATACACGTTTTAAAATAAAAATTTGGTTTTTATCAAACTACAGTTCTCATAACTGGCTTGAAGCAGTTATTTTTGACGAATTTACTGTTACCCGTAAAATGTTTCTGTTTGATATCGTCCGAACTAAATAATAATAATAATAGTAAGAAAAAAAAAAAAAAAAAAAAAAAAAGAAGACGATTTTCCTTAAACATTAAATATACTTATTTTTAATCATAGAAAGAAATGGTGATCGCAGATTTAAATATCGTTGCAATATTTTATGTTATCCAATCAATTTTGATTAAATCATATAAGTGTATGTGTTACTTAATAAATTATATTTATTAATTATTACAAGGAATTTTATGAGTACTTTAATATATTTAAAAGAAATTCCATTAGTTTTATTGTTTCAGCAGTGAAGATAGCAAATAAATTTGTGACATGGATGTTTTTAGACTATGCATGTTTTTATTGATGGGGTGAATCGTAGAATACTCTACTTCTCCCCAACCTGGCGATAAATGCGCCAAAGTGGCAACCTTGGTATTTAGTATTAACTTGGTATTAAGTAGCAACCTTCGAAGTATTCTCCAGTCGCACCATTTATTATTCCGATAACTGTTAAAATGATAATTTTTTTTTTCTGATGATTAGAGTTAATATTTTTATTAAACTCTTTTGAATTATATCTATACGGGAAAAAAAAAATGTAAACACATTGGAATTCTCTGAACCCTGCCAGAGCGGTTTCATTGGTTCTCGTCGTTGAAGTACGGTCAGAGACAAATTTCTGTTTTGGGCAGCGTATCAGAGTCCTCTGGCGAGCAACTTCATACGTTAAACGCAAATCGGTCTGCCGGTAGTAGTATCTAAGTATGCCTTGCAAAAAGTAATGCTTTGGAAATGGAACAATGAAAATCTGCGTAGACACCGTGAAATGCAACTGATTGGTCAGAGCTTTATGACGCTATAAGGGAGGTTACCAAGGGGAGACGCGTCTCTCTGTTACCAAAAGTGACGCCAACTTAGCGCTATTTCCAGTATTTCGCCAAATTTCCATAGACTCCCATTGAAATACAATAGGGTTTACTTGCATGCAGGAAATCAACAAATTGAGATATTTCAATGCAACAAAAACTAATATTAGCTTTTGAATAGAGCTTAATTGAACAATTTACATTATTTTTAAGCACAAACAATAATCTGGGGTTGGCTAGAAAATAGGAATTGCTTTGCTATACCGAATGGAATAGTTAAGCGATTACGCGGGGGGCTGGTGAGCGTAGCGAGCAGCGGGCGGTGCCCCCCTAGTGTAAAAAATAATAAAAATAAAATAACCGTAATAAATTCAAAAATTATATACGATACGACGATTGTTAACGATGGATAATAACAACATTTTAAAATTTCATTACACGAACCGAATTTGTACAAAAATTACTGCCTAGAAATTAAAGGAAAAAGAAAATACGTATTTGAAGAAATATATTAATTCCAGATCTTATTAAAATTTTATACGTACGCGCTATTACTCCCGTCAGCATTAAGTTTAGCCTTTAACAGTAACATAAAGAAAAAGATTACGGAACCTTATTCCTGGACAAGCATAAAAAGGGTATATACAATAAATAGTACAAAGTGAAATAAAAGAGTATATATAATAAATAGTGCAAAGTGAAATAAAAGAGTATAACTTTATGTAGAACCAAATGCATAAAAAACATTAATCACCATATAAAATGATAGATAACTTTCATAATTACTACCATGCATTGAACTCTGAAAATAAGTTCGGATAAAAGTTAAAGATAATCTATTTTTATAAATGAAATATCAAATTAGAAAAATACTTTCTTAGATTTCGATCAATTTCAAACTGCAAAAAGAATTAGGGACATGTGTCATGCTCTAGTGAAATAGAACAAACGTCCCAAAGGAACATTAAATAAAATAAGGAATGTAGATTAATGGAAATAAGGGGCACACGACATTTAAACTTTCAAAAAATCAGTTTTCGATTTTTCTGTTATTAAGAATCTTTTTGTAATTTCTAAACAATAATCAAAATATCCCATTCAAAAATCTACTATTTCTTGAGTTATAAACATTTATAGACGTTGAATATAACTGAAGGTCCGTAGATATCGAAACTTTAAAACGTATTTTCTCACATTACTAATTTGTACGCACTGTTACCTTCAAACTATGTAAGCTACAGCTTTTAAAATTTAAACAAATATGCGTTTCTTTACAGTCTGCAGCTAAAGCATACAAAAAAAATCACATATTTTGGTTATATATTTCTTTGTACTTGAGAAACCTTTTTTTTGTGCTAAAATTAAATTTTAAACAAAATATTTTGTGTTTATTTTGATTTTAATTTATAAGTAGGTGTGTTATGATTCTATTTTGTTCAAAAATTGTTTTCTATATGCATAAATTAGAGGTTTATCATGCGCGCAGCACTTAAAGATTTTAATTCACGCATTATTGAGAAGAATTTTTAAATTTAAAATTTAAATATTAATTTTACAAATAAATTATTTATTTGTTCTAGGAAATATAGATAAGAATATATACTTTAAGCAGAAACAGATAAAAAGATCTTAATTGAATATTATTTGTGTTTTGGTACTTTGAAAATGCGATATTGTTTATCGTTTCGAGGAACACAAAGGTCCTGTGCCCTCTTAAATTATTATCCCAAAGTTTTGACAAATACTACAATAATATAGATTTCATTTATTCCCTCTTTAAAAGAATGCATTCAAAATTTTCAGTGTTGTCTTCGTCATTTTAAGATTTTTTTTACAATTTAGTTTACACTATTGATTGCACCATTTCATAGCAGTTTGATTGAATAATTTCTTTTTCCTTAGTATTCGTTTACCTCTTTGATTTCGTTTCGTATATTAGTACTAACCGATATCATTAAAACACAAAGCAGAAGTACAATTACAAATTGATTTAGAATACGTAATTTTGTCATATTGCTTACAATTTAGACGTTATATTTGCTGACATAGATTGTTATTAGTACTATAGCTGTATAATCCTTAGAAGAAATGAAAAATGTATCTTAAGAAAAAAGACTAATATTCACGGGTTTTTTTTTTTTCTTTTTAGTGGCATTTCATAAAATTTCATAAATATATTTCAGTGCATTACGCTGCGAAAATAAACAGATAACTCTTAAAATGTAATTTTTTTATATGTAAGAAATATTATAGAATGCTTCAGGTATTTTGATATAATTATAATTTAAAACACCTGAACTTCAACTTGCAATAATGAGTTAATGAAAAAAAAGGGAATTAATAAATTATAAAGTATATGACAGTAAAATGCCAAATTATTCCTAAAAATATGGTATGCAAATAATTTTATTTTTGACATTTGGGAAATTAAATGCAAAATTTTAATGTTGAATTGAAAGACCTCACGAACTATCGTATCGCAGAAATTGAAAACCTGGAAATACAAATCCACAAGATGTTCTTGCATCGTTTGGAGAACTTAATTTTTAGAAACGAAGCGAGTAACACTATAAATGCTCGATTTCTGTTATTTTTATCTTTTGTTATAACTGTAAGATTCAGAATATATTTTTTATACATATACATAATAAATACAATTAAACCTGTATGGAAACAAACAAATATACATGAATTAAGGATGTAAATTGCAATATTTTGCCTAATAAAGATGAGCAGAACGCATACAATAGCTTACAAAAATAGACAAACATATAAGAAATACTGACAATCAATATCTTTCCTTGCAAAAGTTGTTTATTGCACCGACAAAAAAGGAAAGTAATATTTGTCGTATGCAATTGGAACTTTTTCGCGTTTGCGCCAACCGAATAAGATTGGTGCACGCGATGCCAGTTCCGAAAAGGCAAATCCTGAAAATTTTTCTCCTTTTTTCCCCCTTTTAAATAATTAAAACCTCATGCGAAAAAAGTCAGAGTACACAATTGTGTTTTCAAGAAAAATCGTCTAAGAGACACAGGCAAATTTTGGCATTATAGTTTTTCATATCAAAACGAAAGGCATTGACTAAGAACCGTCTTTGTTTATGTTATTGAAATACAATTTGTCGGCATATAGAATTTTTAATCTGTTGCTGTTAATACCTCTAGGACAAAATATAGTTGGATTTTTCGTAAAACAAAACTTAATTTTCAACTCGGTAGAAGGAAATTTGCAAAATGTTGCTAATTTTTTTTATAAAGGATAATTTCTTACGTAGATGTAAACTGTTCAATAAGACAAAGTGTAGATAATTTGAAATATCTGTATATCCATTAAAATAGACAACATGAATAAAATACGTTATTATGAGAAATATATTTTTTTTAAATTCTAAAATCAAAGATGAAATTCCTTTGATCTTTCAACCTAGCTTAATTTGCTGAAAGAAACACATAACAATCGCACAAAAATATTGAAGAAATGACGTAATTTGTTGTCTTTCATGAAATAATAAAACAATATTTAAAATATAATTTTTAATTTACATTTTTAAAAAAACATCAGACGATCTAGATTTTCTTTTGTAAATATACTAAAAGAATTAAATTTTCGGAATTCCTCTGTAAATAAACCTTTATTCAAAACAAATTTATCATGTTTTGTTCTTACATGGGCATAAAGAGGCATACAAGTTTTAAAAAGAGAGCTCTAAAAAAATCTAATCTTCAGTAGTGGAACATTGGTAACTCGACAATATAGTACATGGTTGAATGTTCCCATGTAATTCTAAAGTTAGGATCATTCTTTCAGTATTTTCTTTATTATCATTTAATCCGTAGAGGTAACGCGATATGTTACAAAATCAAATTTTAATTAAAATAAAATATTTCAAAAAATATTTTTAATCGGTTATAATGGAATTCATTAATTTTAAACTTTATTTTCTTTAAAAAAGGTTTATTACAAGTGATTTAAAATAATCTTATAATAATGAATAACTCAATAACAGTTTAATAAAGTTTTAGCTGTAAAATGTTGACAATTTTAGTGCTTTCCTTATAAATCATTTGTTCTAATTCAAAATGCGCTTACACTTTTGTAAACAAAATGAAGAAAACATTTAACACCGGAAAGATAATGTAGTAAAAATTAAATTGTTTTTTATATCGATCTGACTAGTAATTCAGTTTTCAATAAGTTGTAGTTCCTTCCAGAAACTAAGTAATTCGAGGAAATTGCTT
Organism: Maratus speciosus; assembly: GCA_963932465.1. Lineage (NCBI taxonomy): Eukaryota > Metazoa > Arthropoda > Arachnida > Araneae > Salticidae > Maratus > Maratus speciosus. Next base: position 314,314,379 of record OZ010794.1, read on the forward strand.
AGAAGAAATCGAAAATAAGAAAGCAGCATTGCACTGCTCATTTGAGTACTAGTTGGAAATCCATTTAAAATTATACTTTTTACCGATAAATCATTTTATTAGTACATACTAGATTTTAATTTCGTTGAAACTTTTAATTGTGGCATTCGAAATAAATATGGCATTTAACCATTGTCCTTTAAAATTAAATAATTGTCACTTAAAATTTAATTTAATATTTTACGAGTTTTTCAGATGGACTTGTTTTTCTATCTACCTATAAATTACGTATTATTATTGAAAAAAACTTACATTTTGTCTAGAAGAATACGTAACAATAAAATAGAAAATATGTTTCAACAAATATTATTTAATCAATAGATTACTTTCAAAAGTATAACCTTTTACTTTTGACATCAAAGAATAATAACGCATTACATCTCTGTTACTATGATAGACACATTTTATCAAAAGTGCAGAAGTGCCATTTTTATTAAATTATATATTTAATACGTTTTATTTGTAAGAAAATTCACTATTTCCAAAATGTCCACCCGGTTTCTTGAGTTACTGCATCTAATGTACAGTCGTGAAAAAAAAAAAAAAAGTAAATACCCCCTACTAACTCCTCAACAAATTATCGTAGAAGAAAGTTACTGGTAACGAACGATTGGAAATAAAGTCTATTTTTAAATGATACAGATAAAATTTGCTTAGGGGGCCATCTACATATTAAAACGAACCGTAACTTTGTTTTATTTAATAGCAGTACACAATTCTGACAGCATAAATAAACTCTACACCCTTCAATTAGCCTAAAAACAAATTTTTATGCAATTCGTACCATAAGTTTCTGAGAAATTAATTATTTTAAAACGAGCGTATTTTAAGGGCTGTATCCAAATTGAAGTTCGGAACTGGATTTTTAACCGAGAGAGCCCTCATCTTGATCAAGGCACCTTAAGAAGTCAATGAAGCCTGCTAGATTACACGGCAGCTGAAGAAATTTCAAAATATCTAGTCGCTCCTATTATAGACGGCCCTTAAACCATCCTTTTGCCGTTTTTTAAGCATAATTTGAAAACTACTTGGAAGAAAAATGTGAAATTTTGGATTTCCATAAAGCAGGACTTAATAAATCTAATTCCATCAAAAAAACTGTAGGTTGCAATTCATAATTTTTTCGAGTATTAATTTCATAAATCATAATTCATATCATAAAGTTATAAAAATTGCAAATTCAGCGTATTTATGTTTGGGTATATTAGTATTATTGCTACACAAAAAATTAGCACATTACGAGCATAATTTCTGGAGATATAAATAAAAATATGAAAATGTAATTTAACATTAGAAGCACTAAATTTTGAATGTTTATAATTCAAAAACGTATTATTCAAATGACTTGAAATTCGGTGTCTAGGCATAGTTTGAACCGAAGATTTGAAATATCTCGTTAAAATTGGGTATTGTCATTGAAAAAAATGAAGTTTGGATTCGTTTTAATATGTAGATGACACCCTAAGCAAATTTTATATACATCATTTAAAAGTAGACTTTATTTCCAATCGTTCGGTACCAGTAACATTCTTCTACGATAATTTGTTGAGAAGTTAGTAGGGGGTGTTTACTTTTTTTTTTCCACGACTGTACAGAGTCTGTGTCAAAAAAAATTAAAATTTGAAATAGCTATAGATAGAAAACTTTTGGAATTAGGGATGTAAGTGTGACTTAACATGCTCTGGACCACAGTCCCATACTCAAATTTTATTTAGTAGCGATCACTTTTCTTTCGAGAGTTAATATTACTTATTGTCGGAGCACAGCTCCGGCTTCCCTGCAAAAATTACACTTATTGTTAACACGATAGCGTCGAAAATATTTGTCGTATAGACACAAAAAATTAAATGGACGTTGGTAGGGCCAAATCTCGGTGCGTATTGAAAATCATAAATATTCGTCAACCCTAACGGCATGAAATGTCTGCTCAAAAATTTCCCATAGAGATAACATTGCGGGTTTAAATCTATATATTTGAAATATAAGGTTTTTTTAGACATCTACCTTGAGCTTTTTTCTGAATAGCTTTCATTAAAAAAAAAAAAAAGAATATTAAAATTGGTTCAGAAAAAAGCTCAAGGTAGATGTCTAAAAAAACCCCTTATATTTCAAATATATAGATTTAAACTCGCAATGTTATCTCTATGGGAAAATTTTGAGCAGATATTTCATGCCGTTAGGGTTGACGAATATTTATGATTTTCAATACGCACCGAGATTTGGCCCTACCAACGTCCATTTAATTTTTTGTGTCGATACGACAAATATTTTGGACGCTATCGTGTTAACAATAAGTGTAATTTTTGCAGGGAAGACGGAGCTGTGCTCCGATTATAATTCTTTTTTTTTTTTTTTAATGAAAGCTGTTACTTTGTAGCTTTGCGGCACTAGCTATTTCTTTTTTTAAATATTCCCATTTTTATATTTAAATTTAAAATTTAAAAATTTTCTATGATTTTTTTTTTTCAAAATGGTAGCAATTGGATTACTTCCATTGTTGTAAAGAAAAGAAAATTAATAAAGTATGTTTATCTTCACCGGGCCCGAGAGGGTCAAAAACAAACAAACAAACAAACATGTTTATCTTTATTGATGCCAATTTCTAATAAAATTCAAAATTAACTTTGTAAAAAAAAGGAACAGAAAATGACGTCACGCTTTAAAAAACACTAAATTTTTCCTCAAAAAGTTATTACAATTCAATACTTTTTCACTCCACTGAGTTTGAGATGCTATGTGAAATGCTTCGATGAGGCAAAGTGACATCATATTTAAATGAAAACCATCATTTTCTCTGATAAAACGAAATATTTTACTACGAACGCCTCTAAAAGATTAAAATTTTTGGAATTTTACTCGCCGATACGGAGATTATAATCACAAATCAAGATTGCTAATGTTCACATGCAAAGTCGTAGTTAAGAAACTTGATTTCAATTTTGGAAATATATGTATTAATAACTTATTGCGTACTGCGATATTTTTGAATTTTGAATGTAAATTTGAGAGATGCGTATGTAAATTTTGAGACGATGAAAATGACGTTAAGTTTAGATTTCGCGCGAAAAAAAATTCTATGGTTGGCTCATGGTGAAATCATTTTTGCTGATTTTCAATCGGTACTTTCAATCATAATAGTCCCAATGGATAATTTCATCATCACTTATCTTGGTTAGGTATACTAATACATTTTAATTTAAAACGTTGAAGAGTCGAAGTTTATGGAATTAGTATTTTGGTAACTTTAAATTAAAAATAATATTTGTTGAGAGTAAGTATTAACTAATGTATGAGTTCTTTTTTAAACAATTTCTTTCGTCAAAATACGACGAATTTCATCTCGTTATTAAACAAAAAAATAGTTCCATTGTTGTAAATTATGCATTTTAACCTCATCCAAAACGTTATGGCTTCGTCAATATTTGTGACCTGAGATATAGATTGAATTTTAGAAGTTTTACTTTCTTCGTCCGTAACGACCACTTTTCCTTTTTTACAATGCGAACCTTTTATTCTCTATAACCTACCAAATCGATGTAATTCATTTTGAATTTTAAATTAAGAGAAAGGAAAAGAAATCGAATACGGGGAATACGATTTTGGGTCTTAGCCGCATGTTAACGGATTTCGTATTAGCCGCACAGCTACGAGTGATAAATGAAAGAAATCGAGAAAAATATAACAGGGTTTTGTGCGGGTTAGGGTATTTTCCAGGAGAGTTTCCAGTGTGTTTTTTTTATAGAAAAAGAAATCTAGACTAAACTGGTGAAATTTCGCATTCTTATAAGGAGAGATTTTCTGTAAGAAAATAGTGGTGCAAAAGAATTGCCTGGTCGGAAAATTCCAGGAGTCGTACGAACCCTGATATGATGTTATGTATGTATTACATATATGTATGTTTATGTTCAGACGTATGCATGTTTGTATTGGGAAATTTCCGCAATCGGGTTTGCAGAAAATTTCATAATTTAGCGAGCGTTCTTGGATGCGCAAATTTAACCATTTGGTGGCGGTCCCAATTACAGAAGTTTACTCATTTTTTTTTTTATTATTCACTGTAAGTGAATGTACTGCAACTGAAATGCATATGGACATTCTCCGTAACCTTCCAAATTGGCGTAATTCATTTTGAATTTTAAATTAAGAGAAATGAAAAGAAATCGCTTACGGAGAATATGATTTCGTTTATTAGCCGCATAGTAACGATTTCAGTATTAGCCGCATGGCTACGAATGATAATAAAAGAAATCGAGAAAAATATAATGCCATGTGTGTATTACTTATATGTATGTATCCTTATGTATGGTTGTATTAAAACGTATAGATGATTGTATTGAGAAATTTCCGTAATCGGGTTTGTAGACGATTTCATAATTTAGTGAGCGATTGTTTGATGCGCAAATTTAACTATTTGGTAGCGGTCCCAATTTCAGAAGGTTATTAATTTTCCTTTTTAATTCACCGTAAGTGAATGTGCTGCATCTGAAATGCAAGTGAACATTTTCCGTAACCTACCAAATAGATGCGATTCAGTTTGAATTTTAAATTAAGAGAAATAAAAAGAAATCGAATACGGAGAATACGATTTTGGATGTTAGTTGCATGGCAACAGATTAAGTATTAACCGCACGGCAACGAATGATAATAAAAGAAGTCGAGAAAAATATAATGTTATATATGTATTACTTATATGTATGTATTCGCATGTATGTTTTTATTCAGAGGTATGTATGTTTGTATTAGGAAATTTCCGTAATCGGGTTGGTAGAAAATTTCATAATTTAGTGAGCGCTGTTTTATGCGCAAATATAACCATTTGGTAGTGGTCCCTGTTACAGAAGGTTACTCATTTTTGTTTTAATTCACTGTAAGTGAATTTATTGCAACTGAAATGCGAGTGAACATTCTGAAGTGAATGAGATAAGCATTTTTGACCAAGATGTACACTTGAAAACAGAAATATGTAGATAACAAAATAAAAAAGTCCTAAAAGCGTAAAGAAAAGAGAGCTTACTTATTTCTTAATTTCAAGATTTTAGCTAATTTTACGGTAAAACACTAAGCTAAAATGCGAAGAACCCGATTAGAGAAGAATCATCAGTGCTGAATTTCAGTGGAAATTTCGACAAATTTGGCAGCTACAGCCAAATTCGTAGCATTTATATCAACATATTTTTGGTCACGAAATTTGGCGAAATTTTGCGAATTGTCTCCAAGCTTGGCGAAAATTTTGTCATTAATGTATATGCCTATATAGTTTTATACTTATAATCCGAAAATGGATACAACAATGAAGGATAATTCGTGAGAAATCAAAATCACTAAAAGTCATAAATCATTCCGTGATTTGTTTTAACCTGTTGCCTAGATGTAGTGTACATTTTAAGAAATGTACATACTTTTATATGTGTAACATTATACACAAAAGTTCCGAAAATGCCGGTTAAAAGAAAGCAATTGAGATTAAAAGAGTTATTCAGCGTAATTCGATTTGGAAAAGTCACATAAAAATAACCCAGCTGCCTACGAGTAATTGCGCGAATAACGATATAACAATAACTCAGATGAACAAAAGTATCAAGTTTGATAGAGGAGTATAGCAGATTACCCATGTGTGCGTGTTACATACGTGTCACAAACGTTTCCCTTATACCATATTAAATAAGTCTGGGCTCTGCCAGACATGCAAGTCTTTGAAGGGGCTTTGAAGTTTTCTGCCGTTAGCTCGATGGATCCAATTCCAATTTTTGATTGTCTTAAAGATCGGAGCTACGTTAAACAAATCAAAATCGCTCAACACATCCCCGTTGGTTATTATTTCTCTTTACCGTAGATTCTCTTATTCAATGAATTCTCTTTATTTTTAACATTTCTGAATTACCGGGTGTCCCAAAAAGGACTGACTGATTTTAAAATTCAATAACTTCCAAACGGTGACAGATATTAAAAAAATTCTTGCAGGAGGGTTATGTATAAAGTCAAAAGTTTTTTTACAGTGATTTTCGATTTTAGTTCGAATTACAAACAATAGATGGCGCTGCAATTAATAGAGGCTAAATTCAGGCTCGATTTTTGGTACTTCGTGGCCCGGGTAATACATTTCCATCTCCTTTTTCTGCATGGAACAAGATAAAGGACCAAAAATCGAGCCTGTATTTAGCGACTATTGCTTACAGCGCCATCTATTGTTTTTAATTCGAACTAAAATCGAAAATCACTGTAATAAACTTTTGACTTTATGCATAACCCTCCTGCAAGAATTTTTTTAATATCTGTCACCGTTTTGAAGTTATTGAATTTTAAAATCAGTCAGTCCTTTTTGGGACACCCGGTATTTTAAAGAACCACAAATCATACTGCATCAAAATTTTGATAATTCTTTACAGATGAGCAGCAGAAAATACTTTAGTTATGCACAGAACAGCTTTCGTCATTGGAAACAGAAGTTGCAATTTTCCTTAAGTCAACTTTTATTATTGGAAAAGCAAGAGCTGGAAAAAGTAGGATAATCAAAGAAATTAGTAAAACAATCATAGAGCAGTTAGGATCAGAAGCTGTCATTCATTTGGCACTAACAGGTACTACTGCGATTGATGTCGAAGGAAAGTTAATTCACTCAGTGGCTAAAAAAACCCCGTGTTTTAAATAGTTCGCTGATTTAAAAAGTAAGGCAGAAAGAAATCTACAGCTCAGCAGGGATACAGTATTATTTATCTTCATTGACGAATTTTCAATTGTCGTCTTATGGCTGAATTTGAACAAAGATGTCGCAAAGGTACTTTGTTTAAATCCTTGGAGGTATTAGATAGTTACATCGCGTAAAAGACATCCCTCTATATAAAGAGACATTCTATAAAAGACATTTTGGCTCTTCGCAGACAAAAAATGCTTAGAGCTTTTGCAAATTGCTTCACATTAACAAACTCATTGAGATAAAATGACGATCAGCAAAGACAGTTTCGAAAGACTCTATATTCGCTTTGCGTGGGTCAAGCTTCAGACTACTCTCATCCCTTATGCAACGGTAGAAAGCTACACTGCTTCCGGCTCAACTTGAATGATTTCAAGATGCTATATGTCTTTTTTTCCAAAAACAAGCAACCGAAAGAACATAATCAAGAAGTACTTCTTAAATCAAAGTGGTCAATGACAAGAATGTTAGCAGACCACAATAATTAAAAGTAACATGTAGTGAAGAAATCACGTATTTGGACTTCAGGCTGGACTTTTTTCAGCAGTTGGATGCACAGTTACGCTACATACCAATATCTGGATGGAGTGGGGATTGATAAGCGGTGTACTGAGTACAGTAAAAGATACTGTCTATGACCCAAACTTTCAACCCCAGGCTTGCCACAGGCTATAATGGTTCATTTTGTTGATTACCATGCCACAAATTAGCATTTGAGCATTACCTGAGGCAGCTGATGACCGAATTAAACACTAGAAAATCAGGATTCAACGGGTGTTATTTCAAATTTAATTTTGTACTATTAAACAATAATCATGAAAATTAAACTTTCTTTTAAATTTTAAAATGTTATGTGGTAAGTTTATACGACTCCATGCTCCGACAATTCGGCCTGACGGATACTAGTTTAATGACGTAAATATAATATCTAAATCAGGTCAACATTATTTTTCGTTATTACTGGTAACAAAAACCAATCTTAGTATGCATCTTTTAAAGGTGATATATGCCCAGATGGAAGAAGTGCACGATTGAACATACAGATGATTGAATCGTGTGGGTTTCTTCCGTTTCTAATTAAGTTTTCTTTCGATATATCTTAGAAATATAAATATATAACTTTAGGGTGGTCACAAAAAATCAATTTTCATTTTTTTTTGGGGGGGGGGGGCGAAAATGTTGCCAATTGGCTAGAAAATGAGATTGGAAAAGTTTCAGCTCATTTGGATAATATTAACCCGTGCCTCATTGAGGTCAAAGTTCGGAAAAAACATGTTTTTTGCAAAAAATGCTGTTTTTTTCTTTGTGAAATGAATACAATTAAACCTAGAAACATAATGCTGATCTCATTTCATAAAAAAATATTTTTGCTTTGAAAAACCACTAGCTAGATTTATTTAAAAATATATAGATTTAAAAATATGCGCGTTTTTCAGGACCAGACTTGACCAGAATCCTAAAAATTGACTTTTTATGAAAATGCGAAAAAACAATGTAACATTTCCTTTCATCTGCTTTCGACATTTTGTTTTCTTCGTTTTTTTCATTTTGTATATAATAAACGGTTTAATTATGATAAAAGTTGAAGTTTAAATTGAAAGATTCAAAAGAAAAAACGGCAAAGAAAGTATAAAAATTGGAACAAAAATTTTAATATTATTATTAGGATGCATTTTACTATTAATGTTGTGTTACAAGAAAGGAAGCATTATAGAGAAAAGAAATTACTATCCCTTACATGATATACCCCGTTGTCATGTTAAGGTGGTAATGGTTCGGGTAATGAAATGTTTTTCTACATTCAGATACAACATTTAGCAGAAACGTTTTTGTTCTTCGTCTTTTATTAAACAGGAATTGAAATCGTGGATTAATTTTATTCCCCTTTCAGCTGTGTTACCTTAAAATCATTCAGTATTTTTCTTGATTTTAATTAATTTTTATTTTATCACCATACATCGAAATCAGTATTCAGAAATTGTATATTAATATACAATCTAATAAAAAAAATCAGCTTGATATTAAACAAAAACATAGACTTATTTGTTCAATAAATAATCCACTTGGTTGAAACCCATTGTTGCTCTTATATTCCTATCATCAGCATCATTTTCTTTTTCAAATAATATTAATTTTACAGCTATGCTTATTTTCACTTTTTTTCCCAAAGTATTATCAAAAAATGAAAATGCAACTTGAACAGAGTTCAGATACCAAAGGTGATTTATCATTTTAGCGAGTGCTTTGTCTGCAAGCTATTTATAAATTTTCTGTACTCAACAAGTGATTTTAATAATTGCAGGTCTTGATTGCGGGGAAGTGGAAGCATTGAACCATGCTTTTACATAAATATTGATTATAAATATTCAAATGTCTCTAATACCTTCTTTTTTCTAAATTTGTTAATGAGAACTGATCCCTGAAAAGATATATTTTAAGAGAATAAATGACCTGTGATACCCATCATCGATGAATTGAAATTTGATGTCTTTTGGAGGTAAAAATTAATACAAAGTTAGATAAATTCTTTATAATCACTCATGGGCTATTAATTTTTTAAATGTTCTATAAGAAAGCTTAAAATTTCTCCTGAATTAAGTATTTTATATCTAATATTTTACAATCAATAGCATTTTCATACTGAATCTGGTCCAACTTGGGTCATCCAATCTTAATCTTATTTTAAATAACTGGCTGAAAACAGCTTTTATGTTAATTTGTAAATTATGGTGGCGACATGGTAAATACCGAATATTTTACTTTAATAATTGATATGATATATGTAAGTTCCTCTGAAGCGGAAAGTGTTTACTGCAGGGGTACCAAAACACATTGCCTGGTTTTTACCAACTTCCACCCACTCTTCGACTACTGAAAATACAGTTTTTGCCCGAGTTAATCCTATACTGATTTTTAAGGTGAGGAATTCTTATTAAGTGTTCCTCACATCCACAACTAATTAAAACTGCTATCCACAATCAACTGCTATTTCTTTTGAATAAATAAATTGTAGGCATTTTTTTAATTAAAAAAATGAAGAAACAGTTTTCCATCGTAGCTAACAAAAGCTCCCTGTAAATTAGAATTGTGAAATCTGTTTTTAATGAACTCAGTTCTTTATTTTCGAAATAGTTGTTTGCGAAGTCCTATTACACTTCTACTTAAAATTAAAATTTGCGATTAGCTGATGGGTGTACTGTAAGTCTAGCAGCTTCTCTGGCATTCAGTTTTACTTGGGAATGTTATGAAACAAAATACATAAAACTTGACAATTACTTGATAACTTACTGCCGGTGATTTGATGAGCATGTGGCTTAATAAAAAAATCCTGCATTTCTACCATGATACCGAAAGAGGGGGTGGGGGTTGGAATGTTTCGTCGATTTAAAAAATAAATAACGATAGCAGGTAATAAAAACAGCCTTGTAATAGAAAGAGAAATTCTCAGATTCATTTTAAATGCGCTTCAACTGCAATACAAATTGGGAATTCTTTCCATGCACGGAACTAGATAACGAATAATTATCTATAATTCGTGAAATATTGATAACATTATGAATATTGTCTAATTTTTTTTGTCTTTTAATGCAAATAATAAAAATAATGATATCAAATTTAATAAAAATTATTCATTTCTCATTTTCACTTATATTTCAAAAATGCAGAGTTTGACGCTATGGTTTATAAGCTGACTTGAAAAATAATACATGTCATTAAATATAAGTTTTGATGAGAGTGAAAGTTCAAGGCAACAATATTTTCTATGAAATAAGATAATAATCAGGTTTCTGAGACAAATAGTTTTCAAATAATGAAAGAAAAACTATGGTTTTTCGCCAAAAATCGCAAATTTTCAAGAATTCAACCTCGATGAGAAGCGGGTTAATATTATTCAATTGAGCTGAAACTTTGCCAATCTCATTTTCTAATTGATTGGCAACTTTTAGAGGTGTCCACGGGAAAAAATGTTTAAAAAAATTTTCCCACGTTGCTTGTGACCACCCTAATATAACATAAATTGAGTGAAAGAAAAAAAAATGTAGATGTTTCAAAAGGGGAATTGGTACACACATACATATATATAAATATATGGTAAATACATATATATTTGCAGGTGAATTTAATATTTGCACATTTAGTTATAGGGCACACATTTAACCTAAAGTTCAATTCTTCCAACACTTCGTTTAACAAGTCCTGAGTAATGGAAACAATAGCCTCTTCAATTCTATGTTTCAAATCTGGTAAATCATTAGGTAGCGGCGAAACTTAGACACGATCTTTTAAAAAGCACCAAAGAGAAAAATCGCATGACTATAATATACAGCCAAGGAAAAACGCTTTACGCTCAGTAGTCGTCAAGCGTGTAAATAACAAAGCAATACTCGCGCATGCGCTTACCTAAAACTGTTTAAGTTTCTCTTTATTTGTGGTATTAAACCAACACTCTACAACGATACTTACTCTCTCTTTATACATGTACTTGATCTTGTACTTTTAATCTCTTGATACTATTAAAATTTTGTGCTACTTAGTTATCCCTTCAACCAAAAATATATCGCCAAACTATAAGATTAAATGCCAATAATGGTTGAACGTAAATGTCACATTCATTTGACTTTAAGCAAGTTACATGTGTTTAGGCAATCAAGTGATTTTTATTGCAACGTTTTATTTGTATTTTTATTAATGTTATACTAATTTATTAGTTCTTTCGTTATTTAAAATAAAATTTATGTCAATTTGTGTATAATTTGGCGAGTGGTTTGGCGACTTATATAATTTGGCGAAATGGTCGACTGGATAACTAAGTAGTACCTAAAATTTATAAATGTGACATTCTTTCATGGGCACCTTATATTTTGAAACTATACATCAAACAGAAATGTAAAACATTTATTTACTTTAAGTCCAATCCAATCGTCACTGATTATTTTAGGTGATATCGTGTTTAACTATGTTTTCTTTTAAGCCATATTTCTTTTAATACGAAACATGACTTTCACTTCTTGAAATTTAAGGATTTTTCGAGTATTTTTTTTTTAAAAACATATTCGGAGTATATATAAAAAATGATTTACACTAAATTATTTAATGTACAGTTGTGGGAAAAAAAATAAACACCCCCTACTATCTCCTCAACAAATTATCGTAGACGAAAGTTACTGGTACCGAATGATTGGAAATAGTTGGAAGTCTACTTTTAAATGATGTATATAAAATTTGCTTAGGGGGACGTCTACATATTCAAACGAATCCAAACTTCATTTTTTTCAATTTCAATACCCAATTTTAAAGAGATATTTCAGATTTTTGGTTCAAACTATGCCTCGGCACCAAATTGCAAGTCATTTGAACAATAAGTTTTTGAATTATAAACATTCAAAATTTAGTGCTTCTAATGTTAAATTGCATTTTCATATTTTTATTTATATCTCTTGAAATTATGCTCCTAATGTGCTATTTTTTTGTGCAGCAATAATACTAATATACAAGACATGAATACGCTGAATTTGCAATTTTTATAATTTTATGATATGAATTATGAGTTATGAAATTAATATTCGAAACAATTATGAATTTCTACCTACAATTTTTTGATAGATTCAGATTTATTAAGTCCTGCTTTATGGAAATCCAAAATTTCACATTTTTCTTCCAAGTAGTTTTCAAATTATGCTTAAAAAAACAGCAAAATGATGGTTTAGGGGGCCGTCTATAATAGAAGCGACTAGATATTTTGAAATTTCTTACGCTGTCCTGTAATTTAGCAGGTTTCATTGACTGCTTGAGTGACGCTTAAGGTGCCTTAATCAAGAAGGGGTCTCTCTCGGTTAACAATCGAGTACCGAACTTCAATTTGGATTCAGCCCTTAAAATACGCTCGTTATAAAATAATTCATTTATCTCAAATTTATGGTACGAATTGCATAAAAATGTGTTTTTAAGCTAATTAAAGGGTGTAGAATTCATTTATGCTGTCAGAATTGTGTGCTGCTATTGAAAAAAAATAAAGTTATGGTTCGTTTTAATATGTAGATACCGTCTAAGCAAATTTTATATACATCATTTAAAGTAGATTTTATTTCCAATCGTTCGGTGCCAGTAAATTTCTTCTACGGTAATTAGTTGAGGAGTTATTAGGGGTGTTTACTTTTTTTTTCCCACGACTGTACATAGACTGAACAAATATAATAAAATATAATATAATAAAAAATAAAACAAATATAATAAAAAATGTGTGCTGGACGAATTTCTAATGAAAAAAAAAAGGATAATTTAGTAACATTCCATCCTCTCACGAGGCCCAATAAACGCAAGAAAAAATTGTGTTGAATGTAAACCACATATGTTTATCTTGACAACGACCGTCATAGTATGAAACATAAAAAAACATTTTAATTTAAATTTGTTCATATATTTTTTCGCTAGTGGGCGTTATTAGTGTAAAAGAAAGTTATGTTTAAATGTACTATTTAATTTGAACTGTTGTCATACTGGAAAACATAAAAAAAAAGGTTTTGAGTTTTTTCAATTCCCCACCACATCACTACCAGCATAAAAATAAAAAATCTTTTAAAATTCCATTAATACAAAGATCTGACATTGGCGGAATCTTATTCTAAAGATATGGGTGAATTCATTCATTTGAAGTGAAAATAATATGCGATCGAAAAGTTAGTCGAAGACATAGTTATACATAGAGAAAAAGATACATAAAATATTATAAGTAAAAAAAAAAAAAAAAAAAAAATAATAATAATAATAATAATAATAAAGCTCTTTCAACAGTAATTGACCATGCAATGTAATTCATTAAATTATTTTGTAATGCGTTGTAAATATAAATTTTACCCCCCCCCCCCCTATTTTCAATGAAGAACAGGCTGCAATAAGCCTAAGTAACATATACTATTATTGCAGAGTTTCAAATAACATTATGGAATTATAATGTATTTTAAGTAATCAGTACTGCCGATATACGTTAGTGTAATTGCATTATTTGTGCGGCCCTGTAAAAAAAAAAAAAAAAAAAAAAAAAAAATTACTAACTAATGTTTTTTACATCCATTTCACAAAGCATATGATTGTAACAACATATCAAAATTACATACCAAACAGCTTTATACCGACCCAGCGTTAAGCGTTTCAAATAATGCTTCATAAACTTGTTTTAGAGTCTGACCAGCACTGCGATTCTGGTCAGGATGGTGCTAATTTTATTTTTGTCGTGGGTCGTGGTCAGACTGGGTTGACTTCTTTTTTCTGTTGACAGTCACTTTCATTGTTTCCGGTTGGGCTTTGTCTCTTGCATGTCGGATTCGAGTTGGACCCCTATTTTTAAAACGAATGTCCAAAATATTTACCTAGTTTGGGACACTATAACTATACAATAAGACCTCTGGAAATGCGAACACCTCTATTTACTGATCACTTTATCAATTCCTAAAACTTATATATATTTTCTTATTTATACCTCTAAATAGTGCATCTAACAATTTACACACACGTAACATGTGTGTTTGTAAATATACTAAGTGTATCCTAAACGGAAAGTTTTTAATATTTAATTAATTCTGACAGAAGAGAAAATGGTTCTTAACAGTACCGAAAAGAACGAAAAATCTATAAAAACATTTCTTATACAGTCGAACTTCGTTCTACCGACACTCTTATGACCAGAAAAGAGTGTCATCATAAGCGGAGTGCCATGAAAATTGGAGTTGGAGAAAAATATTTTTATAAAAAGCTGTATATTTAATTAATGTAGCACAATTTTAAATTCATAACTGTTCTTGTAGTTTTAAGCAATAAACATTACTATTAAACAAAGTAAACAAATTGAAAAGAATAAAAATCAGATTTATGATGACTTGTTTTTTTATTGTTACGTGAAATAGTGATGAATTAAGGTTTTCTTATTCCTAGACGTGATTCCTACAATTATGTTTTCAATGTTATACAATGAATTGTAATCAATATTCGTTGTTTTAGAAATGCATGTAAAATTTCTGATTGTTTCAAACCAAAGGAATGCTTCGGTTTTAGTTCGATAAAAGACTCGTGTAACCACAAAAAAATGTCGCTTGACCAGAAGAAGATCGCTAGTAGACTGATACGTCTATATGGAGCTTAAGCGGGTCATTCATAGTAAGTGTGTGGGTTTATTTATTCAGATAAAGTGTTACAGCAAAAATTCTCATTTATCTCCTAGACACATTTGTGAAAAGTTTGGCTAACAGGGAGAGGGCCAACCTTGTTAATCACATATTTTAATTATTTTAATATATGTTGTAGGGTAAAGGCCCCTTAGTGTCAGGTTCAACGGATTTTATCCAACGATCCTTAGTTCTTGAGAAACAGGGGGGTCTAATAATACTACACAACTTAAATACTTACATTGCAACCCCAATGATAGGTTGGTCGTAGCTCAACTAGTTGGTACGGCGTTCGCCGGCTAGTCTGCGGGTCCGGGTTCGGTACCCGAACGCGCTACATTTGTTTTTCTTATTTTTTGTTTTATAAATATACTTGTAATTTAATAATTTCAATTACAAATTTTAATATCATACATTAATTATAATGTTAACAAACTTCAATTTATCATTTTTTTATTTTTAAACTATTATTTCTCATTCTTTAAAGAGGTTTAAAAAGAAACACGATCTATTATTGAATGAAAAAAATTCCAAAATCATGACAAAATCTGTTGTGGTGCGAACTAGTTATGATAAAGTAAAAGAATATTCAAATAAAATAAAAATAAAAGCAGAAAGAAGATAAAGGTGAAAGCAAAATAATTGAAAGCGCAAGCATACGTATTACAAATTTCAAAATCTTTAATATGCAAAAGATCGGTTGTAATTTAATTCTGATGCTAATTTTTAATATAATTATGCTTATTACTTTAAAAACAGAATAAAGTATTATCGCATTGACTTCCTTTGTTAATGCAATGCGTAAATGATGTTTCTTTGAAATCAGGAATTGACACAATTGCTCAATATCATTGCATTGATAAAGAATATATGAAATACATTTTGAAAGTGATTTTTAAAAAATTAACAGTTTTATGATGTTTTTACTATTTAGTATTTAGATAACTATTTAGTTAAAAGTAAAAAATTAAATAGGTTAAAATTATAATTGATATACAATATTATAAATTTTATTTGACAATGAGATTATTCATTATACTTACAAGTATATTTATAAAATAAAAAAATGAGAAAAACAAATGTGGCGCATTCAGGTATCGACCCGAGGCCCGCGGAGCAGCTGGCAAACACCATACTAACCGAGCTAAGACCAACCTATCATTGCGGTTGCAAAGTAAGTATTCAAGTTGTGTACTATTATTAGACCCCCCGGTTTCTCAAGAACTAAGGAGCGTTGGATAAAATCCGTTGAACCTGACACTAAGTGGTCTCTACCCTACAACATATATTAAAATAATCAAAATCTGTGATTAACAAGGTTGCCCTCTCCTTGTAAGACATTTCTTACCGATTAATTTCCGTGCTTATAAGATGGGTTATAAAAAATGGCGAATTTTCCTAAACCGTCGGTATATCCGGAGTTGAAAATTATTCAACGACGTAAAATCCGGAGTTTATTTACATTAAAATCATATTCAGAAAATCGAGACTTTGAAAAACTGACGTGAAAAGCAGGGTGACGTGAAAACCGGGTGTCGGGATAACGAGGTTCGACTGTATATTTTTTATTTCAAATGCAGTAAATTGAATGTATATTTAATTCATATTTAAATATGTATTTATTTCCATTCGAAGCATAGATCTGCTCAAACGTTTTGTGAAAATCCCTACAACCCGACTTCCAAAATAACTAATGCTTGTATTCTCCATCTACCTCAAACTATATAACACGATTCGAATGCTCAAATGGTATTCATCATTAACACGTTAAGCGCCACGTCAGTCACCGATGACCGACACTAAACTTTCCGTTTAGAACGCGTCATTCACATGACTGACGGTCTAAAATATGATGTAAAACTAAATACATATATATTGTTTTAAGTAATTACTGAAAATGTATTTAAAATTTACTTACCTTTTATTTATTACAGGATTATACTTTCTTAAAAAAATACTTAAATCATTGTAAATTTTTCAGCTACAGTGCCAGTCATAGTGGCACTCAACGTGTTAATCAAAAAGGACTTCGACCGAGACCTGTCCAATAGGTTAATCGTGAATTTCATTTGAGCGTTCGACCGACGTTTTCATAGGTTGATATAGATAGTGACTATCAGCATATCGAAACCTACAAGAATTTCTGAAGGGTGAAACTGACTCGCAAAAAGAAAATTAAAGTAATTTCGAATCGAAAAAAAAAAAAAAATAGATACAACCCGACCCGGTGCAGGACTGTATTCAACGATTCCGAATTGCCTGCTACTTAGCAGTTTTACTATACTTGAGTATTATAGAGTATATATTTGTTCATATTTTTCCATATAAAAACTAACATTGGTGCTGGAGATATAACATTACTTAACAGAGATTAACAGTACATTACCTTTCATAATTACATTAAAACATGATTTACTTTCCTATCATTATGGGCTTGGATCGGATTTCGGGTTTGACTTTTTCATACGCAGTACTCTAATTCGTTTCATAAAATCTTTACTTTGCATATATTTCATTACATTTCATTAAAATATTTACATTAGGATTTTATATACCGGATATCCCAAAAAGGACTAACTGATTTCAAAATTCAATAACTTGCAAATGGTGACAGATATTTAAAAAATTCTTGCAGAAGGGTTATGCATAAGGTCAAAAGTTTTTTTTTTTTTTTTTTTTTTTTACAGTGATTTTAGATTTTAGTTCGAATTACAAACAATAGATGACGATGCGATCAATAGACGCTAAATTCAGGCTCGATATTTGGTACTTCGGAACCCACTCAATACATTTTAACCTCCTTTTTCCGCATGGAAGAAGAGAAAGGCCAAAAAATTGAGCCTGTTTTTAGCGCCTATTGCTTACAGCGCCATCTATTGTTTGTAAATCGAAGAAAAATCGAAAGTCAATGTAAAAAAACTTTTGACCTTATGCATAACCATCCTGCAAGAATTTTTTTAAATATCTGTCACCGTTTGCAAGTTATTGAATTTTAAAATCAGTCAGTCCTTTTTAAGAAACCCGGTATATATACACTGTAAAAATTTTTTTGTAAAGTTACTAAAGTTTTTCTAGGAAACTGGGATTCCTAGAACTTTTCATGTAACGGCAACAACAAAAATTCCTGTAACAGCGTCTGTTACAGGAATTTTTCTTGCTGCCGTTACAAAAAAAGTGCTAGGAATCCCAGTTTCTTAGAAAAACTTTAGTAACTTTACAGATTTTTTTTTACAGTGCAGGATTGATAAAATTTACGGAATTCATTGAATGCAATGTTTCTGTGAATTTCATTCATAGGTAAATTATATAGATTCTATTTTAAAAAATACATAAAAGACCAAAAATATATATATTTACGATTTTGTCACATGAATCTACAAAACAATTAGAAAGAAAATTATATTCGAATGAACATTTTTCATATCCAACTGCTATACACTATCTACTGCTTATACTATAAAGAAAATGCGTTTTTAAATAATTTGCAGAAATAATTTATTTACTGTATATATGTACATTTTACTAGAATAGAACCAGTGGCGTGGCGTGAAAATTTTCGGTGGTCATCGCAATTGTTTAAGTTTGTGGTGAAAAATTATTAACTCTAAAATTCAATGGTTGAATGTTCAAAAAAGAAACTTTAAATCTTACCTTCACTTATACATGAACTCCAAACGTTCTGCTAAAACTGGATCGTAGAGTTTTAAAAGCTTATTAAGAGTTTTAAAATATTGCTTGGTCATCGCCGCATCCAGCGATGACCGGACGCCACGCCACTGAATAGAACAATCATCTGAAACAAACATTTTCGACAATAAAAAACTTCAATGTATGAAATCATATTATCATTTAACTATGTCCATAAATATTGAAATAATAATGCAGTTTTTAGGTGCTTTCGTATTTATATAAATACCTAGCACCTATAGTCGTCATCTGGTCCATTCATCTGTCTGTCCGTCTGTTCGCATATAACAGCGCAAAATTACCCAATCGGATGATTTGAAATTAATATATATAATCGTTGCGGAATATTGTCGGGTCATTTCAAATTTTACGAAAACCGATCAAAATTTTAAAAGATATTATTAACAATTTTCTTCGTCCGATTAAATCCTATCATACGTATTTAATTCATGATATCTCATGGTAATGATTCTAGTTGCCAATGTGATTACGTCCTACTTAAGATGGAGTCATATTATTTCCGTATCACTGATTTTAATATACATAATCGTAATAAATTTTGTATTCATGAATTTTTGCATAGGAGTGTAGAAGCTATTGCACCAAGATCTGAATATTCATAAAACTAGTTACAGTACGAACGCATCTCATTTGCAACGGTTGACGTACAATTTCCATCTTGCTCATTTCTTTAAACAAATATTTAACAATACTTTTATGCAGCATACTCAAGAGTTAGTATACGAGTAAAAGGAATATTTAGTAAACGAGTAAAATGAATATAAATCAGTATTACTGCAAATTCTAGAAATAAAAATGGAAATATCTGAAAAGAAATCGTAAGTCCATACAATTTAAACAGTCAATAAGTACATGAATAAAAGGGTTAGTCAAAGATACTTTCCGAGATTAATCACTGAGGTTACTATTTTGAAAACTAAATATGATTCTGAAAATAATCTTTATTAACTTTCGTTCCACTTCAATCCACAATGACAATTTGGAGGAATGTCATGTTCGACTGAACATTTTTATTAAAGTTCGCAATAGTTCCGGTATACTTTAATGCTCTATTAAAGAATTAGAGCAACAACTGAAATCTAGTGGAAACATTAAAGGAAAGTCTGAAAGTAATTTCTGAGATTATAGCAATAATTTTTAAAAAAAGATATTTGAAGTAAAATATATAATTAAACCACTAATATTTTATGGTAAAATCCAATCATCAAATTATGAAGCAATTTCGTATATTATAAATTCTAAAATAAAATGCTTTTAAATTTATATATATCTTGGAAATTTTTCTGTAGAAAATTTCGTTCCAAGTGGTTCAGTTGGTAGAAAGCCGGTGCGCTAAGCCGGGGACCCGGGTTTGATTCTCGGCTTGGATCCTCTTTTATTCTATTGGCCATACGCCTTTTAAGTAAATAAAATTTGAAATATTATTAAAATATTTTATTATTATTACTATTAGTATCGGATATTGAGTGTGTAGAACTATAATGTTTTTGTATACAAAGATTTTTAAAAAATTCTTCAGTAAGATCTTAAGCGGTTAACCTATTTGCGTGAAATGTAGTATTATTTTTAAAACAGCTCCTCAGAATATTACTAAAATATATGCTTTATTTAATATTTTATGTGTTAAAAGTTTACCAGCTGTTATTATGATTTCAAAATTACGAATAAGAATGGAACATCCTTAAAAGAAAGGGGCACCTTTTAAGAAGACTGCGCATTAAAATAGAATTTAAAAATATATATATATTAAAGATTAAATAAAAAGATATATTAATTGAATTCAAAAAATCAAAAAAAAAAAAAAAAAAAAAAAAAACGACTGCGTAAAAAGCGAACTAATTAATTATTTCTCATCAATGTGAAACTTTTTTTTTATATTACTTACCTATATATTTCTATTTACTTCTTTGATGACTTTTATGTTGTGTTTAATTGTTAGTTCCTATCAATAAACATTGTTTTGATGAGAACTATAGATGTCTATGAAGGCTAGAGTTGCGGTAAAGCTAGAGATCCTACCAACACAATCCTACACAACTTCTGGGTTGAGTAATATTTAAACGGAGCTTCTGACTGTAAAATAGTCAATGAAACATCGCCTTCATTTTGAAAGACGTATCCAATGATATGCCACTCAATAGGGTGCATACATTTTTTTTTTCGTCTGTGCCGCTATTTTACATTTTACGGCGGCCATTTTGAATTTATAAAAACAAAACCTAGACTATAACCATCGGGTGGTTAAGGTGAATCAATACAGTCTTTGGGATGTTTCGAGGGTGTAAAGAAATCCACATACCCAGATACGCGTGAAACATATAAGTAACCCTTCTTGGCAGTCACGTAAAAAGAAGAATGCTTTTATCACCAATATGTGTAATATTAACGAGGAGAATTTCAGATATCACTCACCCACATCTTTAAGATATTGCTAAGCTATATTTCTTTGTTTCTATGACAGCCAAATTTGAACAGTTTGATCTTTAGTCATCTTGACCATTGAAAACATAGATTGATAACAAGAAATGAGAGAATACGCTTATAGTGGTGATAAAATTTCGATGAAATGCAAATTGCACATAATCTTTTATAAAAATAAATTTCTTTAAAATACTTTCTTATATTTACGTTAAAATATATGATGGAGTAAAATTTGAAGCGTATACTCGGATAATTTTATGCTAATATTGACGATCTACTCAAAAACAATGAAGTTTTCGGGACTTGATTAACTAGCAAATGAAGATGTAGATAAATACCCTACTTTGATACATTTTTTAATAACAGTGTACTTTTGAATTTGAAATAAATGCATTGCAGCTAAATGTTATGCATTGAAAAAGATTTTAGGGACATTTTTATTTCATAATATTATCTTTTTTTAAGACTACCTAAATTATTCGGATATCATCATATCCGAATTACGTGCAGAAAACATTAATACGGAAGATGAAAAATTTCACTTCATTTGAGTATTAACGAATTCACATTAACCATGTTTCAAAAAATCTACAAACATTTTCATATAATACTTTATCGCGTTTAACAATGAATGCAGAAATTTGATTAGCGATTTTCTACAAAAAACATCGAAAGAAAAGGTTGCACAACAAAATGAAAACAGAACACATATAAATTTCATTGCTCAGACTGTAACAAAGACAAATGAAATTTGAACGTGATAATAACCCTTATAAAATTTTCCCAGTATGAGATGAAATTATTTAAGTCACGTAAAGAAAATATCTGCGTAAGAATACTATGAATTTGAACGCAGATCTTATAAAAAAATACAGAACATCATTTTGAAACTGTCTGCGGAGATTTGGCTGATAGTTATATATATTTTAAATCATATGTGGTAATTTGATCATTTAATGACTCATTGTGTTAATTAGAAACTTATATTGTATTTTTGAAAGAAAATGTTTTCATTCACTTAAATTATGGAAAAATACCGTTATAAATTCTCTATAGCTGACAAAGTTTTAATCGTAAAGAAATGGAAAATATAATTTATTTAATTTAGGGTTACAAAAATACATTATTTTGTTATCTTTTAGAGATCGTTTGCAAAGCAAACAAATCAAAAATAACTAATTTTAATTACAATTAATTTTAACTAATTAATTAAATGGATATGAATAAAAATAGCATTTTTTTTTTTTTTTTTTTTTTTACTTAAACGATTTGTATCGGCGATTGTTTTGAATTTAAAAGTACTTTTCACTTTCGTTCTCTAAATTTTAATTGTCATAAATATACTAAATTTAATAATAATAATAATAATAATAATAATAAAGGTTGGAACGGGAAAAGTAAAAAAAAATATCGAATAAAAAAAAATGCAGAATTGACAAATTAATGTTATAAGCTTTACAAAAATTATGGTAATAATAATCATTTAAATTTAATTATTATATTTTTGATCTTTTAATAATATAACAGGAAATCCACGCATAATTTCTAAAACATTTTGCCGCAGATATAAATTATCGTCAGTAAGTTGTTAACGTACAACTTATTGTTATTCATATTGTAAACTTTCGAAATATAAAGAAATATATAAGGAGCACATCAATTTTTTTTTTTTGTTTTTAACAATTTGGAAATGGTTGTTGTTTTCGGTCGAGGATGGGGCCAAATGATGTTCGCATTTTATATTTTTAACGAAATTCAACTATGCTCTTTACTTTTCGAAGAATTTTTATTTGAATAGGTAATAGAAAGGCATAAAATCGTTAAAAATTGTTTGAAAAGGTAATCGAAAGGCATAAAATCGTTAAAAATTGAAAAAGTTACAAAATGTGTAGGCGCAGATTATCAGATACGGAAAAATCCAAAGCCAAAGAGCGACCCCGAAATTAAAATCATCTTGCAAAGCAAAAATCGAGGTGTTCAACTCATTGTGTAGGCCATGAAAATCGAGGTCTTCAACTGATTATGTAGCCCATGAAAATCGATTACAGAATAAAAGACGAACGCGAAAAAGGAAAGAATCTAATGTTTAATCGATTGATAGTAAAAGGCCATGTCTCGAGGGGCTCCAATCCACTAGCAACGGCGTTTTACAATCGGTCGATTCTATCCGGGAAAAATTGAGCTCAACATAGGTAATTTGTCGCAATCTGTGGATGATTCGGTAGAACTGCTTTCGATTTGTAAACTGTTTTTCTTCTCGAAACGGAAGTTGGAGAGTTTATCGATGAAGGTTTTGGTCGTCTGAAGTTTGATCTTTGCGATCTGTTGTTGAAGAGGATGCGACGGAATTTGGTGGACGAAATAAATTCAGAATGCTCGTTCTAATCTATTAAATTACATTTTTCTTTTAACCGTTTGGAAATGGTTGTTGTTTTAGGTCGAGAATTGGACCAAATGATGCTTGCATTTTCTTTTTTTTAACGATATTCAACGATGTTCTTTACTTTTAGAAGAATTTTTATTTGAATAGGTAATAGAAATGCATAAAATCGTTAAAAATTGTTTGAATAGGTAATCGAAAGGAATTAAATCGTTAAAAAGTTTAAAAGTTACAAAATGGGTAGGCGCAAATTATCAGATATGGAAAAATCCAAGACCAAAAAGCGACGCCGAAATGAAAATCGTCTTGCAAAGCAAAAATCGAGGTCTTCAAATCACTATGTAGGCCATGAAAATCGAGGTCTTCAACTGATTATGCCACCCATGAAAATCGAGGTCTTCAACTGATTATGCAGCCCATGAAAATCGATTACAGAATAAAAGACGAATGCGAAAAGGAAACAATCTAATGTTTAATCTATTGATAGTCAAAGTTCATGTCTCGAGGGGCTCCAATCCACTAGCCACGGCGTTTTACAATCGGTTTATTCTAACCGGGAAAAAATTGAGCTCGGAGTAGGTAATTTGTCGCAATCTGTAGATGATTCGGTGGAACTGCTTACGATTTGTAAATTTTTTTTCTTCTCGAAACGGGACTTGGAGAGTTTATCGATGAAGGTTTTGGTCGCCTGAAGTTTTATCTTTGTGATCTGTTGTTGAAGAAGATGCGATGGAATTTGGTGGACGAAATAAATTCCAAATGGTCTTTGTAATCTATTAAATTACAATTCTTTTTTTTTTTTTTTTTTTTTTTGTAAAATAGATTTTAAATTTCTACAAAAGATATAAAATTAATTATTCAGACTTCAGGTTTTATCAGTAAAGAAAGCTACATTTTGCTCCGGAATATCTGTTCAAAAAATAATAGATACTTTATAATTTTTATAAAAAAGAACAAAAATCCTGAAGATAAAAAATAGAACTCCACAACAATGTTATTGTTTACTCCCCAATTTTAAGGGGGAGTTATAAATGTTACTTTGAAAATTAAAGCTCACTTTCTGCTTAAGTTGTCATTCACACTCACACCAACATATTATTCAATTCAATTTATTTTTCTCCAAATCTTTTCGCATCATCCTCACTATTTTGCCGGTTTGGCTTTTAAAGGGTGATTAATTACCTTCACGAACAGTAACACAGCTACTGTCAAAAAAGGTTTGTTGTTTTATGAAGCTTTTTTGAGTTTTTTTAAGTATTTGAATGCGGAGAAAAATAATCTCTCTAATAAAAAGTTAATTAAAATTAATAATTAAGAGTGTCCGTCAGGTCAAAAATATTTCACTTGACTTAAACACACTGGCGTTGAATGAATTTTTATTTTTATCTCATTAGCAAATTACTATTCTTAGATTTTTTGTACTTTTTCATAACCCTTTGAGCATCTGAGATTTCTGCATTTTGATAAAAATGAATAACAATATATATATAATGATTAAAAATGAATAAAAATATATAATGGATAATATATATATATGTATATATTAATCGCGGTTTAGGCTATAATATATTTCGTATCCCTTCATTTTAGGTACTTTTCAATACAAAATTCTGCTAAAAATATTTTTGGCTACAGCCATTTTAACATGACTTCCCGAAACAAAAAAACATGGACCAGACAACTAAAGCTTTTTAAAGAATATCCATTTGTTTTTTAGTTGGCATGATATTTGTAAAAGATATGTTTAGTTTTATTTGAAGTCTTAAAATATTATGCACAGCCCGTCACCTTCGCTAAAATTTTAAAACATAAAAATTAAAATTAAATATATGTTTAAAATAAACGGTCAAGTGCGAGCATTACTCGTGCACACAGGGTTCCGTAGAATAAATATATGAATTTATAATTTTATTATTTAAAAAAAACCGTTGCTAAAAGAATACTAAGAAGGGAACCACTTTCGGTGTTGCTCGCACCTAGCATCGAGACCTGGTGCGTTTTGTAGCCCTATACATAAAAGTTAGAGAACCGAAAAAATTTCTCTGTTAAAATAATATTTTATGTAATTTTTTATACTTTTAATTTTTTATTATTACATATTTATTTGTTTACTTCACGCCAAAAGTGAGTTAAGTCGCGAAATAGGGCGCTACAATTTTTCCACCCGCTTTATCCAAAGAAAAAATGCACGGAACATATTACTAGAAATATATCAGATTGCGATTTTTTTTTTTTTTTAATAATTGATAGCATAAGACACAAATATTAGGTTTTTATTTTTTTTTCTATGCAGACGATAAATATGTAATTAATAAATATAATTCTATAAAAGCTTCGAAGATCATTGAAAACTATTTTTTTGGTGAAATACAAAATAACCAAACTATTTTCTTTTGAAATCGAATGAAATAAAGTTTCGAATGTTTAAAATGAAATGTTGCTGTATTAAATGGCCCTTCGGTAAAAGTAATCACAAAGTAAATTAACATTTTTACACAATTTAGAAAATTTACTGTGGCGAAATAAGTCGGACATTGCAATTTCTATCAATTACAAATTGATGACATTTGGCTAGGGTTGCCGGAAAGCTCTACTTTTGAAAATAAACGCCAACTGTTTCCCCGCCAAAAATATGAATATAAAGTTGCAATTTTTCAAAATCAAATTCGTGGGTTTTTGAAGGAATTTTCCAACTTTTTTCAATATTTTATACTTATTATTAACTAATTTTTATTTTTAAATGCTTTTCTTTAAAAAATTCAATGTTAATAGTCCGATAAGTGGTCTCGAAAATTGCATTTTCAGAAAGTTATGCTGCTGTATAATCAAGAAATATAATTTTAACAGAAAAATTTTATCGATTCTCAAACTTCATAATATAGGGCTTTAAAATGCACCAGGTCTCAATGCTAGGTGCGAGTAACGCCAAAAGTGGTTCCCTTGTAAGACTTCGTAAAAAAAGTATATAACATAGGATTAGGTATAACAGTATATACTAGAAAAGTGCACATGGATATACCCTGAAAGTTCAAAGAGATATGGAATCTAAAAAATATCAAATGTAGCTATTCTGTATAACTTATTAGTTAATATTATCCTAATCAGTTTATGATGAATTTAATTCGGTACTGACAATAAAAGCAGTACATATTTAAACTTCATTTGGCATTTCATAAAACTAAACTCAGCATAGTAATAACATTTATTTCTACAGTGTAGCTAAAACAAAACCTTTGTTCGAAGTTTAAATTTGGCATTGTGCTGAGCGCGCTTCGAAAGGAGGTCGCAAAGTTGCCACGCCGCCTTGGTCCGTGCCGCGTTTTTCCAGATAGGTTTTTAATTTACTTTTAAAGTAACTCGATGCGTATTGAGAGATGCACTCAATACAAACTAGTCGCGAATCCCACAGTATTTATGTGATTCATTCTAATTAAAACTTTCGAAGGCGGTGTCCTTAAACGCATAATTTTAATTCCAAAACTGACAAACGGCACAAAGAATATTTAATTAAATTTTTCATTTTATAATGTACGTGAAAATAAGCAATTTCTTATTTTCTAATAAATTCGTTTATAAATTCTGGTGTCAGTCCATTATTTGATAAGTTTATAAACAGAATTACTCCGCGTCAGAAAGGGTTAACTGGTCGCAGGACTCTTAAAGCTTCAAAATTGTAGAAATTTTATTTTTTTTATGTGCTAAATCATATCTTTTCTGAACATTTTGATACAATTAATCCCTTGAAATTCCATTAAAAAACATAAGTTACGGCTTTTAGAATTATACACGCTCAATAGCTGAAGCGGCGTTTCCGAAACTTTGAAGTCATTTTTCTCCAAATGACGTTTTTGGGCATAACGCGCCGGATACGTAAAAAAATCTGAATATTTTTTCATGAAATTTTCAAAACATATATTTCATGTTATCCTGTGTAAACTAAACCTAATACGCCCCCCCCCCCCTTTTTTTTTTTTTTTTTTTTTTTTTTTTGTTCAAAAAATTTTTTTTGTAGGTGATTATACTGTTGAAATTTTCAAAATTTTGTATTAGCTAAATGCAACATTGCATTAAAAATATAAAAATGCTTTAATTACAAATTTATGTAAATTCAGGTTAATTATTATAATCTGAAGTATATGTAAACACCAAAATTTTCATTATAGTTGCAATATTTATTTTGCAATGCTTAACAGTTTCGAGCCCTCTATAAATAGTAATTCTGCATCTTGCAATTTTTTAAATACATGAAATCAAAGAACATACTTATATCTTTCATCCCAATTAAAATTGTGTTTTAAAATCATATACATTTTAAGGCATTAAAATTTGAAAATGGTATATTTTTTTTTCCATTTTTTTCCAGTTTTACTAGCCCTGAGACCCCTTAAATTATTCTTTTTTTAACAAATTGACATTTATTGCCTTTATACTGATAATGAGCATTACATTACACATATATGGGAGATTCTCAAAAGGTGGGATCATTAAACGTTAACTATACGTAATTTTTAAAATTTTCAAATTTATAGTATAGTATATAAGTCTACAAAATTATACACAAACGTTAAAAGACAGCAACTATTCTGGAAAATTAATTATTAAAGCATTTAATTAGCAGTTGTGTACGTTACAAATTTTGAAAATTTTTTCGCACGTACGTTACAGATTTTGGACATTGCTGACAGATTTTGAACGTTGCGCTTAGTATTTAAAAAATTCTTAAGACTAAGAATGTAGTAAACGTGTCCTATAATTGTATGTGTATACATATATATATATGTATAATTAACTTTTTGTTATCCAGTAATAATAATAATAAAATCAAATGTTAATCTCTGATATTAAAATATTTACTACTTTTTTTAGAAGTAATATCTTAATTTTATAGGAATTACACATTATGCAAAAAAAACATACCTTTGCACAATACTAGAAGTATCCACATATAATTTATTCTTTTATTTTCTCAAAAAAAAAGTTATACTGCCATTTTTTTAATGCACATATCTATAATTTCTTTATCAAAAGAAAAGTTTCCTCTTGCTGTCACCGGGTGAGGTGGATTTGGTGATTTCAACAAAATATCTTCATATTTTAAATTTGTGGTGTCTTTTTTAGATGGATAACGAAACCTGTTAAAATCAATGTCTGCCTGAGGAGTCAAAAATTTATAGAAAATATTTGTTCACCATTATCAATGCTGATCTTTTCAATAATACCTGGCGATAAGTTTTCATCATGAATTAATACAAAGTACCAGTCACCAACGTCAATCTATTTTCAACTGTGAAGAGTCAATTGTAGAAACAATATTTTTTTCACCAGCTTCACTGGTAATGCATTCTTGATTGTTTTTTACAGAGATTGTAAAAACCAGATCTATTTCTTACTTGAATAGTACCAAATATGTTTGTCGTATGTACGGAGTGAATCTTTTGAGTACCTTTAACAGATTTCGCTGGCTGTCTTTTCTATCAATGCAAAAACCCTTGACGGGTTAAAAGTTTCTGACGCAGCACTTTATCTTATGCTCTAAGATTTTTAAGTATGGAACTTAAAAATACTGATATCAAATTTTGAGTGACGTTATGCTATTTCTTAAAAAATATATTTGTATTTATTTCATCATTTTATTTTTGTTTTATTTATAATCGCATGTGCAAAAGTTATGTTCAACATGAAAAGCTGCATAAAATTTTATTCGCTGTTGCTTTATCATTTACATCTCTCATAAATTGAAAATATGAGTTTTAAAAGATATGATATAAAATTTAAGTGAGGCCTTGATGTGACTTTAAAAGGTTTGTTTTAAAATTCAATTTAAATTATTTTTGACTTGGTTAAAATATTTTTTTACATCTACACAATACTTTTAATTTTCCAATTCACTGTTAAATATATCACTTTCATTGAATCTATACTATGCATTGAAATGTATTTATTTCAATAAATTGATTTATCTTTTGTGTCACGCTATTCAAAATTGTGAGTAAGATTTATATAAATGGTTTCTTTGCGTCAAACTATCCTTTTTCATACATTTCATGTAGTTTGCACACAATGACGCTCATATTTGATCTGCTTTGAAAAGATTGCGGAAGATTGAATTATAGTAGAACCTGAATTAACCGAGCTTCGATTAATCGAGGTTTCTGTTAATCGAGCCGATAACAAAGTCTGATTTTTTTTTCCTTTTGAATGAGCCTTAAAAATAACCACACTCTTTAGCTCACTGTCCGTGCTATACAGGCCCTTCTGCCCCCAAAAGCACTCAACTCCAAAGAAACATTAAACCCTGAGAAGTCAATAGCGAACAATGCTTTGTTTCCAGTGGCTGTGTGAACTTCCGTAATTTTTTCAATTTGCATTTTAAAATTTACTACTGGTAGTTGATTTTCTTTTTAAATTTGTTAAGCTGTGAAACAGAACTTTACATATATTTATTTTTATTATTTAAAAAACGTTCTACATATGTATATATATTTTTTTTATGAGATGTTAAATTCGCAAGCACGGCGAGTTTTTACACACAGTTTCTATTAACCGAGATTTCCGATATCCGCTGTACTAACAGTCCCAATTAGCTCGGATAATCGAGGCTGTACTGTATAATTAAAAAATCAATGGCGATCTTACTGTAAACGGGTTTCCCTTTTACTGAGGGATTTCAAGACCGAATCAGCTGATGTTAGTTGCTGTTTCCGTGCTTGATTAAATAAGATTAGTTAAACATTTGAAAATTACCAAATATAAAAGGAACTAAGTCAACAGAGTCTTTGCTTTATGGTATTTTTTTAACAACGCTGTAAGAAAATGATTTTAAATAAGAGATTTTAAATGTAACGTTTTAAATCTGACATAATTTTCACCAAACTTTCCTTTCTCTTTGTAACATTCAACTGAAAATATTTTTATTATTAGAAAGATAATATTATTATTTGCGCTACCTTAAAATTGGCAACTATAGTTAAAAATATCATCTCGAAATTTGAAATAAATCTCTCATATAAATATATTTTTTAATTAAAACTGTTTTGCAATGTTATTATTTGGCCACTTTGGTCAATATGACGTAATTTCCTCCATTTACGACTTTTAACACATATCAATGAATTTATTATTTAAAAATTTTCTTTTTCTTTTAATATTCACGTGTAAATATAATTTTTATGACGTAATTTTCAATGTTTTCCTGCTTTTAATGCGTAATCATTTAATTCTAATTTGAAAATAATTGATTATTTTATAATTTTCTTTCATTTTAAGTAAGCATGTGTAAAAACAATTTTTATGACGTAATGTTTAATATTTTCCTGCTTTTAACACGTTATCTTTTAATTCTAATTTAAAAGGATTTTTTTCTGTTTATAATAGTCACGTGTGAATAAATTTTTAATTTAAAGGATATATTATTCTTTGCGCTGTTTTAACATTTTTTACGCTGTTTTAGCAATTTAAAATAACCTTTTCTAAAATATGTAAAAAATATCTCTGGAAATTCTGAAAATTTTAATTTAAAATTGAAATAAACCGTCAAAAAATTAGGCAAGTTAAAAATAATAAATGCACTCGCAAACTTCTAGTTTCTATTGAATGATTAAATTGAATGTAAATGATTAAATTCCAATGTATATTTTTTTTTCCTATGAGACTTTTTTATTGAGACAATTTTATCCAGATTTAACATTAAATACCTCTTAAAATAATTCTTCGATTTAAAAACTGTCTACTTCAGCGTTTTTATCAAACATTTCTCTATAATACTACCCATTTTAATATTTTTGTATGCAGTAATTTTCTTAATATTTGCGAAATAGACCTCTAGTCACAAGAGATTCTTTCAAAGCGGCGAAGAGCATTAGTTTTTTTTTTTTCGGAATAAGAGACAAAATGTAGTACGCAATTGCGTCAAAAGATGGCGACACCAGAATTCTGATATGCTTATTATGTAAACTGTAAATATTGCAAAGTTAAATAATATAAGTTTTCAAAGCCGTGAATTCATATTACAATAAAGGCTGTTCTTTCATTTAATATTTTTCTAAATTATTTTAATTGAAAGTTAATTTGAAATGCAGAATGTTTGTAAGAGAAAATAATTCTTCTTACCTGTATAGGTGAGAGCGCTGGTTCTTCATAGTATCACCGAAGTTTCTGTATCCACTTTATCCTATTTGAACTCTGAAAAGATATTTTATTGGAGCGTTAGTGAGTGTGTGTAAATAATCACAGTGATCCAGGCTTTCAACTTTAATCGAGATTATTATATTTAATTAAATACAATTATTAATGCACTCTACATTTCTTGGTTAATAGTAATATATGTACAATTTAAGTTTATCTTGATTAAATATGTGTTGGATTCTTGAGAGCCAAAATTAGCTTCCCGAAAAGCGAATGCATGAAGTGACAGACAGAAACATACGTCCTCGTCACTCAAGAGATACGCCCTAGACTGAGATGAAAGGGTTTCTTTAGTAGAAGCAAGGGCTCTTGATCGAACACTCATTTCACAATCAAAAACTGCTGATCATAGCTGGAATGGAGTCTATCAAAGTCTAGTCAAAAAGTTCTGATTTCACAGTCTTTCAAAGTTTATTTGTGGTGCTGCCATCTATAGAAATATTAAGTAGTTGCATTGTCACAGGCAGCGGGCGCAAATGAAGACTGGATTATTATGGGTAATTGTCCAATCTATTAGAATTGTTTGAAGTTTGTCCGTGAAGTGTCGCCATCTGCCGCATATTTCACAAAACGAAAAGTCGAAACACATTTTGAACTATTTCCGACAAATAAAAACAATTGTCTCGGGGTTATCAAACTTCATTGATATTTATAAATAAAACATTTCAACTAAATTATTTATTATAAAAGAATTATTACATCACAATAGTTCTTATGCAAGGAAAATAATAATTATAATAATAATAATATTATGGATGTCAGTGATTATATATTTATTGACCGTCATAATAATAAAAAATGATATTATAAAAAGAAGAGCTGAAATGAATTATTTTTTTACGTTTCTGATCGTGTGATTTATATTCAAATAATAATTATTAATGTATATTTTTTGTAAAGTGATTGAAATTAAATATATTTATAAAATTTATGGTAATATTTTTATTGTTGAAAAATTGCCAAGAAATAATCATCATCAAATTGGCGTCATTATAATTGTAATTTTATTTAACTTAATAGCAATTAAAAATTACAAAGGAACTTAGAATAATGGTCAACTAGCAGACTTAAAAAAAAAAAAAAAAAAAAAAAAAAACATTCACATGTGAAAACACGTACCAGGGAGTATCGAACTGCCTATCTAAAGATCAGTAGACGATGGCCCTTAACCACTCAGCCAATGGGAAGACAAAATTTTTCTCCCCAAAAGTGGTTAAAAAGAAAGCATGTGTATGAATACAGTGTCATGCATTTTCGGTGAAATTTCCATAGAATGGCGAAGAAATATAGTCCGATTTTTCATGCGCATTATAAAACGAACAAGAGTCTTGCTGGAAACAAGTAAATTGTTATTTGGTTCATCTGAAACATATTTATTTGATTTTTAAAAAATCGCCCGTGTCATTTTCGAGAGAAAAAAAAATCGAATTATTTAACGAACGAGAGTTTTCCCAGAAAAAAGAAAAGTGTTATTCACCTCGCCTTAATTACATTTATATTATGTATCAATTTAAAAATAATCGTTAGAACCGTTTTCGAGATTTTCAAATTAGGAACTTCCTCGATATCATACCAACGTTTTCACTTTAAAAATAGCTATTTAGATCTCAAAATATACTGCACGTAGAAATGTAAAAAATTCAGTATACGATTAGACTGCAGATATAAGACTGTTCTAGAAAATTCAGAACAATAAGACATATATCTGCTGAGTTATTAAAAGGCGGCTTTTCGCGTTTTCTTTGATGTCGAGTTAGCTGTATATATGAGTTCCGCCATCTACGAATTCTATGATACGATACGATACGATTTTAACGATACGATACGATACGATTTTAGGCTTAAGGCTGCGTCACTCGAATACTACCGTCTTCCATGATTCTTTGAATACTGTCAATTTCTGTTTTTTTTTTTTTTTTTTTTAACCAAAGTTACAGCACGAAGTGGCTTAAAATTTTATTTGCCTTGCATTTTGGTGGGGGAGCAAAGAGGAAGAATGGAATTTTATAGAGATGGGATTCTTAAACCTTGAATTAAAAGAAAAGAATTCAAGTACAATAATTTAACAAAAAAATATTTATTTTATTTTTTAAGATGTATGTTAGAACAATGGACTCTGTTATAATATATTTATTTATGTATTTAGAAAATTAAAATTATTAATGTTTAGATCGTTCCACGATTTAGACATTGTTATTAAATAATCTTTTGGGGTACATTTGCTGCAAAGAAGACTTTACAAAATACATAAAAACACATAAGATCACTGAAGCGTGTAAGGGACTACCTAATACTACTACCTATCATAATATAATAATATATATGCATGCATTGTATAATAAGCACTTCATTCATACTTTTGAAATAAAAAAAGAAGTTTACTATTAATTTTAAACCATACTTTTAAATAAGCATGTCCGAAATTTTGTAAGGATCGCAGCGGTCGCCATATTGTGTCTATCGTTACATACATTAGTTGAGCATGCTTCAAGTCAAGTTATATTATTACACGTACTAAATACACTTTATTGATACAAAACACCGTAATTATTTACGATAAAACATTATAATAAAAATCTTTTTATCCGTTTCAGGACACCAAATCATCTTTAAAAATAAATTTACCGAAAATAAAATCGTCGTTTCCGTCGTTACACGATTCGGACATTCCACTTTCTTATTTGAGAAAAGTGCATTTATTGCAAAAAAATCTTATAAAAACACATACAAATAATTTATTTTTTTTTTAAATAATTTTAAAGTTAGATAAAAGAATTTAAAGTACTTACTTGATGTATTTTTCGTGAAAATGAGAGTTTTGTCGCGTACGTTACTTTCGGACATAACAAAATACAAAAATTTCTTTATAGAAAAGTCCCCCTATCTTCAAAAAAAGCAATAAATCAGCCTGCCATTTCTTAACGAAATTATCAAAAAATCATCCGTTTCCTTTATGCATTCGTTGTTTATCATTAGAACCACCTGGAAGCAAGTTAAAACTCATTTTCTTGGTGGTACATTGGAGCAGTTAACATTATGAATGTCCGAAATTGGCCTCTTTAGCATAAAATAATAAAATTTTAATATATTTATACAAAGCTTTTACAATAAATTATGTCATTTTCTGTCTCTGAATAGAATTAAAAACTCAGTGTAAAAAATAAATAAATAAATAAATAAAGACATTGATAATTAAAGTTATGTTTGAAAGGCTTAAAGTTATGACGTGTGTACAGTGCCCACTTTTTGAGAATCGCCCATATATCATTAAAAGTTGTTAACTAGGCATACAGTTCGCCGCCATTGTCATTATGTATGCCCAAACTGTCCGTATCTTTAAGGCTTAATATCTCGGCTTATTGCTGACGATTTTTTTTTTTTTTTTATCAACAATCCTTTTATACTTCTGCTATGATAGGTATAGTCGTGGAAAAAAAAG
This sequence comes from Maratus speciosus, assembly GCA_963932465.1. Lineage (NCBI taxonomy): Eukaryota > Metazoa > Arthropoda > Arachnida > Araneae > Salticidae > Maratus > Maratus speciosus. The sequence continues at coordinate 314,349,400 of OZ010794.1, forward strand.
TAAACACCCCCTACTAACTCCTCAACAAATTATCGTAAACGAAAGTTACTGGTATACCAGACGATTGAATATAAAGTCTACTTTTAAATGATGTGTATAAAATTTGCTTAGGGGGCCATATACATATTAAAACGAATTTAAACTTCTTTTTTTTTCAATGGGAGTACCCAAATTTAACGAGATATTTCAAATCTTCGGTTCAAAATATGTCTAGAAACCAAATTTCAAGTCATTCGAATGATAAGTTTTTGAATTATAGATATTCAAATTTAAGTACTTCTAATGTTAAATTACATTTTCATATTTTTATTTATATCTCCTGAAATTATGCTCCTAATGAGCTAATTTTTTGTGTAGCAATAATACTAATATACTCAAACGTGAATACGCTGAATTTGCAATTTTTATAATTTTATGATATGAATTATGAAATTAATATTCGAAAAAATTATGAATTGCAACCTACAATTTTTTTGATGGATTTAGATTTATTAAGTCCGGCTTTATGGAAATCCAAAATTTCAAATTTTCTTCCAAGTAGTTCTCAAATTATGCTTAAAAAACGTCAAAATGATGATTTAAGGGGCCGTCTATGAGAGAAGTGAGTAAATTTTTGAAATTTATTCTGATATCCTGTAATCAAACAGGTTTCATTGACGCTTAAACGTGCCTTGATCAAGAAGGCGGCTCTCTTGGTTAACAATCGAGTTCGGACCTTCAATTTGGATACAGCCCTTAAAATACGATCGTTTTAAAATAATTAATTTCTCGGAAACTTATGGCACGAATTGGATAAAAATTTGTTTATAGGCTAATTGAAAGATATAGAGTTCATTTATGCTGTCAGAATTGTGTACTGCTATTGAAAAAAAAAAACAAAGTTATGGTTCGCTTTAATATGTAGATGGCCTTTTAAACAAATTTTATATACATCATTTAAAAGTAGACTTTATTTCCAATCGTTCGGTACCAGTAACTTTCTTCTACGATAATTTGTTGAGAAGTTAGTAGGGGTGTTTACTTTTTTTTTCCACGACTGTACTTCCAGCGCTGCTCAACACTTTTTCTGAATGCACATAAATCGAAATTTATGTGTAACAAAAAAATGCTATTTTCTCAAACCTAGGGTCATCGCTATAATTTTCTTCCAAGGTTTAAAATAACGTCTACTGCCTCTATTTTTTTTCATAATTTTAGTTTCAGTACATTCGGAATTACATGTGGGGGGACATATTTTTGCGCTATATTTTCGACAATGTCTTTGCAAATATAATACCTAAAGTTAAAAGGAATGTATTTTTGACTTCAGCGTTATGAAAGCTTTCACACGATACCGCACACGATATACAAAGAAAAGAGGTTTTTTTTTTTTTTCCCAAGTAGCATAATTATCCCCTCTACATTTTTACTAAATATATTTATGAATGTTTATTAATCTGAAAATATGTGGGTCAATATTCTTTATTACTTCCCCGAATTTGAAATTTCCACGTTTCATAGTTTACGAGTAAAATGGCTGTGTCAGAAAGACAAACAGACAGACAGACAGACACAGGAGTGAAGTTATAATGGTTCCGTTTTTACTTTTTAAGTACGGAACCCTAAAAAATTGTTAACTAAAAAAGAAAGTGATGTCTTGTGAGAAGAGTACGCATAAGAAAAAAAATATGTTAAAAAATGAGTTTCCTGGGGTGATATTTTAAAAATGAGAATGTATTCCAGGTTTAGCCTTAGCGATGAGAATTTGATATCTCACTTATTCTTATGTAAACTAAGAAACAAACAATTTAATTAAAAAAAAACTTTATGAATGCTACGTTTATGGTTATGCGGTGAGTTGATCATTTTATCAATAAGGTTACGTTGGGCAACCGGGCCATGATTTCACAATGTGACTCTGGAGATACTTGCAATTCAGCTTCATAAGGCTAATATTCATTTGAATTTAAGTCTGAACTTTTGTAATGTGTTCAGTTAGGTTCCCTCTATCAGACAGAAATGTTCAAAATTACATTTTAATATATAAAAATAATATATATATATACATATATATACGAGTTATTTATTTATTTATTAGGTATCAGGTCCAATTTGAAAAAAAGTATAATCAACTAAAGAATTTTAAACCAGGCAGATCATGTATATTATATATCAACTAAAGGGTGTTGTAAGAGAAAACCTTTACTATCAATGTGTCTGAAAAAAGCACTAAAAGTGAAAATATTACATTTATTTATACAACAAACATAAAAATCATGTAAGTACTTACTATGTAGTTTAGTGTAGGTAATAAGTATAAAAGTTACATGGATATTTTAAGGAATAAAATAACAAGATAAATCTATGAACAAACGACTACGTAAGTACTTAAGTATCTCATTCTCTTTTTATTTACCACAATGGAAGTTCGATGTGTCCACTAAACCTGTGGAGAATGCAACCATATTTTCATATCGAACAGAACTATTTTTTATTCGTTTCGATAATTTTCACTTTGCCTTATATACGCCTCTTCATCTGTATCGTGAAATTTCGAGCTATAGCTATCACACTTAAGAAATTTGGTTTGATACCCAACATGATTTTTGCAATTTTATTATGTAATTTTAATAAGATATTATGTAATTTTCTTTAATGCATGCAAAAAACAATGGCGAAATTAATTTCCCGTAGTAAGAGAAACTCAAAAAAAAAAAAAAAATATATATATAACTGTTGGGGTAGCTGGATCTCAAATGGTCCAATTACCCTTGATATATATGTCCCAGTTATCTCATTCATGAAATAGTTATGGGGTAACTGGAACACCAGCCTTACATTTAAAACATGAAGTATGTTCCGACTCCGCTGAAATTTTGGAAGCAGAAAGCACGAGCTCACATTTTAACGTGTTTATTGGATGACAACACAAGACAGACTACAGAAAACATAGAACGAAAAAGTAAGTAAAAAAAAAAACATGAGTCTGGAAAACGCAGAATGGCGCCACCTGTCATTCAAACATACTGGGGCCCGATGGCTTTTAAGACATCAATTACATAACATCATTTTTTTTTTTTCAGAATACAACACAGGTTATTTATACAGAATATCACTTAAACAGAACGTAATACATACCTTACAGTGATATAGAAGTTATTAAACATAATACTTACGCATAAGAGGAAAACATGATTAACTTTAACCTTTATACAATAACAGATAATAATGGAATAAACAAATTACTCATTTAAATTTTCACTCATTAATAGCACCAATTTATGAATAGGTCTGGTTATTTCACCATGAGCAGTTCTTAATTTTACAACACGAACTCTTTCACGACTGCCCTGGTAAACTTGCAAAACTCGACCCATTTTCCATTTTAATGGGGGTAAATTTTCCTCTTTTATAATAACCAGATCATTAATTTGCATATTTGGATAATTTTTTCTCCATTTGCTTCGTATTTGTAATTGAGTTAGATAGTCCTTTTGCCACCTTTTCCAAAAGGATTGTGATAATTGCGTAACCAGTTTGTAACGTTCTCTAAGGGTAATTCTTTCAGACCGTATGTTAGGCTCCGGTAATGCTTTTAGTTCAGTTCCTATTAGGAAATGTCCAGGGGTAAGGGCTGACAAATCCGTAGGATCGTCCGTGACTGGAATTAATGGACGAGAATTCATTACCGCCTCAATTTCCGTTAAATATGTATTGAATTCTTCATAACTCAGAATTTGCTGACCGATCACCCTTCTCATGTGATATTTCATAGTTTTTACGGCGGCCTCCCAAAGTCCACCGAAATGAGGTGCGGAAGGAGCGTTTGTTCTCCACTGGATACCTTCATCAGCAAGATATTGTCCAACATTTTGAGATACCCATGCTTTCAATATGTGTCGCGCTCCAATATAGTTTTTTCCACAATCGCTGAATAACTCTTCGGGTCTTCCTCTGCGTGCAACAAATCTTTTTAACGTAGAAATAAAAGAGTTCGCAGTTAAATCATATACGGATTCCAGGTGCACAGCTTTGGTGATAAAGCAAACAAAGACGCACACATATATTTTTGTAGGACGCATACTTCTGCCACGTCTAGCACTAACATGAAAAGGACCGGCATAGTCAGTTCCGGTTTTCGAAAACGGTTTGCCTGGATTCACTCTTGAATAAGGTAAATCTGCCATCATTTGCTTTGAAAGTTCTGCGCGATGGCGTATGCAAATAACACAACTTCGGATTATTCGACGAATAGCGACACGTGCTTTAATAATCCAGTACTTTTGCCGCAAGAATGAATGGGTCAACTGCAGTCCACAATGTAGGTATTTCAAATGAAAATAGGTGATTAAAAGCTTAGTAATAATGTGGTCTTTTGGTAGGAGAATCGGATGTTTCACAGTGTCGCTCAAATTCGAATGCTTTATTCGGCCACCTATTCTAATTAGTCCTTCACTGTCCAAAAATAAGCTCAACTGGCTTAACTTATTCGATGGTTGAAGACACTTCTGCCTTTTTAACTGTTCTATCTCATTATAGAACTCGCTACTTTGAACTGATCGCATAATTGCGTTATGAGCTTTATTTAATTCTTTCACTTCCAGATATGGTGTCAAAACCTTTGATTTTCTACAATTGCCAACAAACCTTAAACACCAAGCAACCACTCTGAGCAATTTATTCCAACTAGAAAATCTACTCCAAAGTTCCTCAACTATATTCGATTTGACAACCATACTTGTGACCAAAACCGCCTTCTCCTCATTTTCTATAGAATTCCTATCCACCTGTTTCACTTTTAATTGTTTAGGCCAATTTTCCTCACTTTCCCGTAACCAATGCGGTCCGTAAAACCACTTTTCGTTGCCAATTAAACTTACGACAGATATCCCTCTAGTTATTAAATCTGCTGGGTTATCCTCAGACCTGCAGTGAAACCAACATTTCGGATCCGTTTTCTCTTGTACTTCCATAACTCTATTGGATACAAACTGTTTCCAACGCTTCGCACATCCTTTGACCCAATACAAAGCTATCTCCGAATCTGTCCAATATACCGTTTTAGTTATCAGATCGTCAAAAATACTACAAATATATTTTCCAATTCGAGCACCAATCAATACCGCCATTAACTCCAATCGGGGCAACGTGAGTTTCTTCAGAGGAGCGACTCTATTTTTTGACATGACAAATGATACTTTTACTCTACCAAATTCATCCCGATAACGAAAATAAGCAACAACTCCATATGCAATCGGCGAGGCATCACAAAAAACATGCAATTCAATACCCGTAACTTTATCATTAATATGTCCTAACAAACAATTCCTACCTATTTTTATTTCCTCTAGCCCCTCAATTTCTAAACACCACGCTAACCACTTCTTCTTCAGATCATCAGGCAACTCTTGATCCCAATTAATACCTCTTTCCCAAATTTCTTGCAACAAGCGCTTTATTCTCACAATAAAGGGACCGGCAACACCAATCGGATCAAAAATCATTGCAGCCACTCTTAACACACCTCGTTTTGTATTTTTTATTGACCCCAAGCTATCTGTCAACAATCTAACCTCTAACGATAAAACATCATCCTCAGGATTCCAGTTCAACCCTAATACCTTCAACTGACCCTTTTTACCAACGTTTAATCCATTTTGTTCCCATAATTTTTCCAAATCTGAAGAGTTTGACCTTAATTTTCGCAAGTTGAAACCACCTTCCCCCAAAATTGAAACAGCATCATGCGATAAATTATATGCCTCATCTATACTTTTAGCACCGGAAAATAAATCGTCGACATATAATGATGTATTTAACATATGCACTGATCTTGGTTTATCCATTTCATACTTTCGAATGTGATTCTTAATAGTTCCACTCAGAATAAAAGATGAAATTTTACACCCGAATGGCAATCTATTCATATGCATAATTTTATAATCTGTTTCATTATTGTCAGCAAACCAAAGAAATTTTAAGAATTTGCGATCTTCTTCCGCTATTTTTATCATTAAAAATGCCTTTTCAATATCACCGTTAAATGCGATCTTAAATTTTCTAAAATTCAATATAATATCTAGTACATTTGGATTTAAATTCGGGCAAGTTTCCAAACAGTCATTTAATGACAGATTTTCTTTCGATTTAGAGCTACAATTATACACAACGCGAACTTTAGTCGTCTCTTTATTTGTATTTACAACAGCTCGATGTGGCATAAAATACTCATTATCATCCCTGCCACATTCTTCAATTATTTCCTTACTCATCTGCTCATTTATTATTTGTTTATACTCATTCGCGATCCACTCACTCTTATCAAAACATTTCCTTAAATCATCAAATCTCTTTTTAGCTAACGTGAAATTACTCTGCAACGCAACGGGCGAGTCTTTCCATAATAATCGTGTCTCATAACGACCGTCATTAAACTTTAGATTATTTTCAAACTGTTCAATAAGACATTTCTCAGCAATAGATAATTCATCCTTATCTCTTATACCCAAATTCTCTAAATCCCATAACATCTGAACATCTGTTCCCAAACTTAAATTAACAGATACTATATTTACACAACTAGATTTATTATCCGTCTGCTGACAGCCTTGAAGAGTATATCCAAATATCGTCGGTACACAAGTAAGCGTTTTATTTACTTTCTGAAAGCCACAGTTCTTAATAATGTTCCAAAACATATCCCCTCCAATTAGAATGTTTATTGACTGATCAGAATTTTTACATTGATCAGCTAAAATTATCCCATTGCTTTTCAAAACATCCTGAATTTCTACATCTGGTACGCTGACTGGAGCCGCAGTTATTGTATCAGTAATTAATGTTTCTATCTCAATAAATTGCTGACTGTCAGTTCTGCTTGTTAATTTCAATTTAACAACGTCATAAATTTTTTCTTTCGCTTTTTCAGAACCAAAGCAATAAACTGATAATCTTTCTTTTCGAATTGGTTTTAACTTTAAAAAATTCGCTAGGGATCGCGTGCACCACGAGCGTTCCGAACCATTATCCATTAAAAGGCGGGCGATTTTAACATTTTCTGTTTCATTAATGGGACTAACAATCACTGAGCATGTTAATAACAAAATATTTGACTTTGAAACAGAAGAATTACATTGCATAGTAACAGAGCTATCCGATTCAGTATTACTAGTATCTACATTCGGCGTTTCCTTTTGAACATTATTTTTACTACACAAAATATAATTATGAAATTTGCTTTTACAGTATTTGCATTCAAATTTTAATCTACACGAGCGGCTATAATGAGCTTTAGAAAAGCATTTGAAGCATCTATTTTCTGATCTTAATTTGTTTTTCCTATCTTCTACTGTTTTATACTCACAAAATTCATGCTCCGTACTGTCACAAAACACACAGCTCTTTTTTACGTTGGACACGTAATTCCCGGTTGCGGTTGGTCGTATCTGATCGAATCTTCTATTATTAAACTTTCTAAAATTGCCTTTGTATTCATTATTACTACTCTCATATTTATCTTGAAAGGATCAGATTTTGATGGAACTAAATACGTTTTTTCTCTCGATTGAATTTCGTTTTCTAGATAAGCATGTATATCTTCAAATGTATAGTTAATCGGATATTTTCTATTAAACTCTAGAACGAGGTCTTTTGGAATCCTATCTAAAATTATGGGTGCTAACAAACTGCTAAATGTTTCCTTTCTAACTCCCAAGGCTTCTAAATTTCTAATTTGATTCTCAATTCTATCAAATAATTTTCTTAAGCCAATCGTATCTTGCGAATTATGAACAGCAGGAATTCTCAATAAACCGTTCATGTGTGTTTGTATTAATGTATTTGTATTACCAAACCTATTCTTAAGAATGTTGAGTGCCGCGTCATAATTTTGTTCTGTAATTGCTAGCCCAGCAATCGAACTCGCAGCCTGACCATTTAAATAAGATTTCAGATAATTCAGTTTATCTATTTTCGTAAGATTAGGATTTTTATCAATAGCAGATTCAAATTGACCATAAAATTCCAACCAATAAGCAGAATCACCATAAAATGGTTTAATATTTAATTTTGGCAATTTAACAGTTATTTCATTTATTGAGGGTTTCAGTTCAACTACTTCGGGACCTTTCAATTTTCCAATTTGAATTTTTATTCGCTGTTTCCATAAGCAAATATTCTCACAATACTCAATTGAGTTCGCTACCTCACTTTCGATATCTTTAACGGGAAGCAAAGCTTCAATTTCTTTATTTAATTCATTTAACGCATTTTCCTTATCTACAATTAACATTAATTTTTCATTTAAAATATCAACACTAACAGAATCTATTTCTTTAAACAATTCTTCGATGCTGTTTAACAATTTTGTGGTCGCTGTTCTAACTGCTTTCCGTTTACTCTTACTTTTTTCTAGATCAGACATTTCGCTAAATTCAACAATACTACTTAAACAACAACAATTACACAATAAACAAATTTTCTTTCAACATACAACATAAAATACAATAAACAAAAACCAACAAAATAACAAATTTTCCTTCTCTACTACACAGCTTTCAAACGACAATATCATTTCTCAAACTTAAATTACCCCAAAACCTAAACATCTCTATACGAAGTCAAATAAAAACTTTATTCTCCCTACTTATTTCTCACAAACATTACTACAATACCAAAATCGAAACGAAACTAACACTCACCTCTGTTATCCACAAAATGTTCCGACATGAATTACGTAATCCTAACGCCGAATACATCTCTTTTTTTTAAAATCACTATACTTTCAACTTCCACAAACAGCAGGAAAACTAACACTAACACAACAATACCCCGGACCTGACACCATGTTCCGACTCCGCTGAAATTTTGGAAGCAGAAAGCACGAGCTCACATTTTAACGTGTTTATTGGATGACAACACAAGACAGACTACAGAAAACATAGAACGAAAAAGTAAGTAAAAAAAAAAAACATACGTCTGGAAAACGCAGAATGGCGCCACCTGTCATTCAAACAAAGTAAATATGTATAGCTACCTAATAATATTAATGTATTTATGTGTCTAATCTTTGAATAAAAAGATTGTTTAATAAAAGTACTTACCGTATTTTAATTAAAAGCCGAGAAAGTTCAACCAAGTGGACGTTGTTTTTAAAAAAAGGAATCTAATTTTTCAGCAACCTATCACAGCAAAGCCAGAGTCATGATTGAGTTGGCACACGTTGTTTTAAGAAGTAGAGATGGGGTTGCAATGTTGATAAAAACTAGAACTTAAGAAACATCATCGGTTTTTTATAAAATAGCCTGTGACCCAGTTACCTCGTTGGTCCAGTTACCCCATCTTACCTTAACCGTTTTCGAAGACTGTGATAATTGGAAATTTTATATTCAATCTTTTGAAAGAAAATGTTTTTATTCACTTAAATTATTGTAAATATGTCATTATAAATTATTGACAGCTGACACAATTTTTATCGCAAAGGAATGGAAAACATTATTTATTTAATTTAAGGCTACAGAATTACATTATTTGTTGTTTTAAAGAGGTCGTTTGTCAAGCAAACATAGCAAGAATAATTAGTTTTCTAGCAATATTCAATTTATTTGTTTTCTAATTGCAATTAATTGGAACTAATAAATCGAATTATATGAATATATATATACTTTTTACTTAAATTATTTATGAAATATGTTAATTGTTTCAGCGATTGCTATGAAAATTCAAATACTTTTTACTTTCATCCGCTGAATTTTAGTTGTCATAAATATAGTAAATGTAATATTAATAGCAAAAAAATATAAATATATAAATAAATAAATAAAATAAAATAAAATAAATAAATAAATAAATAAAAATAAAAATTAGCGAAATTTGCGCGAATTCAAAATAATTGCAGAATTGAAAAATTAAAAGCTTCGTAAATAGTCTTGGAATAACAAATTTTAAATTCATTTATGATGTTTTGGAGCTTTTAATGACGTAGAAAGAAGTCCATACCTAAATTTTAACACATTTTGGCGTCGATATAAATAATCTTCAGTAAGTTATTGATATTGTAATATTTCAAATGTAAAGAAATATATAATGACCATATCAATTAACTGTTATTGGTAACACTGATTAGAAATGTCTTTAAATAAATAAATACATAAATAAAACGGGCTACAGTACCCATATAAAAATAGCATATAAAGCTTTTATGCAAGAATATTAAAAAGCAGAAAAACCAACGTCTAAAAATGCACAAATAATACATAAAAAGCAGCAGACAGCTGTTTCGAAGCTACTAGAGATATTCATCTTCAAAGCACGGAGTGCTAGAAAAAGTCCTTCCGGCCAGTGCCGGGAGGAAGAGGTAGCTTTCATAATCCTTATTTAAAAAAAGCCAACTTATATCATGCAAACACACGAAGCTCAATGTAGTGGAAACCGAATATAGCAGATTCAATACTAATTTTTATCAATATAATGAATGAGAATTTCGCGAAATTAGTCAGCTTTATCCAAGCTGCTTTTCTTTAAAGTAACTTATATTTGGCTGCCAAATTCGGCAATTTCTTAAAGTGCCTGTCATTTTAAGACAACATGGTGGATGAGGCTAAGCAGTGAACTTGGTCGAGACCTTAGTAATTGCTGTGCACATGCTCACTCACATCGGAATCGGTTAATATATAGGAGTGCTGTCGCATGCAAAAAATCAGATTTTTCAAAATGTCACCCACAATAGAAATTGAAACTGCTATATCTGAGCCATTTTTTAAGGTAAAGACAAACAAAAAATGCTCCTGAATCCTTATATCAAGATCAAATACTTAAGAAAGAAACCTTTTTCAATTTCTAATTTTTTTGCACATCACTTTAAATATATATATATTTTTTAATTTAATGGCCGCCATTTTGAAACAAGATGGCTGATGAATCTGGCCAGCGAACTTGGTCGAGGTGTGGATGTATACTATCCACATGCCTTCTTACATCGAAATAGGCGAATACGTGTGTTATCGCGTGACAAATACAAGATCGTTTCAAAATGTTAGCCATGCTAGAAATTCAAAGTGCTATAAATCAACCATTTTTTAAGATATCGACAAAAGAACAAATTTTCAGAAACAAAACTGCTCCGGAATCTTTGTATCAAGGCCAAACACATAAAGAAAATCTTTTTCATTTTCCAATTTTTTAATACCTCATTTTGAATTTTAAATTTAATTTTTTTTAATGGCAACCCTTTTGAAACAAGATGGCGAATGAAGCTGGCCAACGAACTCGGTCGAGACATTGGTATGTACTATGTACAGACCAAGTTACATCCAAATAGGTTCATAAATACGCCTGTTATCGCGTGACAAAAATCAGGTCGTTTTAAAATGTCAGCCAGAAGAGAAATTCAAAATGCTATTACTCAGCCATTTTTTTTTTAGATATAGACGAAAGAAAAACTGTTCCGGAATCTTTGTATTAAGGTCAAACACATACAAAAAAAATCTTTTCCATTTTCCAATTTTTTGGTATCTCATTTAAACTTTTTTATTTTTGAATTTTTTAAATGGCCGCCATTTTGAAACAAGATGGCGGATGAAGCTGGCCAACGAACTCGGTCGAGATATTTGTATGTACTATGTACACACCAAGGTACATCCAAGTCGGTTCATAAATACGCCTGTTATTACGTGAGAAAAATCAGGACGTTTCAAAATGTCAGCCACGCTAGAAATTCAAAATGCTATAACTCAGCCATTTCTTAAGATATAGACGAAAGAAAAACTGCTCCCGTATCTTTTTATGAAGGTCAAACACATAAGAAGAAAATATTTTTTCAATTTTCACATTTTGGTACCACATTTCAAATTTAAATTTTTCTTAAAAATTTAAATGGCCGCCATTTTTAAACAAGATGGCGGGTGAAGCTGGCCAACGAACCCGGTCGAGACATTGGTATGTACTATGAATAAACGTAGTTACATCCAAATCGGTTCATAAATACGCCTTTTATTGCGTGACAAAATTCAGGACGTTTCAAAATGTCAGCCACGCTAGAAATTCAAAATGCTATAACTCAGCCATTTTTTAAGATATAGACGAAACAAAAACTGCTCCGGAATCTTTGTATAAAGGTCAAATACATAAGAAAAAATATTTTTCCATTTTTAATTTTTTGGTACCACATTTCAAGTTTTACAATTTTTTAAAAATTTTTAAATGGCCGCCATTTTGAAACAAAACGGCGGATGAAGCTGGCCAACGAACTCAGTCGAGACATTGGTATGTACTATGCACACACCGAATTACATCGAAATCGGTTCATAATTACCGGAGTTACAGTGTGACACAGGTCAGATATATATATATATATATATATATATATATATAAATCAATTTTGAACGGAGGGTGGTTTCGGGGTCTGGGGGTCATGATCGATGAAAATATACCAAATTTTTTTGAAATCGCTTTCCTCCGAACGGCTGCAATAGGTAGCTTTTTTGTAAAGAAAGCTACCTAAAATCAGGACGTTTCAAAATGTCAGCCACGCTAGAAATTCAAAATGCTATAACTCAGCCATTTTTTAAGATATAGACGAAACAAAAACTGCTCCCGAATCTTTTTATCAAGGTCAAACACATAAGAAGAAAATATTTTTTCAATTTTCAATTTTTGGTACCACATTTCAAATTTAAATTTTTCTTAAAAATTTAAATGGCCGCCATTTTTAAACAAGATGGCGGGTGAAGCTGGCCAACGAACCCGGTCGAGACATTGGTATGTACTATGTATAAACGAAGTTACATCGAAATTGGTTCATAAATACGCCTTTTATCGCGTGACAAAATTCAGGACGTTTCAAAATGTCAGCCACGCTAGAAATTCAAAATGCTATAACTCAGCCATTTTTTAAGATATAGACGAAACAAAAACTGCTCCGAAATTTTTGTATAAAGATCAAATACACAAGAAAAAAATATTTTTCCATTTTCAATTTTTTGGTACCACATTTCAAATTTTAAATTTTAAAAACAAATTTAAATGGCCGCCATTTTGAAACAAAATGGCGGATGAAGCTGGCCAACGAAATCGGTCGAGAGATTAGTATTTTCTATGTACACACCGAATTACATCCAAATCGGTTCATAAATACGCCTTTTATCGCGTGACAAAATTCAGGACGTTTCAAAATGTCAGCCACGCTAGAAATTCAAAATGCTATAACTCAGCCATTTTTTAAGATATAGACGAAACAAAAACTGCTCCGGAATCTTTGTATAAAGGTCAAATGCATAAGAAAAAAATATTTTTCCATTTTTAATTTTTTGGTACCACATTTCAAGTTTAAAACTTTTTTAAAAATTTTAAATGGCCGCCATTTTGAAACAAAACGGCGGATGAAGCTGGCCAACGAACTCGGTCGAGACATTGGTATGTACTATGTACACACCGAATTACATCGAAATCGGTTCATAATTACGGGAGTTACAGTGTGACATAGGTCAGATATATATATATATATATATCAATTTTGAACGGAGGGTGGTTTCGGGGTGTGGGGGTCATGATCGGTGAAAATATACCAAAATTTTTTGATATCGCTTTCCTCCGAACGGCTGCAATAGGTAGCTTTTTTGTAAAGAAAGCTACCTAAAAGCAAGGCTGGGCAAAATGACAGAGACGCGATGGCTTATATATCCGATTCCTGTCGCAAATTCGCCCAAAACAACCAATGAGAGAGAAGCAGGTGAAACAACTGAGTGGACAAGTAGCGACATATACGGGGGAACGAGAGAAAAAGAAAACCAAAAAGGGGGAAATTAAATTAATGTTTTTCAAGTACTTGGAAAATCAGGAGTACTAGATAAGTCACTGACTACAGAGTGAGAATTTTTAATGATGTGGTAAGCTGCCCATAAATCAAGATCAAGGTTAGAAGAACATTTTTGGATTATTATGGCTGATGAAAAATTTAATCTATGTTGAAAAGACCAACACTGTTGAGCAATAGAAGAAAGTTTAAGCTCTTGGTTTTTAACATAACCTTTATTTTCTTTTAAACGAAATCTAAGAGCACGTTTAGTCTGGCCAATATAAAAAAGACCACACTGGCAAGAGATACGGTAAATACCCCAGTTATCTAGGCGATCAATGAGGTGTTTGAGATTTGAAAATTTTAGCAACTTGCGTATCCATGGTAAAAAAAAAAAAAAAAAAAAAAAAAAAAAAAGTATTTTTTTTTTCAAGAATTTCTGTTAAAGAAATAATAGGTAGTTTACTATATTTATAGAAAAAACCTTGGAGATAAAAAATAATATATCACAACAGTGTTGTTTATTCCACATTTTTAAAAGGAAGTTCTAAACGTTACTTTGGACATCAAAGCGACACTTTTTGTTTAAGTTGTCGTTCGCATTCACACCAACATATTACCCAACTAACTTTTATTTCTTCCTAATATTTTTGTATCCTCCTCACTTTTTTGATGGTTTTACTTTTAAAGTTTGATTAATTACTTTCATGAAACAGTAAGACAGCAACCTTCAAAAAGTTTTTTTTTTTTTTTTTTAAATCTTTTTTGGCTTTGTTTAAATATGTGAAGGAGGAGAAAAAAAAATTTCAATAAACATCCAATAAAAATAAAATTAACAATTAAAACTGTCGGTCAATTAGATCGCAAATTCTACTCGATAATGTTAAACATATCATCGCACAATTTTATTTATAAATTTATAAATCTAAAAATTATTTATTTAGAAATAAAATGTTTATGTGAATTAAAGAAGAATGAATGTCCTTGTTCGAAACTATAAATTTTTCTTTATTAGATTTCACCATATTGTATATATTTGGCTTTAAGTATTAAAATAAATATTAATTAATTTCGAAAATACTGAAGGCTAACCTAAAAAAATTATACAAATGCGGCGAAATTTTCATTTACAAAAATAGGAAGTCTCAATATAAATTCAGTTAATCAAAATCTTTTTTTGCTAGATGGTATATTTGTGTCATTTAAATTTACAAATTTTGTGGGATGTCGCATAGTGGAGTGTTTTAAGCAAAATCATGGCCAGAATTATTTTTCATACGTTTTACAGTTAGTCATTGCTGTTGACTTTCTATTAGTAAATACACTTAATAAATGTTACATAAACATAAAAACATGCATTTATTAATAAAATAAGTATAAAATTCAAAGTTTACTGAACTTTTTACTATTTATAAGAGGAAAGTAATATTTAATAAAGTTCTTTTACTTACCATTAATGTTTAATAAATTGTGGTTAATTGTACTAAAACTTTTAATTATTTATATAGCAAATGTATTAATATATATATTATTTGCATTTACTATTTAGCAAAGTTGGGTCTCTAAAGTTGAGTTGTAGTCTAGTGATTCTGCTTTCTGATTGTTATTAATAGATTGCTAAAACAATTTATATTTAAAAATGGCAACTATATGCTGAAGCAATATATGTTTTTTAATTGGTCTTCGGAACAATATAGTCAATAAGAGTATACTTCAAAAATGGTCCGACACACCTTTAAAAACTATATATTTATATCAATATACACCAATTAGTTATAAAAATGCATAAAAATAACACATTTGTATGTTTTAATTTTTTTTTTATTATATTAAAAATAAATCTGTTAAGTTCAACAGTTCATGAAACTACAAAAATATAAATATAAACATAATTAAACATAATAATAGTGTTAAAACTTCACTTTAATAAAAATACCGTTAAAATACGGAAATTGTTCTGGCAGTCAAGACGTCAGTGCTATTTCTATATTTTAACGGAATATTTTCCCGTAAATTTTGTGGAAAAACGGAATGTTTTCTGGAATTTAAGAAAAAAATTCCGTTAAAATACGAAAACAGTATAAGCGTCTCGATTGCCAGTAAAATTTCCGTATTTTAACGGAATTTGTCTTTACAGTGTTAACAATAATGCATGTCTTCTTGCAAAGAAACCTCCTCTTCAACCCAGTCTAGAAGACGCCCGATATGACACATGCTCCTGAAATAGATATAGAACAATGCAGCAGTTAACCCGTTATTATAAAGTATACGTTTTACAGTTGTTGTGAAAATTTTTATTTTTGCATTTTTGATCAGATTTTTATTTCAAATACTCCACTGTGCGGCGTTTAATGCATTATCATTTTTATCTCATTAGCAAATTAATATTCTTAGATTTTTTTTGTTTGTATTTTTTTTAAAGAATGTCCATTTCTTATTTAGTTGTCACGAGATTTCTAAAATACATATTTAATTTTATTTGAAGAGTTAAATTTTTACTCACCACCCGTCAGCTTCTCAAAAATTGTAACACATGATAATTAAAATTAAATATATAGTTTAGAAATATTTTGTAAATTAAAAGAGAAAAATACGTCTTGTAAGAAGAGTACAAGTAAGAAAAAAGATTATAAAAATATGAAATTTCTGATGAGATATTTAACATTTAAAAATTAAATTTTAAAAAATCAATAATCCCGACTGCGTAAAAATCGAACTAATTAATATTTCTCATCAATGTGAAACTATTTTTTATATTACTTACCTTTTTTTTTATTATTTATTTTTTTATATTACTTGTTTATATAGTATTACTTACCCATTTTTTTTATTAACTTGTATTGATGACCCTTAAGTTGTGTTTAATTGCCAGTTCCTATCTATAAACACTGTTTTGATGAGGCCTATAGATGTTCATGAAGGTTAGAGTTGCAGTAAAGCTAGAGATCCAAACTACACAACTTCCAGGTTGTGTAATATTTAAACGAAGCTTCTGACTGTAAATTAGTTAATGAAACACCCTCTTCATTTTGAAAGACCTATTCAATGACATGCCGCTCAATAGGGTGCGTAATTTTTGTTCGTCTCTACCGCCATTTTGTATTTTACAGCCGTCATTTTGAATTTATAAAAAACAAAACCTAGCCTATAACCATCGGACGGTTAAGACGAATCGATAGAGATATATTTCATTAAAATCCATCCAGCCGTTGGGATGTTTCGAGGGTATAATGAAATCCACATACCCAGATACGCGTGAAACACATAACTCTTCTTGGCAGTCGGGTAAAAATTAGGAATGCATTCCAAGTTTAGCAATAGCGAAGATAATTTGATACCTCACTTCCCTTAGGTAAATAAAGAAACAAACCAAATAATTAGAAAAATAATAACTTTATGAACGACGTGTTAACGTTTATGCTGTAATTTTATCATTTTACCATACTCTGTTTTCGAAGACTACGTTATTTAGAAATTTTATATTCTACCTTTTGAGAGAAAATATTTTCATTCACTTAAATTATTGTAAATATCCCATTATAAATTATCTATAGCTTGCAAAGATTTGATTGTAAAGGAATGGAAATGACAATTTGTTTAATTCAAGGCTTCAAAAATACATTATTTGTTATTTTAAAGATATCGTTTGTCAAACAAACAAATCAAGAATAACTAGTTTTCTAGCCATAATAAATTTATTGTTTTCTAATTGCATTTAATTGAAACTAATAAATCAAATATATATTAATAAAAATATACTTTTGTTTCACTTAAATGATTTATTAAGTCTTTTAATTGTATTGACGAATGTTTTTGAAAATTCAAATACTTTTTATCTTTCGTTCGCGAAAGTTTAGTTGCCATAAATATAGCAAATATAATATTAATAGTAAGGTGAAATAAAATAAAATAATATAAAATAAAATAAAATAAAAGAGGATGGAATTGCAACGAAATTCGCGAGTTTAAAAACATTTGCATAATTAACAATTAAAAATATAAAAGTTTCAAAAATATTTCTGCAATAACAATCTTTAAAATTTAATTATGCCATTTTTGCAGCTTTTGATAATTTTGCAGGAAATCCACACTTAATTTTTAATACAATACGCGTAATACATACGCGTAAATATAAATTATGTTCAGTAAGCTGTTGATAATGTAAACTTTCAAAATATAAATAAATATATAATGACCATATCAATTAATAGTTTTTTTGTAAAACATTTTAGAAATTTTTAAAAAAGGAAAAAAGTAAAATAAAGTAAACACACAACAGTTATATTGGTAAAGAAATCCCACTCAGGAATGTCTGTTAAAAAATATTAGATACTTTACCATGTTTATTTTTTAAAAAATCTTGAAGTTAAAAAATAGCAATAAAATAGAGTGTTGTTGTTCATTCCACATTTTTTTTTTTAAAATTAAGTTCTAAATATTGCTTTGAACATCAAAGCTGCGTTTTCTGTTTAAGTTGTCATTCACATTCACAGCAGCATATTATTCAACTAATTTTTTTCTTCCTCCAAATCTTTTTGTATCACTCTCACCTTTTTGCCGGTTTGACTTTTAAAGGGTGATTAATTATCTTCATGAAATAGTAAGACAGCAACTGTCAAAAAAGTCTTTTTTTTTTTTTTTTTTTTTTTTTTTTTTTTTTTTTTTTTTTAAATAAAGTATTTGAAAGAGTAGAAACGAAAAATGGTTGCAAAAAACGTTTAAAATAGAATTAATATTCAAGAGTGTCGGTCACTGACATTAAAATTCTCCTCGATAATATTAAACATATCGGCCCGCGTTCAGTGCATTCTTATTTTTAAAATATTTCATTAGCAAGTTCTAATTCATAGCTTCTTTTTTTCTTTGTGCTTTTCTTCAAGAATATATATTTCTTTTTTCGTTGACACCATAATTGTAAAATATATACAGTGAAACCTCTCTGTAAGGGCCACCTGCCGTTCCATTCAAAATAGGACCTTATGAGCGGTGGCCCTTGAATAGTCGTGACCAAATTTTTAAAACCCGCGATTTTTAAAATATGAATATTCTTTAAATAAGTTCTCTTTGTTTTTAACAATATTGTGTATTTAATTATTGGTGAAATTAAACTGTTGGAGCCAAAATAGATGTTCCTTGATCATGACAATTAAGAACTTTGATTTTGTCATCAAAATCCAAATGTACTCTTTTGCTTGATTTAGGTGCCATAATTTAAAATTTTACATAAGCCTGGGCATAAAATTTCTAGTGTAAAAATTGTACTTCAATATGCATTCACAGCTTTAGTATAACCTCTTATCATTTGTGTGCCTACAACAAATGGTCAAGTTTCCCCTCCACCGAACCCCTAAATGTTGAAATGCCATACAAAGTGTGAGGAACACCTGTTTGTTTCACTTGTGGAAAATTTGTGGTCCTTCATTATGTTACTAAATGGTCCCTATCTCCCTTTGCCTTTGTTGCAACTGCAGTTGTTTTCTGAACTCTTATCTTTTGTTTCAGTTTCAATACTTTTGTTTAGTATTTAAGCACATGCGTAAAAAATGGCCTTTATGAGGGGTAGGTGCGGCCCCTAATAGAGGTAAATTTAACATTTTATCTATGGGAAAATTTTTCATTCCTAAAAATATTGGCCCTTAATAGAGGTGGCCCTTGAATAGGGGTGGCCTTTAACAGAAGTTTCACTGCATTTAATTTAATTTTAAATCTTAATGTTACGCACATCCAGGCAGCTTCGCTATCGCATAAAAATTAAAATTAATAATTTAGTTTTTTAAATATTTTGTTAACTAAAAAAGATCAAAGCGCCTTTTAATCTGTTCTAAAAAATATGGCTTTTAGTTTTGAGTTATTTAAAAATAAAAACGACATCTGTTGCAGTGTATATTGCAACTATGGAAAAATAACTTAACAGTAGGAGTTCCAAAATTTAAGTTTGTTTAATTTCCCAACAGCTTCTCCGAATGTGTTCTAGCTGAGTATTGTATGAAAAAATATCCTCAGTATACAAATATGATATCAAATTTACAATTTCAGATTGAAAATTTATACAATTTTTTTAAAAAAACGTCCTCTAAGCTTATTTCTTTAAAATTCATTTAAAGAAAACTTGATTTAAAATGGAATGGCTATAGTTTTCCTCAGGGTTTATTTGGCAATAAAATAGTGCTGTGTTACTTTATCTTTTTTGGAGGGTGGGGAGGGGGGTCGATTTTACCTATCGCAACTTCGTTTTACGTCTAAAAGTTTAATGTTATTTAAGAATGTAGTCACAAGAAATCTGACATTTTTTTACTGTTTAAAAACCAAACTGTTATACTAGGTTATGATACTTTAACTCTGCTAGGAACAAATTAACTACACTGGTTCAAAAGAGTATAATTTACAAAGTTATTTAACTTGCGCAAGAATGTACCCACAGTAAAAATGGGGTACCTGGGGTATATGCTAAAAAATGACACCGCCCGCTAACTCAAAATAACTCTTACAACACGATGAGAAACTTAGGGACAGTATCTGAAAAACTGCTGATGATGTAGTAGAAAATCAATAAAAAGTCTCTTCCCCTTTGTCAATCTTGTATAAAATTAACACTTTATGTGCTTGAATAGCCTAATTAAAAAATTTAAAGTGCGAAACAAGAGTAAAAAGATATAAATCAAAATTGTAATATGCACCGGTATCAGATTAATTTAAGATAACTATACATTACTGGTTATTGGAGGTTCTTTACTTTGCAGATGAAATACAATTTTCTACAAAGCAACAACTCAGGTAAACTTTCATGCTGACTTTTAACTCATATTTCCAGTATTTTCGAAGATATGATCCTTAAGTTCCGCCCTTTGCCATTATATGTGTTGATATTAGTCTCATTGGAATTATAAGGGGGCTGAATCCATTATCATATTGAATGGCTATGCACATTATACTCTCTCTACCCAGCATATATATTTTTAATTTTCATTCAGTTCCAAATTTAATAATTCAATGCAACATTTTATCGCAATATAGTTAACGATATATTATTATTTCCTTAATAAAAGCTTCTTTTCATAACTTTCCGCAAAAGAGAACAATAAAACATAAATTCTATCGAAATTAAAACATACTTTTTATAGAAATTCTCCTTCATATTTTATCACAGAATGTTACCGAGTCAACACAAATAGTTCTATTAATGAGATATTTTTGGGTCAAGAAACATAAATTCCGATGTGAACATATTATATTAAATTGTCACAGCGATGATATTTTGATACTTCATATCTAACTATTCATCACCGACGTGACCTATTTTAGAATTAATCCGTTTTAATAACTACATGATGAGATTGAAATAAATGAAACTACAAATTGTAACTAGAAACAGAGATAATTGGATTACGCATTGTTTGGGAATAGACTTATTTAATTATTAATAAAAAATATTGAATTTAACGCAAAATATGGTACATAAATTTTCAGAAATATCTAGAAAGATGTTTAAACATATATTGATTATTAGAAATGGGAAATATTTATATTCGAGGTATTCCAGCTTTCACGAGCATTTTTATCATCACGCGCCACATACCAAACTTAATAAAGTTCCGAAGGTCACCCACACGTCAGCTGCAAAAGCATGGCAAGATATGCATAAGCGCATTGGTTTAAATACAAGGGGGGAGGGGTATTTCGGATATGAACCATCCGTGTTGTCTTCTTGCTTTTAAAAAAATATTTAATCTTCGATTTTTCCTTTCTTCTTTATTCTATATATGTTTCGATTTACTGTACTAAGATACCCCACATTTTTTTTTTTTTTCATTTTCGCCTAAAGCTTTTGCTTTTTAATATATGAAATTGGACAGTGGCCCACTAAAATGCATTTGGCGGACCACTTCTGGTCCACGATCCTTATGTTGAAGATTAATAAATAAACGGGTTTCTCAAACCATGCTACGAAAATCTTCCCATCTACGTGAAAGTCTACTACGAATCTACGTGAAAGTGATGCAGAAAATTACTACAAAACTGAAAACAACACTGTTATAGATTAAGAGACAACCGATTTATCCGCCCAGTATATGTAGTAAATAAGTCACGAGTACTTTTAACTTCTCAAAATTTATTATCAATAAAATATCAACAATATGTTGAATACATTATCCAGTTTTTGAGGTACTTTAAAAAATAATACGCATATCTAGCAGCGTACAAAAAAGTTAGTTTATGTTTAGAATATATATATTTTTTCCTTTATAAAATAAAATAATATCATTCTATGGGAATGACGTAAATATCGCCAATTTTCTATCTACTAATTAAAAAATTAAAATTTGAGCTTTTATCGATTAATTTATATAAATTATTTTATTTTCTTACGTCTTAATGATTGTTTTATTTGGAAATACAACTATACTTTTAAAAGGCATAGCTCTAAAGTTTGTCTAATTGCATCTGTATAAAGGTAGGTCAAAACTATGCTTTTAATATGCACTAGGGGTCGTACCCGGGGTTACCTGGGTTACATAATATAAGTGAAATCATTTTTTTAATTGAAAACTAACATTTTTTTTACATGCAATATATTTTTTAGTTTACCCACTAACAATAAAAAAGCATTTTTCATATGAAAAATATGAATTATACAATTGAACAAAGTTTTAAAATTTATTAAAAGATATATTTACATATTAGTTGCACGTTAAGACTTATTAACCCAAGATTTTGCTAGTTATGGTATCCTTTTGAATTCGGATAATTTCAAAGCTTTAAGCGCGTACTTCAATTACATGTCTGTTAAATTTGTGTTTTGTTTATACTACTTTATTTATTTATTCATAGGGGAACTTTTTTAAGGAATATAAGCCGTAAGAAAATGATGAACTCTTTATGTTGCTTTAAAGGCAAACGGATTAATCTTTCGTAATTGAGCTCCACGCAATAAAGTTAAATTTAAATATATTTCATGCCTGAAAATTGTTTTTTATAACCATACACAATCTGTAAACTGAGATGCGCTTTGCAAACAAATTCCATTTGAAAGTTTTTTATTCCTGTTTGACTGCCTAAAAATTTAAATTGCTCTATTACAAATGTGTTTTTTTAATATTATTCTTTTATTTATTTATAGAGGAAGTATTAATTTCGTAGTGGAAAATTAGTCAGAAATAAATACTGAACAATTTTTATTACTTTATGTGCAAAATGTTTTTTTATGATTATGTATTGAAGCCAGCTCGTTATAAGGTAAATTACAAAAAAATCATGCTTGCAAATTATTTTTTAAAAAACCTAATAAATCAGTCAATTAAGATTCAGTTTTTAAACAATTTCATTTGAAAGTAGATTTTTTTTCCTAAACGACGTTCTAAAAATTGAAAATGTGCGATGGTAAGAAGATTAAAAAATTGCAGTAACGAAAATTTCAAAACCGAAATTTTGATCGTGAAGCGTTGCCATTTACAAAATGACGTCAACGTTACGTACAGATACGTTTGTCCTTTATAATATATATAGATAGATACGTAATCAGTAAAATATAATAAAGATGAGTTATCATGTCCAAGTTACCAATTGAGGCTCTTATTCTTGGTATTCCGGAATGAAAAACAGCAAAATTTATTCCACTTTGACATGATCATAGATTTTTTTCCCCATGAAATCTAAACCCGACATCATTTTCATTTCCTCAAAATTAATATACGCACCTCTCATGTCCATTTGCACCCTTTATTAAAAAATGGTATTTTAATTTGATCATTTTAAAATCATTTTAACTCAGAAGTCACTATTGTCAGCAACGTCTTTGCATGTGAACAGTTGCACTCTTAACTTGATATTCTAACCTCAGTACCGAAGAGTAAAAAAAATGCCTGATTTATGTTTTTAGGCGCATTTGTGTTAAAATGTTTAGTTTTATCTAAGAAAACGATCGTTTTCTTTTAAATATGACGTCATTTTCACTTACTTAAGCATTTCGCCTACTGTCTGAAACTTAGTATCATTAGACATGCAGAAGAAAAAAAATATATATGGGAACTTTATGAGAAAAAATGCTTGTTTTCAAAAGCATTCCGCATTTTCCGTTTTGCGCCACTAAACCCTATACAACAATTTTTATCAAAAATTTATATTTTTTATCTCTTCTCTGGAATAATGAAAGCTATCTAATTACAACTATTTTGAAAATTTTTCATAAAATATTATTAAAATTAAAATATAAAAAGGGGGTTATTAAAAAAACATCTAGTGCAGGCACATCTGCAAATAATCAGCTTTCAGTTATATATATATATATATATATATTAGTAAAATTGACTCAGCGGAAATCTCAAGTTAGATGACTAAAAAACACCTTTGTGTTTTAAATATATATAGATTATATAAAATTATGAAAAATTAAATTAGTCAAATTATGTTATTTTGATAAAACTATAGTAGAATGTCTTAAAGAATAGCATTAAAATTTTAGTAGTGGAAAGAATTTTGGACAAAAACTTTGGGAACCTGGTATTATTTCTAAACCTCTAATTATTCTCAAGATCTTCTTTATTTGCCTGTCTAACTCGGCAAGCGAATTCATCCAGGCGAGAATCATACAGTTTTGTAATATATATGCATTAATAACATTCTACGATTTATATCGAATACGGTTATATAAAATACGATTTTTCTACGATTTATATTAAATAGAAATTATAGCTACTATTTTTTAGGGTAAGCTTTTTCCTTTTTTAAATAAAATTTCATGACTGACAGACTTTTCTGTTAGACGTTGAAATAATGGGATGCATGATGTTTAGAGATCAAATTGCAGTAAAAGCGTAACTTATGGTACGGTTAGGTTGTTGCCGCCAACAATATGGTGCTAGGCGTTACTCATAGATATGTCTTTTCTTCATAACATTGCATTAATAGCAAACGGATATATCTTTCTTAATTGGGTTATAGGTATATTTAAAAATATCTCCGTGATTGAAAATTAATTTAAAATGGATAAACAGTCCGTAAATTGAGATAAGCTTTTCAAACAAATATTACTGAAAGCCCTTTTTGTATTCTATTAGATGTTGGAATAATCAAATGTGCGATGTTTAAAGGTCAAATTGCAGTAAAAGTTAAATTTATGGTTGGGTTAGGTTGTTGCCACCAGCAATATGATGCTAGAGTTACTCATATTTCGTCAATGTCTTTACTTTATAATATTGCATTAAGAGTAAACAGGTATATCTTTCGTAATTGGACTGCATGTAGGGATGAGATTTCCACGTTTTTGCACCCGGTATATCCTTAGTGAAAATGTTCTGTCAAATCGTGAGAGTGTTCCGATTAAATTAAATATCATTTTCGCTAACAAATTACTGGTGTGGAAAAACGCGGAAATCCTATTCCTGGCTGCATGCAAATTAAAAAATATCCATGATTGAAAATTACTTTAAAATCCATTCACAGGAAAAAATTGAGATACAATTTTCAAATAAATTTCATTTGACAGAATCTTTTTCTATTCGACAGTGTGAAAAACGAAATTGTATGATGATCCTAAGTTGAAAAATATTTCAGTAAAGGCAAAATTTATGGGTTAGGTCATTGCCATCATCAGTATAATGTCACAATTGGCATTGTGTTGGTAGTTGTTTTTTTTTTTTTTTTTTTTTTTTTTTTTTTTTTTGTATATTTTGCAGATGACTCAATGAAAGAGTCGAAACATGTAAATTTTTAATATTTTGTATTTTTTTTTTTATTATTATTTTATTGATATGACGCGTTTTAAGCAAATAATTGTACTTTAATGTATGTTATGACATTTGTTTGGAATATATATTATTATGGTATAGTTAAGAGTAGACGCAATTAAGACTATTTTACTTATATTTCTTATTCGTCTTTTTAACGACTCGTGGACGGGAATGCACCAATCTCAGTTATTGTCATTGCCGTATTATTTCATTTTAATGTATTTTACCCGGGAGGACCGTTATTATTGACGCTAGCGAAGCCGGGTAGATCTGCTAGTGTTCTATATATTCGGAACAAATGAACCAAATTTAAAGAAAAACTATACAGCTAAATCCGGGGACCTCACCAACATGCCCACTTAATTTCAAGCTGATCGTATGCTTTTTACAGCAGTTATCGCTGAACAGACAGACAAACAAACAAACAGACGGAAACCAAAAAACTTCTGGGTCTCCACAGAAAGTCTTCACTGACGTTTCGGCAATTAACCACCTACCTGTTACTAGGTCAGATGTTTGAACAAAATCATATGCCACAAAATTTTCATTTTACGATTTCGACATTACCATTTGGCGATAGAACGCTTAAAAGGAAATATCAGTGAAATGGAAAAAGTATGATTATCCTGTAATTTATTTATTTACTCATTTTGAAGGAGGTGTAAGTAACGCTAAAATAATTAATATTTCTATCATTTATATGGAATGGGAAGTACTAAGATTTAAATGTAATTTTTAAGATTTAAATGATCATTTTTAAACGTTAAAAAACCCATTAAAATCGATTGGTTTTTAAGCTAAATCTAAAACTGCTTAGTGAACTGAGAACTGTGCTTTTGACTAGCGCTCCGGAAAATAGATTTTTGATAAAAATAATTGTTGAATTTCAATATATATGTTTTTTTTTTTTTTTTTTTTTTAAATATCTTTCAATATATATAAATATTCGAAAATTGCATTAGTTGCAAAGTGTGAAAATGTTTACATATTTTACATTTTTAGACGCTTTAAATATGGGAATTTAAAATTACAGCATACTCAGCCAAGTAGTTTTACATTTAGATTTACTCTTTAAAAACTATTCGATTTACAAAACCTTTTGAAAACAATTAAATAAATATAAGTGTTAAGTGTTCGAAACTTTAAAACGGCATAATTCCTAGACTGCTTACTCTATGACTCCCTGCTTGATAAACTTTTCCATAAAATCTAGATACTGCGTCAAAGTTATTTGTTCGTAATGGAAATATTAGAAGTACAATTTCAATTTAAAGACGAATTAAGCTCGGATTTTTTTAAAACATAAAATGAAAAGAAACATAATTTCCAGTGGAATGGCTGTTTCCTATTTACCTGTAAAAAATTAGAGATCAAAATGAAGGGGTGTTTGTTCTGTTTTTCATTTTTTTTTTTTTTTTTTTTTTTTTTTTTGCCAACTAAAATTTTATCTCTGTTAAACCAAAAAAATAATAAATACTAACACCGGAATAGTTTACTGAATTTAGACAATATAATAATGAAAGTCAAAAGGATATGTTTTATCTTTATAGTTCATGGTCTCAAGTTACTAAGTGGCCTTCAAAGGTCGCTAGAAAGCATATAACGATTAAACAAAACATATCTTGAGGGTCAAGGTTTGATACAGTCGAACCCGGTTGAGATTCATTTGATATTGGGCAATAAATCGTGTATTAAACAGGATCGCACATTAAACGTGATGCAGGAACTGATTTTATTTACACATCCAGCTGTTTAAATGAACTTCAGAGCTTTAGTTTGTATGTTTACGCTCGAAAATATGATATTTAAATTAAAATATAACTGTATTCCAGTATAACTCTTGATTTGTTTTTATAGGGCCGAGTGAAAAATATAACTAAAGAGAATATGAATTCAAATTTGATTTATTGATGATTAGTACGTTACAATCAGAATTCCCCCCACCCCCCAGATAGTCTATTAAATATATACAGAACAACCCAGTTTTAAAACCACATTTATTACTTGTGATAAGGAGTAACCTTATAATCCGTCTCACCTTATTAGCCCCCAATATGCTATTTATTTCTCCCAGCAAATAATGTGTTCTCACCAAAAAATAAAGTTCCTTTGTATAAGTCAACTGTAAAACAAAGCAGGTGTATCATTGTTCAATTAAATATTCTACTACATTTTTTAAAACTTCTAAGCATTGCACATTTTCGATTTTTATAGCATCGGATTGGTGATAAAAGCACTTTTTAATGCAATTTGTTTGAAAACTGCATCTCAATTTATTTTTGAGATATTAAATTTTCTGTAGTTTTAGAGGCAGTTCATTAATTTTGGCAACTCAAGTACCCCATTTCTGTAGAAAAAAAAAAAAAAAACAGTTGGAAAATAGCAATTATATCTTTTGGTTGGCATATTCCCACAGCTACTGAAAAAAAATTAAAATATGTGCAATTTTGAAAAAATATAAATGAATGATTTCTGATAAAGCATAGAGATTTTATAAACTATATTTAATTTAATTATCTATATTACATACAAATGAAAGCATGTGAATCATTAGATAGCAGATATTTTTTGTCGAATTTATCACACACAGATAGTACTGGTTCTATGCCTATTCTCTATATTATCACAAAAATTGCTACAACTCGACAAAACAATATGAGAACGAAGAAAAATAATTCTAAACGACAGAACTTTCGCCTTTTCTCTTCAAATGCGTTTATATACAGACTACTAGGGACGCTTAATTTCTTTGGGTGTACCGGAGAAATTAGAAGAATCGACAACATACACCACAATATTTAAGGAAGAATAAGTAAAAACAAAAATCCCTACCGGCCCGGCCTACAGGCGGAGGTAGATTTCGAAATTAAGTATACTAATTTCACCAACAAAAACTAAATCATGATTAGAGATAAACCCACTTTAACAATTTTATCTGTTTGCTTTTGACGACTTTTTTTTTTTTTTTTTTAATTTTTATATAAGAGCTGGTTTTATCAGAATAATGTTAAGGCGGTATTAAAAAAAAAAAAAATACATTTACATGCTTAACAACGCGAAATTTTCTAGCACATTTTCAGATTCATTTTTAATAGAAAAAATATGAATCTTGCTGACGTGATTTTTGAAGAGATTTATAAGCAACCTGTGTTTTTATTTTCGTTCAGTTAAGTAAAATTTGATTTATAAAATATTATTTTCACAGTAGGACAGTATTTTACGTTTCTAACACAATCACTTCGGGAAATTCGGTTCAAAATGCCCACTTTGACATCATTTTTTGAAATATATTCTGCATCTATCAAAAAATCGATCATTACGGTACATTACATAGTTTCTGAATAAGAGAATATACCAATTGGATGTGTTTGAGAGTAAAAATGAATTTAAAAATTAGTCATAAAACAAGCAGTTTTAACTTGAATACACCCTTAATACGATTATTTTTTTCTTCAACCGCTATGTATTTTTAATTTGTTTTTACTGTAAGATTGTTCCTATTAAAAACTTGCCAATATAAATGTTGTAGACAATATTAAAAAGATATATAATAAATTCATGCGAATTTTATATCTTGTGAATTGACGAAGTCATGGATTTTTTCTTCTTCAACTATCCCTTTTTGTTTTCGTTTTTTAATTTTTTTGGTACGAATTGGTCCTATCAAAAACTTGTCAATATAAATGTGGTAGATATAATTAAGAATATTTATAATAAATTTAATTGGATTCAAAATCTCTAGAATTGGTGAAGTTATGAATTTTTTTCTCCCTAAAATACTATTTTTTGCGCCCATTGAGCTCATTTTTAATTTTATCTAAAATCTGTGATACATAATTTTTTGACCCAATTTTTAGATGTAATGAAAACTTTAAACTGATTTGATATGTACAAAAATTAAAAATTTATGGGGTTTTTTCGGTTTTCACAAAACCCCTCCCTATTCCCATCCCCTTGGTCCGATTTTGCCCATTAACGAACTTGACAGAGATGTTAAGCCCCTTGATTTTATGTATGAGTTTGGAAGAGATTTGTGCAGAATTATGGAAGTTATTGTGTCCAGAAGGAAGTGATATATATATATATATATATATAGATAGATAGATAGATAGATAGATAGATACATAGATATATATATATGTATATATAAAGTTTTTTACTGGGGGTTCTAGGGGTCATGATCGGTGTAGATCTGCAAAAAGTTTTCAGAAATTCCAACATAGGGGAGAGTGTAACAAGTAGTATTTCATACGAAATCTACCTAAAAGGGCGACAAAAAATCGCCTATATTTCTCTGCTTCAGTAAAACTGGTACACGAAGCCAGAGTCAAAGGATGGTAGGACGCGGAATCATAGAAGAGTAGAATTTTGGCAAATTAGCTGAATATTCTTATACAAATATGTAGCAATATTTATGAATAATAACATTCGCCTTTACAATTCTGAAATTACGATATCTGATTTTTAAAGTAATATTACTAAATTGGCATATTGGTCTATGAATTCGCACATAAAGGGAGATTGTTTTGCCCCAAGGGATCGAAATTTATCGCGTATTAAGCGGGATTGTGTAATAACTGTTTGTAACACGGAAAAACCCTTTCCTGTAAATAAATAGATTTTCCTAGAGCATCAGATCACCACATATGTGCGCGTTGTCTAGAAGTAGACATTAGATGTAGATTCGCGATATAGCTGTATAAATTTATGTTGTGTTTACTGCAGTATGTAACCGAAATCATGTCATCTTTATATTTGTGTTTGTGCCGTGATATTCGTGCTGTCTGTGCACTAAAAAAAAAATAGGATTAAAAAAGTTAGTAAGAAGATATTGTGTTGTTTCGTGTAATTTATGTGCTGTCCCGAGAAAATTTTATAAGTTAAAAAATGTGTGAATTCTGTATAGAATTCTATCGACTCGTACGGGTTCGAGTATTAAACGTGATATTTGTTCATTAATTTTATGAGCGATATTGAAGACCCCTTAAATAGAGCCATGACTAATGAAGACCCCTGATATTATCCACGTAATTAACGAGATCACGTATTGATTGAGAGCGTCGTAACCTTCTCACCGCCGTGAACTGATATATTCGTTCACTAAGCTTCAGGTTTCACTGCAGTAGAGGCATTGTTTACATTATTACAGTTCTAGAGATATAATGCAGTTTTAACCCCTTGAGGAGCAAGCAATTACGTTTGTGAAATGCTGAATTATTACCGGAATCTTTCAAAAATTCTATTTCAAAATAAGTAAAAGCAATTTTACGGCTTTTTTTCCCCCAAAGCTAGAAAAGTAAAATTTAATAAAACTTTTCTGGTGTAAAACTTCATTAATCGTAAGTGGTATATAATATATACCGGTGCCCCTCAAAGGGTTAAAACAATGTGCAAAGATTAATACTCTTAACCCCTTGAGGGGCAAGCAATTACATTTGTGAAATGCTGAATTACTACCGGAATCTTTGAAAAATTCTATTTCGAAATAAGTAAAAGCAATTTTACGGCTTTTTCCCACCAAAGTTAGAAAAGTAAAATTTAATAAAATTTTTCTGGTGTAAAACTTCATTAATCGTAAGTGGTATATAATATATGCCGGTGTACCTCAAGGGGTTATATTCGCATCTGTAATTAAGTGTTTTATATCATGCTGTAAAAATAATCTTTTTTAACATGTAAAAAACAAAAACAAAAAAAATAATGAGAAAAAATAAACTTTACAATTTTCACTTTTGCTCAGAAGTAAGGGTGGTAACCGAGTTCGACTGCAGTTGAATTTTAATCTAGACGTTAGATATACGCAGATTGATGGATTGCTAGAACCCAGAAAGCATAAAAATTAACAGCAAGTTTGATTTTTTCTGATATTATCTTGCCGTGACAACTTTGAATTGAGAAATTCTCCCGCAAGGTATACGATCACCTACTTTTATGAGTAGTTTATTGTGAAACTGATGGAATGACTGTCTTTAATTCACGAAAGTAAATAATCCCTCTGTGGAGAGAATAAAAAAAATCAACAGATAGGCATAAATCCTGGAAATTTTATTTGGTTGACACCGCTTTTTTTAAACGCTATACTTATCAAATATCAAAAAAGGCTCGAATTGAAAAGTATAAATATTACCCTAACTTGTTTATGGTGGTATAAACAATGCAAGAGTAGACCTGATCAGGTCTATGGACCACTTCGAAGGAATTAAACTTATAGTGTAACAGTTAATGTGGCATGGAAAGATTACAACTTTGCAGTATTTTTGGTTACTCTTTTGCCGTTAATTTGCAATAAATTTGATATAGCATGAATTAAACCAGCATGACAAGTTAGCTGCAAGTTCAAAGTGTGGTATCTTCAGCGTTTGCATTATCTTGCTGTAGTCTTGTTATGAATTTTCAGTCTTGTCATGCTGAGCTTGCTGCAACTTTGCAGGTTTTCAAAGCAAGACTTCTGCAAATATTCTGCAAACTAAAAATGCTATGTGGGAAGATTTCTAAAAACGAGATATTCCTTTTATTCAATGACAGACTATGCAAAAGGACACATAAGAAGAAAATCACTATTTAAGAAAGTGGTGGCAATCGATGGTACAATTTCACATACAATCGACACTTATTGAAATGTTAGCAAAACAAATAAATAGATTTGTTTAAAATAAAATGATGTTGATTACTTTATGACAAATGAAATACATATTTCATAAATATAATTCTTTGAAACTCTAAATATTTAATTTGATCAAAAGTAAATATGAATTGTATTCTTGGACATTATTCTCGGATATTTTGGTGCTCTTAACTACATGATCATGATCATAAAATAATGTAAAACTGTTGAAACAAAGAATATGTAAATCTACAGATAAATATCAGTAAATATTATATTAGGTATAAACTTACAGTAAAATAATGCCAATGCTTGTGCTATAAAATTCTAAATCATGCTCTGAAAATAAGCCAAGTTCTAAAAGTTTTTCCTTTAATTATGTACAATCGTTTAATTCATAAAACAATTATTGTTTTTTTAATGGGATAATTTTGGTTTGAAAGTTTAAATTGTAGTAGAATGTTTTTCAAATTCAACAAATTAATAATTTTAGTTTTGTAAAATAGTTGATAAACAGTGTCAAATATAATTTATTTGACAAAATAAATACGCTAGCCTGATCTATGTTCTTGACATGAATAAAAAAGGCTAGAAATAAACAAACCATGAATTAGAAAATTGTAAGACTGTAATTAGCCGTATAATTACTTTTTATTTCAATTCAGACTGTTTGAAAAATAATTCTTAGATAAATTAAAAAAGGCATTTGTTTTCCAAACTAAAAATGAAAGTGTAAAAGCACCAGAAACTTCTGTTCCACATTTATCTAAAAGAAAATTAGGAATAGTATAATGTTCGAAGGAGCATTTTTATGAATGTTAAGTTAGTTTTAAAAAGTGTAAAATATTTAATTTATTTCAGACATTTAAAAAGACTGAGAAAATTGCATATTTGTATTCCACATTTAAAACATTTTTTTGTAAACGTTTTGTAAACTTTTCCCTCATCAGTAAAATGTCAATCGGTTATTAAAGTTGTTGTTCTGCATGTTCACTATCAAAATATGTAATTGAATCACCAAAACACTGTGAAGTATAGGTCAGAATAATCCGAATTATCATGAGGAACAATACAGGCCTCATTAAGGACAGACTTCTGTAATCACTTAAACCATCCTTCAAGAAAATGTCTACATTTAACATGGTCACTATTGGGTTTTATGATTTTCATATGTGCGAAATCTGGAGTGTGGACAGTATCTAACTGCATGGTATATTCATTTATCATCACTAAATCAGTAATGAAGTTTGGCATAATCAATTTTGGAGGAATTTCTTGTAACTATTCACAGAACAGAAATATAAACAGAAATCACCCACTCGTGGACAGCCAACCTTGCGGTATAGGAGCTAAATGTCAACGAGGGGAAAAACCCATATCCACCTTTACCAACATCTCTTTCAACGATTAATGCTGATACTAATTTGAATTACAATTTTGATTTATTTACTAACCGTTACCAGTGACGCCGTCCACCTTGCATTAAAATAAAGCTAAATGCATTAATTAAGAAAAACATGTCGCTTCCGATAATTAAAAAATATAAATTTTACAACACATTATCATATTTTTCAAGGGATTATACGGTATTTCTCATTTATAGGGGCCTTGACATAACTCAATCATACAAGATTGAAATTAATTTGTGCCAAATAATCGCGATAATGAAACTACAACTAAGGAAGAAAGGAAGGGGGGGTGAAACCGTGGAAATCGATGAATCTTTCTTCTTGAAACTGAAAAAAACCCGATGGGAGAGTTCTACTACAACAGTGTATTTTAGATGGTATTTGGTGTGAAATTTGTATATGTATGCATTGCAACCTATAGGACTTTACAATAATATATTATAGGAATAACATAAAAAAAACTATTTTTTTTTTTAATCACATCATACCTTTAGTCTTTTAAAGCTAATAGAAATGTAAATGGAAAATCCTGTTACAAAAACAAAATATACAAACATGTACCCACCATATCTCGAGCTCCCGAACCCTCAAATTTTGATACTGACAGATGAAAATTGGTGATACTTTGACGCAATCATATCAAAAATTTAGGTTTTATGAACGAAAATGCAACTTCCTTTTAAAAAATATTTTTTTTCATGTTTTCTGAAAGGAACGGCTTTAAGAATTAGAACTCATAAAAAATTATTTTGTTTTCTTTCACTTGAGTTATTTTTTTTTTTTTTTTTTTTTTAGTTTTTAAGAATTATAATAACTATTTCCCTCTAATCATAACGTCATTTTCGACATGGGGAATTTTGGGTTGCAGATTATTGATATTTAATATCCATTATTTTTTTATGTTTTTTAAAACTTTTTTTTTCAATTTTAATTTAAAAACTTAATCTTTATGTTAGTCTTGCGCAGACAATAAACCTACAAGCATTGATATTATTTTTTATTAAATAATAAGAATTAATTTTATAACCCAAGACTATTTTATTTCATCTTCAGAACAAATTCGTTTTGTTTTCAATATCGAATGTCATATCCGCCTCCTTTCCGTACTTGTTCAAACACCTTGTATTATTAAAAAAAATTTAAAAATTTCAATTTCATTTCCAATATGTCGTATATTTATCTTTTATTTTACTTCTAAATTGTTTTATTTCATTTTGCTTTTTCAAGTGAATATCTTTAAATTGAAAATTAATTGATGGTAAGAAATTTTTTTGGGTTTAATTTTTTTTTGGCAACGATCGAGAAACATCGTTAATTTTTTTAGGAAAAATGTCAATTATTTTTCTATGAAAATAATGAAATTTTGTATTATTAAGAAAGCTTTTCGACTAAAGCAAATAAAACATACATTATGTTAATATTTGTGTTATAATCCATCTATATGCAAAGATACAAAGGCACTAATTCACCCATTTTAACGTTGTCTTGACACAAGCATTCAGAAAAACTGTCACATTTATAATAATATTAGGATTAAGTTTTTCATCTTGCTCTCTCTGCTTTCCGGACCAGGATCCTGGTCCGGACATTTTTCGTCCAGTTAGAAATTTACATCTAATATGATTTGTTTACCAATTAGAATAATTGTGTTAATATTAATCTAGTGTAATTTCGTGTCCAGCGATTTCTGGAGTTCCATTACCTGTGATTTATTCTGTTGAGCTGAATCAGGTTTCAGACCAGTTGCTGTAGTCATCAAGGTTAGCTGGGTGAAAAAGTTCGACCAGAATCGTCCGGGATAGCTCAGATGGCAGAGCACTGGCGGCTTCAGCCAGGAGGTGCCGGGTTCGAATCCTGGTCCGGACATTTTTCGCCCAGTTGGAAATTTACATCTAATATGATTTGTTTACCAATTAGAATAATTGTGTTAATATTAATCTAGTGTAATTTCGTGTCCAGCGAATTCTGGAGTTCCATTACCTGTGATTTATTCTGTTGAGCTGAACCAGGTTTCAGACCAGTTGCTGTAATCATCAAGGTTAGCTGAGTGAAAAAGTTCGACCAGAATCGTCCGGGATAGCTCAGATGGTAGAGCACTGGCGGCTTCCGCCAGGAGGTCCCGGGTTCGAATCCTGGTCCGGACATTTTTCGCCCAGTTGGAAATTTACATCTAATATGATTTGTTTACCAATTAGAATAATTGTGTTAATATTAATCTAGTGTAATTTCGTATCCAGCGATTTCTGGAGTTCCATTACCTGTGATTTATTCTGTTGAGCTGAACCAGGTTTCAGACCAGTTGCTGTAATCATCAAGGTTAGCTGGGTGAAAAAGTTCGACCAGAATCGTCCGGGATAGCTCAGATGGCAGAGCACTGGCGGCTTCAGCCAGGAGGTCCCGGGTTCGAATCCTGGTCCGGACATTTTTCGCCCAGTTGGAAATTTACATCTAATACGATTTGTTTACCAATTAGAATAATTGTGTTAATATTAATCTAGTATTCTATTTAAGGACTACTCGTATTTACAATATATGACATTTTCGTGGTCTTGCAATATTCTAACAATAATTACATGTCTTCCAGAAGTGATAATTTCAAGGTACGTATATACTTTTTAACAGAATGTCTAAATATTGTACATGCACATTTTATTTATGAGAAGTTCAGAGATAAAAATTATATTTCTGTTAAAAAACGAATGAATTTAAATCTTTTTTAAGCACTTTAGAAATATTCACTAAGTTTCCGTTTGTTTTTTGCGTTATGCAATGGTGATTAAAAAACAGAAAGAAGAACAGAAAAATAGAAAATGTGCAAAGATTAGAGCTTTGCATGTGTCGAACATTCATTAGATTGACTTCTTGATTGATAATTTGGTTGCGAAAATGATACTCTGTTTGTGCTATTATCAAATTCCAAACACTGCTGTAAACAATCAATACTGCGCATATACGAATTTATCTTATTCAGTATTATTCAGAAGAATTGTTTTAAAATTTTACGTAATTTTTATAAAATTTGTTTATTCTTTTAAAGCTAAACAGTTAAAACTTTATACTCTTTTATAATTGATCGTTTTTTTTAAATATCAAAAATAAATTATGAATGTAAATATAATATTATAGAAAATATGCTGGATTATATTAATTTTCTTTGATTTGTCTTAGTAATTATTTCTGAACATTATTTATTTTTAAGAAAAGAAAAATGTCTTTAATAAAATTTTAATATGCAAGCATTCTTTGAAAATGAAAACTGCAATTTTTTTTTTTTTTTTTTTTTTTTTTTTTTTTTTTTTTTTTTTTTTTTTTTTACAAAAGTGTACTAATGAGATATACAGACATAAAAATTTAGACAGAGATAAGTAAATATTCATTGTCATACAGGGTAAAATTGTGTAATAGAAATTTTTTCTTAAGTTAAATATAAACTAAAAACACGTTTTTTTTGAGCGAGGAAAACAATTTCTTGCATATCGCTTTAGTGTACATTACAGGATTGTAAACAATACGCATTGCTCGCACTGCCTAGAAAAGCTTTGTACGTTTTTCATTGATTATTTGTGCAGGAAATGACATTTCTAGATTTTCTGTTTTAAGTTTCAGAATCTACATATAAAAGAAAGATGAAATTTATAAAAGACTAACTTTCTGATGCGTTTAGGAAGATTTTAATGCAAAGCACTGGTAAAAGAAGCTTTCAATTATGGGTGCAAAAAAAAAATAAAAACTTTACATAATAAGAAAAAAATAAGTTTCCATATAAATAGACATAATTACAAAAGTAACTAATCATGTATTATTTCGTAATATATAGCATTCTGAATAGAGCCATCAAATTCGTATACAAACAATAGAATGTATTGAGTGTAAATATCATTTTCTATTTTTAAAACTATTCCAACATAATTTGAAAGTGCTGTGTCTTCGGTTTCTCTATCTCAGTCTGTCCGTGCTCTAACTTTTATAAATATACTCGAATTACAATGTAATGTCTAAACTTTTCTGACGTTTCCCATGACGTGTTTGCTATTCAAAAAAAAGTGTTATGATTTACAGTTCGTTTAAAGAGGCAAGCAAAATAATTTCATTAAATTGAAGTCTATGGGGGAAAATGTTAGTGGTTTAAAGATGGGAGGGAAAAAAAAACAAATGTTCATGTTATGTTGAACATGACATAAATATCAAGATATTTTTAAAAGATGCATCATAATTTTCAAAATTGTACTTTATCATTTCGTATTGGTTTTGTAGGATGTAACGTTATGATAAACGAAATGAAGCACATCAGAAGACATATGCTGTAATTTTACCATGCGCAACATACTGGTAAACTTCTAAAAAATAATAAACTACTGAAAACAAGAATAATTTATTCTTTCAAAGCCCTTACGGCTAGTGGGTAGGCATCGCTGAACCGCAGCGTTCCGTATTATCATTTCACAATATTTAACATAAGGAATCACTTATATTTAAGTATTTTTGTATACTTGTTATTAGTCCCTAAGATTTATGTACAGAGCTAATGTAGTTCATGAAAATTACAAAAAATCTATGGGAGAACTATGTGTTTTATATTTTAAGTAAAACTATGTTTGAATATTGTGCACTCTGGTACATGTCTAAGACGAAAGGCTGCTAATTAAGAGAAAAAGGGGTGTTTTCACAGTTGAGGGAACCATTCTTTTGCGACAGTTATGGAGAAAATATTAAAAGAATTTCCAATGAATAGCGCAAAATTTAGTTACAGTAGATTAGGAAAATTTAGTTAATATAAAATATTTATTTATGAGTATACATTTTAACCCTTTTATGTTCTGAATTATGAATTCATGAAAATTTTATTTTCTGAAGCACTTTTCGTGAATTTTTGAATTTACATTGGAAGATTGACATAATCATTTAATAAATTTTAGAACGATTTTGGAAGGATTTTTCAAGGATTGGCGGATTTAGAAGGATGGATTATATTTGAATTTATAAGGATTTTGTGCAATTTTCAACCCCACTCAAAACTTTTATTTTAAATGTTTTTCTTAGTATTTTGCAGAATTAGGAAATGTACAAATATAATGTTCTTACAATACAAATATAGAAATATTTCTGAATTAAAAAGTTCCCTCCCCCCTACCCAATGCCAAGAAAGCTGAAAAGATGCAAAGGCAAAAGAAATCATCCTTTTAAAAATATTTTTGTTTTGTGTAACCAATAATGCTTTTGGAACAAGATAAAGTAATGCATCTATAACTCGTTCTAAACTGTATTACTACTAATCGATGTATTTAATGAATTTTATAACACATTTTAATGGTACTTATAAGTACCGTCAGTAGATAAAGGGTTAATAAATACTTCATTAAAAAATTGCATTAAAACATGTTTTTTTTTTGTTCTTTTTTCTATAAAATGTTAAATTTTTAATTTGAAAGGACAGTGAGTAGAGGATATATTTCAAATTAGAAGACAAAATATGGCTATATTATGTCTCAATATTGCGTTAATGCTAATTATAAAATCTCGTTTCAAAAGTTATAAAGTTTCATTTATTTTATGTTCAAACGGATCTTCTTGAAACTGTCTAGTATTTACGATGATGTTTCTTAAACCAAAGTTTATAACATTTAATTTTTTAGACCATTATAAAGCCTAGAGGAAGTCTTTCCAATATTTTTTTTTTCTTTTTACATTTTCTGGTAACATTAAAAAATAATAACAATAAATTATGATAATGGAGAAATTATTTTAAGGAGCAGCATCCCTTTGCAGTTTTACACAAAATCCGCTATTGTTAGGATGTATCGAGCAAACCACTAAATTAAAAGCCATTCAGATTGGCATATTTTTTCAGATGAGTCGTAATACTGAAATGATGAATGTAGTATAGAGGAAGTATGAATTCGGACTTATTGCATTGCTTTACAATGCCTAAATCT
This sequence comes from Maratus speciosus, assembly GCA_963932465.1. Classification (NCBI taxonomy): domain Eukaryota; kingdom Metazoa; phylum Arthropoda; class Arachnida; order Araneae; family Salticidae; genus Maratus; species Maratus speciosus. The sequence continues at coordinate 314,388,844 of OZ010794.1, forward strand.
TCAACCGTTGTAAAGTGAATTAAAAAATGCCTGAATAGTCAATTTAAATATAAATTAATCACCTAATAACAGAGGACATAAGTATATCTCTGAACAAACTATGGTACAAACAAGAAGATCGCATCTGCCACCTTTCAGGGGACTAAAATTTCAGATGAATAAATTTCAGATTTACAACAATTTAATTTAAACTTTCTGTCATCAATACATCGAACACATATTTAAAAATAATCTATCCAAAATAGAACGACTCTGGAAAAAAAGGAGAATAATAAGCGTAATATCAAAGACTCCGAGTAATTGATGCTTGACTCAAATATTCAAGGTATCCAAGTTCAAAATCCAGTCGAAACATACATACTTCTATCAGCAATAATATTTGCAAAAAAGTGGAATGAAAATCATTTATAATCTATTTTGAACAATGGATAGATCCTTCAGAAACGGAAGAATGGATAACGATAAAGCATTTTTTTTCGATGTATGCATAAATGTAAAATTTTATTGAAATAGATATATTGTAAAATTGGCACCAAAAAAATTAAAGAGAATAAATGTTAATGAAAAATAAAGCTAATAATACACTGGTTTCCAAAAAATAAGGAAAAATCATAAAAAGATCGAGAACGCGTTCAAAAATGAACCTATCCGTATGAAATTTGCATAAGTTGTTAACTAAAGGATACTGAATAAAATTACAAAATGCAAATTACTGGCGCTGCAATCGAATTGCTACATCTGTGGGGAGCATAAAAATACATGCTAGAGAGTACGGATGCTGGGGTCGTTGTGATTATCTCTCTATTCTAAAAAAAAGTAACTACCGCTGTCACCGCCGCCGCCGGTTTTGATTTTTTTGTGACCGGAGGCCTTTCTTCGTTAATATTAACAAAAATAATGCATACAAAAATATGAAAATCGGTGGATTTATACTGAAATGTTTGATAAACACGCTGATGCAGACAGTTTTCAAATCGAAGAATTATTTTAAGAGTTACTTAATGCTAAAGTTGGACAAAATCGTTCCACTAAAAAAGTTTTATAGCAGCAAAAACTGTACATGGCAGTGTAATCATTTTTAGATCATTTTATGCGTTAGAATTTGCCGGAGTGCAGATTGCTTTAATTTTTTTATTTTGACTCATTTTTTCAGGTTTTATTTCTATTTTAAATTCAAATTTTCAGCATTTCTAGAGATATTTTTTACAGATTTCAGAAAATTGTACTAATTTAAACTGTTGCCAACTGTATAAAGAGAGCAAGCAATAATGTTTGCTTCAAATTAAAAATTTATTTACACGTGACTATTATAAACAGGGAAAAAACTTTAAAATTAGAATTAAATAATTACGTATAAAAAGCAGGAACTTATTAAAAATTACGTCATAAAAAGTATACACGTGAATTTTAAAAGAGAAAGGATATTAATAAATTCATTAACATGCGTTAGAAGTCTTAGGAGAAATTACGTCATATTTACGTCACATTATAGTTATTACATAAAATGAAGACAAAATAATATTGCAAAAAAGTTTAAATTTAGAAATTGCGCTAGACATTTATTTGATATTTTGAGAATTAATTTAAAATGTCTCATTTAAAAGAACTTTCTTTTCGCTTTGTTAAAAAATACCAGGAGACAAAGACTCTCTTTACTTAATTCCTTTTATATTAGCTTATTTTGAAATGTTGTTACACGTGTATACGTCATCAAGCTATTTTTATTTCGACGTTTTATTTGTGTTTTTATTAATGTTGTACGAATTTATTTGTTCTTTCGTTATTTAAAATAAAAATTATATCAATTTGTATAATTTGGCGAGTGGTTTGGCGATTTATATAATTTGGCAAAATTGGTCGACAGGGTAATCAAGTAGTACCGCAGCGGATTTGGCGTTAAAATTCCCCAATCAAAGAGAAATGAATAGAAATTTGTTTATAGGGAGATCGCCACTGTTTTTTAAATTGTAATTCAATCTTTCGAAATCTTTTTAAAGCCTATCAAATTAGCGTGCATTTAGAATCTTCGGTGTCTGGACGGGGGTTGGCGAGCGTAGCTCGTAGGGGGCCGAGCCCCCTAGTGATATAAGAAAACTGAGATAGCCAATTAATAAGTATGACCTCGAGGTGTCATTTGTCCGCATAACTTCAATGTAGAGCTATTGGCAGATTGGAGTTAGGTCAAAGTCAGGCAGAGGTGGCCAGATGGTTAAATCTGAGACTTTTTGTTGTTCACAGCCTTTGAAAATAATTTCAAACCACTGGTTCGGCCTCCAGAAGGTTTAGACAAGGACGGGCAAGAGCTATGACAAGCACCGATGACGATATTTGCGATTATTTGCACAAAGGAATAGAACAGCAACACCCTCTCATCATGGATTCTCCCTTGCTGTAGCCACTGGAAGCTTGATATGAAAATCTACTGTGCGTAGAAGGCTTCATGAAGGTGCGCTTTATGTGATGCGACCAGACATTTGTGTGCCGCTCATCTCATATCATCGGAGGGAACGTTTAAGGTGGGCACGTCAACATGTCCACTGGACAGCTGATCAATGGAAACGTGTTCTATTCACGGATGAGTCCCAGTTCAGCCTTCAAAGCCATAGTCGTCGTTGATGGATTTGGAGAGAACATGGAACACGCTATCATGCATCAAACATTCGTAAAAGAGATTTGTATGGAGGAGGCAGTGTCTGTGTGTGGGATAGTATCTGTTTAGGCGGACGTACAGACATCCATGTCTTTCCACGAGGAACTGTGAATGCTCACATCTATAGAGATGATATTCTTGATGCTCATGTGCGCCCTTATACCGGTGTAATGGTTAATGATTTCCTGTTAATTGTCCTGTTAAATGTTTCCTGCGCAGTGCTCACATTGTAGAAGATTATCTTCAGCACCAATCAATTCGGCGCATGGAATGGCCAACTGGATCACTGGACTTTTAACCCATCGAGCATGTTTGGGATGCCTTAGGAAGATGTGTCGCTGCTTTCAATACCTCTCCTCAGACCCTTGCTACGCTTACAACTGCTCTATAAGAGCAATGGCTCGTACTTCCCAGCGAACTTATTGATCGCATAATTGACAGTATCACACATCGCTGTATGTGCTGTATTGCTTGTAGGGGTGATCATACTACATATTAAAGGTACTTTTCCTATACCAAACTGACTCATTTATTTTGTTTATTTTATAGATGTGTTAATTTCTGAAACACAACAATCGACTGGTAATTTATTTTAATGCTATTTTATACTTCACTATGTAATGTACATTCTGACTGAGTTTTATTAAAATCTACTTGTAACATTTTGAGTAATCACTACTTTTGTTGTCTTTCCTTAATTTTTGGAAACCAGTGTAGTAATATCTGACCGTGTACGTAGCCTGTAATTAAGTTGTCTTTCTCTACGCGTTTGAAACATGAATAATTGTTGGAAAAATAAAGTCAATGTTTACTTTTCGGCTTTCGGCTGAGAAGAGTACTTGTGACGTCATGGTACCAAAAGTTTCAGTTTCCGATTTGAAGATACGTGTATTATTCCTGGGTGACATTCAGATAGATCAAACAGCTACTACTCCGCCCTACGTAAAGAAATATAATTTAAGTTAGTGTCATGTGGGATGATCGGTCAAGACTGAAAGAATCATTTCAAGTTTTACCGCCTCTTTCTGGACTTAAAAGGAAAATTGAGTGAAAAAGATTTTACATGGGATTTTCCTAAGCAGGTTTCTGAACAGTATTTCGAGATCTTTAAGTGCGATATAGTTGTTTTCTTACTGCTGTTTATGTATGGGAATTTCAGAAATTACGTTTTCAGTCGCAAATTTAAGTATATCTTTATTTAGTAGACGTTATTTATAATTGATTGGCGCCAGCCATGTGTTCTCGGATGAGTTACACCAGAGTTAGTAACTAGGTATCAATTTAGTTTCGCAACTGAACGAAAAGTTTCTGTTATACGCCGAACATAAATTCGTTACATTAGATTCTTAAGTGATATTGTCGAGTGGCGCGTTAAAAAAATTATATGGCAAAAATAAAACAATCCACTTCTTTAAGTTCATAACATGCAAAAATAAAATGAAAATATGATATCAGAAAAAAGTCTTTATAATTACCATTTCTTTGAATAGAAACTACTTAAAATTTCTTTCCAAAATAAATTAGAGATGAGGTCAGATTTTGAAACTAAGAATAAAATTGAATGAAGACATCATTAACTTTCATTTCACTTTGATACATCGGTAATTAAGGGCAACATAATGTTTAACCGGCTATTTTTTATTGAACTATTTGATAGTATTATATATTTTTAAATCCTTTAAGGCCTATTTTATGGTTTGCAAAATAATTTTTAAATCACTAAGTCATTGGAACGACACTTAGTTTGGATTTCGGGTTAAAATAAAAAGAATGAATAATGAAAAGGAGAAAAAGAACCGATTACGATCATAGTTTGATGATTAAATGATGTTTTTTAAAAAAAATATTATAATTGTAAACATACACTGTGCCCGCTAAAGTCCGTTGTCACCCCGATAGTTTCTGAACGGCCAGTGCTGCAGTCATAAAAGTGGGGTCTAGGTTTAGTAAAGTAGCCATGCGCTACTGAATGAAACCACCTACGGCGCCACCTGGTGCAAAACAGTGTAGTAGGAATTTCTATTCTGTTTTATTCTGTTTATAATAGTCGCGTGTAAACAATTTTTAATTTGAAGGAAATATTATTCATTGCGCTGTTTTTCAATTTGGCTAACAATTTAAAATAATACCCCTTTAAAAAAGTTGTAAAAAATGCCTCTCGAAATGCTGAAAATTTGAAATAAAACCTCAAAAAATTAGTCAAATTAAAAAAAATAAATGCAGTCTGCACAGCGGGCACTTTTAATATATAAAATGATCTAAAAATAATTAAATTCCCATGTATAGTTTTTGCTCTTATAAAACTTTTTTAATGGATCGATTTTGACCAACTTTAACATTAAATATTTCTTAAAATAATTCTTCGATTTAAATACTGTTTGCATCAGCGTATTTATCAAACATTTCTCTACAACACCACCGATTTTCATATTTTTGTATGCAAAGTTTTTCTTAATATTAAGGAAGAAACACTTTCGGTCACAAAAAACTCAAAACCGACGACTACGGCGGCGGCGGCGGCGGCGGCGGCGGCGGTGGCGGTGGCGGTGACAGCGTTAGTTACTTCTTTTTAGAATAAAGAGATTCATTTTTTCTATACAGAAAAATTTTATATGAGTTTTCTATATTAATAGAATATTTAGTGGCTGATTTCACTGGTCAAAAAAGTGAACTTTTGCTCAAACACAAGTCCGAAATTAGATGTGTTTTATTCATTTTTTCATGCTGATTCCGAATCTTGTTTTAGATTTTCCCCAGAACGCCCAGTTTTTGTGATATTTTTATATTCCGATTTATGCAGATTTTGCCTTTTAAGGCATAATGCATTGTCAGACTGTTTATTTTGTTTTATGTTATGATTACTGTCTAATTTGCTTTACAAATTTTTTTTTTATGAAATTATACTCAGATTTGACAGTTAAATATTGCGTCTAATTTGCATAGAGTAGAACTTCGATTATCCGAAATAATTGGGACCGATCATCTTTCGGAAAACCAAGAATGCTTCAATTTTAAGATTAAAGAGAAATATATGCAATATTTCTTATTTTGATAACAAGTGCTTAATAAAAAAAAAAGCAATAGCAAAATAGAAACAAGAATAAATTACCTGAATTTTAATTTTGAAATTAAGTACCTTCTCCATATTTAACAAGGGCTTGAAAAAATGGTTTGTTTGTCGCAGTTTCGATTGCCTTTGCTTTGAAAAACTATCGCGGAGTTTTTTAATTTTATTAGTTCACCAGCGTCACGCTCTTTCTGCTGCTCCAGCCATGCCAAACTTTTTGCAAAGCATTCAAAAGCTTCAGAATTGCTAATTTGTTCGATTTCTTCGTTCCACTCCGCAGCTTACGAGAGCTCAAGTTAAATTCAAAGGATCTCTAAGAAAGGGGATCGAAAATATTTATATGTACTCATAGTTCCGAAAGTACCTCTTGCATAAAAGGGATGTGATAATAAAAATAAAAAAAAGCTTTCAAAATAAATTTTGCACACAAGGAATGTAATAGTTAAAAATATATATATATATAAAATAAATAAATAAAAGCTTTAAAAATGAATTTCGGTTAACCGATATTTTCAGTTAAAAGAATTTTGGATAAAAGAGGTTCTACAGTACTTTTCTAATAAAATGTCTTCACTACCATTCATTTCTGCCATATGAGTAGGCTAATACGTTTGTAAATCAGTTTTTGTGCTGATTTCAAATCCCGCATACTTTTTCTTCTAGCAGGTGTAGTTTTTGAAAAAGTGAAAGTTAATTTTTTGGTCAAAAAATTCACAAAATGCTATTTATGCTATTTTGTGATGCACGCCAGCTAGTTAAGATAGATTCCACTACTTTATTAAATTGTTTTTTGATTATACCCATTGTTCATTATGTCACTCATAGGGAATCTGACAATGTTCACACTTTTCGCAATGAGGCACACACTACTAAACAGCGTTTGATATCAAATATTAGTCAATACTGTTCAAACGTAGCAATTTATTTTACTTTAAATCTATACATTGTTTAAGGAAAAGGATTGCAGATTTAACATCAGTTTAAAAATCTATTCCAGAAAACATCAGATAAACCCTGTGGTAATTACTTTAAAGTTGAAAGCAATTGAAAAACATGCAAGTCCATTGAAAAACATGCAAGTTAGGCTTAATAACTGAGAGTTAAATGTTAAGAAAACGTATATTGCGACATTTATCTGAGGCAAATAGTCCAGCTGTGATTGTCTAGAAAAGTTATTTCAATCTGTCATTTATTGTAACTAAAATTTAATAAAGTGGCAGAAAAAGCTGAAATTCACGTAACTTAAATATGCAAATTTTCAAAAACTGTACTACCTAGAGAAAAACAGAAAGCATGTTAGGAAGCAGCGCATACAACCAGTGTTGCCAGATTGGGGACTTTTTTTAATTCAGATTATTTGACCTCCACCACTTTTTTTTTAAATAGTATAATTCGCTAATTTTTAGAATTTTTAATCTACAGTATGACTTCAAAAATCGGGCATTCAGAAATCCGACAACTTCAAAAATCCGGCATCAAAACCATATTTTCCCTTCCCTTTTCTTTTACACTTTCAAGTTATGGGAGAAAAAAAAATAGCAATTATTTTTGAATTAATAACTTCAAGATGGAAAGTAAAAATGCGAAAAAAGAATATTTGACTTTTTTTTTTTTTTACATTTGTCCGAGGCGATTATCTTCTGAAATTTTTCTGGTAGCTGCGCTGTGGCTCAGCAACAGGACCGACAACTTTGGCGAATGCATGGCATACTATATGGCTGGAACGAATTTTCGGAAACGGCGACATTAATGATGAGGAAGAATTTTCCGGCTTTCAAATTTTCCGTGAAAAGGCTGCTATTTATGAGCTGATTGAACATACAATATCTGAAAATGCATTAAGTGTCGAAGAAAAGGGATACAGACGTTTAGCTAAACATTGACGAAAATGCATCAACAACAAACAATTTAACGCACAGCGAGATCGCTGATTCTGTGCTAAAAAGAACCGCCGATAATGCTAGTAGCAACTCAGAAGACGAGGATGAACAACCGGCAGAAGAAAAGGTGTCACTAGAAAAATGCAAAACTTTGACTGGATTTTTAATATGAGAAATAAGCCAATATTTCCGAAATAGACATTCTTCATTTGTAATTAAAAAAAAAAAAAAACTTGTTAATGAACGGCCAAAATAATTGAAGCAAACAAAGTTCACATCGATGTTTCCGAAATTGCAAGAGAAGAAATAAATTCACTCTGAATTAGATTTTTTTTTTCTATAGCATAGAAAATATCACATAAAGTAACTTTTTTTATATTCAATTTTCTCTTTTTCTTTCACAGTTATCACTTAATAATGAATTAACTATGGCTAAAAAAACCATAATGAATATAGTACTTTTGTTATTCATAGTTACTACTTTTGACATTCCTTCAAAAATCCGGCATAGTCTCGGTCAAGATGATGCCGGATTTTTGAAGTTATACTGTATTTTTAAATAGGTCGAATATTTCTATTTGAAAAAAGCGGTGACAATAACCAATCTGGGGGCAAAAAAGTCCCCACACTGGCAACACTGCATACAACAGATCGAGAGCCAGTTAATTTCAGTACTGTGACAGAACCACTCTTGTTCAGTGTTTTCAAACAAAATTAAGTGTCTTGAGGAAGAAATTTTGACAGTCCACTTTTTGTTAAATGTAAGACTGTCACTGCTGCATGAAAACTTAAGAGACGTTTTGTCTCTTTAAAGCTTTGAAATAACGGCAAAATGACGGTATTTCTTTGAAAAACAAAGTCAGTTTAAGGTGTAATGTGGAAAAAAGATTAAAGTGTTTTGAAAAAAAAAAAAAAAAAAAAAAAAAAAAACTCAAATTCTAATAAACATAGATGAAGAAATAAATGCAATCTATTCTTCTAGTTCTTTGAAAAAAATATATATATAATTATAATTTCTAACAAACTAATCTATTTGAGAATTTGGTCTAAGGTTAATTAGAATCTATTTTTAAAACTAAAAATCAAACTCGATGGAAAACATCATTAACTTTCAGTCCACTTTAATCTACAAAGACAATTAAGGGCAATATAATGCCGGTCCTAACTTTTTTATTAAAGGATAAGATAGATAGATTTTCTGAATTTCTGTAAAGTCTTAATTACGACTGAAACAATCAATCTAAGGCTACAGAAGCTTTAAAAGAATCTACCCAATTAAGATTTAGGGTGGAAATATTGTTTATGGAGTAATAAAATTACATGGAGTAATAAAATTTTGTTAAGTGATAGGTACTAATATCCTATTTTTATTTTTACAGAATAAATCTTAAAAGTAGTTTAGTAAATCTTTTTCTAACTCTTTAGAAATGAACAACAAAAAATCAAATTGAAAAAAAATAATTCATTACCATAGCATTCGTGGAAATGCGAAAAAAATCATTTAAAATAAAATCTTTTAGAGATACTGTTTTTCTTATCAAAATTCAGATTCATATTTCTTACATTTTTTCAAAATTTCTGTTAAATCTATTCTTTATTTTTATACAGGCGAAAATTACACGAGTGTTGTATAGTAAAAAAATATTTAAATCGTAGACAAAGAAAGCGAGTGTCTTAGGGGAAACGAACATTGTACATTTTTGAGGGAGTAAAGATGGTTATGCCATCTTTTGTGTTTGATAGAAAGTCTATGTCTACTCTAATAGACTACTCTCTACTTCTTGAAGAAATGAGAGAATTCAGCAGAATGTGGCGTGGCGGCGCGTAAGAAAGCCATCTGCTGTAAATGAATGATTTTGGTTAATGCCAGTCATATCTATATTATAAAGGACAAACATATCTGTGCGTAACGCATACGTCATTTTGCGAATGGCAACACTTTGAAATTTGAAATAAAATTTTGGTTTTGCAATTTTCTCTACTGCAAATTTTTAAACTTCTAAACATCGCAGATTTTAAATTTTTACACCGTCGTGTAAGGAAAAAAATACTGTCTTAAATGCAATTTATTTGAAAGCAGTATCTCAATTTATTTTTGAGATATTAATTTTTTTGTAGTTTTTAATACCATTTTTCTTATCGTGGCAACAAAAGTACCCTATTTCTATTGAAAGTCATTGAAAGTAAACGGAAAATAGTCGAAAATAGGAGATACTGTGTCTTTCTGTTACCATTTTTTTCATAAAAACTGAAAAAAAAGTTTAAATTAAAATATGGGATATGTCAAGAATATTGTCTGTTATTCCGTGATAATGACGTCATATGCATAGTTTTCTATAGACGAATTTTAAGTCTGGATTGAAAAGTGGTTTGCTTTAGCGGATGCAAATGACGTCATTTTATAAAAAAGCATGTATTTTAATTCTTAAACCGGAATTATGTTTTGTAGAAGTGCATCATTTTCAAAGCCCAACTGCTTTGAAATTCTTCACAGGTAAAAATGCTTCATTTTTTAAAATAATTTAATCGAAATCACACACTGATATAACGCAATGTTTTTCAAAAATTTACAGTGTCTTTATAGAAGAGAGGTGACATGCAAATAATAGCGATTTATATTACAGAAATTGATGATTCTCGACTGGATGCATTTGCTTCGCCAAATTAGACAAGCAAACAAATAATTCGTGGTTTAAAATAATATCATGTTCTTGAAGTTTTTGTCCAAATTTCTCTCGAATAATGAAATTTTAATACTATTCTTTAGGAGATTCTACTATAATTTTATCAAAATAACATAATTCGCTTAATTTAACTTTTCCTAATTTTATATAATCTATATATTTAAAACACAAGTGTGTTTTTTGGTCATCTGCCCTGATCTTTCTGCTGAAAAAAATTTACTATTATTTTTTTTAACTGAAAGCTATTCATTTGTAGATCACTAACTGTATTTTTTTTTCTTTTTTTTTTTAAATTGCCCCACTTTTATAATTTAATTTTAAAAGCATTTTATGAAATTTCTTTAAAATGGTGAAAATTAGATAGCTATTGCAGACAAGAGAGAAATAATGAGGTATTTTTATCTTTATTCGTGATATTTTCTGAAAAAAAAAATTCAAAATTGTCGATAAAAATTGTTGTATAGTGTTTAGTGTCGCAAAATACTTTAGGAGCAGAATATTATATTAAGGGCATAATAACGGAAAATGACATACTGCTTTTGAAAACACATATTTTTCCTCATAAATTTTCTTTATTGTTTTTCCTTCTGCATGTGTACTGATACTAAGTTTCATACACTAGGCGAAATGTTTATTTAAGTGAAAATGAAGTTATTAATAAAAGAAAACTATCATTTTCTTAGATAAAACTAAGCATTTTAACACAAATGCGCCTAAAAAACATAAATTACGGAAATTTTTACTCTCCGGAATCGCGATTAGAATCTGAAGTAAAAGGTGTGTCTGTTCACATAAAAGATGTTGCTGACAATCGTGACTTCAAGTTTTGAGTTAAAATTATTTTTAAATGATCAAACAAAATACATTTTTTTTAATAATGAATATGGATAGGAGAAGTACGTATGCAAATTTTGAGAAGGTGAAAATTTCTGTTTTTCATTCTGGAATACCAAGCATAAGATTCTCAGTTGATAACCACATCCTAATAACTTATCTTTAATATATTTTACTGATTAAGTATCTATATTATGAAGAACAAACGTGTATGTGCGTAAAACGTTGTTTGTGCGTACGTCATTTTGCGAATGGCAACACTTCACGATCAAATTTCCGTCTTGAAATTTTCGCTACTGCGATTTTATAATCTTCTGACCATCGTACATTTTCAATTTTCGTCGCATAGGGAAAAAATTTACTTTCAAATTCAATTTGTTTAAAAACTGTATCTTAATTGACTGATGTATTATATTTTCTAAGATAATTTTTAAGCATTTTTTTTTTTTTTTTTTTTTTTTTTTTTTTTTTTTTAAGTTTATCTTATCAAGTGCCGGTTTCAATACATAATAATAATGAACATTTGCGCATAAAGAAACAAGCATTTTTCAGCATTTGTTTCTGACTAATTTTGCATAACGAAATTAATATTTCCTTTATAAACAAATGAAAGAATAATATTAAAAAAACCCACCAAATTAACATATTTGTGAAAGACAAATTAACGAAATTAATACTTCTTTTATAAACAAATAAAAGAATAATATTGTAAAAACACCAATCCAACATATTTGTAATCGTACAGTTTAAATTTTTAGATCACCAAATAGGATTTTTTTTTTTTCAAATGGAATTTGTTTGCAAAGTTCATCTCAGTTTACTGATTGTCTATGGTTTTAAAAACAATTTGAAAGCATGAAATATTTTTCTATTTATCTATATCGCGCGGAGCTCGATTACGAAAGATTAATCCGTTTGCCCTTAAAACAAAATAAAGAGTTCATGATTTTCTTACGGCTAATATCCATTAAAAAAAACTTCCCTATGAATAAATAAATAAAATAATATAAATAAAGCAGAAATTTAACAGACATGTAGAAGCTCTGAAATTATCAGAATATAAAAGGATGCCATAAGTAGCAAAATCTTGGTCAAATAACTCTTAGCATGCAATAATAAGAAAATATAGCTTTTGATAAATCGCAAAAATTTATTTGGTTGTATAATCTGTATTTTCCATATGAAAAATGCTTTTTTAATGTAAGTGGGAAATCTAAAAAAATTATTGCATATAAAAAATTATTAGTTTAAAAAAAATGTATTTACCTATATTATTTAACCCGGGAAGCCCGGGTACGATCCCCTAGTTTTTATAATAGAATTTTAGGAATAATAATTAACACTCGGAAACACCCTCACACTATACTATAGCAGCATTGGATCAATGCAAAAACAAAGGTAATTCTTTGAGAAAACACCGCTAAAGATTATTATAAACAAACCAGCTATGAATGATGAGGATCATAAACGAAAGACCATTGAATAGCTATCGTCTAACTATAAACTATAAACATTTTATTCTCCTGACGTTTCAATTACTTCTAATTACAGTAACACAATAGATTTTGACTCTTGGAATTCAAACTTTAAGGGAAAGAACGATAATACTTCAAAATGTTATCAAAAAAATAATACGATCAGCTGCTCTGAAAATTGCAATTTATATACAGTCGGACCTCTATTTAACGAACCTCTATTTTGCGAATTTCTCTATTTTGCGAAATTTTCCTTGGAACCAAGAACATTTTGCTAATTTCTTCGTAAAGTAACCTCCAAATAGCGAAGTGCATTCACAATTTAACGAACTTTTTCTTGTGATCAATTTTTTTTTTTCTCCCCATTTCTCAAAATATTTCTAGACATTTCAAACTTAATTTTCCTTTTAACACATTTTATGATGTTCAATGGCCTTGAACTGGTTTTACAGGCGCCTTCTTTGTCAGCAGTTACAATTCGGTAAGTACGGAGGACGAAGACGATAATCTCTTAAAGTAACTTTTAAAAATGTGGATACAGTGAGAAAAAAAAGAAGAAATTAACCATGATGTGCTGATTGATGATTGTATTTTACTTAATTCTGAAACTGAGAACTCGGAAACACTATCCGAATTGGATATTTTCGACAGTGTGAAATATAAAATCAATACAGCAATGAATTGCGATGAAGACGAATATGATAATGATAGAAATGATCATTATGCGGGAATTAACAAAACTTCGTATGATGAAATGCTAAAATCATTTGAAACAATCCGACGCGGATTATAGTTAGTAGAAAATACGCATGAAGGGGTTTTTGGTGCATTGCAAAGATGCGAGACGTATTATGGGAGAAAGGACTTAAAAAAAAAAAAAAAAAAAACTTATTATAAACTAAAATTAACAGTTTTTTTTTCAGAAATTAAATTTAAGGACGCATATGCTAATGTATGGTTAAAAGTATTTGGTATAATAATAATAAATACGATAATGTCATTAAAATTCGTTAATTTTAATGTAAAACTATTTACTTTAAACAGAAAATACAGTATATTCCCGGATAATGTTTTGTTTTCCTTACAGATTTCGAAGATTTAAGCACATAGAAAAAATGAATTGATGATGGATATTGGTGTCTAAAATAAATAAAACAAATCGATATAATTTATTTAAAAAATGTTATTAATTACTTTTAGTAAAAATATTTAGTGTTTATGAATTTAAAATCTGTTTTACGTAGTTTAAAGTATTTTAAAAGGTGAATCTCTATTTAACGAATTTTCCATATAACGAACTTTTTTTCGTGATTTAGCGACTTCGTTAAATAGAGGTTCGACTGTATATCTTCCCTATATATATAAAATCCTAATGAATCGAACTGAAACAAATTTATGTAACGATTCTATGAAACGACTGATTAAACAACTGATTATGTTTCACTGCAATTTTTCCTAAAATATGGAATACTTTGCGATGAAATTAACACCAAAAATCCGTATTGATCCACATATCTCAAAACTGGTATTAAAATTTTAAAATTACAATTAGTTTTAGAAATATTAATTTTTTCTTATTTTACATACATTTTTTCTAATGATGGCAACTCAAATTTTAATCATAACAGATATTTTTTTTTTCCTATTTTAGAAAAGGCTATTTTAAATTAATTTGGCGACGAGTTTGGCCTCCCTTAAATGTATGCTAAGAAATGCATTATGTTACTTTTATTCAGAATTCAATTTGTATTTCATTATCATTTTATTTAATACAAAACTTTCACTTAAAAATGAAACCTTTAAAATAAATGGCTTTTATTTCATTCTATTTTTTAAACGAAACGAAAAGAAAAATATTAGACACAGACGTCAGATATGCAACGGGGTACCTATTTGGCGACAAAATGGCGTTATTTTGATTGACATGGTAACCCGGCTATTGTAGCTTATTTATTTGAATTTATTTTCTTTTTATTTACAAAAAATGTTATAAATTGTTTTGTTCTATAGTTACTAATCATTTTTTTTATTTATTGTTATTCCATTTTTAAAATAACAGAAAATAATTTAAAAATACATATGTAACAGGTATTTGAAAACGAGATTTTCGCCAAATTGTCGTAAAAAAAAAAAAAAAAAAAAAAAAAAAAAAAAAAAAAAAATCACGCCAAACCCGGTTTGTATGTGGCAATGCAACAAACATTGAGATTTAATTTCCATTTCAAAGCAACGTTTTAATGTCATTACTTCTCCCGCCGACCAATTTCGCCAAATTATACAAATTGACATATTTCTTTATTTTAAGTAACAAAAGAACAAATAAATTAGTATAACATTAATAAAAATACAAATTAAACGTCGAAATAAAAATCACTTGGTGGCGTGAACATGTGTAACTTCCTTAAAGTCAAGTGAATGTGACATTTGCGATCAACCATTATTAGCATTTAATCTTATAGTTTGGCGATAGATTTTTGGTCGATGGGATAACCAAGTAACACCGTTTTAATTTACCACTCGAAAAATAAAAAAAAAATGCTATTGGCGAGATTTTCACCCTGCTAACATAAAAGTACCAGGAATTCTTTGTGATCATGGCAACTTTTATGTAGTTTTATTTGAAAACATAATTTTGATTCTTTAATCAAAATGGAAACCTTTCTTATGAAAAGCGAAGGAATCAGCCCGTTGTTTATGGCAGTTACATGACTTGGACTATTATAATCTAAACGCAATAATGGGGATAAAATAATATTCGGCGACTTATCACACCTGTGGTTGGCTAACATTAAAGTACCAAAATGGCCGCCTGGAATATAAAAAGCGAAGGGATCCGCCTGGAGCTTTTGATGATAGTCACATGACTTAGGCTATAATTATAGAGATTGTTTTCAATTTTAAAAACAGCGCAAAGAATAATATTTCCTAACGATTAAAAATTTAAAAATTTATTTTCACGTGACTATTGAAACAGAAAAAAAAACCCCTTTAAAATTACTATTAAATGAGTACGTGTTAAAGGCAGGAAAATATTGAAAATTATGTCCTGAAAATTGTATTTACACGTGAATATTAAAAGGAAAAGGAAACTTTAAAATAATAAATACATTAATATGCCTTTAATCCTTTCACGACAAGGCACTTCTATTCGTAAAATCTTGAAATCAGTTAATGGCACCAGAATTTACAAACAAATTTCGAAATACAAAAATGCTTTTGTTCACTTACTTAATAAAAGTGAAATTTTCATCCCAATATTCTGATGCTAATGTGGCATTCAAGAATTAAAATTAAGTGGTCCAAAAATGAACCACCGCCCTTGAAGGGGTTAAAGCAGCAAATTTTAGTAATTGTGTTATGTGAATCGTTTTATAACGCTGTTAAAAAATACCGAGAGACAAAGACTCTGTTTACTTAATTCATTTTATTTTACCTTCTTTTCAAATGTTTAACTGATCTTCTTTATCCAAACACGAAAACAACCATTGGATATCTTAACAGCAACTGATTCTACCTTAAATTTTTGCAATCAAAGGGAATTGAATGGAAACCCGTTTACAGGGAGATCGCTACAAGTTTTTTAAGTATAATTCAATCTTCTCTAATCTTTTTAAAACCGATCAGATTAGCGTGCTTTTAGATTCTACTGTGTCTGAACAGAGGTTGGCGAGCGTAGCTTGCAGGGGGCACAGCCCCTAATATATATATATATATATATATATATATATATATTAATTTTCAGAGCAGCTGAAAATAATAACTATAAACATATTTTTGGGGATCTCTAAACCCTAAACACTGTTAAATCCCTCGAAAGCCGGAAGTCGAAAAAATTTCGAATGCTATACTTTTTTCGATTGAAGATAGAAGAAAGTAATAAAACCCAATTTAAAGGTTTCTTTAGTATTGTAATATTAGTACAATTTTGTGTATGCAGATTAAATTTTCATGTTACACTGTTTTACAAAATAAAACTTTTCTTTCAGTTTTCTATAAACGATATGTTTTATACTAATTTGGAGTCAAAGAATATGAATTAAACATCAAAATTTTAATCTTAGATCTCCGTGTTAAAAATACAGATGCACGAAATTTAGATTTTTTTCTAAAAATATGTACTTTTAAATTAATATTTAAAAAATATATGAAAGTAAACTATAATTATTTAGAGAAGCCGATTTCTAGAAGTTTCAAATATGTGAATCTAAATTACAGCTCATTCGATAAGTTCTTTTAAGTTATGTTTAAAACTTTAATGCTCTAATGCATTTGTGAGCTGACAAGATCAACCCATTCAGAAGCAAAATCTCTTACACGCATTCTATTCAGTTAGAATCATTGTTTTTATCACCGTTCTTAATTGTACTTTGACAATATTTGCAAGAGAAATATACAAAAAAGAAAATATTTCTAAAATGTAGTGGTACGAATATACACTGGTCCTCAGAATTGAAGGATAATGAGAAAAAGTATGCTCACTAAGTTAATGTTGCAACTAATGGACAATGCTGAGATTATTTATTTCAATTAAATACTATTGAAAACATAATTGCACCTCCGCGCATACGTTAGCGTCGGAAGTATGCAAATTTGTTAATTGACAATGTGATGCGCAATAGACGTATGTTGGAATTCTGGTCTGTAGTGTTGTTTAAGGTGAATGCAATGTCTGAGAGTGATCAGTATTAACCCGTTATTAGTCGCGCGTTGGTCTTTTCCCTGCCAAAATTCGTATATCTTCCTAAAACCCATCTCCCCTTAAAGTTACAATGGTGGAATGCCGCATAGCTGACCTTCACTGTTCGACCTTCTGTTTACAGAAATTACAAGTCATTCCTGCGTTTTGTCAGGATTTTATAGCATTTTAAAGTTAAATTCGGTCTGAATGACCGGCGTGCGATCACCAGCGTTAGTTATTTTTTTTCTCCCTACCCATTCTTGATTCCCATCCCCCCGAATTTCCTGGAAGGCGGAAGAAGGGTTCGCGGAGTCTCTTCCGTTTGCTCTCTCTCTCTTTTTCTCTTTCTGATATTTTTCTCATAGACTATTTGATTATTTTAACAATGTCTCGTAAACAGTTTTTAACTATTCAAGAAGCTCTAAAACTTTTTGGTAATTTAGAAGAGGATTACATTAGTGATGAAGCCAGTTCACCAGAGGAAGATAATAATTTAATTCTAAACGAAGATGAGGAAACTGATAATGAAGAATCAGAAAGTTTGCTATCTTCATGTTTTTAATATTTTGCTATGTATTGTAAGAAAAAGGTTTTAGTGAATTATTCAGAGCATGAATTGATATGCACAAATGTATATTTATTTTAATTAAATGAAGCGGTACAATCAAAATGAACCTTTTGTCAGTTCGGTTCTTTAAAATTATTTATCCGTAAGTGGGTTTAAAATCAACAGTGAAAATTTATACAAATAAAATATTTAATTTTAATAAATTATTATTTATTATTTACTTCATATATACGAAGCTCGTACCCAGAAGGGTGAAAAAAGAACGCTGCCCCACCGTGAGATAACTCCGTATATTTTCATTTGTTTCATTTATTTTCATGCATTTATTTTCATTTGGTTCATTTATTTTCATTTGAGAAAAAGTATTGAATTATGAAATCTCTAAAGTTGCACACATAAAAACGACTCAACGAAAAAAAAAAAAAAAAAAAAAGAAAGAAAGAAAAGAAAAGTAGCTACTGCTGTTACATTACTAATTTCAAATTAGTAGTTATTTTATCTCCGTTTTTTATTATATGTATAGATAGATATGGTAAGAAAAATATATTAAAAATGTATTTTTTTCAATTTCAATTAACTCCTAGTGCCGGACCACTGTTAAAACCAACCTGTCCTTTCAAAAAATATGAATTACGATTTCAAATTTATAACTGAAATATTGTTTTAATTTGTTATCCATTGTATCTTTACGAATTCAGTCAGTTTATATAACAATTTTTATCATTTTTACAAATTTTGCAAAAAAAAAAAAAAAAAAACAGTGGATATTTATAGAAATAAAATATAGGATTTTATTAAATTATTACTTATTATTTACTTCATATATACGAAGTTCATACCCAGAAGGATGAAAAAAGAACGATGCTTCACCCTGAAATATGTCCGTATATTTTCATGCATATATTATCAGTTGGTTCATATATTTTCACTTGAGAAAAAGTATTGAATTATCAAATCTCTAAAGTTGCACACACAAAAACGACTCAATGGAAAGAAAAAAAAATAATAAAATAAAAAGTAGCTACTGTTGTTATATTAATAATTTCAAATTAGTAGTTATTTTATCTCATTTTTTTTATTATTTGTATAGATATGGTAAGAAAAATATATTAGAAATGCATTTTTTCAACTTTAATTAGCTCCTAGTGCCGAACCACCGTTAAAACCAACCTGACTGTGCTGCTGTCCTTTCGAAAAATATGTATCACGATTTCAAATTTATAACTGAAAATTTGTTTAAGTTTATTATTCATTGAATCTTTACAAATTTTGTCAGTTTTTATAATAGTTTTTATCATTTTTACAAATTTTGAGGAAAAAAAAAGTTATTAAACATTTATTTAAATGTTAAACAAATATATACGTAACGTAAATGCGTGCTAATTGCTATAACGTTTATCTTATCGAATTCGAGCGATATTTCCCCCTTATTTTCGCCGTTTTCGTTCTTCCAGTAACACTGGCAATTTTCCTCTGTTTTTTCGGCCAAACGGAACGGCGGCAAATAGACCGAGCGCGACTACTAGCGTTCTAAAAAAAGACGCGACTACTCTCGGGTTAATTAGTTATGGCTCATACGCATCATTGAAGTGAAGGTCAAAAGTGACGAATAATTGGTAGAATCGAGGGAGGTCAAACACCAATGGAGGTCGTCCAAGATTTGAATATCTCTTAAAGTGCCACATCAAGAACTATTTATTTTCTACTTAATCTAAACATTCATTTAAAAATTAAAACTAGCATCGGTGGGTTCAATGTATCTAATTCTATAAATAATAATCAACATATTTTACGGAACAAAACATACATTTAAGGACAAAAACGTAACATAAAAACCTATCAACTGACATTCGACACGTTACATCTAAAGCATTCTAAGATCAACAAAAGATTACTTCCTTTCAGTTCAGAAGTAGACAGTTCTAATAGAGCATGCGCTAGTTAACTAGCTGTTTAGAGAATTAGCCGGAACATCCCGCCCGGCGTTGGACAGTTGTCCAACATCATCATAAAATGGCAAAGGTACTACTCTGGTGATATTTCGACGTAACATACCTGTAGAGGTCTTAATATCAATTACACGGACATCCCCATCATCACCTTTATACGTTTTCACAATTCGAGCTAGTTTCCAGTCTATTAACTTGTCATTTCCTTACTTCAATAACATAAGTTGTCCAACTTTAAGATTTTGCGAGGACTTTTTCCATTTACTGCGGATTTGCAGCTCGTTTAAGTATTCTCGGCTCCAGCGTTGCCAGATTTGCATTTTTAATCTTTGAACTAGTGTCCACCTAGAAGAAAAAGGTAAAGAGTCTAAAATAGCATTGTTTTAAGGAATATTCAAAAGAGGACCTCCAATGAGGATGCGACCAGGTGTCAGTGGTTGGTCATTAACATCTGCAGACAACGGGGTCAACGGATGTGAATTCATAACTGCCTCAATTTGCGTCACAAGTGTTGTTAGCTCTTCAAAATTTAAGATAGAGGATTTAGTTATTTTCGAGAGGATTCGATTCATGGTTTTTATATTCGATTCCCATAATCCGCCGAAATGTGGGGAAGCAGGGGGTATGAAATTCCATTGAATGAATTCGTTCTTCATCACTAAATCGCTGAATTTCTTCCGAAGTACAAATTTCATAGAAGGATTTCAAATGAGAACAAGTACCCTTAAACTTTGTGACATTATCAGTTCATATGACACAAAGTTTAGATCTTCGAGCAATGAATCTTCTCAAACAGGCAAAAAATGCTTCTGTGGTCAAGTCTGAAACAACTTCTAGATGAACGGTTTTGGTAGAAAAACAAATAAACAGCGGAATGTATGACTTTAGGGTTATCTTTGAACGTTTTAAATTAGGTTTTGTTATAATAGGACCTGCTAGATCAACGTCTGTTTTCTCAAACGGTCTAGATGGTACAATTCTATCACGCGGCAAGTCATCCATCAATTGTTGAAGAGTTTGATGTTTTGTTCGAAGAAAGGTCACACACCTATTTATAATTTTCTTTATTTGACTTTGACCATATGGTATCCAATAAAATTCTCTTAATAAAGATAGAGTTGTCTGAGTACCTGATTGTAGGAATTTTTTATGTTAATAATCAATTAAGAATTCAGTAAAATAGTGATACTTTGGTAAAAGTATTTGATGTTTCTGCGATTCTGATAAATTAGAAAATTTCAGTCTTCCACCGACCCTTATCAGTTCATCTGCATATAGAAAAACATTTAAGTTTCAGATCGTACTGTTGATTGGGAGAGGACTTCTTTCCTTTAAACATCGAATTTCAGCTTGAAATGCAGAATTTTGAACAATCTTTATCAGTTTCTTGGTCGCATTCTGTAACTCAGAAATATCTAAATAATCATATTTTCTAATTCCTGATTTCAATTTAAAGTTCTGCAGAAATCTTAAATACCATGCAGCAATTCTTATTAACTTCATAAAAGAAGAATATCGATTAATCAAATAAACGTTTAACTGAATTTCATTTACAATAGTTGATTTTATAACAAGATTTTCTTTAGTTCTAACAGATCTTTAACTTCAGAAATATCTAATTTATCGAATGTATTGTCCAATTTTGGCCAAAGAGATTTGTCTGGATTTAACCACTAGGGACCTTCCCATCAAAGATGGTTATTTTTCAACTCTGAAACTTTCAAACCTCTAATAACTAGATCGGCAGGATTATCTTTTCCAGGACAGTGAAACCAATTTAATGGATCAGTAAGATTTCTGATTTCCTTTATCCGGTTTCTGACAAACATTTTAAATCTTTCTAGCTCACCTCTAATCCAAAAGAAAGTAATAGTAGAGTCAGTCCAAAAGAAGCAATTTGTAAGAAAGGCTAATTCTTTAGAAATTTTATTGCAAAGTCTAGCAGACAAAAGGGCTCCTAAAAGTTCAAGCCGTGGTATTGAGATAGTTTTTAATGGGGCGACTCGACTTTTTGCTGCCACAAAACTGGTAACAATGTTCTTATTCTTTAGCACTGCTCTAAGATACACTACCGTACCATATGCCTTCTTTGAAGCATCTGAAAAACTATGTAACTCAAAATAATCAACTTCATCCAGGGCAATATCGTCCAAATAATATCTGGGAATGCTAATACAATTTAGTTCTTTTATTTCTTCAAACCATTCATTCCACAAATTCTCTAGATGTTTGGGTAGGTTTTCATCCCAATCAAGTCCTAAACACCAAATTTATTGAATTAAACATTTAATTCTAATAGTATAAGGGCTTATAAAACCAATTGGGTCAAACATGCGACCAACAATTTGCAATAAATAATGTTTAGTACTAAGTTTATTCGAATGGAAATTTTCTAGATTTTGAGTCGTAAATGAAAACATGTCACTATTTGGTTCCCAAGCAACCCCTAAAACCTTTGAAGGTATTAAATGCTGATTAGTGAGAATTACTTTATCAGAAATGTCATCAACATGTAAACCATATTCTTTCCATTTCTCACGTAATTCAAGCGAGTTGGTCTTCCATTTTCTCAAAGTCATACTAGCTTCTTGAAATATTTCGTAGGCAATTCTAACTTTAGTGGTAGACTTGTCTTCACGAATTACTGCTCTGTGGGGTAAAATGTGGTTACATCAGATGTATTGTCAACAATTTCGATAATATTCTCTGCCAAATAATTATCTAAAATAGCTTTATATTCTGAGAATAACAAAGGGATATTTCCAAAGCTTGGTCTCAGTTTCAAATATCTTCTGTGTGCGACTTCGCGATTGTTATTAAGAGACATTTTTAAATTTGCCTTCCATGGAAATTTTACTTTGTATCCTTAAAAACAATGCTAGACTGAAAATCAGCCATAATGTCATCGTCCACATTACTAGCATTTTGAGTTTCGGCTACAATTCCTAAACTTTCCAACTGCCAAAAAATTCTGATTTGATCGGATAAATCTTTTTCTTCAACTATAATTTTCATAATGAACAATTCATTGGTTGACCCCGTATAAAACTGTAAGCACCAGCCAAAAAGATTTTCAGTAGCTACGAGATTATTCTTTATTCTTTTGATTCTGCCAATTACAATATTATAATAATTATCAGTGCCGACTAAAACTGCAATTTGTTTCTAGTACATTCATAACTATCAGCTAGTTGTAAACCTTTTAATTTATTATACGTTTTCCTAATATATTTATCAGGAGTGGGTAAGCAAGCAGCGGAAATTTGATCTGTTTCCAGAGCTTCAACTTCAGTGTGTAAAGAGGGATGTTGTCTATTTACCAGTTTTTCCTTTACTACGTTATACGTTTTCTCAGTTGCCTTTTCGGCTCCAAAAGCATAAACAGATAAAGTTTCTTTTCTAATAACCGGGAATTGTAACTTCTGCGAAATGTCGCGAATTATAAATGTTCTCATACCACCATTATCTAATAAAACACGAACTGGTTCATTATTATTATTTTTAGGATCTTTTATTATGACAGAACAAGTCTGCAAAAATATGTTGCAATGCGTGTTTTCATTCTGTGCATTATTAGTGGAATTGTTACCACAATGGGAAATAGATACAATATTTTTATTAACATTTATTTTGGAATCATTTTCAGATTGAAAGCAAATAGCCCTATTATGTTTCTTACCGCAAATATCGCCCATTTTTGTATTTTCACTGTCTTTAATTCTGTGTTTACACTGTAAGCATAAAAAGCATCTTCCCTGCTTTTTTAGTATTTCTTTCATCTGATCTATGGTTAAAGAACTACAAGCTTCACTATTTTGATCAACACTATTATAAAATAAACACGAATTCTTATTTACTGAAATCATTAATTCAGTAGCTGGAACACTATTTTGCTGGAACACTTATATCATTTAGGATTAAATTGATATCGCGGCTTATATTTCAATTGTTTATCAGTAAATTTTGATCTATATTCAAATTTATTATCATTGGAAAATGATTTCTTAGCATCTAAATCATGTGTAGTTGATACCCTTTCTCTACTTTCAACTTCATTTTTAAGAACTCATAAGTTTATCTATATTCCACATTTCTCCGTCCGTCTTTTAGATTTCTATTAAAATCTAATGTCAAATCGGGGGGGGGGGGGGGGTATTAACTTCAGTAATATTGTGCAAAGTAACCCACTGTATTTATCAGGTTTTACACCTAACGACTCTAAGTTTCGAATTTGCACTAGACATTTATCATACAAATTTCTTAATCCACCAGTGTCACAAGTACATTTCAAACCTTCCATATTTAATAAATTGTTTAAGTGACCGTGTTCGAGCATGTCATGTCTACCATGCCTTTCTTTCAAAAGCGATACGGCCGCCACATAATTATTTTCAGTTAATCTAAAACCACTGATCCTGTTTCCAGCCGCTCCTGAAACCAAACTTTTCAAATACGTAATTTTTTCGATTTCTGTTAGACTTAGGTTTTTATCTATCACTAATTCAAACTGGTTCCAAAATTCTAAAAAATTGTCTTGTTTTCCAAAAAATCGGTTTATTTGTAGCTTTGGTAATTTTACTCTTTTCAGTTCCGTAGCAGCATGACATGTTCGCACCGAATCAATGTTATTACTATGAGTAATATCTGAATTAGAATTGAAACTTTTAATTTTAAAGTTTAATTTATTTCTGTAAGTTAATATTTTCTGGTCATATACATCAATATTCAGGATTTCATTTTCGACATTTTTGCATTTATTAGGCTTAAAATGTTATTATCATGATCCTTAATTGTCTTACGTTTAATTTATCGACTAATTCTTCTAAATTTTCTAAAGAATATCCATTACTAGCTAAATACTGTTAAATTTCTTCGAATAATTTATTTAATAGAATTCGATGCGTATCACGCATTTTTCGTTTTTTATTTTCATTCATTTTCAAGAAATAAAATAATAACAAAAATCAACACTCACCAGTTCCAAACCGAAACAAAACAAAAATATTGTGCAATAGCAATAATATTTTTCTCATCTGGACTTATCGGCGCGATGCACCACAAAATATTCCATTTCTTTTCTACTTAATTTAAACATATATATATATATATATATATTACTTTTATATAGAATTGCTCAATAGTATGACTCTTATGGCATAGATGCCAACATCTCTTAATTATTCCGGAGTCTGATCCAAGATGAACACGTTTTCAACCGGAAATTTTATTTAATCAAAAATTTCAACATGGAATGAGTAATGTATCTCATTGAAACAAGATACATTTTCTGATATATATTTTCCGGTTTGAAAATGCAAATTTTGCAACAAACTCCGGAATAATTAAGAGATGTTGGCATCTATGCTTATGGCTACCTCTTCGACATGTATGGGATTCGTATGATATACTTGACTACCATTTTAGCTGGTTATTTATTCAAAATATTTAGCCTATTACCGTATAGTAATCTTAGCTTTATTTATTTTCAGATTTTCTGGAATTATGAAAGGCGAATATCACAACTGAAATGTAGTTGTAGATATTTTGAATACAAAACGCGATAAATTGTTAAAACTGATAAAACATGTCCTTGTGTACATCACTTATTAGTGAGATAATATTTTTGCTTGTTTTTAGCCTTGTAAATGATAGCATGTTTACAAGTCAATGATTACAAGTACAAATGATGGTAAGTCTTGTAAATGATGGATTTCTGGACAGCTGAAGGACGCTATTACTATTGAAAGTTTTGACATTTCTTTTATAAAATGTAATTTTCGTAATATCCACTTAACTTATACAGTAAAAACAACTTTCCCTGCTTATTCTAAAATGATCTCCAAATGCAATATCGCAATCATTTTTTAAATCTACCCTATATATATAAAATCCTAATGAAACGACTGAATTGAAAAGAATTTATGTAACGATTCTAAGAAACGACTGATTAAACAACTGATTATGTTTCACGGCGATTTCTCCTGAAATTTGGAATACTTTGCGTTGAAACTAACACTAAAAATCCGTATTGATCCACAGATCTCAAAACTGGTATTATAATTTTTTAATTCGAATTAGTATTCGAAATATTAATTTTTTTCTAATTTTATATACTTTTCTCTAATGATGGCAACTCAAATTTCAATCATAACAGATTTTTTTTTTTCAAATTTCACAAAACTTTATAAATTTAAATTAATTTAGCTACCAGTTTGGCCTCCCTTAAATCTCCTTAGAAAATGCTTTTTTTTTTTCATTTCGTTATCATCTTATTTAATACAAAACATTCCTTTAAAACTGAAACATTTAAAATCAATGGCTTTCGTTTCTTTCCCTTTTTTTTTTTTTTTTTGAGCGAAACGAAAAGAAAAAATGTTAGGCTCAGATGTCATATACGCACCGGGGTACCTAATTAGCGCCAAAATGGCGTTATTTTGCCTGACATGGTAACCCAGCTATTGTTGCTTATTCATTAATAAATTTTTATTTACATTTATTTTCTTTTTATTTAAAAAGAAAGTTACAAATTCCTTTGTTCTATAGTTATTAATTATTTTGTTTTATTTATAGATATTTCAGTTTAAAAATAATAGAAAATAATTTAAAACAATAGAAAACAAATTTAAAATAAATAATGTAACTGGTATCCGAAATTGAGGTTTTCGCCAAATTGTCGTAAAAAATATCACGCCAAATCCGGTGCTTATGTGACATCTGTGTTAAATATTAAGTAATGCAAGAAATCATGACATATAATTTAAAATTCAAAGCAAATGACCAATATCGCCAGATTATATAAATCGCCAAATTATACAAGTTGACGTAATTTTTATTTTAAATAACGAAAGAACAAATAAATCAGTATAAAAATACAAATACAAATAAAGCGTCCGAATAAAAATCACTTGATGGCGTAAACACATGTAACTTCATTACAGTCAAGCGAATGTGACATTTACGATCAACCATTATAGGCATTTAATCTTATAGTCTGGCGATAGATTTTTGGTCAATGGGACAACCAAGTAGTACCTTCGTTTTAATTTACCGCTCGAAAAAAAAAAATTAACTTACGAGTTTAAAAAAAAATGGTACGTTTTCGTTATACGGACACCATTGTCTATAATCGTAATTGTTGGCGCAAAATGAAAATCACGTGAATTGAAACATTTGAAAAATAAAGGAAAGAACACTGTCGATAGTAAAGAGAGCCTTTTAAAAATATAGTATTTGGAAACTACATACTTTTACGAACTATTTTACTAAATCACAAATATATACTTAAAATAAGTGAACAAATAACTGTTATACAGTAAAGTATAGCAAATAATAGCAAATCACAATGTTTCGCATGGTTTACAATAAAAATCCGGTACTACTTAGTTATCCCGTCGAACAATTTCGCCAAATTTTGTAAATCGCCAAACCACTCGCCAAATTAACAAATTTACATAATTTTTATTTTAAATAACGAAAGAACAAATAAATTAGTATAACATTAATAAAAATACAAATAAACCGTCGAAATAAAAATCACTTGATGACGTAAACACGTGTAACTTGCTAAAAGTCAAGTGAATGTGACATTTACGATAAATCATTATTGGCATTTGATCTTATAGTTTGGCGATAGATTTTTGGTCAACGGGATAACTAAGTAGTACCAAAAATCCTTTTCACAATCAGGGTTGAAATAATTGGCGCATTAGCATAAATTTCGGCATGATGTCCGTATAAAGGAAAAGTACCAAAAAAAGCTTTTGGCGAGATTTGAGCACGGCTAACATAAAAGTACCAAGAATTATTTGCGATCATGGCAACTTTTATGTAGTTTTATTCGAAAAAATAACTTTGATTCTTAAATCAAAATGGAAACCTTTCTTATGAAAAGCGAAGGAACTGTTGATGATAGTCACATGACGTAGGCTATTATTATAGAAATAGTTTTCAATTCTAAAAACAGCGCAAAGAATAATATTTCCTAACGATTACAAATTTATTTTCACATGACTATTAAAAACAGAAAAAAAAACATTATTAAATGAGTACGTGTTAAAAGCAGGAAAATATTGAAAATTACGTCTTGAAAATTGTATTTACACGTGTGATATTAAAAGAGAAAGGAAGCTTTAAAATAATTAATACATTAATATGCGTTTAGCCCTTTCAGGCGCAAGGTACTTCTATTCGTAAAATGTTGAAATCAGTGAATGGCACCGGAATTTACAAACAAATTTCGAAATACGAAAATGCTTTAGTTCACTTATTTAACCAAAAAAAATAAAAATTCATTCCAATATTCTGGTGCCAGTGTGGCATTTAAGAATTAAAATTATGTGGTCCAAAAATGAACCACCGCCCTTGAAGGGCTTAAAGCAGTAAATTGCAGTAATTGTAGTAAATTGTATTATATCAATCGTTTTATAACGCTGTTAAAAAATACCGGTCAGCAAATACTCTGTTTACTTAATTCATTTTATTTTAGCTTCTTTTCAAATGTTTAACTGATCTTCTTTAATCAAACACGAAAACAACCATTGGATGTCTTAACAGCAACTGTTTCGGCCTTAAATTTTCGCAATCAAAGGGAATTGAATGAAACCCGTTTACAGGGAAATCGTTATAGGTTTTTTCATTATAATTCAGTCTTCTCTAATCTTTTAAAAAACGATCAAATTAGCGTGATTTTAGATACTACGGTGTCTGAACGCGGGTTGGCGAGCCTAGCTTGCAGGGGGCAGAGCCCCCTAGTGTGAAAATAAATACATAATTTCACCCCGAAAATCAAAATTCCTTTTCAGTGTAGTGCGACACATTCAGTCAGATCTCACTTCTCTAATTTAATCTTGGAAATCTATTGAAAATTATTTTTTTAGATCTATTTTAATAAAACCTTTTTGACGTTTTCGTTAGTGTCGTGGAAGAAAAATAATGTTTCCTACAAAATCCAATGATCATCCTTCACCCTTCAGGCTTTTTAACCATTTGAAAAGAGATGGGATATAATATGTCCCATCTAATTTAAATTCACAAACGACATAATGACACCGCATTGTTTGAAGTAAATTTTGATTTCTATAACTATACGTGAAGGAAACCTTATCTTTATTTTCAAATAAATTTGTTCTTAAATCCCGGTGTGATTCAAGGATTTCAATATTTTATTAACATAATTAATTTGCACCTGAGAGTGTTAAATTCACAATAATTAACAAAACTGTTTTAGTTCAGACACATCAGTTAAATGGGTAAGGAAAAACACAATTATGATTCTAATACAGGAGTGGCCAAACTTTTTGGGAAGAGTGCCACTATCTGAAGAAAAAAAAATTATGCGTGCCACTTAAAATTTTTCAACATACTAAAAAATATAAAAAGGCTAAAACATGTTATTTATAGGCTGATTATGTGATTTTTAGGCAAATAGCACATTTTTTTTTTTCTTGTAAGTCTCAGTGGTGGAGATTAAAAAAATAATATAATAAATAAAATAAAAGTATGAAGTTTTATTGTTAATAAACAGTTTTAAAGGTTCTGCCAGATTATTATATGTATAAAATAAAAAGGAATAGCTTGAAACATTTAATTATAAATAATTATTAAACAAACAATCAATACAGTGAAATTCAGACAAAACGGAGGATTTGTGGAATAGAGTGCCTATATATTTTTAGATTGAATTCACTGCAGCGCTGTTAATGTTTTTTGATTGGTGATTTCATGCGGTTATTAGAATAATGTAGAGACTTCTTTTAAATTTATTGTGAAAATTAACTTTGGACAATCAACAAGGAAATTTCTATCTAGATTTCTGCCTATTATTTTTTCAATTGTTTTAATTTTTCAATAAGTTTTCGCGTGCCACTGTTAAAACTCTGCCGTGCCACACTGTGGCATGCGTGCCGCGTTGGCCATCCCTGTTCTAATATAACTGTTCCAAAAATTTAAACAATATTTATATTTTTTTTCGCCTTTTTTAGCCCTGATATGCTATTTCTTTCGACCAGCAGTTAAAATACCGTCTCTAAAAAATAACATTCCGTTAAATAAAACCGTAAAACAAAGCAGATATATCATTGTACGGGATAAACTCTAATAGAATTTTTTAAACTTCTAAGCATCGTACATTTTCAATTTTTATACCGTCGTATAGGGAAAAAAGTACTTTTAAATGCATTTTGTTCTTAGACTGCATCTTAATTTATTTTTGAGATATTAATTTTTTTGTAGTTTTAAACGAATTTTTTTAAATGTTGGCAACTCCATTTCTGTAGAAAAATGCATAGGGAAAAATCGCAGATATGCAGTATTCCGTAAAAACAGTTTGCAATATGAGAAGGGGTTATCACTCACATTTAAACGCCTTTATTCGGCCCAAACAAAAAAAGCACGTGGAACACGGAAGGAATCCTATGACATCAGCCGTGCATTTTTTCTCTAAATGAAAATTATCTGCTTATGTTTAAGCATTCTAAAGCAGCATTTCATGTTATTCTGAATTAAAAACTGTTACTAAAAGTTTCCTTCTTTTTTTTTCGCGAAATCACGTGCTTGTGTTTGGCCCTAAGGTCGCTGATTTTAAAGTTACATTTTTGGCGTTACCCCTAGCCTCCACACTTCTCTATTCTTCCTGTATGGGGAAAAATAGTTGGAAAATAGCAGACTATTATATCTTTTTATATCCATTTTTTCATAATAACTGAAAAAATGTAATTAAAATAAAATTTGAAAAAAATATACATGAAGGATTTCTGATAAAACATGGAGTTACTATAAAATATATTTAAGTATCTATATTAACATCTTCTGTTCCGAAGCTAATATAATAATACAAATGCTTACTCATTGATTTTTTCAAAACAAAATGACATCGTAAATGACAGTAAAAATATCTCTTCTGAAATTGATCCTTTAGGTGCTTATCAATTTAGGTTAAAAAATATGGATCTAAAACTAAAAATCCCTTAAAAACATCAATTTAATAACCCTTAACCTTAATTACAAAATTTAAGAGCTTTAAACAAGTAAATAATCTACAAATCATGAATTTCTTTATTGAAATATATTTAAGTTAAATATGAAAATTTCTCACTTTCTTGGTCATGGGCATTTTTAGGCATTTTTAAACTCACATGAAAATAACATTTATTTAATGTGGAATCAGCTTGGATGCTGCCATTTATTCGTTTGCTTTGAACGCAAAAAAACAATCAGCTATTAAGAAGTGATGTGAAAATGTAAAAAAATTGGACATTTTAGTTTTTATAAAGAAAATAATAGAGGTGTCCGTATGGGGACTCGGGGACCGAAGACATTAATCTTACAAACAAATAAAGGTATATAAATCATTAGATATGGGTCATTCCATGCAAAATGAGCAAATCAGCTGTGGTAGACAAGTCACAGATTTTAATGAAAATCAGTCTATATGTATATCATATCTATTTATGAGTAAATGTAAAAAAATAGATTTCAGGATTGTTTATTTAAGTATTAAAATATACATTAAAAGTGAATGCAAAAT
The DNA here is from genome assembly GCA_963932465.1 of Maratus speciosus. Classification (NCBI taxonomy): domain Eukaryota; kingdom Metazoa; phylum Arthropoda; class Arachnida; order Araneae; family Salticidae; genus Maratus; species Maratus speciosus. Next base: position 314,420,153 of record OZ010794.1, read on the forward strand.
CGAGGTATTGTCAAATTGCTTAAAATTTCAATATGTATTATTAGCCTTAGGAATGGAAAGAATTTATTAAAAATTATTTATAATTAGGAATGAATGATAATTAACAGACTGGCGTAAGTTAGTAATTGTATTTTTATTCCGTAATGAGAGAAAAATTATTTTTGAAAATTTTTGAGAGAAAAAAGCAATATTTCTATTCTTCCTTTACACACGAAGGACAGTTCTGACAAGTTTAAAATTGCTTGACCTTATAGCTAAAGTTATATAGTTGAAATATCGAAAGTTTCATTCTTGCCTTTTTATTCCTTAATGAAAAAAAAATAAATAGTAAAAAATGTTCAGGGTAGAATGCAATAGTTCTATCACTTCTTTTTAAGTAAAGGAAAGCTTTATTAAACTTTTAAATTATTTGATATTATAGATAAAAGTGTATATTTTAAATATAGAAACTTTTATTCTTGCTTTCAGTTTATTTTTGTCTATTAATATATATATATTAAACTACAATAAAAAAAAACTTTGAACAATAAATTATATATTGATCCTCTTTATTAAACTTTTAAATTATTTGATATTATAGATAAAAGTGTATATTTTAAATATAGAAACTTTTATTCTTGCTTTCAGTTTATTTTTGGCTATTAATATATATATATATTAAACTACAATAAAAAAACCCTTTGAACAATAAATTATATATTGATCCTCTAAATCCATAAATGGCAGCACTACATTTTTTTTCCTTTTGAAATCGTGCAATATTGTATAAAAACGCGTGCGAATTCAAAGAAGAAAGCCCTAAGAATGCAACAAATATTGCTTTTTTATCCCAATATTGTGACGTTAGGAATCAAAAGTCAATTTTTAATATATTTTTAGCTTATAATGGACTTATTGATCTTTATATCTGTGTAATGACTGCAATGTCTGACCTTTCCTTCATTATTTTTTTGCCTATCAATAAAAGGAAAAATTGCGATTTTGTCATTTTTTTTTAAAGTTTCTAAATTTTCTTAAAGGTGGAAGAAATACATGGCAACTTAAAAACTTTAGCAATTCGATCTTTAATATGTAACACTACATCAGGCATCAATTTCACAGATGTTTTTGAATTCCTTTAATTTTTATAACGTTTTTCATTTTCTCAAAATTGACAAATTTTCAATTTTTAAAACAAATTTAAGATTAATTATGACGTTACTAAATAAATATGAAGATAATTTTCCAGAGATTACAATATTACAAAATGATTTAATTTATGTTAAATAGTTTTCAAGATACGGAACTTCAAACTTGCAACTTTGAACGATTGTACATATGCCATTCTATGCCACAAGTATTTTAAATTTTCAGAACTTCCAAATTTTTTTTAATTTTTTGTCGAAATATTTTGCAATTGTTTATTTGAATATGAATTGAATCTGTGTATCAAATTTTATTAAAATCGGTTACTATGCAGCCACGACTTTTTTAAAATTTTTGCTCATTTTGTGTGGAATGACCCATATCCGATTTTTTGATCGACATCGCTTTTTGCTGGAATTATTCTCGGATAGTGACGTCATATGCATACTTTTCTGTAGATGCTATTTAAGACTGGATTGTAAATGTGGATTTCTACAGCGGATGTGAATATGACATCGTTTAAATAAAAGTGTGTGTTTTAAGTTTTAAAAATGAAATATGTTTTATGCTATTTATATTTACATAAGTATATTTGTTTTTAATCGGGGGTGACATTAAATTCTGAAAAAGCATAGTTCCTGTTTTATGGTATTATCATTTTTTTTTCATTTATATCTTTATTTAGATTTTTGCTTGCACTGATTCAAACAAATATTAAAATTTTATTTAGCTGTATATATGAAGAAAAATGAATTACTATATTTTTCAATTATTAATTTTTATTCTCCAAGAAACACATTATATTTTGTTCTTTTACCTTCTTCCGTATGCTTTTATTTTGAGAAATATTTTCTAGTACTTTGTAAATATTTCAGGGAAAAAAAAAATCTGAGAAGTATATTCGACTAATGATTTTATCCCTAACTGTCTTTTTTTACTTGAGCAAAAAGAAATTTATCAGGCAAAAAAAAAAAAAAAAAAAGCTGTAAACGAAACTTTAATATTTACTCTAGAAAAAAAAAATGTTTCCTTTTAACACGAAAAATAACTTAAGCAACTTTTCCCAGAAAATATAAAGATGAATCTTTTATTTTTATTTTTATGTCTTGCTAACCTGATCTCAAAACATTTGGTATATTATCGAAATATTTTTCATACTTTTATTTAATAATGTAAAAAACGAGTATTTATTTAGCAATGTATACGAAAAGAGAATTATTACATACTTTCAAGTGTTAATTTGTGTCAACAAAAACATTGCCTATCATCTACAAACTATTTTTTATTTTCCATTTTTTTATAGTATATTCTAAGTATTTTAGCTATTCTCCGTGTTCTAATAGCCTGTTTGATTGAAGTTAAAAAAAAAATGCAAAGATGTATACTCGCCGGCAATCTTTCACCATGCTGGTTTTTAATTTGATGAAAAAGAATTTTGTAAGGTTAAAAAAAAAAACTGTAAATGAAATTTGAAACTTTACTATAAAAAAAAAAAGATTCCTTTTAACGGTTTTCTTCAGAGGAACATATTTTATGCAGCTTTTACTTGAAATACTAAACGATTTTTTTATTGTTGTTGTTAACATCTCCTGAAAACATTTGGAATTTTATTCTAATAAATTTTATAATTTTTTTAAAACTTGTCTGTATTGAATAAAACCAGAATAGTCCGAATAAAAATGAAAAATGTGAAACAGTAAGAATTTAATGAAGAAAAATGAAATATTTGAATTAAATTAAATTTTCATTAAAAACAAGAAAAAATGAGAAGTTATTTTTTTTAATTATATGAATTTTCGAGTTTATCAAAGATATGAATGTAATTTATTGTTAAACAAAAACTGTATTTATGATATACTATCTGCTTGGAAACTCACTCGATTCCATTTAATTAGTATAAAATCTTTGGATTGTTTAGTGGAAAATTAAATCTAGCTTTGTTATGCATTTCAAATCTTTAGCCCTAATAATTTCAGATAAATTAGAATTTATATCGATTACAAATATTAATTATACCCAGCAGTCTCACAGAAATTGCCATTTTAAAACGTTGCTTGTTCCTGGACCATTTCACATACCAGTATTTTTAGACGTTGTTATATTGCGCGTAGTTAGTCTTAACAGATGCAAATGAGTCGCAAACAAGAACGAAAAATCATGCGTACGGCATAGATTATGAAACACTTTCCAACACATTCGAAATACTATAAGAATATGTCACAGTCTACTAAGGTGAACGATGATGTCTAAATGAACAGGGATGACAGGGATGACCGCCCCGGTAAACCAGCTTCCTCTTTAGAGTATAAGTGCAATTCCGGGTGGGGGGACTCAAATCCACTGCATATGGTAAGATACATTAACAATGACTATTCTTTACAATATTTTAAAACAGTTAATAGCATACAGAAAAATAAATTCAGTTTGCTGTTTTTGACTCTGAAACTCAAAATAAGTTTCATCAGAACATACTTTGACAGGAATTGTACTATGCATAAACATGAAATACATGCATAAACAATTACAAGACACATTTTTTTTTTAATATTAGAGATGAAAAACTTTAAGTGAAATGCATATGCTGATAAATATAATGAAAATACTAAATTACTAAATAAAACAAACCAAAGGAAAAAGACAAATATTTACATTATGTACAAAAAAGGGGCACTTGTCTCTACTGGGAGCTGAAAACAATACGTTTGCTCATCTGGCTCAAAAAAAAAGGGGGGGGGGGAATGATAAATATAAATTTGTTGTGTTCTAAAATTTCATATTTGAAAAAGGCTTAATTCATTTGTAAACTCTATTTCTGCTATTACCTTGAATAGCCTGGGGAGAAAACAATTTTCTTGTGCAGCCCTGTATATGAGCTATTTTCATTTAAATGCATAGCAGAGTTGAAATTTTCTATTCAGCAATTTCCGCCAATAAATGGATGTTGTTGAAAACATCTGTGCAGCCCTGTATAGGATCTTGTAACAAATCCACTAAACGTACCACGAAAGTAGATTTATGTGGACTTTAAATTCTATGAATAAATGTCTTTTACTAAACTTTAAATCTTAAACGTAAATAATACTCACTTTAGCACCTTTGCGCTCGCATAGTTGTAATATCTATTACACAACTCCTACGGTGAGATAATCACAAAAACTTAGCTATAATAACTAATGAAAAACAAGCTACTAGCATTTTCTTTGAATCCACAAAAAATAGCAAGCTGCCATAAAATACATCGAAACGTGTACATTTTTCTTTAACCCGAGAGAATCACATGTGAACGCGCAATAAAACGAAATATTAAATGTAATTTCAAGTCAGTCGTTTTTTTTTACATTGTTCATCGCTGATCGCGTGATTTTGAACAAAAATGAATACATAATGCCGATTCAGTAACATCCTCCCACCTTCTGATTACCTTGTATAATCAGAACTAATTCTAACCATAGAGATACTGTCAAAGTCACTTGTTATAAAATCAGTGTTTCATGAATTTTCAGTAGCCTTCCAGCTCTAAAGTGTCTAAGGGATTTCTTGCTTGACGGACACATCCAAAATTCTAACTTAGTTAAGTATTTGCACTAGATTGTGGGAAATCTTTGGTTTCGGACAGTCAGTAAACGAAACTGTCTCTAGTGGATATATTTTTGTATAGGTTGTAAAAGCACATGTCGTGATGTTTGAACTCTTAAGAGTCGAACTTTCTTGTCTCTACCAGGTATAAGTTCGTTGATTCGACCTAAAGGCCAATCAATACAACATCACCAACAACTATAATTTGCTCTTGTTGTTTCTTCCTTGCTCTTTCAATGCACCTAAATATTTGGACATGAAGCGATGTTTCAATTCTTTTTGCAATGACTGACGATACTTCAGGCTTCTGCTTAATGATTTTTATTCCACAACATCCATGTCTGGGAGATTGTATTCTTCTATACTCTGTAGAAACAGAGATGAAGAGATACGTTTCACAGTTACGTCTCAGAAAGGTATGTTAACGGTCTTGCATTTATTACACTTTCCACATCTGTCAAAACTGTGTTAATTTCTTCCTAGATGAGATAAGAATGAACTAATTCACTTTTGAGGAGATCTTTCATTATTCTGATAAGCCTTTCCCAAAAGCCGCCCCACCACGCTGTGGTTGGTGGATTAAATTTCCAGTCAATAATATTGACTGAATTGTATTTTAGTATTCGTGACAAATCTAGGCTTTTCAATAAATTATCTGATACAGTGAAGTTTGTGCCGTTATCGGAATAAATGACAGCACATCTTCCTCTCCGTGGTACGAACCGTCTGAGTCCCATAATAATGCCTCTGTCGAAGCAGCTGTCACTAGCTCTAAATGCACTACTCTGTATATTCCGCAGGAAAATATCAATATCCAACCTTTCTAAATTTTCTTCAAGTATAACGGACCCACCATGGACTACACTTGATCTGAAACACGTTAGTGTCCCTTATTCTATTTTCCGGTAGAGGCGCAATATCTCTCCATAAACTCTTCCCACTGAATCGTTTGCAGACAACAAACTGTGTTAACACTTGTTTTACATTTCTACGACCATGAAGTATCCAGTATTTCTCTCTCAATAAATTAAGTAGGATCTGTAATACAGCGTGACAATGTTTTACATGTACATGATATATGAGTAGTTTTACAACTTCTTGGTTTGCTGGCAGGATTATGGGTTTCAGAAAATTTTCCTTGTCTTTACTGTACGTTATTTGAGTCCCCAGTCGAATTATATGATGCTCGTCTTTCCATGTCTGTAAAGTTCTTTTTCTGTTATCATTCTCGAGAAAAAAACGCTTCATTCTGAATTACATGCAGAGTCTTTAATTCAGCTTCTTTAAATTCAGATGACGTCAGGTCTCCTTTTCTTTTACTTCGGTACTTCTGCAGTTATGCCTAAAACGTAATATCCACGCAACCATTGGTATGATTTTTACATAACTCGAGAACTATCTATAATACCAACCATATTGTTTAACATCAGAAATCGTTATCAGGAAAATTGAATTTATTAGTTCATTCCGAATTTCACCTTCGTCATAGTAAGTAAGTAAGCACCCACCCTGGGAACCCGCTTTTGGCTTATGGTTAGGTGTAACCCCCAAGCCCAGGGCAGGGAAAAGTTTTACTACCTGCAGAACTCCTTGAATTTTTTTTTTTTTTTTTTTTTTTTTTTTTTTTTTTTTTTTTTTACAGTTTAGGAGAAATAACAATGTTAGATATATGACAATTATTGACAGTGTTTGCAATAAATATTTACAGATGACCTCTATAATTACATTTGAGAGAAACATTCATTATTATAACATATAAATATGCATAGTTTTTAGAATTTGATATTAAACATTTTTTTAACACAATTACCTACATATTTGCAACACTTTTATGTTATTTTCAGGATTCACAATACTAACATCAATTTAAACCAGGTACAGATGTGATATTTGCAACACTTAAAGCTATTTTCAAGATATATGATGCAAAATTATTTTTAACTCTATACTAAAAATAAGTATTAAGGTACAAGATGCAAACAATAATTAATATTATGCACTATTATGAAAGTATTAGTAATTGTAGATAATAATTACCTACAAATTTACACTACAATGATACTGTGTTTGAGATATTATGTAAGATAAATGATGCAAAAATTATTTTTAAATCTACACTAAAAATTTAGTATTAAGGTACAATATGCGAACAATAATTAATATTATGCACTATTACAAATTCTTTTAAGTTATTTAATATTTGACAATATGACCATATGGTCCTACTGAACACATCTTCTATTTGCCAAGTGTGATTGATAAACCGGACACGCAGTGGAATCCGCTGAATGTTTCCTATAATTAGGTAAGTGGAAACAATTTGTGCATCTATATTGCGAGAGAACTCCCGCAAAAGGACACTCCGAAGTGCAGTGACCTCTCGAACATTTGGCGCAAATTGGCTGTCTCCTGCAGTAAGATGCCTGATGTCCATACAGCTGGCAATTGCCGCATCTAATTATTGGGCGAAAAGAACCAATATAGCACTTGTTGAGACCCACCTGTATAAATTTTTTATCCAATAGTTCTTGTGATGCTTTTGTTTCTAATTGCAATATGATGTGATGTAGTGTAGAATTATCCCTCTTTAGAATTTTCAATAAGGTGATGTTTTTATCAGATAAATTTTCTTCAAGATATGGTATTATTTCATTTGTAGGTACTGAGGATGGAATACCGGTGATTATTACTCTTTTGTAATTAGTCAACTTATATGTGATTTCTGTTAACTTTGTAATGTCAGGAGTGTTTTCTATCATTTTTAACAAATGTTCTGTATTGTCATCTGTATTAGATTGTATAATTATTGTATCTGGATTTCTGGCATTTCTGCAGTATATTATTGGAACTTCCTTCACTTTATTAAAGTGTTCGTTAAGTAATGCTTTGAGTTTTGGAATCCTTATGTGTTTAGCGGTTGTTCTAATTAATATTGCAGAATTAGACTTCGCCAAAGCAGGGGGAACGCCCGTTTTTGTGCCATCACCGCATTTCACTCCTTGACAGCCCCCACTAGAGTACTCCAGATTTCGCGTCACCAACTCCTCAATTTTCTGTAGTCTGTTGGATAATTGAATGAACCCTCCTTCACCATTTTCTTCTATTCTGTCATTTTCGTTATTTTCCATTATTGTTTGAGTTGCTATTGTTTTTAACTTAACTTCTGTTTGTATGATTTTTTCTCTAGTTTGTGATTTTAATTGCTTCTGTTGTCGTTTTAATTTATTAATTTCTTCTCGAAGGGTTACAATATTTGCATTAATTTGTTCTTTATTTTGTTCTTCCTTGTGTTGATCACTAGAGATCGTATATTTTTCAAACTCTGCTGAATCTCTCAAACAATCTGGACCCTTCCACCATCTCCTGGCAGCTAGCTGTCTCACCTTACATCCACGAGTTAGCAAGTCTGCAGGATTTTTTTCCCTTGGCACATACATCCATGATGGATGACTGCTTAATCTTTTGATCTCTAGAACATTATTTCGTACAAATGCTGACCAATTGACATCTATAGATATCCAAGCGAGTACTGTAGATGAATCGCTCCAATAATATCGCTTCATCTTTTCCCAACCTTGGGCATGTACAATAGTTTGCGCCACACGAGCCCATAGTTGCCGTCAATAATTCAATTCTTGGTATCGTGACATTCTTCAAAGGTGCAACTCTTCATTTGCCTGCTATAAAAACTAACTCGACTTGGCTTCCAATTTCTACTCTAAGGAATATAACTGTTGCGTAAGCATCATTACTTCCATTCACAAATGTGTGAAGTGCACACACTTCTATGTTTCCTGGAGTCATTTTCATGTATCTTGGGATCTCTACATCCTTCAAAACAGTTAGTTCTTTAAACCATAGTAAAAATTCTTTACTTAGCTCACCATTTATATCTTCATCCCATTTGAAATCTATTTTCCACGCTCTTTGCAACAGTACTTTAGGACAAATTATGACGAGCAACGTCAAACCAAATGGATCAATTTTTTATGCACATCTGATAACATACTGTTTTTAGTGATCTTTTCTGTGTCAAAATCTTGTAACAAACTTAGGCTGATCTTTAACATGTCCGAGTCCTTTTTCCAAACGTGTCCTAAAACATTAGTTTCATTCGTGTTTGTCGCTTCTTTGCGATCACCTGTGTACTCCCACTGTCTTAGATCAAATCTACTTTTCGCGAAGAGTATCCTAGCATATTCGATAAAATTTTCCAATTCTTCTTCGTTGTTTACACTGGTTACGACATTATCCACATAAAATCTGTCCAACAGTCTGTCTTTGAAACTGTCACCGAAAACTGGAGTCCTTCGAATGTGACATTCAATGACTGATGAAAGAAGAAATGGACTGCATTTCACACCGAATACAACTCGGGTATGCCGGAATGTCATTAATCTCTTTTCCTTTAAGTCCTTCCACCACAAAAAAAGTTGGAAATTTCTATCTTTCTCAATAATGCTTATCTGTAAACAGGCTTTCCTAATATCTGCAATTACACCAAGCTTTCTTTCTCGAAAGCGTATAAGAACATCTGGAATGAGCTCGATCAAGTTGGGTTCACATTGCAGGGATTGATTTAGAGATGGATGATTGGCTAATCTTGCTAACGCATCAAATACAGGACGGATCGTGGTTGTAGTACTACCCTCTTTTATGATCGAATTATGCGGCAAGTAATTGCCATACGATTTCGTTTCGCAAGAAGGAACTTTCTGTATAATTCCTTCGTTCATCCAATCATTAAAAACATTCTCGTATTGTTGAAACATGTTCATGGCAATTAACTTGGAGGTGGTGCCTTCCAAACGCTTCATCGCCAAATTATAGTTATCTGGCAGTGTTGTTGTGCCGTCAGCCCAAGGAAGGCAAATCTCATACCGCTTTTCATCGTTTACCTTTACTGTTTCTAAGAAATGTTCCTTAGTTTGGCGATCTATCTCTTTTCTTGACTTCTTCTCTATAGAATCTGTAATCTCGATTAAGTCAAGTCTCCATTGGCTTGAAATATCCTCTTTTTTAAGGATAAGAAATTTTTTTGGAATGCTTTAGAAGTGGGGTTCCCAAACTATGGAACGCGAATCTTTGGCTACTGTTACGCGAAAATCCGATACTAGTAAGTAAAATAAATTGCAGCGTATTTTTATGACAACAGCTTGAATTTATCGCCTGTAATTTTTTTTTTTAAATTTTCGAAAGCATTTAAGGACTGTAAATATTTTCTTTTTCTTTCTTTTTTGTGTGTAACTAGAAATATTTGTTATAACAGACTCTTTGAAATCCGCAAATGCTGCTTTTGATACAATCAGTCTTACAGAATCTAAAAAGTATAATTGTTAGAATTATATGGAAATAAAATAAAATTTGTAAATACAAATCTAATTTCAATATTAATGAATAAAACATTTTTAATAGGCGAAAAACCATGCAACCTCATAGTAATGTCTAAATGCGTAGATGCAGGAGGGACTTCTACGAACAGGAGGAACGAAAACAAAAAAAATGTATTTCCACTTTGTCGAAAATGAAACTGTAATTTAAAACTTATTTTTTCTCCTTGCATTGAAATATTTAGAAAGAGAATGAAGTGTCGTAATGAAAGTTTTATGTCATGTAAAATACATAATTTATTACATTCTGTTTTTGCCTCATCTTGTATCAAATATCTAAGTGGTTTTTTATTCGTTGTTGTTGTTGCTGTTCAAGAAAATCAGTTATTGATAGTGTAAAGTTTATTAAAGGTCATTAAAGTTTATAAACCCGGCTATAGATATAAAACAAAATATATCACAATAATAGTCATCACATATTATATTTGAAATTGATATATCCTGATGTAACTTAATATGATTAAAGTAAATGTCACTACAAAATATAAGTACGAATATAAATAATGTGTGCATGCATTATTGTAAATAGATTGATACAAATATCGAAAAATAAACTTAAAAAATAACAATAACTTAATTCAATTCCATTTGCAAGTATTTCCACAAAATCATGGACTAAAATTTGAAAGCCTCTTTTTTCACTTTTCCTATAACTTCAAATCATTGCTGACAAATCTATAAACTGTCATAAATATAAACCAAAAAAATATCACAATGATGATCATGACATTTTATGTTTATAATTCCCTTTCGCATACCATGATATCACTTAACCCCAAATGTAAGTGAAAACATAAATAACTGAAGCAAGACTTTACACAAATAGATTAGTTCAATTTAAAGTATAAAATAAAGGTTTGTAAAGCTAAATTTAGTAATATTTTCATTAAATATAAAGGCATATATCTAAAAATATTGAAACACAAAAATAGTGACACAAATATAATAATTTTTAAATAATTTCTCAAATTTATCATTTAAAATTTAAAAAATGTTTTTGAAATGAAATGATTTATTTGTTTACGAAACCATACTGAACAACAATGTTATAATCATATTAAAACAGCTATGACATTGTAGTATACGTTTGTGCTTTGAAGTTCTTGATTTCGTCTTTTAAATTCTGTAAATGTACGTGTATGCTAATATTTCTTTATGTTTCAGGAATTCAGAATATATATATATTTTTTTATGTTGTATTTATGTGTTTTAGAGAATTTTATGAGCTATTGGAGAACAAACTATGTAAAGATTTCATCATAAGGTATAAAGATTGGACAGGTTCGTCCAGGCGGGAAGGCATACCAGAATGGCTTTTGCGCGAAAAGCTCCGCCCGGTACCAATTGGACAAGTAAATGGTAGCTAAACCATTTTTAAATAATTTTTATACATTTTTATATCCGATTAACTATGGATAAACAACAGAGAAATTTTACCGAATAATGTTTAACAGGAGGGCGGTGCTTGTAGTTCAGAAAAAAAAAAAAAAAAAAAAAAAAAAAAAAAAAAAAAAAGTTTATCCAATTCAAATTCAGCTGCAACTTTATTTTATCAGAAACTTAATAAACACACTGTAGTATTATATGATGCGTTGTCAATATCTAGTGGATTCGCTATAGATTATTAACTTAAACGTTTTTATATTAAGACAGCTCCTAATATCATTTGTATGTTAATAGAGAAAACAAACGCTTTATTAAACACTAAAAAACATTAAATTTTATTTATTTAACTCAATTATAAGGATACAAATTATAAAGTTTATAAACGTATGTTGTATGGATAACATTTTAATGAATGATGTAACATAAACTTGCCGTACAAAATATTAGACACCCTTGAAAGAAAGCGCAAGTGTTTTGCTATACAGATTCAGAAGCATTGCAGTTGAGTCACGTGGTTAAATTAGCCTCGGCTGCTACATTGTGTTAATAACAGGAAGTGAGTAACAGGAATAGTGTGCCTAAGTGAGGTTAAGTTAATAAATAAAATTTCTAAACTATTTTAATGCTAAATATGTAATTTATTAAAAGTCGCCCTGTGTTGTCGACATTTTAATTTTCTTTTTTTTTCTTGCTTTCACAAATTCCTATTCCTTTATTACGTCTTTCACCAAATTTCACAGCTTTATGAACAATAGTTTTGCCTTTTTACAACTTTAAAGTAAGGTTGTTTAATTATGGGCCCCCTGTTTGTCTATATTATAAATTACAAATTTGTTCGTGTGTAACACTGACGTCATTTTGAAGGTTTCAACAAATAATTTGACGATAAAATTTAACTTTTATTCCAAATTTTTTAACCTACATCGTAGAATAGAGAAAAAATTGCAGTTTAAAATGCAATTTCTTTGAAAGCAATATCACAATTTATTTCAAAACTGTAATGAAATGTAACTTCATTTTTCATTATTTTTAAATCAGTTTTCAAGAATGTTTTTTTTTTCGAGTATATCACTATCGCGCTCGGATAATTATGAAATATAAATCCGCTTCCACTTAAATTATTACAAATAGCTCATCATTTTATCCCATCTTCTTTCCATAACGAAATATAAAAAATCATCAGTCAATAAATAAAAGAATGGAATATAGATAAAAAACAAATTGAAAACATATAATGAGATTTCGTTTTTCGTTCCACTGAAATGAACAAAATCTAAAAGGTTGATTGTAAATAGTGATTTTTTTAAAAATTGTTTCGGCTATTTACTTCTCATGCGAGGCCAATATGAAATTATCGTTTTTAATACGTTTCAAACTTTATTTCAACGCATTATTGCTATTTTTCATATAAATATGGTTTTTACCACAGTGGGTGATCGGTTAACAAACTTAAACTGTTCCAGAACAGTGTTCGCTAACCGAATTGTTCGTTAACTGATAATACCCAGTAAAGAGGAAATTGCTGGGAAGCAGCAAGATAGGTGCTGGCAATGATGGAGAAGTGCTGGCTGATGGTCTACCACTGCATGACCACTGCTGGACAGCTTCAGCCAACTTTGCTGTTGGAAATTATCAGATAATATTCTGGTGGGCATCAATTTTATCTCATGCGCTGGCCCACGACTACATGGAAGTGCACGAACTTTTGCAGTATTATTGCTGGGAACCCTTACGCTAGGTGGCGCTGCGAATATCGAAGACATTGAATATTTGAACACAAATCTGAAATGAATATCTTAACACAATTTAAGCTCAGAACCTAATTATTTTTGAAACTGTAACAAATGTAGCACCACTGCCACCAACAAAATAAATAAGAAAATGAATAAATAAATAAATTCTTAAAATCAACGCACTTTTTTTCTTTTTAAATCTGGTTTTACTAGGTTGCAAAGGATTTCGATTTTCATAATTTACGCAGTTCAGAATGAATAATAAAAAAAGCTTATAAAATACACAGGATTTCTATACAATAGAATAATTTCTATACCAGTTTAATGATTGGGAACGTAAATCACAAAAAACAAAAAAAAAAAAACCTTGAAATAGTGTAATGAGAGCTTGAAAACTAGGAGCAATCGTAGCGTACGCTGAAAGCACTTGTTCTTGTCCGATCTCGGAAACCAAGCAGCATCGAGCGCGGTCAGTGCTTGGGAGGGGGTGACCACATGCGGTTCAAGTATTTCTATAGACATTTCTATTATAGACACGTCTACAGATGTTTCTGTAGCTCTTGGTGGAACTAGCTTATAGAAAAAAGAGCCATAATTAAATAATACTGTTTTTTTTTTATAGAATTCTATAAGAAATTTTTGTAAGGGAAAGTGCTGGGCCATCAAAGGAAATACAGTGGGATAGCACTGTAGGAAAAGTTCCGGATTGAAGTAATGTGATGGCATACCAATGCTGGCCTGCTGTTGGCCATCACTGATGAGCCAGCTGCATTCGGCTTGGACACTTTTCGACAGGTTTAAGTAATGGCACCCTTGCACTTTACCGCTGATAGCACTGCGGGCTGCCATCTTTTTTCCAGTTGATGGCCCACTGTTTTTTTCTTTGCTGGGTAGATTTAGAATAGATTTGTATCGGAATTCAATTAATTCTTTCTTAAAAGCTAAATAATAATATATATAAAAAATAATATAAATGTTCCCTGTATAACAGGGTTAATATACGTCCCAATTTAATATGGACAGATCGTATTTTGATGGCTTTGATCGTAACGTGGCGTATTAAAAAAAATAAATAAATGGCATGTTCTTTGTAAAAACTTTTAGCATTACATTCATTGACTACGGCATTAAATCACATCAATTTGTCACTTTGATCTTTCAAAAATTCCTTAATTCTCTTAAAGATCGTGTTTAATGCAGGTCCGGATAAATCTCAAGTGGAGCCTAGAGCCCGTTAATAATTGGTAAACTAAATTTCAATTAAAATAATTAATTTGTAATTGAAAATATTTCTTTAAAAATGAATACAAAATATAAAAATAATGTATCTCATCTGCTCATTCTAATTTGGGCGCACAAAATGTAGGACCCGAACCACCTCTAGCCCATGAATTAATTAAGCCATAGGTATAAAGCTGAAAAAAATATTCTCTAACTCCTCAATATATGCATTTAAATACAGCTAGGCAAATACGGTGTATCTAAACTCTTGGGCAAAACTTTAAGGGGTGATTATACACATCAAGACAAATAATATTAAATAGGAAACTAAGGGTTCCAAATGTCTTTCGAAGGAGATAGGCGCCAATAAAGTTTAGGGTCCAAAATTTCAAATGATTATAAAAAACGGAATTTTTTTTTTTGCGGGTTTAGCTGAAATTATTCTTTATGTCAGTATATTCTTAAAAATAAAATTTAAAGATAAAGTTTTAAAAAAGCCGATAGAGGGCGCTTTAGACTTTGGACTAACGAACAACTATTTTTTACCATTATTTTTTGTATGTTATTAAATGCTTTCAAAAGCTTAGACTTAAACTTAAACTTTGAACTCAATTTTTCTTTTTTTTTTAATAATCATTTGAAATTTTGGACCCTAAACTTTAATGGCACCTATCTCTTTCGGAAGACGTTTGGGACCTTTAGGTTCCTATTTAATATTGTTTGTCTTGATGTGTACTATAACCCCTTAAATTTTGCCCAAGAGTGTAGATACACCCTCTTTATTGCTTCTACATGGCTTTGTTTTGTAAGGTGTTCATTAACCGAAAATGTATTCGTTATCCGAACATAAAAATGTCTCAAGAAACTGTTCGTCGCCCTATCTGTTCTTAAACCGAACAGTTCGTTAACCGATCACCCAATGTATTGTTCTGGGCATTCTAAAATATTCTGTAACCCGGGAAGCCCGGGTTTATCCCTTTATAATATTTTACAGACAAAAAAATACATTATACCGTTCTAGTTTCTTATAAAAAAAATATTTAACAAAGAACATATATCTGAAAATTGTTTAAAATCATTTGGCATAAAATTACAATTTTATCCAGTCCAATCTATTTGAAAATTTATTCTAAGGTTAGTCAGAGTGAGAATCTCTTAAAACTAAAAATGCAACTGGATAAATATATCATAATCTTTCAGTCGTTTCTAATCTTCAAAGACAATTAAAGGCAGTATAACATCCAACTCAATATTTTTATCAAACCTTAAGATAGTATTATTTTCTAAATTTATTTAAAGATCTATGGATTTAAAAAAAAATTGTAAAGTCTCAAAGTCATTCAAAGAATGTAATCAATTTGGATTTAGGGTGAAAATATTGTTCAGAGAGGAATAATATTACAATTACTTTTTGCTGGTGAAATGAAGCATATGAATGACCTCTTTTTATTTTTGCAGAATAAGCCTTACTTGCCGTTTAACAAAACGTTTTAAATCATTGTAGAAATGAATAACTAAAATTTAAATTAATAAATAATGCATTATTATTATATGTTCGATATGCGAAATAATGTATAAAAATAACAGATTTTTGAGTTATTGTTCTTTTTTATCTAATTCAGATTTATTTTTATTACATTATCGAAGATTGTTTTGAAAGCTATTCTATACTTATATACTTGCGAAATTTACATGAATGTTCCATAATAACAAAATATTTCAATCATTGTCAAATATCAGCTTTTCCTTCACCTGAGCATTCAATTAACTCCAATTACTATAACATAATAGTTTGAGCCTCTTGGAATTGCAGGGTCAATCCATTTCAAGTGTCCTAGTTCGGGTTGCTTGACCATTTTTAAAAAATCTGAAATTTTTTGTACAAGAACCCTAACATGATGAAAGTTTAAAATGACTATTATTTTAATTTTATTAATTTTTGTTTGTGCATGGCGGCCATCTTTGTTTCATCATCTGCAGCTATTTTCTCACATGAAGTGTTTACAGAATTTAAATAACTCATCGTTTATTACTCTAATTCAAGTGAGGATTAAAGCAAATTGTACGCAATACTTTGGGCTAAAAATTTGGTAATAGAGTAGATTCCGAAACTAAATCCTTATTGGTGATGTTTCAGCATAAAGTTTCCGTTTTTTTACAAAATTTGTCCGTTTACAAGAGGAAATCTTTCTTGTTTTTAAATTGTGGTTTTTAAACTAACAAGCAGGAATGTGTTTTGACCCGTTTGATCATGCCTCAACAAGTATGTCAACATTAATAGCTTTTCTCTTTCCCTATTCTGTTTTAGTCTTGGGTCTTGTATATTAATATTTTTTTTTTCTTTGTGTAAAAGTGCTGAGGTTTCTTTTAGTTACTAAAATTACTTACATCAAAAAATACTGAAACCATACAAAATGTAGACCTTAGGCATAATTACTTTTATAATTAATTTCTAAGCTTTGCAAAAGGCTTTATTTTCTGTTACTATTATTTAAACATAATAATAATAATAAAAAAATTAAATGATACTCTGAGATAAATACTTACCTGTGACTACTAGAAAAGAATAGATTGGCAGTATTTTTTTGACATGTTGACCTTGCCATATCTCAACTTGTAGTCAAATTCCCATCATGAAAGTTTTTGTGTATAACATTATCATGAAATACTGTCAGAAACCAGAACTTCAGACTTTTATCTAGTGCCCCACCAGAGATATCAAAGCCTCAAAAGTGCGATTTTTGACATTTTCGAAAAATTTGGGATTTTTTTTTAGCGAAGAGAAAATAAGACCCAGATCTGTAACTTGGCGTGTGAGTACAAGTACTTTTCGGCCTAATTGAAAAAAAAAATGTCATGTTGATAGTTTTTCTTGCTGGAAAATTTTTCTCTTGTAAATGGACAAATTTTGGAAAAAGACTGAAATTTTATGCTGAAATTTCACCAATAAGGATTTATTTTCGGAAACTTCTCTATCACTAAATTTTCAGTCTAACGTATTCTGTACAAATTGCTTTAATCCGCACTTGAATTGGATACATAAACGACGAATTATTTACAATACCGTAAACCCTTCATGTGAGAAAATTGCTGCAGACGATGAAACAAAGATGGTTGCCATGCACAAACAAAAATTAATAAAATTGAAATAATAATTATTTTGAACTTCCATCATGTTAGGATTGTTGTACGAAAATTTTCAGATTTTTTAAAAATTGTCAAGCAACCAATAAATGATTTTCTGAACCACTTGAAATGGATTGACGCTGCAGCTGCAGCTTCAACTGAAAGAAATGGAATGCTTAAATGTTTCTCAGAAACATAACACAACTTGCTGTTATGAAAAGAAAAAATAAAATTAAAATAAAGATGTAACAAGTAAAAATTAAATTTAAAAAATCAAAAAACCCGGCTGCGTAAAGAGCGAGCTAATTAATTATTTCTCATCAACGTGAAACTATTTTTTTTTTAATATTACTTACCTATTTTTTTTATTTACTTGTATTGATGACTTTTAAGTTGTGTTTAATTGTTACTTCCTATCTATAAACACTGTTCTGATGAGGCCTATAGATGTACATGAAGGTTAGAGTTGCAGTAAAGCTAGACATCCTATCTACACAACTTCCATGTTGTCTAATATTTAAACGGAGCTTCTGGCTGTAAAAGAGTCAATGAAACATCGACTTCACTTTGAAAGACCAACCGAATGATATGCCACTCAATATGGTGCGAAAATTTATTTTTCGTCTCTACCGTGATTTTGTATTTTACGGCTGCCATTTGAACTAAAAAAAAAAAAAAAAAAAAATCTAGCCTATAACCATCGGATGGTTAAGACGTATTGATAGAGACCTCATTAAAATCCATCCAGCAGTTGGGATAGTTTCGAGGGTATAAATAAATCCACCTACCCAGATACGCGTGAAACACATAACTCTTCTTGGCAGTCGGGTAAAAAACAACATATATACCAAGGAAGACCTTAGTAAATTTTACATGGAATTTAAGTTTAAAGTGATATTTGTTATCTTCTGGTGCATACTGTCCTTAAGCATCCTCATATTGATGCAAAAATGAAGGCAATCCTTTAAAAAACACAGTTGAATTTTCACATAAACAAAGCATAATTCTGAATGATTAAGATTATGAAAGAAAGAATAATTAATAACTATCGTCTAACTATCTGTAACTATGAGCCTTTCCTTCCCCTGAGAACTCAATTAAATCCAATTTCTATAAAATAATAAGTTTAGCCTCTTGGAAATGCAGATTCAACGGAAAGAAAGATAATGCTTAAATGTATCTCAGAAACACAATATAACCTGCTGTTATGAAAAAAAAAAAAAAAAATATATATATATATATATATATATATATATATATATAAAGATGTAAAAAACAACGTCTATACCGGGGAAGTTTTTAAGAAGTCATTACGCGCAAGTTATATTTCAAAACATTTAATATCTATTGTTCTAAATTTTTGAACGAAAAAAAAATACATCTTTTATCACGAAGCTTTGAAAAATCATTTAGCTTATAATTAGACTTTCTGCATACTGAATTTTTAAATTTGTTCTGAGATAAATTAAAGATAATTTTTTTTTAAACTAAAAACGAATCTGGATAAAAAAATCTTTAACTTCCATTCCACTTTAATCTACAAAGACAGTTGGAAATAGTATAACGATGGACTTAATATTTTTATAAATGTTCAAAATAGTTTAATTTTTTAAAAGTTTTTTTCATTTCTTACTTAGGATTTAGAAAATTCTTTTAGACCTACAACTGAAGAGAGCATTGAAAGAGCATGCTGAAGTGGATTTTATCATTAATATACATATATGTTTAAAGAATAATATTACACATGAATTACGTCGTCGAAGCCGTATATATCATTATATATTTTTATAGTTTGAAAAAAAAAAATCATATTTGTCGCACAGTAAGACGCATTACTATTCTACTTCTTTACTATATTACTTCTCTATAGAAATGAACAATATTAAAATTTAATAATAGAGTAAAAACATCATTACAGGATTTTTGGAAATGAAAGAGAAACGAATACAAATAAACTCACAATTAAATTTACCCTTTTCTTCCGCTAGAATTCAAATGTCGCGTTCAAACATACTTCAGGATATTTTAAAAATAATTTCTTATACATACTAAAACCGTATAAACTTAATCGACAACAGATTTTTTTTCTTTTTTACGAATTTAAAATAAAGATTAGTGACACATTTTCTGCTGGCTATGCCAGTAATAGGTGATTCATGCTGATTAATTATATGCAAATTATTTACTTAATGAAACCATTTCCAGAAAATAATATACAATCTAGTATGCTCTCCATAGTTCACAAACAATGGTAATTATAAGAAAAATAGTTTAATTTTAAAAGATTAAGGGGGCTCTGCCTCCCTGCTCGCTACGCTCACCAACACCACACGTAATCGCGAAGCAATACGTATTTCCTAACCAACCCCAGACGTAATTGTTTCGCGTTTCCATTCCTTATTTTCTATGCATTCAATTTTTAAATTCCAAACGCAGATGACCCCACACCCCCCTTTCTCATTAGTTAAAGGAAATTACCTCTTTTCTGTGACAATTACTTTTGCCATCAACCCCTAAAATAAAATAAAATAAAATAAAAATAAAAAAGTTAACAGAAATGCAGAAGATTCTTCCCTTTCACCGCCCATGTTATCTAAATTCTCTATTTTCATGGTTTTCGCTAAGCACAATTTCCGCTAAGGAAAGACATAAAGCTCTCACCAATCCGATGCAATTCGCGATATCTACGCAGATTTTCATTGGTTTCCAAA
The DNA here is from genome assembly GCA_963932465.1 of Maratus speciosus. Classification (NCBI taxonomy): domain Eukaryota; kingdom Metazoa; phylum Arthropoda; class Arachnida; order Araneae; family Salticidae; genus Maratus; species Maratus speciosus. The sequence continues at coordinate 314,440,421 of OZ010794.1, forward strand.
TTTCCAAATTTTTTGGACCATTTACAAATCGATAATTTTTTTTTATATATAGAAGGACATTTTTTATAAACTGGAACTTAAACTTTTCGTTTTACGAATGCAAATGAAGCGAAAAATATGCATTTTCGTTTATAAAACTTAAAAAACTACTACTGTAATGGTTTCACAATGGCGTAATGTTTCACTGATTTTTCATTTTGTCTGTATATTTCAAGATATTTACAACCTCAAACGCAAATCACAACCGAATATTTATAATATGGTGAAATAATTAGGTGTTAGTAGTAACATTTTAAAACTGGAACACAACGTGCACTAAATGCCTTGCTGTCCTCATCAAGCTTAACAAAATTATCCACCCCTCCCCCCCCCCCACACCTTTAAAAAGTCGTACTTGAATTTACAGCTTTAAGAAATTACGACAATTTTAAACAATACAGAGGGTGGGACGGACTTTTGGTGAATATAAGTGCATATACATATATGTATATATGAATTAAACTTTGCATGAAAAAATATGCAGATGAAAACAAAGCTTAAACGATTTTTTATATTTATCATATAAGTAACGTACGATAATTGCATTTCTACAATATATAAATAACCATATACTACAAGTAATAACTAATTATATATGTCTGGATTAAAAAGACATTTTTAAAGTTACTACTTTGATCCCCAAAACAATATATTCTGCTTAAAGTGACACGTCATTTACCCCAACGTATTATTCAACTGAGATTAATTGTTCGTATCATTCAACCATTCAAGGTTTAAAAAAAAACGATTAATTACTTTCTTGGAACAGTTTGGCAGGGCACAAGAAACATTACTGTTTTTTTTTTCACAACAGAGTCGTTTTAAAAATAAAGAAAATAAATGGTGAACTTCCGAGGATAGAATGACGGATTAACCGTAAATTTAAAAATAAATTGAGTGTATAGTTTGTGACTACCGTAAACTACCGAAAGTAAGACCCCTTCAGCAGGTAGGAAATTCTAATAATTTTTAGGGGGCTTTTAATTTGAACTTTAGTGAAAATTATAGGAAAAATTGGTGGGTGGTGGTGAGGTGTATATTTGGAATTTCTAAAACTTCACAGGATTTTTATAATTTGCAAAATAAAATCAGATCAAAGGGTTTTTTAATTCTCTTACATAGAAGCTGAGTAGTTTCAATTAATAAAAATCTCAATTAATGCATGAAATTTACATAAAATAAGTAAATTCGATATCACAGAAATGTGAACAAAAATTTTAAAACTTAAACTCAATATAAATATCGATAAAATCTCAGTGCGCAAAAATAAAGAAAAACATTAATAGTATCCTTCTGATGGAACATTCCTTTCATTGTCTGGTAGCGCGCGTAGCGAAGTACGCCATTCTGAAACAATGATATGTAAAGATATTTCTCTATTCTAAAAAAAAGTAACGACCGCTGTCACAGCCGCCGGTTTTGAATTTTTTGTGACCGGAGGTCTTTCTTCGTTAATATTAAGAAAAATATTGCATACAAAAATATGAAAATCGGTAGTATTATAGAGAAATGTTTGATAAACACGCTGATGCAGGCAGTTTTCAAATCGAAGAATTATTTTAAGAGATATTTAATGCTAAAGTTGGACAAAATCTTTCCATTAAAAACGTTTTATAGGAGAAAAAACTATGCATGGGAATTTAATCATTTTTAGCTCATTTTATATGTGTGAAGTTCCCGGTGTGCAGATTGTATTTTTTTTTTAATTTGATTCATTTTTTCAGGTTTTATTTCTATTTTAAATTCAAATTTTCAGCATTTCGAGAGATATTTTTTACAGATTTTAGCAAATGATATTAAATTAAACTGTTGCCAACTGTATACACAGCGCAAACAGTAATGTTTGCTTCAAATTGAAAATTTATTTGCACTTGACTATTATAAACAGAAAAAAAAACACATTTGGAATTAGAATTATATAATTACGTATAAAAAGCAGGAACTTATTAAAAATTACGTCATAAAAATTATTGACACGTGAATTTTAAAAGAGAAAGGATATTGTAAAATAATAAATTCATTAACATGCGTTAGAAGTCTTAAATAGGAGAAATTGAGTCACATTTACGTCACATTACAGTTATTACATAAAATGAACAAAAAATAATGTTGCAAAACAGTTTAAATTTACAAATTGCGCGAGGCATTTATTTGATTTATTTATTTATTGAACAACAAACATATGACTTGTGTGCTTGACATAAGAACCCCGCTTATAAGTCAATGACCAATATCGCCAAATTATATTAATCGCCAAATTATGCAAGTTGACGTAATTTATATTTTAAATCTCTCTATTCTAAAAAAAAGTAACTCCCGCTGTCACCGCCGCCGCCGCCGCCGCCGGTTTTGATTTTTTGGTGACCGGAGGCCTATCTTCGTTAATATTAACAAAAATAATGCATACAAAAATATGAAAATCAGTGGTTTTATACAGAAATGTCTGATAAACACGCTGATGCAGACAGTTTTCAAATCGAAGAATTATTTTAAGAGTTATTTAATGCTAAAGTTGGACAAAATCGTTCCACTAAAAAAGTTTTATAGCAGCAAAAACTGTACATGGCAGTGTAATCATTTTTAGATCATTTTATGCGTTAGAAGTTGCCGGAGTGCAGATTGCATTAATTTTTTTATTTTGACTCATTTTTTCAGGTTTTATTTCTATTTTAAATTCGAATTTTCAGCATTTCTAGAGATATTTTCTACAGATTTCAGAAAATTGTACTAATTTAAACTGTTGCCATCTGTATAAAAAGCGCAAGCAATAATGTTTGCTTCAAATTAAAAATTTATTTACACGTGACTATTATAAACAGGAAAAAAATTTCAAATTAGTATTAAATAATTACGTATAAAAAGCAGGAACTTATTAAAAATTACGTCATAAAAAGTATACACGTGAATTTTAAAGGAGAAAGGATATTGTAAAATAATAAATTCATTAACATGCGTTAGAAGTCTTAGGAGAAATTACGTCATATTTACGTCACATTATAGTTATTACATAAAATGAACACACAAAATAATACTGCAAAAAAGTTTAAATTTAGAAATTGCGCTAGACATTTATTTGATATTTTGAAAATTAATTTAAAATGTCTCATTTAAAAGAACTTTCTTTTCGCTTTGTTAAAAAATACCAGGAGACAAAGACTCTCTTTACTTAATTCCTTTTATATTAGCTTATTTTGAAAGGTTGTTACACGTGTATACGTCATCAAGTTATTTTTATTTCGACGTTTTATTTGTGTTTTTATTAATGTTGTACGAATTTATTTGTTCTTTCGTTATTTAAAATAATAATATATAAACTTTTTTACCAAATATAAAACCGACTTCAAAAACTACTGCAAAGTAAAAAGCGCACTTTTTGCTTTTATCGTGTAATCTGATTAAAATTTACATGTTCTCATTTCTTGATACAATTCAGATGTTTTCATGTATTAATTTAGTTTGCTTCTGTATTATTTAGCATTTTAAATAATGGTTGGCAATTGAGAATTGTAAATATGACTGCCGATTAGAAATTGTGAAGAAACATATTGGAGAAGATCCATTAGTGAATTTGAATGGGAATATCGCCAAATTAGTCAGTTACAGCCAAGTTGGCTTCATTTATGACAACTTATTTTGGTCGCCAAATTTGGCGATATTTCACCAAACGGCGCCAAGTCTGGCGACAACTTGGCGATAACGCATATGAATACATAGCTTTATGCTTATGAATGAAAAACCGGTTACAACAATGAAAGATAATTTGCGAAAAATCCTTTATTTTATTGGTTTTTGTTGAATTACTAAAAAACTACTCAACCAATTTCGATGAAACAGAAGTGGTACCAATTCGAGAGTATCCTCTTTCAATTAAAACCAAAATCACATAAATCGGACAAAAAGTTCCGGAGCAATCGGTGAACATACATAAAAAAAAAAAAAAAAACATACATACGCGTCGAATTGATAACCTCCTCCTTTTTTCGAAGTCGGTAAGAACATACATAAAAAAAAAAAAAAACATACATACGCGTCGAATTGATAACCTCCTCCTTTTTTCGAAGTCGGTAAAAATTATATCAATTTGTATAATTTGGCGAGTGGTTTGGCGATTTATATAATTTGGCGAAATTCGTCGACAGGATAATCAAGTAGTACCGCAGCGGATTTGGCGTTAAAATTCCCCAATCAAAGAGAAATGAATAGAAATTCGTTTATAGGGAGATCGCCACTGTTTTTTAAATTATAATTCAATCTTTCGAAATCTTTTTAAAGCCGATCAAATTAGCGTGCATTTAGAGTCTGCGGTGTCTGGACGGGGGTTGGCGAGCGTAGCTCGTAGGGGGCCGAGCCCCCTAGTAACGAAAGAAAAAATAAATTAGTATAAAAATACAAATACAAATAAAACGTCGAAATAAAAATAACTTGATGGCGTAAACACATGTAACTTCCTTACAGTCAAGTGGGTGTGACATTTACGATCAACTATCATTGGCATTTAATCTTAGTCTGGCGATAGATTTTTGGTCGATGGGATAACCAAGTAGTACCGTTATAATTTACCACTCGAAAAATGAAAAAAAATGCTAACTGGCGTGTTAAAAAAAAAAAAAAGAAAAAAAAGCTATTGGCGGGATTTTAACAAAGCTAACATAAAAGTACCAAGAATTCTTTGCGATGTTTGCAACTTTTATGTAGTTTTATTCGAAAAAATAACTTTGATTCTTTAATCAAAATGGAAGCCTTTCTATGAAAAACGAAGGAACTGTTGATGATAGTCACATGACTTAGGCTATTATTATAGAGATTATTTTCAATTCTAAAAACAGCGCAAAGAATAATATTTCCTAACGATTAAAAATCTACTTACACATGACTATTAAAAACAGAAAAAAAACTTTAAAATTACTATTAAGTGAGTACGTGTTAAAAGCAGGAAAATATTTAAAATTATGTCTTGAAAATTGTATTTACACGTGAATATTAAAAGATAAAGGAAACTTTAAAATAATAAATACATTAATATGTGTTTAACCCTTTCAGGGGCAAGTTACTTCTATTCGTAAAATGTTGAAATCAAAGAATGGCACCAGAATTTACAACCAAATTTCGAAATATGAAAATGCTTTTGTTCACTTACTTAATAAAAGGAAAATTTTCATTCTAATATTCTGGTGCCAATATGGCATTTAAGAATTAAAATTAAATGTTCCAAAAATGAACCACCGACCTTGAAGGGGGTTAAAGCAGTAAATTGTTGTAATTGTAGTAAATTGTATTATATCAATCGTTATATATACGAAAACAACCACCGGATGTCTTAAAAGCAACTTATTCGCCATTAAATTTTCGCAATCTAAGGGAATTGATTAGAAACACGTTTACAGAGAGATCGCTATAGGTTTTTTCATTATAATTCAATCTTCTCTAATCTTTTAAAAACCGATCAAATAAACGCGCTTTTAGATTCTGCGGTGTCTGAACGGGGGTTGGCGAGCGTAGCTTGCAAGGAGAAGAGCCCCCTAGTTAGATAAAAATAAATTGCATAAGATATATTCATTTAGGAAATATGGAAACAAAAAACTTAAGGAATGTCTTGAAAAAACAGGATTATTGAAAATTTTAGAAAATGCTATGTCTTGAAAGGGTGAACATATATATACAGTAAACCCTCGATTTAACGGACCTCGGTTCGACGGACTTCGGATTCAACGGACTAATTTAAAAAAAAAAAAAATTAAAAATTAAAAATTAAACAAAAATTAAAGTAAAACAAGTGGGTAAGTGTAATCGCAGATTGCACAGAGGGTTTCGTTTAATATCTCTTTTAAAACACTTTATCCTTAAATTAACAAATCAAAATCGTTAATTTAAAATTATACCCCTCTCCCTAACCTGAAATTCAACGCCCGTATTTCAAATTTTTATATTTGACAAATGTCAAATATTTATTTATCACTATTATTTACTGGAAGCCTCCATGATAAAACAGCTTCTGAAACAATGAAACACGCTTCGAAAAAAAAAGTATTACTGCCCCCCTACCCCTCCCCTACTTGAGAATCAACACGCAACCCTCTTTTAAGCTTTTATATGTAAAAAATCAAGCAATGAACAACGACAAAGCATTTCTTTTTACTATTTTTAAAAAGCGATTTCTCGGTAAAATAAAAAAAAATATATTTATTATATCTGTGGCGACACAATGTCTCGTGATCAAATGAACGAAACCTTAAAAAAAGGGAAAGAACACGAAACGCCGAAAGCGCGCGCTTTGATTCTCACTGCAGCGTGGTTTTCGTTCTAAGCATGCGCAAGGATGCTGGCAACCTATGCGGCCATGTGATATGCTTTTCGTTCTATGCATGCGCTAGCGTACCCACGATCCATTTCTGTTTCAGTTCAGAAGTGTATTTTGCTACTAGTGCTTTTTTGAAATGACTTGTAATATTAAACGGAAACGCGTTAATTTATCTATAAAACAGAAACTTGAGTTGATAGAGAAGTTGGAGAGTGGTGTGTCGGTCGCACGTGTTTGCGAACTATACGGAGTTAAAAAACAAACCGTTTCAGACATTCGCAAGAATAAGGAAAAACTAGTCCATTTTTCCCTTAAATACAGCGTGGGTGATTCAAAAAGCGGTTTCTCAATGGCGGACAGGAAACATGTAAAAGTGGCTTAAAATAAAAACCTGGAGGAGGCAGTATACAAATGGTTTGTACAACAGCGGTTAAGTGGCGTCGTCGTCCGTAGTGTTGAGTTGCGGGCAGCCGCAGAAAAATTGGCGAAACATATGGGTTTAGTGACATTTCGTGCAAGTGATGGTTGGCTTTGGCGCTTTCGTAAACGCCATGGTTTCATTTACAGGAAAACATGCGGTGAATCTTTAAGCGCCGACATCGAACAGATATGGAACCTTTTCGAAAAAAGATAAAGAAACTGATAGAATCCGAGGGCCTACTTTTGTGTCAGTTATACAATGCTGACGAGACAGGACTCTATTTTCTTTCTGTGCCGGAAAATACCTTGGCGTACAAACATGATGCCCAGACGCCTGGCCGCAAGCTAAACAAGGAGCGTATTTCAGCACTCCTTTGTGCTAATACTGATGGTAGTCATCGTCTTAAACCAATGGCAGTTGGAAAGGCCAGGAAACCGCGTGCTCTAAAAAATATTAGTATGCAATAACTGGCAGTCATCTATTCTAGTTCAAAGAATGCTTGTTTGACAGGCGATATTTTTTTCTGATTGGTTTTTTAACCAGTTTGTTCCCGTCGTGCGTCACTATGAAGAAGAAGTTATGAAAATACTTTCCCACGAAGTAAAAGCTCTATTACTCCTTGATAATGCTCCCTGCCACCCTAAAGCAGAAAAGTTAGTTAGTAGGGATGGACGAATAAAATGTGATTTCCTTCTTCCAAACACAACTTCATTAATTCAACCGATGGACCAAGGAGTCATTGTTCCCTGCAAGAGGTTTTATAAGAAGAAATTCCTTGAAGAAGTAATGGTGGTGTTGGAAAATGAAAATGATGCAGTAGAAGATTTGAGAGGAGCCAGAACGCTGCAAAATTTACGCACCTACAATTTAAAATCAGCTATCTTTAAATTTGCTGCTGCGTGGAGGGAGATGAAGGTATCCACAATGGCTAACGGCTGGTCAAAACTACTCAACGACGCAGATCCTGAATACGATTTTACAGGGTTTGAGATTTCGGTTTTTAGGAGTACAAAAATGGAGGCTGGTGATGATATCCCTGAGAAAGATATAGAACAGTGGCTCGAGAATGACGAAGCAGATCCAGGGTACCAGATTCTAAATGAGGAGAAGATCGCAGAAAGTATTCTGCATGATGATAATGAAGATTCGGTCGAGGACGACAAGAAAGAAGAATTAAGCAAATTTCGACCGAAATTATCTACAGTACGAGAGCATATGGATGACGTCATTACTTACATAGGGGCATCTTCAGATCCTGAAGTGTTTGCGTATTATGAACACTTTAGACAATTTCGAGCTCTTATAATAAAAAATAAACTGCATTCAAGTGGGAAACAACTGAAACTAGACGCCTTTTTTCAATCGAGCAGTATGGAGCAACCTTAATGTAATGTAAATAACATAAAATGATGCCTGTTGTTTTGGGGGCATTGTAATTTTTTTCCATTTGTTTATTGCTTGTTTATTAATTATTATTTCTGTGTAAAAAGTGTTTCATTCCCATAAAAGTTGCATATATGTCCGTTTGTATTTCATTACCAATATTGTATTATTAAAAGTAATGTATTGTGTTTATATATATATATATATATATATACATACAGTAGTATATATGTATATACAATATATATTTATGTATATACATATACTGTATATATACAATACATGTATATACACTATATATATTGTATATATATATTATATATATATATATGTAATTTGCACTGTAATAATATATGTAATTACAAGTACGTAATAATATATATATGTACTATAATTATAACAAAATAATATTATAAATAGTACTTTGCGATTTAACGGACTTTCGATTTAACGGACACATCTTAGTCCCAATTAGTCCGTTAAATCGAGGGTTTACTGTATTATTTATTTTCTGTAAAAATAATTATAATTTTGTAAAAAGTTTGCTCATCCTCTACTAGTCTACTCAAATTACATTTTGTCGTACACTTTACAAAAAAAAAAAAACAATTCAGTATTTTGACTTCAAATTAAACTTAAAAATACATTATGACCTGTAGATTTGCACATTTGTTATTTTTTTTTTTTACAAAGTACCTTAAAAAAAATATTATTTTAATTAATTTATTTTACATTTTTTTCCATTACGGATGCATTTTTGCAAAAAAAAAAAAAAAAAAAAAAAAAAAAAAAAAAAAAAAAAAAAACACGTATAGTTTCAGGAGAAAAAATAATAAATCATAGAGTCTGTACTTATAGATTGAATCATGATTAATTAAATAAATAAAACATATTTTCATTATTCCGCCAAAATATCGCAAAAACTGTTTTTTAAATTTAAGCTGTTTAACCCGTTCTATGCACGGGAGTTCATGAATTGAATTCTAGAACCAAAATTAAAAATAACTATTTGATTTAGTAAAATATTTTTCTACTACTGCTCATTTACACTAAAATTTTGTAAGTTGAAAAGAAAAAAAAAAAAAATGTGAAATCACTTATCAGAGTTAATGTTATTTTCGGATCCTTCCCGGAAAATTGAGGTTTATTTTTTATGTCATATAAAATTTATATGATATTTTGAAATATTGTTTACATATTATTTATTTTCTGTAAATGTATTGAATTCAATTTTTAAAAAAAATCAGACTTTTAATATTTTATATACGTGTATTAAATATTATATTTTAAAATTTTCATGCGTCTGTGTTTTTCTCATGTTCTGCTCCAGAATATGAAAAATTTGTGTTTGGAACAAGCACCAATCACACAAGATGTCGAAGATGTCAGAACTTTGCCGAAATTGAAAAAATTAAATTTATTTTCGGATATATTATTTTTGAAAAAAATAATTAATTCCTGTGCTGGGGCACAGGCAACTCCATTGTTATGGAAATAAAGTAACGAAGCGGAAAATAGGTAAGAATTTATTGCCGCCAATTTTGTCATTAAAAGATAAAAAATACTTTCACTTTGTTTTATTTAATTTGATCTCTGTATTATCTTTTCGATTGTACTTAGATAGTCATCAAGTAACTTTAATTTATTTTTTTTTTATTTTTATTTTTTTTTTTTTTTTGCTTTTGAAAATGACGTAATTTTAAAAGGAAAAGTAACCACGATTTTAAAACAGAAATAGTTTTGTTTAAGACTTCAAGATGACGCTATTTTTCTCCCACGATTTTCAATGTTAGCAAATAAATTTTCAAAAGAAGAAATGATTTTGGCAATTTAATACATTGCCGACGGGCAATTTTTATCAAATGTGACTTTTAAACAGTAGAAGTTCCTCCCTGTTCTGAAAGTCTTTTGGAAATTAGTGAATTAGATAGGATTCCTACGTTTATACATCGGTAAATATCATTCAATCTACGAATTTAATATAAAATGTCATACAATCTAAAATAATATGGACAATATGATATAAATGCCTATTATGTAAGGCAGAAGCAATGTCCTTAGTCAATGTTGTTTTCTGAATGAAAACGGGAATTCTCATTTCCCGTCGTGAATGTGTTAAGTATAAAGTTGACTGAATCTTCAAGAATGACGTTTATAAAATCATGCATTTTTATTGACAAAATGCGTTTTACTGTTATAGCATGAGGATACAGGAATTTCCAAAAAAAACTTTTGGAAATATTTTTATAACATACATTTCAAAAGGGTTTTTTGTTTTATTTTGCTCAATTATCAAATGTAATGTAAGATTTTATTTTTAAATATAAAAAAAATGAATAACTTTCCCTCGGAGAGAATAAGAACATTTTCAGTGAAGTGCCTCTACGCTGTTGAATCTCAATTTTGTATTTTAAAAATTTAACCTGGTAAATTAATTTTTATTTATATCTATTTTACTAAATCATTTACAATAGTCTCATTAGTGTCGCTAAAGAAAAATGAAGTCAACTGTTGTTGCAAACATTCTATAGGTAATACATTTATTAACCCTTTTATCTCGAATTTATTTTTGTTGTTTGGACATACAACAGTTTCTAAATTATATTTTTCGTAATATTTGCTTATCTTAAGTTGTAAAAAGGATTTGCGGATTATTGTAAAACATTTTTCAAATTTAATATCACAATCCTTTTCTAAAGGTAAATACTTAAATAAATAGAAATAAAAGATAATTTTCCACGAACATTGAAATAGCTATTTCAATATTTTGCCTATACTCTATCAGATCTCCCTTCTTACATGGGAATTTATTTTCTATTTAGATTTATTTTTAAAAAAATCGCCGTTTTCATTAATATCATTAATTCAAATTAATGTTCTCTATAGTAACAAACAATCTCCGTGATTTAAGTTATCAGCCTTTTAAATCCCTTTGTGGGTGCGATCGTAATTATATAAATACGTAGTACCTATAGTGGTCGTTCAGTCCGTATGTAATCCGTCCGCATATAACAGAGCAAAAGCTACCCAACCGAATGGTCTGAAATTTTAAATATATAATTGTTGCAAAATTTTGTCGACTCATTTTAAATTTTATTAAAATCGGGCGTATAGTTTAATTACAGGGACAGTCACCAGTTTTTTGTTACTTTACGGCGAATGGAAAAAAAAATAAAGTCCATTTTAATGATGTTACAGCCTTTCGAACAGAATGAAATTGATATGCACTTACGAAGTGCACTAAAATGTACATTCAGTACAATATGCGGTGCAAAAAAATATTTATAAAACTAGCTGTAGTACGAACGCACCTCAGTTTCCATGTTTGACGTGCAATATTCAACTTGTTACTATTATTGCATGACTATACAGTAATATGTGAAATACGGCTTTCCAAAGGGGCGCCTGTGTTGCCATGGTGTTTTTTGAAAGTTTTTTTGTACCCTTTATAATATTTCCATTTCCAAGTCTTTAATAATCCCGTTATGAAACCCATTGATGAATAACGACAAACTTAATGACACAATTGCTGAAAATATCAAACGGAATTCATAAAATTTGAGCGTAATGGAAATGACATTTTCGGCATTTTTTTAATAAATAAACTACTTTTCGAGTTATAAGAGATTGTGTTCACGTAATGACCAGTTTTTCTCCTGCTTCGCGGTATTGTGCACGGAATTTCGCTTCAAAACGCTCAATTTCACAGCATTTTCTAAAAGATCCGTTTTGTTTAACAGAAAAATGCAAAACGTTTTTCGATTACATAGTTTTTGAATAAAAACACGTGGCATTATTATGATTTTCTGGACAGAAAGAAATTAAAAATGTGTTAGAATTGCGTCTTGTCTGGATTTCTAAACAACCTTAAAAATAAAATTTTATTTTAAAGGGTGTTGATTTCTCATTATATTAGTTCCATTTTGTATGCGAAGTAATTTTGCATATTGTTTATATTATATTTAACTTTTCATTTTCGCTAAGCGCAATCAAGAGATTTATTTCCTTCCCTTACAAACATTATTTGTAATTTCAGAAGAAAAAAAAAAACTTCTATGTTTCCTAAAAATTGTGGGGTTTTATTCTAAAAAATAGTTTTACATAGAACTTCTGAATCATAGGTGCCTTATAGCTACCACAGTGATATATATGAGCATCGTATAAGATTCATGATTACCATTTTAGCTTATTATTTATTCAAAAAATCTACCACTATTTCAGTATAGCAATCTTAGCCTTTTAAAATTTCCGCTATTCATTGATTACATGAAGCAAAGATCACTATTTGAAAAAAGTGGTAAATATTTCGGAAAAAAAGCATGGTAACACTGTTAAGACGTGCGTGTTTATCTACCTCTTACAGTGAAATAATATTGTTGCAAATTTTGAGTCACTGAATATTGGCGCCCTTCATTGTTTGCCTACAGCTGAAACTTACTCCTACTGATTGAAAGGTTATACAGGCCTGTTATAAAACATAATTTTGGTTATATTCAGATAACTTCATTTTTAAATAGGATTTTCTTCTTATTGTAAGGCTTTTTACGAATGCAATACCACAACCATTTTTTTAAAGGTTGAATAAACCAACCTAATTTCTCCGAAGATCGAAATATCATTTCAGTGTAATGACAATAATATGTTAGATCTCGCATCTAAAATTTTATCTCGGAAATTTACTGAAGAATGATTTCTATTTAGATCTATTTTAATTAAACAGTGAACATTTTCATTTGCGTATAGGGGGGGGGGGGGATAAGTTCTCTACCGCAGCTAAAATTTTCCTGGTATTAGATTTATTAAACTTTTTCCTCCAGTTAATTTATAATCATATTATAAATTATAACATATCCCTGCAACACTGTCTCAACTCAGCCACTTCAGTGTATAGGGTTATATATATTATGTATATATGATTGTTCTATAATTGTTACAAAAATACATATATATTAATATTTTTTTTTGTCTTTTGGCCAGTTTCAAACACACATGTGACTTCATGTTTCATCCAAGGTATCTGATTTTTTATCTGATCATTACGCATCTGAAAAAAATAAAAAAACTAATTTTTATTACGTTGTAATATCGCCAAATTACAGAAATGCAAATAAATATTAATATATATTATCTTTATATACGAAAATAGAATTACTACATATATTTTAATTCTTAATTTTTATCAGCCAAGAAAACATGTTTTTTTTTTTTCTTTCACCTGCATGCGCTTTTATATTAAGACATCTTTTATGGTACTTTTTAAATATTTCAAATATTCCCCGTGTTCTACTATCACGTTCAATTAAAGTAAAAAATGTTTCTGGGAAGTATATTCACCGACGGTTTTTACCCTTAATGCATTTTTTATTTGCATAAAAATAAATATATCAGGTTTAAAAAGTTGTTAATGTGACTTTAATATTACTCTAGATAAAAATTCAAGTTGTTTCCTTTTAACGGAAAGAAATAACTTTTGAAACATTTCCTAAAAATATATACGTATGTATTTCTTATTTTTATTTTTATTTTTTGCTAACCTAGTCTTAAAACAAATCGTATAGTATTCCAATAATATTTATGCTTTTCTGGAAAACAAGTGTGTAATGAACGAGTATGTTTATATTAATGTGTACTAAAATAAAATTATTACATTCTTTCAATCCTTAATTTTGATCCTTCAAGAAAAACATTGTCTCTAACCTACGTTATTATTATTTTTAGTATATTGTAAGTCTTTCAAGTATTCTACGTGTTCCAATATGTTGCATGTTTCATTAAATGAAAGAAAGAAGTTACAGAGACTTGTACTGGCTTGCGGGTTCTCGCCTTAATGGCTTTTTCATTTGCAGAAAAATAATTTTATAAAGAAAAAATGTAAATAAGGTTTTATTTTTTTCTCTAGATAAAAATTCGAGTTTTATTTTAACGGCTTTATTCATAGGAACATAATTAAAGAAACTTTTTTTCTAGAAACATATATAGATATTCTTTTACGTTAGCAGGATCGAAAAGCATTTGGTTTATTATGTTATTGACTATTATACATTTTGAATCTTAAATGTATTTAAAAATGTGGAAGAGTTGAAATACTATTTAAAAATTTTAAAATGTAAAACAGTAAGATGTAAAAATGGAAATAAAAATAAAGGATTTAAAATAAATTATCATTTACTATAAATGAATAAGAAATAAATATTTTAAGTTATACCAGTTTTCGCGCTTGGCAAAATGTGAGGAAATAAAAAAAAAATGAAGCAATCATTTTGCCGTCAAAAACAGCATTTAATGTAAATTTGGTTGACCAGCTTATTCTGATCAAGCGCTTCCTTGAGCGCTTCCTTGATTAGATTTGGAAGCCCATTGGTTAAGTGTAAAGTGGGAGAACGGGGACTAACCCCCTTCATTTAGATAAATGCGCTTTTCATGCAGAATTATCCGATTTGCTTCAAATTTTGTATATGGGTTTATTCTAATAAGAATCTTCCCTCAATAGATTTGGAAGTTTAATCTCCTTCCTAATTAATTTTTAAAGTGGCATTATTGTTTGAAATAAGAGTTTAACATTCATTTAATATACAAAGCACGTGATCTCCATGCAACAAATTTAATTGGGCACTTTTTTTAAATATAATCTTATGATTTGATAATGATATTTTTTTACGAGAGGTAATAACTTTTTTTATTTCCGTAAGAAGTCATATTTTTCGATAAAAATGAGCAACAGATAGAGATAATCTCTTAGAATTTTGAATCACATACTGTGAATCCCAAAGATCCATATACTCCTGTATGATGTTTATAGACTTGTTCCACTTTGATCCTGAACTCGTTAAAAATTGAAAAATATTTACTCTAATGCAGATTAATTAATTGATATGTAAAGATGTTTAGTTCTATCCTTAATTACGAAATCCTTTTCAATTCAAATATTTAAATTGAATGTAATGTTTGCAGAGGTATATTGCGATTATTTCCTTTTATACAATGATAATATTTTATTTTATAAGCAATAATTGTTTTAGTTCGGCGGTTTCATATGTCTACTTCTGTAGTTATCTTGATTTAGTTTAATTAAAGTAATTTATTAATTCAGTACGTGTAAGATAATTATGAATTACAACATTTGAAATTAGGCATGTGTTTCATGAAATTTCTTGTTTAATACAAATATTATTAAAATGAACATGATATTTGATTTCTTAGTTTAATGAAAACGTTTAAAATCATAAATTTATATACCACATTACTAAAGGTTTAATAAATCTGACTATTATTTAGCATGTTTTTTATTAACCCATTCAGGGGCAATGTACTTATACTTCCAAAATAGTGGAATGATTGAATGACACTCGAATTTACAAGTGAATTTATTTAAAAATAAGCAAATTTGTTTGTTTACGTACTTAATAAAATAAATTTTTTATTCCAATGTTCTGGTGCCAATGTGGCATCTAGGGATTACAATTAGGTGGTCCAAAAATGAATCACCGCCCTTGAAAGGGTTAAAGTATGTTATCCGTATATGTTTAAACATTTTTTCACTGAATTATAATTGTTTATGTGTATATCATATGTAAAAGAATCAATCTTTGAAATGTAACTAGAAGCTAAATATATTTTATGCATTTCATCACTATAAAATACACATTTTTATAAAAATATATTTTATGTTGTATTTTGATTGTATTTTCGATAGATTTTTCTATTTGTTTTACTAAGTTTTGATGTTCTAAGAGTTCGTTTAGTTTTCCTTTCGATAATATTTGAAAAATAGTAGACGTAACATACCCGAAATTATAATAGTTAAATAACACATCATTAAGTTAAAAAATCGACCTTAATTATTTTTAGAACGATACACATGTTTGTAATGGTCTCTGTTCTTGTTCTCGAAAGGCTCTCTGAACAGACACATATTTCCTGAAATCTTCGTACATTTTCTGTTTATTTAAACGAGATTGCGAAGTCCTGACTGTTACAATTTTTTATTGCATGTAGTTTTTCAGTTGTGTGTATTAGAAGGTGAGCACGAACTGTTGTATCTATATTTTAATAAAAAATTACGTATATAATATAAAATATTACAATAGTGAAATAACACATCATTATGTAAAAAGAAAAAAAAAATCGACCTTAATCCTTTTTTGAACGATACACATGTTTTTGTCAGTCATTGATCTTGTTGTCGAATGGCTTTCAGAAGAGAAACATATTTCCTGGAAACTTCGTAAATTTTCTGCTTATTTAAACCAGATTGTGAAGTTCTGACTGTTACATTTGTAGCTGCATGTAGTTTTTCAATTGTGTGTATTAGAAGGCGAGCACGAACTGGGGTATCTATATTTTAATGTACATTTTAATAAAATACATAGGGTGTTCTAAAATTTGGAGGAGTGATAGAAGGCATAAAGAGGATGAAAATTACAATAGAACATTGAATCGAAAACACCATGTTTAGTCATAAATGCAGGGTGTTTCATGCTACCTGAACTTGCATTGATGGCAATTATTTTCAAGGAAATCGAAAGATTACAACAATATGTAATTTTGTGTGAAGTGTTAGAACATCACGAAAAGTTCTCGAAAAACACGGTGCTCAAGCAATCGATGATACTGTATGAACTGGAAATCGTACACCAAAATGTGGACCGTGAAGTGCAAACTGCTGACGCCTATAAAGGGAACTTCTACCACTTTAGTCGATATCATCACATTTACAACTAAGGTGAGAATGTCTACTTAAATTTTTTGTTTCTAATGTAATGCAGATTTTTTTTATTTATTGCCGTCAACACAAATTGAATTAGAACAGAATACACTGTATTTTTGATTAAATACGTATTTGCGACCCCATGTTCTATAGAAAAATTTCAGCCTCTTGATGCATTTTATCACGTTCTTAATTTGGCGGTCCCTGTATAAAAATTAAACGTTGCATGAATAAACACGTACAGATGAAAACAAAGCACAAACTTTTTTTTTTCTATGAATCATATTTTTAACGTACGATAATTACATTCATTCGATACATAAATAAACATGTACCGTAAATAATAACAGATCATATATATCTGGATTAAAAAATTTTAAGTTATTACTTTGGTCCCCAAAACAGCGTGCTGCGCTTAAAGTGCCATGTGCGTTTACCCCAACGTATTCTTTAACTGATATTAATTGTTCGCATTACACAATCATTATCCCATTGAAGGTTAAATAAACGATTATTTACTTTATTGCAACAGTTTGACAGAGCACAAAAAACATGATTTTTTTTTTCAAAGCAGAGTCGTTTAAAAAATAATAATAATAAGTGATGAACTTCCAATGATAAAATGACCGCTTAACCTTAAATTTAAAAATAAACTGTGTGTATATTTTAAGATTTTTATTTTATAATATTGGTTACATATTATTTATTTTTTTGTAAAAATTATTACATTCAATTGTGTAAAAATCGGACTTTTTATGTTTTATTTAATTGTATAAGAGCGGTAGAGAGGATGTGAGTAACTTTTGCCGAAATATATTTACATAGGGTGAGTAGTACACAGTGAGACAGCAGCCACTTTGACGTATAGTTTAAACTTTTTTTCCAAACTGGCATACACACATAACGACCTTATGTTATGCAACACGTGGATGTAGTTTCGGCACTTCAGTTACTCGTCCGACAAAATAGTAAATAAGTCGTTATTTTATAGTTGTTAAAGTTACATAAACGTCTATTTTAGAGTTTATTTTCTTCAATATGACATACATTCACTTAATCAAACCTAGCTATATCTAATAATAGAGTATTTCGACAAAACAACATAAACTTTTTAAAGCGATGGAATTGATACAGGAGATGTGCATCCATTTTGTTACAACATAACGAAAGTGCACAGTGAGACACATAGTTGCGGCACACAGTGAGACGTGTCTCTTTGTATACCTACTATGTGGCTCTGGTGTTAAAAAAGTTATTTATTAATAAAAGAAGGGTTTTTTTTCTCTCTCTCTTTCTGTGTGTGTGCGGGAGCGTGCGATGTCTAGGAAAATCTGCTAAGCGTAAGAGGCTGAAAATTTGCATGAAAGTAGCCCAAGGTTTGCCATTGTCCACCCGAGGTTCATATTTTTAATATTTTGAAAATCTAGAAATATTAATTAGAAATCATAAACTGCAGAAAATTATTGACTGAGTGTAAAAATGTATGATTTATGAAAATATATACATTGTCTCACTCTGTACCACTTGTGGTACACAGTAAGACAATTTCCGATACTCCGTTATGCTGCTTCTATGAGTTTATAAATAACTTTTTTAATACCATTTATACATTAATGTGTAGCGTATTTGTGTAGCTTAAAGATGTAGCAATTTTTTTTAAGAATAAAAATCGTCGCCATTCGTTAAGTAATAAAAACTTTCGTCTTACTGTGTAGTACCCTCCCCTATATAAATTAAAGTTTGCCGAATAAATTTATGCTGATGAAAACAAAACACAAAGGCATTTTTTAATCACATTTTAACGTACTATAATTAAACTACTTCCTACGATTTATAAATAACCATATACCAGAAGTCATAACTATTTATCTATATCAGGATTAAAAAGACATTTTTAAAGTGAATATATTTATCCCCAAAACTGCATATTTTGGTGACATTTGCATTTAACCCAACGTAATGTCAATTGTGATTTTTCTTTTTGTGTGTACGTATCACACAACCCTTTCACATTCAACGGTTAAAAGATGATTAATCACTTTCTTGCGACAGTGCACAAAAAACATGATTGATTTTCAAAAACAATTCCTTTTAAAAGTAAAAAAATAAATAAATTATGAATTTCGAGAATAAAAGGTCGTCTTATCCGTAAATGAAAAAAAAAAAATGTGCTAAAAGATATCGGAATTTTAACGTTTTATATACACTGTAAAAAAAAAAAATCTGTAGTTCTACAGATGTAAAGTTACATGCTTACTAAACTTTCACCTGTAACGGTACGAAAAAAGCTGCAAATCTACAAAACTAGTTTTTGTAAAGCTACAAAAATCTGTAACTTGACAAATGAATCTGCTAAAATTTCAGTTATCTTACTAAACTTTTATTTGTAACCCTGGCTGCAGTTACATGAAAAGTTCTCGGAATCCCAGTTTCCAAAAAAATTCTTCGTAACCTTACAGATTTTTTGATTTTCGGCGCAAAAGTGTGTCTGTTACATGAAATTTTGTTGTTGCCGTTACATGAAAAGTTCTAGGAATCCAAGTTTCCTAGAAAAACTTTAGTAACTTCACAGATTTTTTTTTTACAGTGTACGTGTATTAAATATTACATTTTAAACTTTGCATGCATCTGTGTTTTTCACATCAGCTCCTTCAAGAATATGAAACATTGGTGTTTGAATCAAGCACCAATCAGACAAGACATCGTATATTGGAAAATGTTGCCGAAAATGTTAAATGAACGTTATATTGGGATATATTATTATTGAAATATTAATTAAATTTCTATGCTGGTGGGAACAAGGCAACCCCGATGTTGTAGAAAAAAAGTAAGAAAGCAGAAAATAGGTAATGATTTTTACCATTCGACGAGGAAAAAAATACTTTCATTTCCTTTTATTTTTCTTGATTTTTTCAGTTGTATTTAGGCAGTTCTCAAGCACCCTTAATTTTAAATGTTTTTGAGTGTGAAAATGATATAATTTTAAGTAGAGAAACCACCAAGATTTTAAAAAAGAAATAGTTTTGTTAAGGATTTCAAGATTATGATATTTTTTGGCTGTTCTAAATCAAAAAAGTTGGAAATTGCTCGTCCAACGTGGCAAATGAGGTGCGTTCGTACTATAACTAGTTTTATAATTATTTTTTGCACCCCATATTGTACTGAATGTGTATTTATTTGCAATTCATAAGTGCATAGTCTTGTAACATCATTAAAATGTACTTGCAATAATTTTTTCCCATTCCCCTTAATATAACGGAAAACTTTTGACTGTCCCTGTAATTAAGCTATACAACCGATTTTCATGAAATTTGAAATGGCTCGACAAACTTTTGCAGCAATTATATATTTAAAATTTCAGCCCATTCGGAAAGCTGTAACATCATTAAAATGCACTTGCAATAATTTTTCCCATTGGCTTTAATGTAAAGAAAAAATTTGACTGTCCCTGTAATTAAACTATACATCCGATTTTCATAAAATTTGAAATGGCTCGACAAAATGTCGCAATAATTATATGTTTAAAATTTGAGACCATTCGGAAAGCTTTAACATCATTAAAATGCACGTGCAATAATTTTTCCCATTGGCCGTAATGTAACGGAAAACTTTTGACTGTCCCTGTAATTTAACTATACATTCGATTTTCATAAAATTTGAAATGGCTCGACAAAATTTTACAACAATCATATATTTAAAATTTCAGACCATTCGGTTGGGTAGTTTTTGCTCTATTATATGCGGACGGACGGACAGACAGACGGACGGACAGACAGACGGACTGAACGACGACTATAGGCGCTACGTATTTATATAATTACGAACGCACCTAAAAAGGGCTAATTTCTAACATATTTTCTAATTTATTTTCGTTCGGAAACGCATGAAATTGGCAGGTGCTTTTATTCAGAAACCAGGTACATTCAAGGTTTTTTGGGAACCATTTCTAATAATTCGATTTCCTACTCTTAATTAAGGAGATTCCCAAATCCCTTGCTCAACAACGCAAAACTTTTCGACACAATTTCTGTCTCAATTTAAAACGTAAAAGCATAGAATTGGTAGACCTGACTATTTAAGCGATTTGGAATTAAATGAGTTTTCTATTTTTTGATAAATAAATTACTTATCGAGTTAAAACCGATTTTGGTCATGAGATGATCAATTTTTCTCCTGACTCGTGGTGTCGCGTGCGGAAATTCGCTTCAAAACACCACTTTCACTGTATTTTCTGAAAGATCATTTGTGTTTACTTATAAATGGTTAACGTCTTTCGATTATATAGTTTCTGAATAACAACACCTGCCAATTTGATGCGTTTCCGAACGAAAATAAATAAGAAAATGCGTTAGAAATTAGTTACTTTGATAAGAGAACAGCCTTAAAATAAAAAAAAATAATAAATAAAAAAATAAATAAAATAAAATCACTTTTTTATTATATTAGTTAAATGTTTTATTTAAATTAATTTTGTATAAAACTAATATTATATTTAATTTTTACATACTGGCTAAGCGCTATTAAGGTTTCTATTTCCTTCCCTATCAATTTTTTTGAGATAGGAGTCCTGCATTTAAAAACTACTACTAGTCCAGACAATAGAGACCGTATAGGGGCTCTACCTAGCAAAATTCACGGTAGTTCTAGAAAAAGGCTTACCATATGTTTTTTGGGTCGCTGAATCCGAATTTTTAACTTCCCACCAAAATTTCCCCCGGCAAACCCGCCAAGTTTTGGTAAAATGCCTCCTAAAAAATGTTTTTATTAAAAAAATCAAATTTTTTATTGTTTTAGCGAAAAAGTATCTAGAAATTCAGAAAGTAGACAAAATTTGCAACACATTAGATATATGACATTATGACTTAGGATGAAGGGGAAAGGGGGGTCTGCCTGGGAACATGCGCGCGGTGCTACGTGAACTAAGTTGCGCAATTCCACTTAACCACTCACACGTTTACATTAGCCCTCCCATCTCCCCTCCGAACTTTCTCTATAAGGTTTACTTTAAGTTTTTTGGGTCGCTGAATCCGAATTCTTAACTTCCACCCAAATTTTTCCCCCGAACCTCCCCCCCTCAACTAGTTGTTTTTAACTTAAATTTCTTATTGTTTTACGGGAAAAGCATTACGAAATTTAGAAACCAGAGAAAATTTGCAACAAATAGGATATATGACATTATGACGTAGGATGAACGGTGAGGGGGAGGGCTACCTCTGAACATGCACCGCGGCGCTACATGCACTAAGTTATGAAGTCCAGGCAATAGGGGATTTTATCTGGAAAAAATTATACTAGTTCTGGATTTCGACTCACTTTATGTTTTTTGGGGTCGCTGAATCCGAATTTGTAACTTTCCACCAAAATTTCACCCGGCAACCCCCCAAAAAATTGATTTTTTGAAAAAAATTGTCTTTTGAGAAAAGTGCACGGGGAATGTTCCGAGGAAGGCCCCTCTATCCCCGTTTATCCTACATCATAATGTTATATATCCTATTTGTTGCAAATTTTTTTCTAGTTTCTGAATTTCGTAATGCTTTTCCCCTAAAACAATAAGAAATTTAAGTGAATAACAACTATTTTGGGGGGGTTTTCGGGAGGGAAAATTTTGAGGGTAAGTTAAAAATTCGGATTCAGCAACCCAAAACACTTAAAGTAAACCTTATAAGGAAAGTTCGGAGGGGAGGTGGAGTGCGAATGTAAAGGTGTAAGTGGTTAAGTGGAATTGCGCAACTTAGTCCACGCAGCACCGCGCGCATATTCCGAGGCAGATCCTCCCATCCCCTTCATCCTAAGTCATAATGTCATATATCTAATTTGTTGCAAATTTTGTCTACTTTCTGAATTTCTAGATACTTTTTCCCTAAAACAATTTTTTTAATAAAAACTTTTTTTTTTTTTTGGGGGGGGGGGGGTTGCCGGGGGAAATTTTGGTGGGAAGTTACAAATTCGGATTCAGAGACCCCAAAAACATAAAGTAAGCCTATTTACAGAACTACCATTAATTTTGCTAGGTAAAATTCCCTACTGCCTGCACTATACTCTAAGTTTGCTAAGACTTGAGGGTTTTTTCTTTCTAAAAATTACTTTTACATAGAGTTTCTCAAGCGGAGTGCCTTATGTCTATCACGGTGAAATATATGGGCATCGTATAAGGTTCATGATTACCATTTTAGCTTATTATTTATTCAATACATCTGCCACAATTTCCGTATAGTAATCTTAGTCTTTTGTAATTTCCGATATTCAGTGGAAATTGGAAAAAAGGTGGTATATATTTCTAATTAAAAATGCAATACATTTGTAACACTGGTCAGGTGTTGTACGAGTGTGTGTTTGTTCGAGTATCGGTCGCTTATAGTGAAATTATATTGTTGCAAGTTTTGAGTCACTGAATATTGGCGCTTTACATTGTTTGCCAACAGCTGAAATTTTCTGTTACTAATTGAATGATTATGCAGGCCTGTTCTAAAACATAATTTTCGTAATATTCACGTAACTTATATTTTAAAAATAGATCTTTTTCTTATTGTAGGACATTTTACGAATGCAATATTACAATCTTTTTTTAAAGTAGAAAAAAATCGATAATTTTCCCCCGACGATAGAATGATCATTATCAGTGTAATGCACATACTCTGTCATTTGTGACCTCTGAAATTTAATCTCGAAAATCATTTGAAAATGAATTTCTATATAGATCTTTTTTAACAAAACGTTTTTGACATTTTCGCTAGTGCCTTTGAATAAAAATAAAGTTTTTTTTTACGGCTGCTGAAATTCTACAGGTATTAGATTTATTAACCTTTTTTTTTTTCTTCAGGCAATTTAAAATCATAATAATGAACAACACAGTCTCAATTCAGCCACCGGAGTATATAGGGCATAACGTGCATATATGGTTATCCTTTTGCGTGCTACAAAAAATAAAACAATATTTATAAATACTTATTTTTTTCGTCTTTGGCCTACTCCCTAACACTCACGTGGCTTATTGTTTCATCTAAGGCTCCTTATCAAGAAAAAAACTCACTTTTATTGCGATGAAATATCACCAAATTCGAACAAATTACACGAATTTAAACAAATATTATTAATATATTTTTAGCTGTGTATACATAAATAGAATTAGTACATATATTTCAATTCTTTAATTTTTATCCGCCGAGAAAACACATTTTTTTTCTTTTACCTGCATACGCTTTTATTTTGAATCCTCTTTTATAGTACTTCGTAAATAACTCAAATATTTCCTGTGCTTTACTATCATATTTCATTAAAAAAGAAAAAAGAAAGAAAGAAAAATGTTTCTGAGAAGTATATTCACGTACGGTTTTCAGCATTAATGTCTTTTTTATTTTCAGAAAAAAATATATACCAGGCAAAAAAGTTGTAAATGTGACTTCAATATTACTGTAGATAAAAAAAAAAAATCAAGTTATTTCCTTTAAACGACAAGAACAAACTTAAGAAAAATTCCCTAAAAATATATAAATATGTATTTCTTATTTTTATTTTTACTTTTTGCTAACCTCATCATAAAACATATCGTATAGTATTCCAATAACATTTATGCATTTTTTAATCATGCGTGTGTAATGAAGGGTTATTTTTCTAGTAATTTATATGAAAATAGAATTATTACATTCTTAATTTAGATCTTTCAAAAAAGCATTGTCTCCTACATACATACTATTTTTTTTATATGTGCTATTAATCTATTATTTATATGTGCCATTATTTATAGTATATTGCAAATCTTTCAAGTATTCTATGTGTAATATCGTGTTTCATTAAATGAATGAAAATAATTAGAGAGTTTTATACTCGCCTGTAGCTTTTTGCATTAATGGATTTTTCATTTGAAGAAAGAAAATTTTATATGTAAACAAAATGTAAATGAGGTTTGAATCTTTACTCTAGAAAAAAGTCCAAGTTTTATTTTAACGGTTATCGTAGGAGGAACATAACTAAAAAAAATTTTTTTTGAAACACACACACACACACCAACACACACACACACACACACACATATATATATATATATATATATATATATTAAAATGATATAAAGGCATTTGTTATATTATCACACTGTTATTATACTTTTTGTATCATACGTGTATTACAAAAATCTAGAACAAAACTATTTATAGTGTTCAAATATTAATTTCTAAGACGTAAAAATTAAACGAAAATTAAAGTATTTAACTTAAATTAACAATAACTAAAAAAAAAAAAAAATCTAAATATTTTAAATGTTTAGCTTTTGAGTTTGTCAAAAAAAAAAAAAAAAAAAAAAAAAAAAAAAAAAAAAAAGCAATTAAAAACAAAACAATGACCAAAATATTTAATTGATAGAAATGGATTTTATTCTTCAACATAGTTTATTTCAACACTGATACAATTATTACAATGGTCCAGTAATATTTGGATAAGTTTCCAATATTACGATTTCGAAAGTGTTGCAATTGTTTCGCATTCGATATATTCATTTGAAGCAGATTTGTTTCCTCTGGAGCAACCCCTCAAGTTAGGGAATAAATAATACTCCCTGGAGACAGACTAAGAGAATATGTGACGTGGTGGAGGAATTCATAGTTCAATTCGTTTAATTTCGCCCTCCCATTTATGTATGTATGAGATATTGCATTGTCTTGGAAAAACAACACCTTGTTATTCGCCATATGAGGCGTTTTCTTTATTATTTCTTTATTCCAACAGTCTAATAATGCGGCATAGTATTCCGTTATGACTTTTTACTTTTCACAATTTAGTAGATAAATATTATACCATGGACATTCCGAACAATACTACTATGATCTTTGCAGAAGATTGTTGCGGCTTTCGTCACTTTGGAAGACTTTCGCACGGTTCTCGTGAGAGTTCATGTTGGATTCAGATGCGTAAAGATGAATTTAAGTTTAGGGGCGGTCCATAAATGATGTCACACTTTTTTCAATATTTTAGGCTGCCCTCCCCCCTATGTCACAAAGTGTCACACTTCACCATACACCCTCCCCCCCTTGTCACATGCCACGCTATATTACGTAAACATATACTTGCAGTTCAGAAACAAAGCATTACGTTATAGATTATATTTCAAATTTTATTTTTAAACTTTAACTATCTGTTTTAATGACATTTGTGAGCATAGCTATAAAAATGATTCGTGCACTTATTTTGCATGAAATAAGACTAAGGTTTAGAGCAAAAAACATTAATCTACAATAGTAATAAAATATTAATATGAAAGAGCAATTGAAAACAGTAAATTTGGAAACAGTATTTTGGAATTTGAAATGGAATTCATTTGGCTTTAAATCTTTTCTTTACTTTATCAATAAAAAATACATTAATTTCAAAATAACTTCAAAATTTAACCTGTAGATTTTTAATGCTTTTATTTTAACCAAAATGTGTGATGTAACATTTCTTCTTACCCACTCCCACCCCCTTGTAACAAACTGTCACAATTTCACGAACCTCCCTCCCCTCCTTCAAGCGTGACATCATTTGTGGATGGCCCCTTAGTCCAGTGTTCAAATTTTCAGACAATTTCATTTGGATTACGCTGAAATATCGCCAAATTGCGCTCTGATTCATCAACACTGCTGAATTTTGTCTTTTTTTTTTTAGAAAACGTGGAATCCATCTCGCACAATATGGAAATGTTAATGCAAAATATTCCTCACATATGCTGCCTATATCTTTACAGTGTCAGATATCTTTCTCTTTTTCATTTTGCGATCATCCTAAATAATATGCTAGATTTTTCAGTGATTTCTAGAGTTGATGCCTCCATTAGACGTCAGAACATGAAGCATCGTTGGTGTTTGCACTGTCGCATTTAAATTCCTTAAACCATCGACGAATAGTTGTTTTCAACGAAGCGGATGTACTTACAAGCTTAACAACACCTTTTTATGTTAGGATTGTATTTATTTTTGCTAAATGTTAATGTTATAAAAACACAAATTTATCATTCGTCCGTTGTTTTCAAAAAATCAAAATTAGTGTCATTTACACGACTGCAGTTTGTAAAGAAATGACCGAACGTCACGTTGAAAGATAATTCTTTCTAAAAATCACATGGATAATATATTGGACTGTCAGCTAGTAACGAATCCTGGGACTTATCACTCAATAGCAGAGCATGAAATGATCCATCGTTTATATGGAGTTCCATTTCCTGCGGTTTATTCTGTTGAGCTGTCTACATCACCAGATGTTCTACCAATAAGGTTTTCTGAGCGAAATATGCTGGCTGGTTGTCGGCCCAGTTAGCTTAAACGGAAAAGCATTGGCCTTGTAAGCCAAGGATCTGGGTTCGATTCCCAGCCTGGGCATTTTTTCACTCAGTTGGAAATTTTCAAATTCGTATGATAACTTTACCAATCGTTTGATTGTGTTAAAATAATAGTTCATGAAATGTTTCTCTAATGATAATAGAAGGATTTTTTATTTCATTGTAATAAGACTTTTCTTTATTTATGTTGTAAGAATAATTGAAGTAACCACCGCTCCCTGAATCCTAGTCCAAAAAGTAAGGGTTTTTTTCAACGTTTGTATGGTCTCTTTAATTGGAATACCAATAATTTTTTAAGTTTTTAAGTTTTATTTTTCCGAGATTAAATATCTCAAAGAATTTTTTTGGAATATACTGGTATCTAAATTCATGGGAATGTACAATCACTTAAAAAAATCCGCCTACAACAGCTGCAATTTTTTGTGTCACCGCAAAGGCCTAGTATTCAGGGGAGTTGCTTTTACTTAGTTCGACGATGATCTGTTATATTTGTATATGTCTGCCATATCAAGTATGTTCCTTTACACAAAATTCCTTTGAAAACATAATGGAAAAGCTCTATGTAATTGATCTCAAATATTTATTATTCAACAAAGTAACGTTAAAATCATTTCATGTATTTGTCATATATATATTAACAAAAATAACAAATAAACAAAAAAGAATAAATAAATTTTGTCATTTAATGCTGTAATACACTTGGATTGCTGTATGTGTCGCCAGTGATAGGATTTACTTTTATTGATATTGCTTTCTTCACATTACTTTTTTTTTTAAAATAAACTAATAGCTTACTTTAATTTGTCGTAAAATAAGGCTGATATTACTATTGTAAATAAAGTGGTAGTAATGAAGCAAACTAAAAACAAAAGATGTTATCCAACTGGCAACACTAATGGTACAAACTATGCTAGAGGTATGTTTGAGCTTTTATTTTTTGAAACCAAAGCGTGAGTATTTCAAATCCGAGACCAGAAAATTAGATCCTATACCCGATGTGTATAGTATAAAGTATAAAATTATTACCGTTTACACGGGGTCTCTGAAAGCACCAGCCATGGTGAAGCTGGACAGATGCTATCTTTTTAATTTTTTTCCTTGAAAAAATGAAAAAAAAAGACAATTTCAAAATTTAATATCTTATTATGTATATGATTTAAAAACATAATCTTTATTTGGATTAAAAGATATAAGTGTGTTCCTTCATATCATATATTTAAAAAATTGTAAGATGCAAAATTAGTATTTATAGGGGGCGATAAACTGTCAGAAATTTCTCGAGAAGAAAGTTGGTATAACAGCTTACGCGCAGAATTACAAAATAAATTTTGAAATTAGAATGAAATTTTTAATGCCTAATAACACTTCAGTTTGTAATAATTACCCTGAACCAAAATAAATTAGTATTTAAAGCATTTTTACATTTTTAATGCAAAGTTGTATTTAGCTAATACAAAATTTTGAAATTTTCAACAATATAATTACATTAAATATATATATATATGTATATATTTACAGTAAAAATGAAATTTTAGGTTTAGTTTATACAGACTAACATGAAACATGTGTTTTGAAAATTTCATGAAAAAATATTCAGAGGTATATAAGCTGCGCTTCTCAAAAAAAAAAAAAAAAAAAAAAAAAAAAAAACGCATTTGGACCCAAAAAACGTCATTTGGAGAAAAATGACTTCACACTTTCGGAAACACTGCTTCAGCTATTGAGCGGGTATAATTCTAATAGCCTTAACTTCTGTTCTGATGGGAATTTTAAGGAAACAATCATATCAAAATGATCAGAAAAGATAGATGTTTAACGTGTAGAAAAATTAAAATTTCGATGATATTGAAGCTTTAAGAGTCCTGAGATCCATTAAGCTGTTTTGGACATCAAACCAGAAAGAGCTGACAGACACAGGATATCCCACAGCCTCTTTCAGGTATTGCCTTTCACCGTGCAAAAGTTTCATTATAAGATAAAATAATTATCTTTATATCCCCTCAATAACAATTCTGTAATTATTCAAACAGATTTTAAAGGGTTGTGAAACCCTTTTAATAATTGCATTCATTTTCTTAAATAGAAAGTTTTTTTTTTTTTTTTTTTTTTTTTTTTTTTTAAATAAATGAAATTTACACTTAGAGCACGGGTCCGTCTCATTCCCGATTTATTCTAACATGGGCATCAGAGAGTTAGACTAAACATAAATGCATGAAATAAACACATTAAATGAGACTTTCAGAACCAATGTGGATTAAGTCATGTTTTGTGTTTTGTTTTGAAAATTATATTTTTTTAGGAGAGACAGTAATTTATTTCATCTCATAACAATTCATGTTCTTGGATAAAAATGAACAGATAGATTTTAATTTCTTTGAAGTCTGAATGAAATACTGTGAATCCCAAAGCTCCAAATATTCTTGGATAATGTTTTATGTAATTGATCCACTTTGATTTTCAAAACCTTAAATATAGAATATATTTATTCTAATGTAGATTAATTAACTGTTCAGAACCAATGTGGATTAAGTCATGTTTTATGTTTTGTTTTGAAAATGATATTTTTTAGGAGAGACAGTAATTTATTTCATCTCATAACAAGTCATATTCTTGGATAAAAATGAACAACAGATAGATTTTAATTTCTTTGAAGTCTGAATGAAATACTGTGAATCCCAAAGCTCCAAATATTCTTGGATAATGTTTTATGTAATTGATCCACTTTGATTTTCAAAACCTTAAATATAGAATATATTTATTCTAATGTAGATTAATTAACTGTTCAGAACCAATGTGGATTAAGTCATGTTTTATGTTTTGTTTTGAAAATGATATTTTTTAGGAGAGACAGTAATTTATTTCATCTCATAACAAGTCATATTCTTGGATAAAAATGAACAACAGATAGATTTTAATTTCTTTGAAGTCTGAATGAAATACTGTGAATCCCAAAGCTCCAAATATTCTTGGTTAATGTTTTATGTAATTGATTCACTTTGATTTTAAAAACCTTAAATATAGAATATATTTATTCTAATGTACATGAATTAACTGTTCCGAACCAATGTGGATTAAGTTATGTTTTATGTTTTGTTTTGAAAATAATATTTTTTAGGAGAGACAGTAATTTATTTCATCTTATAACAAGTCATGTTCTTGGATAAAAATTAACAACAGATAGGTTTAAATTTCTTTGAAGTCTGAATGAAATACTGTGAATCCCAAAGCTCCAAATATTATTGGATAACGTTTTATGGACATGATCTACTTTGATTTTCAAAACCTTAAATATAGAATATATTTATTCTAATGTAGATTAATTAACTGATATGTATAGATATTTAGTTCTATTCTTAATTACGAAATCGTTTTGAATGCCAATATTTAAAATTAATGTAATGTTTGCACAGGTACATTGCGATATATTCCCTTTATAATTATCATATTTTTATTTTAAAAACGTTACTTGTTTTAATTCGGCGGTTTCATGTGTTTGCATTTGTAGTTATCTTATATTTAGTTTAATAAAAGGAATTTATTAACTCAATGTGTTTAAAGTAATTATGAATTACAGCATTTCAAGATAAACTTACGGTTCCGGAAATTTCTTATTTAAAGCAAATATTATTAGAACAAACATAATATTTGCTTGTATTGGTTTAATGAAAAAGTTTAAAAAACATGAGTTTTCATCCACATTCTTAATGGTTTAATAAAGATGGCTGTAATTTAACATGCGTTTTACTAAAATATGTGATTTGTATATATTAAGATGTTTTCTTACTGAGTTGTAAATGTTTACGTGTATGTTGCATGCGTAAAATACAAACAAATTAAAAAAAAATGTAAGTAGAATCTAAATATATTTTAATTATTTCATCACTATAAATTACGTACTTGTAAAAAAATATTTTTTATTTTATATTTTGCTTGTATTTTCCTTAGATTTTTATATCTGTATTATTTCGATTTTATGTTCTAATGGTTTTCTTGTTTTTCCTTTCGATAATATGTGAAAACTAGTAGAAGTAACATACGCGAAATTATATTATAATAGTCTGATAAAAAATCATTAAGTAAAAACAAATACCTTAATTATTATTAGAAACATGTGTATCACATGTTTTTGTCAGTAACGGTCCTTGTTTTCGAATGGTCAAAGTCACGTTCAAGTCACGTCCAGTCAAGGTAAATATTAATTTCCTGGAAGCTTCGTAAAGTTTGTGCTTATTTACAAGAGCTTGTGACCTGCTAACAGTTAGATTTGTAACTGCATGCGCGTTAGAAGGCGAGAGCGAACAAGGGGGTTGAGGGGGTAATACTAAAAAAAATAGTTAAGATGACTGTCAGTAGCTTATATTTGCTAGTTTTTCTGCGATTACAGAGTGTGCCATTGTTGTAAATAGTTATGTTGTTTTAATTATTTAGATTGAAATTGATCTTTAAGTAAAATCAGGTTTTTCTTTATATATGTCTTATATTTCCCCCTCCATTAAACATCGGTTATGTGGAATCTTATCTTTATAAGTAAGAATCCAACGTGCTAACTATGATAACTAGCATACACATGTATATATATATATACCGTATATTTCCGTGAATAAGCCGAGTATACGACTTTTGAATGAAAAATTTCGAAAATCGAAAACCCGTATATAAGCCGATGGTAAAAAAAAAAGTATGATGAAAAATTCAGTGGCCGAAAACTAATAGAAACGTTAAATAAGAAAAAAAATGCGCTCTCCGAAATTCAGTGGCCGAAAACTAATAGAAACGTTAAATAAGAAAAAAAAAATGCGCTCTCCGAAATTATTTATCTCTCTTATTCTGTTTTAGTGCGCTGCCAAATCTTTTGATTGGCTTCCGCTGGAATTTTGCATAAGTAAGCCATTTAAAGACAAGCTGTCAGGCTAGCTCAGTTTCAAATCTCACAGAAATTTCACATAATTTCAAGATAATAATTTCTCGGGGTAGCTTTTTAAATATTTTTTATTTAATCTTGATAAGACGGCACATCACAAGTAGAACGGCACACAACACATAGACACAAAATAATAAAAGCGCGAATAACTTTCTACATGTTAGCACAACTCAAAACAGAACACAACTACAACGAACTCACAGCATATCTCATTCGGTAAAGCTCACGGAAAACGGTCACGTGACTGCCGGTAGAGTCTATTTGTTTTAAAACGGGTGACGCGCGTTACATCCTCCCCCTCTGTTTCCGATTTACGTCTCGGAGAGGAAACAGGATGCTTTCTGGGTCTTCCTCTTTTCCTTAAGGGTGCAACTGGAATAGTTTCAGTTTCTTGAAATGGTGACAAAGCGGAAACATGGTAAGACCCAATTCGCTCAGTAGGATTGTCCAGGCTAGCAATGTCATATGTCACTAGTGACTTTTGAGTCAAAACTATGTATGGCCCATCTCTCTTAGGCATAAATTTTGCTGTTTTATTTTTACTTGCTTTGCTCACAGGATGTAGGTTAACCCATACTTTATCACCAGGTGCGAAATACACTCGTCTACGATTTTTATCGTAATATTTCTTCCGCTGATCTTGTTTCATTTCAACACGCTCTTTCACACTTTTTGAAATATTTGCAAGACGTTTAAGATATGGGGTTATTTCCGGAACAAAATTGTCATTTTCCACAACAGCTCTAAAATCGTTCACCACATCATCGATTGTTCTTAATTCTCGACCGAATTGCAGATAGGCGGCAGTTTGGCCAGTTGTATCAGATTTGGCAGAGTTCATAGCAAATCTAATAAAAGGAAGTTTATCAATCCAGGAAGTGTGTTCATCCCCAACAAGGATTGCTATTCGAGGTTTCAAGTCTCGATTTTTGCGTTCGACTGGATTGGCCTGAGGATGGTACAAAGGTGTCAATGATTGGTCTATTCCAAGAATGTAACAAACTTGTTGTAGAACAGCGCTCAAAAACTGAGGGCCGTTATCACTTATGAGTCTTCTTGGGATACCATAACGAAGGAAGATCTCTTCAATCAGGGTAGTCGCACATTCTTGTGCAGTAGCAGTTGTTAAGGCAAATAGTTCGACCCATTTAGTGGCACAATCTTCTACTATAAAAATCCATCGATGTCCATCTTTACTAGGAGGCAATGGTCCAAAGAGATCAATGCTGAGGGTCTCAAACCGCTGAGCATAAGCAGGTGTTCGTAATAAACCAGCTGGTTTCTGATTTGTTGCTTTATAACGAGCGCACTCTGGGCACTGCTTCACATATTCAGAAATGTATGCTCTCATGCCTGTCCAATAATATCTTTTAGCAATTCTCTGATAAGTTCCTGCTTCACCATAATGTCCGGCTGAGGGGTCGTCATGATGAAGTTTCAAGATATTTTGTCTTTCTTGTATTGGAATGACCAGTTGCGCTTCTTCGGCATCTGATTCGGGAGCATACCTATAAAGCACACCTTGATTCATCAGGAATCCTCTATCAGTCCAATTGGCGAAATCTTCGCTTTTCTGTTCGTCTTCAAAAGAATCTATGATCTTTTTAAGGTTTTCCTCTTGCAACTGTGCTTCTCTGATATCTTTTGGACTTCTTGTTGGCATGTCTATGCTGACAAAATTGCATGTCTCACAGAAAGCAGATTGATGATTACAGACAGGGCGTGAAAGCATGTCAGCCACAACATTAGATTTTCCAGGTTCATATTCTATTTTCTTCTTAAGAATTTCTTTCTTAGCAGGAGTCATCCGATTAGGTGGTGCAGCAACAGGAGCACTATCACCTGTATTCATACGATGCTCCACAAACGGGGTTGTCTCTCCCCCTGGTTGAAAACATTTTTCATACCTTTTGAGAACACCATTAATGTTGTCCCTTTCATCGGAATTTAGATTTTTGCCTTCATCTTCATGTAAAGCATACGGACTGACTTCGACCGCAACAGCTAACGTGCTATTTTCTTCTTGGTATTCATCAACAAGATAAAACTTTTCCCGAGGTTTATCGCTGAAATACCATGTTTTGTTGGCAGTATCTAACACCATGTTAGCATTATGTAAGAAATCCATACCTAAAAGAGTTCTATTACCCTTGGCATCTGGTAATACGATGAACTCCGTTTCGAAGACTCGGCCTTCAATCTCTACGGGCACAGTGGCAGACAAAGTGTTTCTAACCACTGTAATTCCGTCAGCTAACGTAACTTCATGAGTATGAGGGTTTAATGCAACACCAGTTTTTAAAAATAATTTATACATACGTTCTCCTGCAATAGAACGATTCGCTCCCGTATCTGCACAGACTAGCACCTTCTTATTGCAGATCGTGATAGGCACATTTGGAGCTGAAACTGCTGATGTATTTAAACTATATAGCTCAAGACGATGTGCTTGAATAGTTTGTCTTTTAACCGTAGGGGAACAATCTGGACATTTCTTCTTTATAAATCCCAATTTACCACAACCATAGCAAACAATATCGGATTCTATGCGTCGATTAGCAAACTTAGGGGAAGATCTGTCTTCTTTTGGAGGCTTACTCTGCTTCCAATTATTTTCTCGACGAGAAAACTCTTTTTTCTCTTGGGGTACAACCGGATCTCTTTTAGGAAACGTAGATCTTATAATATCATACGCATCTAATTTTTCGGCAAGGTCGACTGGCGAATTTAAATTTTCCCAATCATCTAACATATGTTGTTTGCATTCAACAGGCACGCGCCTTTTCATTTGATCAGCTATGATAAGATCCTGAAGATCTTCAAAAGACGTTACAGTTAATTCTTTAAGCCAGTTTTCAAAATAAGCTCGAAGTTCGAAATAATAATCTCGCCAAGTTATTTCCTTGGACTTGCGATGCGTAAAGAACGGCTGTCTAAACTTTTCGGCACTAATTTTAAACCTTTTTAGAAGTAAATCTTTAACATGTGAAAAATTTGAAGCGTTTTCTTCTGATTCACGAGCGATAAGCGTAGAGATAGAAGACGGTACAACACTGAGTAAATACGAAACCCAAAGATGCTCTGGTACCTTCGAGAGCTTTAATTGACGTTCCAGGAGCACCAAAAACAAGGTTACATCATCAGTTTCTGGCCTGAATGTAGGCAACAGCTTTTGGATATCTATCTTACTCTCCGGGTGAGACATTACCCCTGCTGCATTACCACCTACCGCTCCACTGGAAACACTTTGGCTCTGAGCCTGTAACTTGAGCTTCTCAAGCTCAAAATTCATCTCAAGCTTTTTTAACTCTAACTCTTCCGCTCTATGCTTTTCTTCTAATTCTAATTTGCGCTGTTCTAACTCTGCTGCTTTTTGTTTTTCCTCTAAGTCCCGTCTGCGTTGTTCTTCCTCGCGAGTCGAAATTTGGTTTCTGACTAATGAATTTACAAAATCAACTTCGTACGAGGGGGAGGATTTAATTTTTTCACGCAATGTGACAACTGTCATAGAGGGTTGCACATCTAAATTCATTTCTAACGCAACCTGATATAAATCCTCTTTGCGAGCTTTATTAAGTTCAGACATTTTAAACTTTAGCGAAACAACAAAACAAGTACCCCACAAATGCCGAAAATCCGTTTAAATTATTCCCCAAACGTGTGAGCTTTGCCGTTACAACTCATATAAACAAGACTTTAATAAAGCAAAACAGTAAGGTTTAACATTAGCAAAACTCTGACTACAAAACAAAACAAACTTTAAATCCCTGCAGGTATAAATAAACAGTATGGCCATACCGCGACACTTAATCTAAACAATATTTTAACCAATATAAAACCATTTACTGAATAGTTAACACTTTCAAACAATATTCTAAATAATATAAAATACATAATGAATAATTAAATTTGCAACCAATATTATCATTATATTACTAAGATTACTTAATATCAGTTTCATTCAATATCACTTTAAAAGAAAATAAAGTTTCTTTTATAAACAAATAATAAATACAAAAACTTACTCATTCCGTTTTGGAAATGAATCACATTCAAGGCTTTTTCTTCAATAAATCAGCAACTCAAAATTAAATACTTACGTTTAGCATTTAAATAATAACAAACACTTAAATAAAAATAGTAATCATTTCTCTTACGAAACCAATAAAAAAAAATAATAAAAATAAGCACATATGTTTATGAGAGTTGCGATAAAATTGTGAATCATTTTACCAACTTCTAATTTGACTGACAACAGTTTATTTTCCTCTTTTAAAAAGAAAAGAAAAAAAAATCAACGAAAACGTAAATGAATAAATACTTCTTTCGCTTCCGCTCTCACTCACTCTCTTTTCTCTCTCTTTTTTTTTTTTATGAATCAAAATATTTTACTTAAAGCAAAGTAAAAATTAAAGACACATGAACAGAATCAAAGTAAAATTTCAGAATAATGGGTGAGGGAGGTGGGAAGGGGAAATATGCAATACAAACATGACAGGAAAATAATAGAATGAACCAAAATTTAATAATGTCAAAAATATTTAGAATTTTTAGAATATCAATGTTACGAAGTCAAGAATCTGAAGAATGCATTCTTTTTTAATAAAAATATTATGGATCCATTCTATTTAAAACGCTTACTTGGTAAAAATATTTTGTAGAACAAACAAATCTTGTAGAATAAACCACTATAGGCACAAACACTGTAGGCACCGTTCTAAGAACAAATGAAGCGAGAGTCCCTTAAAGCACAAACATCCTAGAACTTTCTTTAGGACATTAACGAAATATTTTGTAGAACTTTAACTTGAGAAAATAAGAACAAAGATAACGAAACATTTCAGATTCAGAACATATTTCTCAAGCACAAGACCTAATCCGTAGAATTTTAGGAACATATTTCACTTCCACAAGACCGGTCGTGCCATTTTTTTCTCTGCTAGTTGAAAACCACACTTCTTGAATAAAAATATATCACTATATCACTTGACTTGGAGAATGATGAAATAATATTGCGAACACTTTTGAAAAATTTGGATGTGAACATTATTCTTCGAATTCGTGGCCCGAGTTGGGTAGCCAAATTGTCAGGCTAGCTCAGTTTCAAATCTCACAGAAATTTCACATAATTTCAAGATAATAATTTCTCGGGGTAGCTTTTTAAATATTTTTTATTTAATCTTGATAAGACGGGACATCACAAGTAGAACGGCACACAACACATAGACACAAAATAATAAAAGCGCGAATAACTTTCTACATGTTAGCACAACTCAAAACAGAACACAACTACAACGAACTCACAGCATATCTCATTCGGTAAAGCTCACGGAAAACGGTCACGTGACTGCCGGTAGAGTCTATTTGTTTTAAAACGGGTGACGCGCGTTACAAAGCTCCTTTCCAAATTGACTGAATGTATGTCATCTGTGGATACAGTGTGACAAATTGCGTTAATTAAAAAAAAAAGTTGACATCGTCACTATCTGAGCGAAGGAATCTTGCAATGGATTACCATATGGAATATTCGTCCGATTTTTCAAAAGATATTGCGTTAGTAATGAATTGCATGGAACTGACGATGATGTCGTTTTTGGAGTAGATGACGTGGATTATGAATTAGACACTGGCAATATTCATCCTGATGTACCAATGAAAGAAAGTGATTGCGTGAAAATCTTGATTACGAGTTAGTTATAGTGAAATATGATTGGTGAATTTTCTATCGTAAAAGAATGGAGTATTAAAGTATTTTTTTTTTTTAATTGCCATTATTTTGTACGTTTTTTATATTTTCCATCTCTTTTATTTCCAATGAAAATCTAATTTCAAATTAAAATAACTTAAATTAAAATAACCTAAAATTAATTAAATCATATAATAAATCCTTAAACTGTAAATTCTTAAATTTGAAAGCATCAAGACATTTTTTAATTTTCTTAAGTATATTAATCTCCAATTTAAAAATCTCAATTTTAACATTTTTAACACTATAGTTTTTATTAAAATTAAATTCCATATCCTTAATCCATATATTAGGAATTACATGATTAATATTTTTAGCAAAGGGTCTAGCCGGATAAGCATTGCGAAATGGCCCCCAGGCCCGATGTTTGAAATAACAAGTGTGGTAATAAGGCTCACTATGAGAATACTATGTAGAGTGTTTTAACCCCTGACCTTGAAATGCCCGATAATCGGCTAGAGATAATCGGCGAAGTTTACGCCGACGCTACTATTTTTAAAATACGTTTTTCTCAAAAAGTACAAAAGTTAAAAAAATGAAACCAACGCCAGTTATTGAAGAATATATTAGTTCACGTCATATATTTTTAGCATATTTTTACACAAATTTTAACATAAAAAAATAAACAAAAATATTTTTAGAAAAATATATTAATGTAGTATCTTTATACTTACACCAACCAGAAAATTATAGAATAATGCTCAAAGTACGTACTTTTAAGAAAAAAAAATGTCGTTAAAATCGAAGATGCGCTTTTTGAGTTATAAAAAAAATAATGCTAGCAACTTGAAAAAATATTAGTAACGTTCCTTGTTTGCATTTGCAGAAATACACTACTATCAATGCATTGGTCGATTCGTGACATTTCCACTCGGGCAGGATGTACAGTGCGCCAAAATAAGAGAAATTTTCCATACATACCACTTCCCTAAGGTTTGTTTCGTGTTTGTAAATATTCTGTTATTTTGGCACACTGCATATCCTTTTCACGTTATAATATCAAGAAATGACAAATAAAATGGTAACATTTACCTACCATGATTTTCACGTAGAGAAGGCTATGGGGCTGTACAGTGTACATATATAAGATAACTTTAGGAGGGAGTGTATGTGTGTGAGTGTGTGAGTGTGTGAGTGTGTGAGGGAGCAGTGTCTGGCACTTGACATCGGAAGATACCTGTAGGGGGATGGCGTGTTGTGATTTGATAACGTTATCATTTTTGATCAAACCAAAATTTATTTTTTTTTGGATCTTTTTTTTGCATTTAATTAATTGTCTGAGCGAAGCGAAGGCTAATACTCAGCGAAATATTACTGTCCGGACACATTACTACTACGATAGATATTAACGCCATGTCCTACTAAAAAAAAAGCCTAATAAAAACCTTTCGTCAAGCATAACTCAAAAAATATTTGTCGGATTTCGTTTCTGATTGCACCTGAAGGTACCTATGAGGGTCGCCTACTGAATGCACCTACTATGAAAAATAAGTTCCAAACCGTTTAAAAATTATATAGAAAAAACTGATAAAAAGCACAATTTATCTGCATACGTCACAGAAATTTGGTGTGCGTCACTTTCACCGGTTGATGTTTTCATAGACAACTGGTTTGAACACATGGAGCAAATATAAAAAAAAAAATACGCACGCATTAATATTAAATAGATCAGTTTCAACCACATGATCACAAACCTTGCAACGACCCGTCGCAACCAGTTTTGGTGGGCAAACAAATAATAATACCGTACTCCGTACCACGGTGACCGTTTTCAGCCTGTTGTATAAAATCTGGC
Source organism: Maratus speciosus (assembly GCA_963932465.1). NCBI lineage: Eukaryota > Metazoa > Arthropoda > Arachnida > Araneae > Salticidae > Maratus > Maratus speciosus. The sequence goes on from OZ010794.1 coordinate 314,480,037, forward strand.
CTGTTGTATGACATACAATTGTGGATGATTAAAACAAAAGACATGAGTGTTTATTGCTTCGGGAGGTTATCTTTCTCTGAATGTCTGTCTGTCTATCATACAGCATGCAATTTTCTTGTAAAGGATGATATTATTATGCAGTAAAACCTACATAACGGACACACCCGATTAGTGGACACCTCTATTTAGTGGGCATTTTTTCGATTACCAATCCTTAAATAACTGTACATTGTTTACTCTCAGTAGCGGACACCTCCAAATAGAGGATAAATTCTGCCCTCCCGAGGTGTTCGCTATTCAGGGGTTTTACTGATAAAACCTCCATAGCGGACACACCCGATTAGCGGATACCTCTATTTAGCGGACATTTTTTCGATTACCAACTCTTAAATAACTGTACATGTTTTACTCTCAGTAGCGGTCACCTCTAAATAGAGGACAAATTCTGCATTCTTTGGGTGTCCGCTACTCAGAGATTTTACTGTATATAATATTGATAGTTATTTTACAGGGCCACACAAAAGAATAAGAATATATGAAACGAATATAAACTAAATTCGGGATTTGTAGATCGCTGATGGTAATGTAATTTTAGGATGTTACAGTAATCCGCAGCATGTTTTTAGAGTTTCGTTCATCTAACGAAACCCTACCTGTCTCACTCCTTTGTCTGTCTGTCTGTCCGTCTGTCACAGAGCCCGTTCTCAGAAACTATATATGTCGGAGACTTGAAAATTTGCATACTTATAGCTGAACACCACACATCAAATGGCAAATAATAAAATTTTGAAAAAGTCTAATATTTAACCCTCTGGGCTCTAACTTGTGTATTTTAAGCATTTTTTCTAACTCAGCCCCTAATTTAATTAAGTTGGAGACATGAAATTTTGCATACTTATAGCTGAACATCTCCCATCAAACGACAAATAATAAAATTTTGAAAAAGGTTTAATATTTAACCCTCTAACTTGTGTATTTAAAGCAATTTTTCTAACTCAGCCCCTAATTAAGTTGGAGACATTAAAGTTTGCATACTTATAGCTGAATACTTGCGATAACACGATAAATCATAAAATTTTGAAAAAGTCATATTTAACACTCCGGTCTCTAACTTCTGTATTTTAAGCAATTTTTCTAACTCAGCCCCTAATTAAGTTGGAGATATGACATTTTGCATACTTATAGCTGAACACCTCACATCAAACGACAAATAATAAAATTTTGAAAAAGTCTAATATTTAACCCTCTGGGCTCTAACTTATGTATTTTAAACAATTTTGCTAACTCAGCCCCTAATTAAGTTGGAGACATGAAATTTTGCATACTTATAGCTGAAATCCTCACATCAAACGACAAATAATAAAATTTTGAAAAAGGTCTAATATTTAACCCTCTGGGCTCTAACTTGTGTATTTTAAGCAATTTTTCTAACTCAGCCACTAATTAAATTGGAGGCATGAAAGTTTGCATACTTATAGCTGAACACTTGTGATAACACGATAAATCATAAAATTTTGAAAAAGTCATATTTAACCCTCTGGGATCTAACTTGTGTATTTTAAGCAATTTTTCTAACTCAGCCCCTAATTATGTTGGAGACATGAAAATTTGCATACTTATAGCTGAACACCTCACATCAAACGACAAATAATAAAATTTTGAAAAAGTCTAATATTTAACCCTCTGGGCTCTAACTTATGTATTTTAAACAATTTTGCTAACTCAGCCCCTAATTAAGTTGGAGACATGAAATTTTGCATACTTATAGCTGAAATCCTCACATCAAACGACAAATAATAAAATTTTGAAAAAGGTGTAATATTTAACCCTCTGGGCTCTAACTTGTGTATTTTAAGCAATTTTTCTAACTCAGCCCCTAATTAAGTTGGAGACATGAAATTTTGCATACTTATAGCTGAACACCTCACATCAAACGACAAATAATAAAATATTGAAAAAATCTAATATTTAACCTCTAATATTTTGTCTCGCGCAATTTTTAAATTTAAACTGTTTTGCAATACCATTTTTTGTTCATTTTGCATAATAAGTGTAATGTGACGCAATTTCTTCTATTTCAGACTTCTAACGCATGTTAATGAACTTATTTTACAATATCCTTCCTCTTTCAAAATTCACATGTAAATATAGTTTTTATGGCGTAATTTCCAATAAGTGCCTGCTTTTTATACCTAATCATTTAATTGTAATTTGAAGGTTTTTTTCTGTTTATAATAGTAACGTGTAAATAATTTTTTTATTTGAAGCAAACATTATTGTTTGCGCTGTTTATACAGCTGGCAACAGTTTAAATTAATACCATTTTCTAAAATATGTAAAAAATATCAGTAAAGATGATGAATATTTGAATTTAAAATAGAAATAAAACCTCGAAAAATGAGTCAAATTAAAAAAATTAATGAAATCTGCACACCGGGATTTTCTATTGAATAAAATGATCTAAAAATGATTAAATTCACATGTATAGCTTTTGCTCCTATAAAATTTTTTTTAATGGAACGATTTTGTCCAAATTTAGCATTAAATATCTCTTAAAATAATTCTTCGATTTGAATACTGTATGCATTAGCGTGTTGATCAAACATTTCGCTATAATACCACCGATTTTCATATTTTTGTATGCAATAGTTTTCTTAATATTAACGAAGAAAGACCTCCGGTCACAAAAAATTAAAAACCGGCGGCGGCGACGGTGGCAGCGTTAGTTACTTTTTTTTAGAATAGAGAGATATATAAAAATGAAAACGTGTCTATCTGTCTGTTTGTAATTCTATAAAAATCCACATTTTGGAAGCCAAAATTGTGAAAATATACGTACATGTGTATTAAAACATGACCGAGGCAACTAAAGTAATCCGGAATCGAAATAATTTATAGTTAATTTTTAATTAATAAAAAACCACCAATTTAACAGCAATTTCTTATCAAATTTAAACATTTTTCGTTATAGAAGTTGCCAACAATTAAAAAGCACAATAAAATTATTACTACAACAATTAATTTTCTACTGCAAGATTTCCACGTGAAAAATGAAAATGAAATAAATAGTTTGACGAATTTTTAAAAAAGGTGAATATTACGTCATAACTTTTCTATTGCAAGATATTCACGTGAAATATGAAAATGAAATAAATGGTTTGACGAATTTAAATGAAAGTGAATATAACTTCATAACTTTTCTATTTCAAGGTTTCCACGTGAAAGAGCAAAATATTACGTCAGATTGGAAATATAAAGGACGTGATGGATATAGTATAACGTCATATGAGTGTGAAAATGTATTGAAGCGTGATAAAAACCCGATTAGGGAAATATTGGCCTATTTTAACGTTATTGCTCCAATTATAATTTGAAATAAGTTCATTTATAGCTGTATTCTTTTGCGTCTGTTATATACATTTATACATTTTTATGTAGCGTTTTCATATGATTCATTCATACAACATTTCGACTGCTTTTTTTAATGTTTGTTTTGTGTTGTATGTTAGATTTTGAAATTGATTTTTCAGAACAAACATCCTTCAAATTCTGGGCAACGGCGGCACTTTAGTTTGTAACAGATAAATGGCTTTTGTATCTGTACATCTAATGCTAATATTATAAAGCGTTATAATATTATAAAATATATAATATTATTAATGCTTGTACGTTTGTGAGGTGTTATCTCTGAAACTACATAGCCAACTTAAAAAAAATGATGGTGGCCATCTCTGCTCCGAAAAAAATACTATTTTATGTCAGTGCAAGAACCTACATCGCTGCAGGAGCAAAAAAGTTCTAAAATTGCGATTTCTGTGATATTGATTGGGTTAGAAACTTTAAATTTGGTGCGGTAGTTACTTTTAAGATGTAAATACTCGTAATGAACGCTCTCTAAAAGGTTCAATTTGACGGATAAACGTAAAAATTTCTAGAAAGGTTCTAAACTATGATTTATTTGGAATACTGAATTTTTTGGGATACTGTTGGGGTTAGAAACTAGAACTTTGGCATGGAAGTAATTAATAAGATGTAAATGCTCGTTGTAGAACGAATTCTAAAAAATAGAAAGACTAAACAAAGCGGAAAAAGATCAAAAGATGATCTAAGTAACGAAGTACGTGGAATTGTTAGGAATATAAACATGAAAATTGACATGGCTGTATTTATCATGACGTAAATTCTCGCAATAGAGCAATTTCTAAAAATGTCGCTATATAAAACAGTGCAAAAACAAAAAACTTTCAAAAATTTTCTATTTCTGTGTTACTGCTGAGCCCAAAATCTTAAAATTTTGCTTCAGGTTAGTTTTAAAATATACAATTGTCTCTATGAATGGTTTCTAAAAAATTTAAAATTTAGAAAGATGAAATTAACGGAAAGCGATCTCAATTACCATTAATTTCGAATTATTAGGTACAGCAACTTTAAATATTTCATAATGCTACATTTCCTCCGCAAAACATGCGATTTAAATGCAACAAAACTGATAGATACCCACCTAGCATTAAATAAATTGTATAAATATTGAATAAAGACCTGTATGAAACAGTGAGTAGGTTGCCCCAAAGTACTTGTTAAAGTGTTCCTTCTCTAGGCTTTTTTCTCTCTCGCCAACGCCACTAACAGAGGGAAGGGCCGTTTTAAATGTGATATGATTTTTTTATTTTTTTATATGATTCATTTTTCGAGACATTTTATCATAAGGTCATATTCTCAATTATCATTAGTAGCTTTTTTATATATTAACTTATTCTGGTGAAATTTTATAATCGGGTTCATATTGGCGTATGTTAGCTTGCATGATTTCCTGAATAAATATGTATGGATTTGTAAATTACTTCAAATGACACTTTGTCAGCTCAAAAGTTATGCAGACGATATATTCAGATCTTGTGTCGTACTTTATGTTGTAATCATTGCCGAATTCTTTTATTTAATACATGCTAAATACAGCTCAACTTGTGCAGAATATGTTTGAAAACAAAACAATACAGCGTATGTAGTGGCCAGCATACACTCATCATTTAAATCCGATCGAGCATATCTAAAACACACTCTAACGAAGCATTGCATGCCACTGTTGATGTATTCGGTACTTTGATACTATATTAGATTTTGAGGAGAGAATTCCTTAAATGTTATCGACAACCTCATTGCATCCGTGGAAAACAGATATTGTACAATATTAACTATTCCGGGGGAGCACACACCATATAAAGTATAGTCCATTCTTTTTAAACATCATATATTTGTCATTTAAAGTTACTCAAATTGGTGTTGAGCGTCTGATTATGCTCTTGACATCATTTAATACAGTTAACATTCCGATATAAGTAATTTAGTGTTTCATTTTCTATTTTACTTTTAATATATTGTGTACTTTCAATTTTATATCCATGCATGGCTGTCTTGAATAGTTTGATTTCCCATTTTTTTAAACAGTGTATACGATTTATATATAAGATTTTGTAATTATACGATTCGTTTATTTTCATCATTTTAGTTTATCGCAGTATATGGACAATTAAAGATGACATCTCATTTTCTTTGCTTCCACATGTTATTATTAAATCTATGTTCTCAGTAATATTGCTCAGACTAATCCCTCTTAGGGAAGTCCTAGTTTTTTAAAGTATGTTTTCTTCTTTTTATAAATATACAAAGTTATTATTAAAACCATATTCAATGTTTATAAAACATTTCATTCCAAAATATGGAATAACCCAACGTTCACCATTGGGTGTAACATTCTCCTGCCATATTGCTGCGTAAATCGTTGCTAGAGAAACCAGATTCGAAATAATACTTGATATTTTTGCTAGTAAAAGATGGGGAAGAATTTTGTCCACCTGTTTTGTTTACAAAAAGTTCTGTTTAGCCCCGTGCAATGGCGAAGTGCAAGAAGGCAATACTACTGCTCAATGCATTATAATGTAACAAAGAGCTATTTAAAAAAACTTTTAAACAATAAATATTTCTTTAAAATGTTATTTGATACAGAGTTGTTTCTTCTATAAAAGTGATATTTTATTAATTTCTTCTCATTTAAATCAGTAAAATATGCGAATAAAAAATTTACAACCCTACCTATATATCGCGTTGAAACGTATAAAAAGAAAAAAAAAATTAGACACATAACAATATTATTAGTACGAGGGGGTTTCGAGGAAAGATTATTTCTGATATCGGAAGGTTGGTAGGGAGTCATAAATTGCCAAAAATTGATAACTTTATATATTTACAGCCCCTATCCAGCTTCACTTGCACAATCGACGAAACCATTGACTTGATATTATTACACAAGAAGGACGCACTGTACGCCAAAATAACAGAATATTTAGAAACACGAAACAAACCTATAGGGAAGTGGTATGTATGGAAACGTTCTCTTATTTTGGCGCACTGCCCATCCTGCTCGATTGGAAATGTCACGAATCGACCAATGCATTGATAGTAGCGTATTTCTGCAAATACATACAGGGAATGTTAATAATATTTTAGAAAGCTGCTAGCATTATTTTTTTTATTACTTAAAAGGCGCATGTTTGATTTTAATGATTTTTTTTCTTAAAAGTACATACTTTAAGGAATATTCTGTAATTTTTTGGTTGGTGTAAGTATAAAATTACTACATTAATAATTTTTTCACAAAATATTTTTGTTTATTTTTCTAAGTTAAAATTTGCGTAAAAATATGAAAAAGATATATGATGTGAACTAATATATTCTTCAATAATTGGCGCTGGTTTTATTTTTTTAACTTTTGTACTTTTTGAGAAAAACGTATTTGAAAAGTAGTAGCGCTAGCGCATACTTCGTCGATTATCTCAAGGACAGATCAAGGTCAGGGGCTAAAAACACTCTATATTGTATTCTCAAGGTGAGCCTTATTACCACCCATGTCATTTCAAACATCGGCCGTGGGCGCCATTTCGCTATGCTTATCCGTCTAGACCCTTTACGAGACTCCCTTTTTCCTCTTTTTAGAACAATTTTTTCATTAAAATTATAAAACAAATCATGTACAGTTTGAACCTTCATTAAATTAACTTTGTTAATCAATGTATTTAATCCGTAGGGATATATTGTTTAAAATTTAAACATATAATGCAATATTTTTTCATTAATTATATATATATATATATATAAACAATATATATATGTGTGTGTGTGTTGGTGTGCGTGTGTGTGTGTGTGTAGGAACATATTTATTTATTTAAAATTATTGCATTTCTTAAAGCCTCATACAGTTTTTAATTTTTCAAAATGTTTTTTCTTTTCTGTATTAATGTACTTCTCTTCACATTAACTTTAACGAACATTGTACGAACATTGCAAACAATTCAAATGTCATAGTTCATATAATACTGTCCATTAAAGTGCAAAAGTTTATACAAATATATAAAATATATTATATGGCTGCGGTTTTGCCTTAATGCTTTTTACATTTCCGTTGTAAATAATTTTAGAAATCTTAGGAGAAAAGACTGTGGATAAAATTTTTAATTTAATTCTAGATAATAATATTCTTTTGATTTCCTTTATAGCAGCGTCCGCAGAAATATTTGTTATGTAGCATTTATTTTTAAGATTTATTTTATAAATAAAAAAAAAAACACCTTATTTTTGCATTCCACTCTACAATTCCTGTATTTTTATTCCACTACATTTGTGATTTTGTTAATAAAAAATGTGCAAAACGAATAAAGAAAAACTTTGCGTACATTTTATGATAAGAAAGTTAGAAACATTTTGAGGTTGGTGTTCGCACACTGTAATGTCCGATATGAGAAATTTAATTCGGTTACGCTATTGTTAATTACATAAGCTTTGTATAAGCGAAAATATATACCATTACAATACAAATATACTTATTTTATACAAATATAATATTTTAATTTAATAAGATTGTTGGATAGAAGCAAAGCAATAAGTATGTAACAAAAGGAAATTAAAAGAAACTTAACGAGAGAAGGACTACAAATTATTTTTATTTAAAAGCACAGTCTCCTCAAATACTGACATTAGTTGAATTCGTTTTCTCATTGTCTCAATGCCAGCTACATAAAATGATTTGGATAGGTCGGTACGACATTAGGACTTCACCATGGATATCGAAATCATTGACAAACCGTTTGTATGCGAAATGTTTTTAGTGTAAAAATAGATTGTAATCAACGTCATTTCAGGTTTATAAGGTGTATGCTGAAGAAGTAATAAATCAAATAAATTTTCAATTGTATTCTTCGAGCTGTATGTATCTCGACGTTATTATCCTGTTGCAATATTCCTAATATTGTTGCGATATTCCTAATATTGTTTTTACAAGAAGTTATAATCACTTGGCGTCATATCAAGTGTGTAAGGTATATGATGAAGAAGTTATAAATCAAATAAATTTTCAATTTTTTTCTTCGATCTGTATGCGTTTTGACGTTATCATCATGTTGCAATATTACTTTAGTCAATAGGCCAGTACATTATGTCCGAATTACAGTCCGAGAATAAGCTTGTAACTCTCTTTTATTATTTAAAAATACTTTATGAACTAGATAAAGGTGTAACTTTAAATATTTTATAAAGAAGAGGATTTCATTGCATTAAAGCGCAATTTAATTCGGGTTTGTAATGATGAACATAAAATCCATTTCCTGTAAACATTATGTTAATCATGTCCATTAATTAACCCTTTCACAATAGAATTACGATAGGAAATTTTAAGAATTTCCGAAATTCCTAAAATTTCCTATCGTAATTCTATTGGCTAATAAACTTTATCTTTGAATCCACTTTTCTTTCATTGGCTGTTTCCTGCAATTTTATTGGCGAATAAACTTTATCATTGTATCCTCTTCTCCTACATATATTTCAGCAACTTTCTTTTCTGAGCAATTATATTTTGCACTGATAACGTATGGCTACTGAAACTAGTTTGAAAAAAGAAAAAAAGTGTTTTGGTGCTTTGAACATTATTTTATATATATATACCACCAATTGTTTTCAAATTAAATTACTATGCCTTTTATGCTTCTTACTCTGTATATATATTTATTATTTTCAATCACTTCCTAATTTAATACAGTCATGAAAACTCATGTAGAGTTTATTTTACCACAATATAATTATTTTAATATTTTATTTTTTAATGGGTTATATATATATTTTTTTATTATAGTGATGTCACACTTTAGCCGCTAGCTCTGGATGAATATTATAGGACGATTTTTCAAAATAACAGCTCAGTTTCATCCTTTTCCGCAATAGTGAGAAAAACATATCGGATATAAAACTTACTTTAATATAAATTCCTCTTGATAACTTACCGCATCAGCGTTGCTGAATCAATACAAATAATTCTGGCAGTGAGGTATGTTTGGATCAGAAAATGTAAATTCTCATGCAAAAATATTATATTATATTCGCACAGCATAAATGCCTCATGCATCATCACATGAAATCTTTATTACAGGCGTGACCTACTTCAGAATTAATCCGTTTTTGAAAAAACATAATGCAACTTAAAAAAATAAAACTACAAATTGTTAATGGAAAAATTGTATCAACCACTGTTATAAACAAACTTACTAAATTTATATAATGAATAGTGAATATAAAAACATATTGTTGTACATTGAATATTAGAAATATCGTAAAAGATATTTATAAACGATGAAATGCGAAATTAATGCAATTGTGCTTGTAAATAATATCATCAAATGATTATGTAAATGTGAAATATTTGTTTTGTATTATCTGTTCTTTTAAATTGTTGCTGAACATAACTATTAACAGCCACACTCTAAATTAAAATGTCTGAAATTCAGACACTTAAGTGTCTGAAATGGAGTGTTCAATTTTCAGACATTTTAAAATGTCTGAATTTTTTCAGACACTTTTTGCGTCTGAATTTCAGACACTTCAAACGTCTGAATCGCATCCATTTTTTTGTAAGCATCATACGTAGCCATGTTTGACCACGTTGAATCCTGGAAAAATATTTGGCTGTGGTCCTGCACCCCCCCCCCCCCCCAAATACAACCTGATTTTTTTGGTGCTCTCAGTTTTGGTATACAATTTTCGTTACGTTGATAATTTAAATCTTTTACGACATTGTACTGATTATAATCAATATCTTGAACTTCAGGAGTAGAACAAGATTAAAAAACAAAAAATATTTATCTAAATATTAGATTTTTTTAAATTTATTTTGTTTTTAACCTTATTTTACTTTAAAAGTTCAAAATATTGATTATAATCAGTACAATTTCGAAACAGATTTAAAATATAAGCTTTACAAATATTGCACATCAAATTTGGGGGCACTACAGTCGTAGGGGGACGGGGCACTTCCCAGTTTGCCCTTCCTTTAATCAAGAAGTACTTTTGCAAAAAACGCAACCCTGCATTATAGTTGTCTAAATTGAGATGTCCGGTATTCGGGAGTATCCGTTGTGGGGGTTAATGGACATTCTCGAATAGCGAACACCTCTATTTAGCGAATACTTTTTTAATCAGCAGACATACATATTTGTATATTTTTACCTCAAAAAAGTAGACATCTCCAATTATCGGACAAATTCCGCGGTCCCGAAGTGTTCGCTATTAAGTGCTTTTAAGGTACATAGATAAATATATATATATATTTTATAATCTTGTCCTACTCTAAAAGTTCAAAATATTTATTATACTCGGTTGAATGCGGAAAAAGATTTAAAATATCAGATGTACGAAAATTGCAAAAATCCCCCCCCCCCCCCAAAAAAAAAAAAAATGAAAATATAAAAAAATATATTGCCACATAGGCAATTTTACATATACATCACTTGATAATCACAACAGCCATTTAACTATGAATAATGAAAATAAATAAATAAATATTCTACTTTAATAACATTGGGGAAAAATGACTTTGGTATTTTGTTAAATATATTTGCGTTTTTAAACTTGTCCTACTCTAAAAGTTCAAAACTTTCATTATAATCAGTGCAAGATTTAAGATATCAGCTTTACAAAAATTCATGCAAAATCCCCCCCCCCCCCAAAAAAAAAAAAAATGAAAATACTTATTTAAAAATTATGTTTTCAAAAAATTTATATTTCCACATGGGCAAGTTTTTATGTAGATCAGAGGGTACTCACAAAAGCTATTCAACTATCAATAAAAACAAATAAGTACATATTCTATATTAAAAACATGAGGAAAAAATAACTTATGATTTCCAAACTTCTTTCGTCTTAAATATATACAGTAACATCTGTCATTTTTGTATTTTTCGTATAAGTGCATATAAATAAAGTTACCACAATTTTAAATACGAAATCTAGTTAGAGGTTTTTACTTTTTCCCATTATAAATTTCAAATTACTTTTTTTATTAAAAATAATAAAAAAATCAGTATTAGAGTTGATTGCAAATCAAATGCATATGTATATTTTTACAGGCAGCTTCATATAATAGACCAGTCTCATTTACTTTATTTATCTTTTTTTAATCTGCGGTTTTATGCCAGGAAGTAAGAAAGCATTAGGTCATCTTTCAAAGTTTTTTTTTTTTCTTTACTTCCTTGTGGCCGTCATTTACTGCGAGATAAAAATTATCCGTTGAAACTAAGAACTGACATTGAATATATAATTCGTAATAAAAAAGAACGTCATAAGTTTAAAAATATATACTTCTAGAATTAGTGGGGTTTTTTGCGAACAGATTCAAAACTAATTAAATTTCATGCAGGATTTTGTTTAGTACAATAAATAAAATCATAAAATACACTAATTTTACTACTATAAAGAAACTTACTTGAGTTGCTGCAAGAGGTAAGAAATATTCCTCGATTTGAAATTTTAAAAACTACCACAACCACAGTGAGGGAGAAAGACTTTCATCAGTTTAAAAGGTAATCCCATAATACATCCGACTAGCCATATTTAAAGAATGAGATGTTTCATCCTAAAAACAGGACCCGCCAGACAAAAGTTTCTTTTTTTTTGCCAGCTTCGACAGGACGAAGATGAATAACACAATATTATTGATATAAATTGATACGAGTTAACACTAAGCCCATTGCACACGCTTTGTAGAATTTCCGGGTGTAATCTTCAACCGTCGTCTACTTCTGTTCTGTGTCTATCCCGCCCTTGTATCGACGACAGCTTCTAAGAGACATTTGATGTCGAGCACACAGGTCAGATGTATGTATTCAATAAATAAATACTCCAAGTTAATACGAATTAAAATCACAGTACTTCACATTTCGCAAAAAACGAATTAAAATACACGCGTACATAAAAACAAACTTTGTTTGAATTACAACGTATACCACTTCGAACGAAGACATCTAAAACGCATGCGCAACTGGGAGTGCTAGTGCCCCCTGGTGGTTATTGCGTCGGAAAAATCAAAACGTCTAAAATTAAGACACGTTTAAAGCAATGAAGTGTCTTAAAATAAGACGTTTGCGGATATTTTAGACATTATTCTCAGTTCGTTTACACCATGGTCATAGTAAGACGCTTATGTATCTTAAATTAAGACATCTATAGTGTCTTAATTTTCAGATTAAGACACTTAAGTGTCTAAAATTCTTTTTCAGTCACATATGTGTCTAAATTTAAGACGCTTCTATTTGCAGTGCACATGTATAAAACAATATCTACCACTATGATTGTCATCGCGTATTATGACTGAAATTGATATATCCTGATATCACAAAATATAATTGAAATAAATATCACCATACAATAAAACTGGAAACAAAACTAATTGAAACGAAAATTACCGTAAATAGATAGATAAAGTTTAATGTAACAGATTAAAATTTATAAAGAAAATTATAGCATATCTATCGTTAAAAATATCGAAAAAAGACTTAAATAAATAACGCTAAATTAATTTTAATTTGTTCGCAAATATTTACCAAAAATCATTAAATAAAATTGAAAAACTTTTTTATCATCTTTTCTATTACTTAAAATAATTTCTGTCAAAACTCTGAACAGATACATATACATTAACCAAAAACATGTCACTATGACGATCATCTCATATTATGTTTAAAATTCGTTCTCGCATACCATGACATCACGTAACCCCAAAATGTAACTAGAAACATAAATAATTGATACAAACCTAAACATAAATAGACTAATGCAATTTAAAATAATAAATAAAGATTTGTAAATCAAAGTTTATTTTATTGTTTATAAAATATGCCGCAACACTGTAAAAAAAAATCTGTAGTTCTACAGATGTAAAGTTACATGCTTACTAAACTTTCACCTGTAACTGTACGAAAAAAGCTGCAAATCTACAAAACTAGTTTTTGTAAAGCTACAAAAATCTGTAACTTTACAAATGAATCTGCTAAAATTTCAGTAATCTTACTAAACTTTTATTTTTAACCCTGGCTGCAGTTACATGAAAAGTTCTCGGAATCCCAGTTTCCAAAAAAATTCTTAGTAACCTTACAGATTTTTTGATTTTCGGCGCAAAAGTGTGTCTGTTACATGAAATTTTGTTGTTGCCGTTACATGAAAAGTTCTAGGAATCCCAGTTTCCTAGAAAAACTTTAGTAACTTCACAGATTTTTTTTTTTACAGTGAAGATATCTAAAAATATTGACGCAAATGTAATACATTTGTAAATAAAGTTTCAAATTTATTATTCAATCTTCAGACGAATTTTTTTAGCTACTTCAAAAATTTTGAACGTGTATTCACAGCTATTATAACATAAAATAAAATATATTAATATGATGTTTTTCTGTCAACATATATATATAAATCGATGTTAAAATAATATATTAAGTTATCACTGTATAAATGTTTTGATGCATCATTTCGTAAATTGTTCACGGGCAGAATGGCGTCTTTCAAAATTATTTCATATCAGTAATGGAATATTATGATTGAAATAAATGTATAGTTTAGAAAAGATTTGGACTTATAAAATCTGGAAATTATAGCATATTATTGATTTAAGAACTCTAACATATAAAAATGGATGGAATTCATGTAGGAATTATAACATACTATAACTATACATTTTATTACATATGTTTAAATTGTGACATATTGTTTAAAACATAAATTTACGAGGGTGGCTCAATAATTATCATCCCTAATGTATATAAATTATTTTTACTGCGATAATTTATGTGGAATATTGAAGCCAGATGTCTTAAAGGCCGATATACTCAATTTCAGAACCATAGCTTCTATATTAACATAGTTTTGGAGGGAGCGGTGAAGTTTTGAAGAAATATTTTTCAGGTAGTTTTTAAGGAAGGCGGTGAGGGTGAAATGCTGGTTAGGAGCTTATGAGGCTACATTTGGGACAGTGGATGAGATGTGGCTATACCGCTATGCTTCCGAGTCCAAACAACAGTAGTTACGTCTCATCCACTGTCACAAATCTAGCCCCATAAGCTAAATATCATCCTTTAACCCTCACCCCCCCCCCTTTTCACTCTTCCTTCCAAAACTATGTGAATATAGCAGCTACGGTTCTGAAATTAAACATATAGGCATCTAAGACATTAGGCTTTGATATTGCACAACAACCATCGCAGTACAACTATTTTATATACACTAGGGACAATAATTATTGAACCACCCACGTAGTATGCTAAAGGAAATATTCATAAGTAAAGACTTTTAGATTAGCATTTTTTACAGAATTTTTAATCTTTCTTATCATACTAGCTATTACACGTGACGTTATTCACGTAGAATTAAAAAAAGATAAATGCATCAATTAAGCAAAACACTTCACTCACAATAATTTAAAACATATATAATTAACCCACTCTTTATCACATTTTATGAGAGACAATACAATACTTGTTATTTATAGGGAATGTGACATAACTCAGTCTAAAAATAAATGGTCAAGTGCGAGTACTACTCGGCCTCAGAAGGTTCCGTACAGTCAATGTATGAATTATTAGCTGTATTATTAAAAACTCGCTGCTAAAAGAATAATAAGACTTTGTAAAAAACTCCACAACATAGGGTTGGGTATAGCTGTATATACTAGAAAAGTATGAATGGCTATATCATAAACGGGCAAAGAGATATGAAGCATAAATAATATCAAATATTGCTATTATCTATAACACCTTTTTTAATCTTATCCTTATCTGCTTATGATGAACTTAAACCGGCAATAACAATAAAAGTAGTGCATATTTAAACTTCTTTCGGCATTTCTTAAAACTAAATTCAGCGTACTAATAATCTTTTCTTTTTCAGTGTAGCTAAAATGAAACCCTTGTTCAAAGTTTAAACTTCGCATTGTGCTACGCGTGCTTCGAAAGGAGGTCGCAAATTGCAACGTCGCGTTGGTCCTAGCGGTGTTTTTCCAGATAGGTTTTTAATTAACTTTTAAAGACACGGGAAGCCTTTTGAGAGATCCACTCCG
The DNA here is from genome assembly GCA_963932465.1 of Maratus speciosus. Lineage (NCBI taxonomy): Eukaryota > Metazoa > Arthropoda > Arachnida > Araneae > Salticidae > Maratus > Maratus speciosus. The sequence continues at coordinate 314,495,458 of OZ010794.1, forward strand.
TGCAAACAGTTTGCGAATCACACAGTATTTATGTGATTAATTCCAATTAAATCATTCAGTTTTTAATAATTTGACGTTTATTGCTTTTATACTGCTACTGTGTATTTCAGTGCACAAATATATCATTAAAAGTTGTTATCTGACATGTAAAAGCCGATGGCACGTAGAACACGCCGCCCCTGTCATTATGTATGTTCAAATCGTCCGTGTATTTAAGGATTAATACCACCGCTAATTGCCGACGATTTCTTTCGAAAATCATTATCAACAATCGTTTTATACTTCAGCTACGATGGGTACATCCAACGCTCCTCAACACCTTTGCTGAATGCCTGTAAATTAGAATTTCTGTGTAACTGAAAAAATGAGCTTTTCTCAAAAGGTATGCAACTTAGAGTAATCGCAATAATTTTCCTGCAAGTTTTAAATTAACGTCTACTACCTCTAATGTTTCCATAATTTTAGTTTTTGTAGATTCGAAGATTAATTGGCCTTTCTTCATTTTTCTTAAATATATTTGTGAATGCTTAATAATCTATAAAGAATCTGTAATCTATGAAAATATATGTGTATAATGTGTAATATGTGTAATATAATATATAATAATCTGTAATAATAATAATCTGCCAAGTTGGCACTCCTTAAGCACCGCGATGTCATGTCATGTCATGTAAATATGTGAGACAATAGTTTTTATTACTTCCCTCAATTTGAACTTTACACGTTCCATTGTTTACAAGTAAAATGACTGTGCAGACAAACAGCCACAAGAGTGATGTTATACTTGGTTTCGTTTTAACTTTTTAAGTACGGAACCCTAAAAACTACCGAACCAAATGGTTTCAAATTTATAAACATAAAATATAGTATTCAAAACAGTTTTCGCTCTAACTAAAATAACTACTACGTATACCCAAAATATTCTTAAAATCCTCTAATGATGACAATAATAATTAAAATATATTTAAACTAAATATACCCTTTTCTTTGTTTCCTTTTACCACACTAAATATATGTACTTCTATCAAAAAATCCATCCGTCAAAAAACACTTATTTTTGAAACTATAAAAGTTTATTGGATCATAGTATTAACTTAGAATGTGATGACAGGTCAAACAAGAACAGTAAGTCATTAATAAAACAGCTGGCGTTCATAGTCATCAGAGAGATTAAGTCCGAAATCAATCCTGTTACCGATCTCACAGTGGAATATTAATAGCTTTACGTAACATCCGAGTGAATTTATCGCATCGCTATCAGATTATCTATCCTTCTATATATAAAAAACAGTTTTGATTTGGAAATGGATTAATGAAAATCTGTGTAGATATTCCGGGTAGAACTCATCCAATTTAAATGCTTAAGCCAAGGCCTCCTTATCGAAATAACAGGCCTCGCAATCGCTAAGTTTCCTTTGTCCGCTGTACACGTGGTTAGAAACCACATGGTTTCCCGCGACTAGTGCCATCTAACGCGAGAAACAGAAATGTTTTTTAATTTGTTTTCCATTTGTCTTTTACCATTTTCTTTACGATGTGCTTTGTAGTTTGCAAATGATAGTTGTTAATCTTAAAGTTTTCATATGTTCTAGACATTTTATTTAAAAAATGAACTTATTTTACTCTTAAACAAAAAATGTTTACTGCTGTATTCCGTTATGTAAATAAATGATGATAATAATAATAATAATAATCAGGAAAGAAAATTATTTTACCATGAATTTCTCAGTGATATTAGTTATTGAAATAAATGGATAGCATCTAGACCCGGAAAATGTAAAATATTTCATTTTCTCTTTTATATTTTCAAATATGTGATTTATTTTATTTCTTCTATTTCTTTTCTTTTCACAATTAATTTCACCTTACAGTATTAATTTAACATCGCTCCTTGAATTTGTTTCAATGCGCAGTCTCATTTATTTATTTATTGGCCTATCATTTGTTTTATTTTTGAAAGTATGGGGGATCATTTCAGTTTAACATACTTTAGATGAAAGCTTCACTGTTTTTTCATATAAAGTTTTCATGTATTAAACTATGGAAAGTTTCATAATTGGCTCCACAGCCAATTGGCATATCTTGACGGGCATAGTTTGGTGCGTAATTAATTTCCTGTTTCAACTCACATATGTTATGTAAGTTTTACTAAAATGTATCAAAGTATTTTAGGAAAGTTAAAACACGCATAGATACACAAAAAAAACAGACTGAAGTCATAAACACTTAAAAAATTGGAAAAATAAAGTTTAATAATCACTTAAATTTATACATGTCCCTCAACTTTCCGCAAATACCGTATTCTTGTCATGCTACGATTTTGGTGTTTGTAAATCTTAATTTGAGTATTCTTTCTTAATCAGACTTAGAACCAATTGGCGTAAGTGTAGTTTGGCGCAAAATTAATTTTATTTTTAAACCGTATACTTGATACCACATTATTCCATCATCGCGTTTTTGCAGTCAACATTGACTGTGGAACAGATTACAGAACATTAGCTAATACTACATTATATAATAATAAATCGGTATTTTTCGGTATTTTTATTTTTCTTCCTTTGCGAGAGAAGAAAATTTGGCAACATAATTTCTGGAAGCATATTCACTGTTTCACATAAAGAAGCAATATTTTCCAATATTTGTACAATTTATTTAATATAAAAAAGGCATTTATATATTTTATATACAAATATAAACAAATCGTATATAAAAAACAATAATAATATCTAGAAACTAAACTTATACATGTAAATTCGGCACAGATGTCATATTGGCGCGATTTGTTTCTGGCGCCAATGTCGTATACGCACCGGATACTTAACTGGCACCAAAGTGTCGTTATTTTGCTTGATATGGTTATCCGGATATAGATGATATGGTAACGAGGTTTTCGCAAAATTTGCGTCGGAAAAAAATCTCGCCAGTATGGGGCGTATATGACATCTGTGCCGTAAATTCTTATAAAACAAGCTGACAGTTCATAAGTTTTGTTTTCATAACTGTTTATATCAATCGGCAACAAATCGCTCTTTCCGAAGCCCAAATTGTGCCAAGATTAAAAAAAAAAAAAAAACCCGCAAAGTCCTATATACTAATAATGGTACTTGTTAGTTATCCCGTCGACCAAATTACTGTCGCCAAATTGTAAGGTTAAATGCCAATAATGGTTTGCCATAAATTCATTAATTTTAAGATTAAATGCCAATAATGGCCAATAAAACCAATATTTCGACGTTTTATTTGTATTTTTATTAATGTTATACTAATTTATTTGTTTTTTCGTTATTTAAAATAATAAATTGTGTCAATTTGTAGAACTTGGCGAGTAGTTTGGCGATTTATATAATTTGGCGAAATTGGTCGACGGGGTAACTAACAAGTACCCTGAAAAAATATCAATAAATCTTATATTTAAATCTTCATTTTTGATTAATTTTATTTTTTAAAGCTAGAACATAATTGTGCGAAATATTTTTTTTACGCCTTTATTTTACTGGAATTCGAAAAATATTTTATACAATTTTGCCAGTAACACAACATTTTCAATTTTTTACCATGCATTTGTTTATGGAGTATTACCAGGAGTATACACCAGGTGGCGTAACTTACGGGACAAAGTCAGCTAATAAGTTGGCAATTATCGGGGACATTTTCACCCATAGGCTTTCTCCGGATTGTCAAGTCTGTTTTAAAATAAATGGAGTCTTGGCTTAAGCATGGCCATAGCCTACTATGATATATATCGGCCCGTGCATTTCACCTAAAAAGTGAAGTCGGATCCAACTTCAAACCCTGAACCAAAACTTCACAACGTGCTCTTTGTTTACATTTATACGCTGCCCAGATAGAAGCTTGTTTCTCATCGTCGAGGTTTCAGAATCATTGATCGTATTTTCATGTAATAAATTAAATATTTATATTCTTCAATTGTCTTCAATTTAAAAGGCTATTTTACACAAATTGTAGCATTTTAGTGTTGCACATACTTTTAAGATTAGCTAAATTATTTATTGTTTACCTTGATCGTTTGGTTCATTCATGAAAAATGCCGGTTCTGTTATTCTTTTTTGAATGTCCCGTATTTATGTAAAAATAGCTTGGTTTCATATACACGTTTTAAAATTAAAATTTGATTTTTATCAAACTACAGTTCTCATAACTGACTTGAAGCAGCTATTTTTGATTAATTTACTGTTACCGGTAAAATATTTGTTTTTAATATCGCCCGAACCAAGAAGAAGAAGAAAAAAAAAGCCGATCTTCCTTAAACATTAAATATTCTTATTTTTAATCAGATAAAGAAATGGTGATCACGGATTTAAATATCGTTGCAATATTCTATGTTATCCAAGCAATTTTGATTAAATCATGTAAGGGTATTTGTTACTTAATGAATTACATTTATTAATTATTACAAGGAATTTTATGAGTATTTTAATATACACTGCTCAAAACAATTAAAGGATATTTGAAGTTTTATATAAAATAAAGATATAAACGAAATTTTTTTTGCCGAAAATAGAAGAAGAGAATCACAAATGCAAATTTTTCTGGTTTTCAAACTGTGGAGTATGCAAATTTTGAGTTCGACGTCAAAAACGTCGCTTCAGCGGCAGCGAATGAAATTTGACTTTCAACTGGATAAAAGAGAATGAAGACAAGGATGATCGGCATTCAGTGATTGCTTTGTTTCGATGAGTACGATGTCTCAGCGAAGTCATTTGACAGATTCAGAAGCTTTGAGAATTGTTGGTAGGTTAGAAGGGGGCCAAACTCAAGCCGAAGTAGCGCAAGCCATTGGAGTGTCACAAAGTGTCATTTCCAGGATCTGGAACCGTTTTTTGGAGAGTGGATGTGCAGGCCGAAGACCAGGGCAAGGTCGTAGACGGGCAACAACGCCCAATGAAGATCGGTATTTAGCGTTAACAGCTCGGAGACACCGAACCATGAACGCTACTCTTCTCCAACAACACCTTCGCTCGGCTACAGGCACCACGATTTCAACTCAGACTGTCCGAAACCGGCTGCATGCTGTAGGTCTGTATGCTCGCCGACCGATGGTATGTGTTAGAATAACATCAAGGCTTTGTCGCGACCGCAGGGAGTGGGCAACCGAGCATGTCAACTGGAGGAGAAATGAATGGAGCAATATTCTGTTTTCTGACGAGTCCCGTTTTTCTGTGCATCCGGATAATAGGCGTATTTTCATCTGGAGGGACCGTGGCAGTAGGAATAATCCTGCGTTCGTGCACGAAAGTGTCAGATTTGGCGATGGAGGAATGTTGGTGTATGGTGGCATCTCCATTGACGAGCGCACTGACCTCTACATCATTCGAGATGGAGCTCTGACTGGTCGCCGATATACGGATAAGATCGTCAGACCTATTGTAGTCCCTTACGCTGCAGCAATCGGAGATAACTTCATTTTAATGGACGATAACTGCAGGCCACATCGTGCAAACCTGGTGGAGGATTTCCTTTTCGAGGAAAAAATCGTTCCAATGGAATGGCCAGCGTGTTCTCCAGACATGAATCCAATCGAGCACGTTTGGGACGCTCTAGGAAGACGAGTTTCTGGCCGCCAACAACCCCCACAAACTCTCCAAGAACTGGAAAGAGCTCTTCTGGAAGAGTGGGGCAGAATACCCCAACTTGTCATTAATAGCCTCATTGAGTCCATGCCTCAAAGGTGTTCAACGTTGCTGGCCGCCCGTGGAAACCATACCCCCTACTGAAAATGATTTTCTTTGAAGAAAACACCTTTTCTTATTCTTTTTTTCTCATATGCACAAATTGTGTTTTTTTCCTTTAGTACACAAATGCGCAATAAAATGCATTTTTTTCTGCCAAACATGTGTAATTTATTCTCATATAACCTACTATGTCTGTCGACCATGTATCAATCAGCTAAACAGTTTACCAGATACAAAATCCACCTAAAACTGCAATATCCTTTAATTGTTTTGAGCAGTGTATTAAAAAAAAATTCCATCAGTTTTATTGTTTCAGCTGTGAAAATAGTAAATAAATGGTACTTAGTTATCCCGTCGACCAAAAATCTATCGCCAAACTATAAGATTAAATGCCAATAATGCTTGATCGTAAATGTCACATTCACTCGACTGTAAGCAAGTTACACGAGTTTATGTCATCAAGTGATTTTTATTTCGACGTTTTATTTGTATATTTATTAATGTTACTCTAATTTATTTGTTCTTTCGTTATTTAAAATAAAAATTATGTCAATTTGTATAATTTGGCGAGTGTTTTAGCGATTTATATAATTTGGCGAAATTGGTCGACGGGATAACTAAGTGGTACCAAATAAATTTGTGACATTGATGTTTTAGACTAAGCATGTGTTTTTTTATTTATATATTTTTATGTGTGTTGGTTTAACAGTTTTAAAGAGAAACACATTATATTAGTCACTTAAATAGAACTTTACATTTACATTGATATGGACAGTTTATAATAACCCTTAACAGCTGTATTCGAATTAGCTGTCATTTCTAAGCTTGATTGGAATGTCAGCAGAATTGTAAACGTAACCATGGCGACATGACGTAATTTTGGGGTTTGTTTACATATCTACCCTTCCCAGATTGTTTCAGTTACGGTCAGAGTCAAATTTCAATTTTGGACAGGGTATTAGAGTCCTCTGGCGAGCGACTACATACATTAAAAGCAAATCAGTCTGCCTGTAGTAGTATCTAAGTATGCCTTGTACATGGCCTTCCTTCGTTAATATTAAAAAAACTGTCGTATACAAAAATATGGAAATCGGTGGTATTATAAAGACATATTTGATAAACACGCTGATGCAGACAGTTTTCAAATCGAAGAATTACTTTCAGAGATATTTAATGTTAAAGTTGGACAAAATCGTTCCATTAAAAAAGTTTTATTGGAGCAAAAACTATACATGAGAATTTAATCATTTTTAGATCATTTTATAGGTTATAAGTTTCCGGTGTGCAGATTGCATTTTTTTTTTTTTTTTTTTTTTTTTTTTTTTTTTACTATTTTTTGAGGTTTTATTTCTATTTTAAATTCAAATTTTCAGTATTTCGAGAGATATTTTTTACAAATTTAAAAAATGTTATTAATTTAAACTGTTGCCAACTTTATAAACAGCGCAAACAATAATGTTTACTTCAAATTAAAAATTTATTTACACGGGACTATTGTAAACAGAAAAAAAATTAAATTAGAATTAAATGATTATATGTTAAAAGCAGGAAAATTGCGTCATAAGAGTCATATTTACACTGGAATTTGAAAAGAGAAACAAAATGTTAAAATAAAAAAATCATTACTATGCGTTAAAACCTGTAAATGGAGGAAATTACGTCATATTTAAAATGGCCAAAAAATATGGCAAAACAATTTAAATTAAAAAATATATCTGCGCGAGGCATTTACTTGATATTTTGAGATAATATTTTCAACTATTATCGTGAATTCGAAGACAGCGCAAATAATATTTCCTTCTAACAACAAAAGTATTTTCACGTGAATATTAATAAGAGAAATAAAACTTTGATGTAAATTACGTCAGATTTGAAACGATACATTTAAAATGAATTATTTAATAAAACTATCTTATAGCGCTGTTAAAAAATACCGGGAGACAATGACACTGTTTACTTAATTCATTTTACATTAGCTTATTTTCGAATGTTTAACTAATTTTTTTAAATTAAATACAAAAACAGCCATTGTATCTCTTAACAGCAGCAGATATGGTCTTAAAAATCCCCAATCCAAGAAAAACGAATGGAAACCCGTTTACAGAGAAATCGCTACTGTTTTTTTTTTTTTTTTTTTTTTTTTTTTTTATTCAATATTTTTAAAGCCGGTCAAATTAGCGTGCTTTTTGTATTTTTGTGTCCTGAATGGGGGTTGGCGAGCGTAGCTCGTAGGGGGCAGAGCTCCCTAGTTATCCTAAAATTAAAAAAATAATAATTAATTTCCATAGCATTTGATTTATTAGATTCGTTCGTAATTATGTAAATAGGTATTGCCTATACTCGTCCTCAGGTCCGTCCGTTCGCCAATCCGCATAAAATAGCGCATAAATTACCCAAACGAATGGTTTGAAACTTGTTTTACACATAATCGTTTCAGAATTTTGTGTTGTGATTTCAAATTTTATGAAAATTGAATCTAAACTTAAAAAGATATTAATAAAAGTTGTATTCATTCTGTTAAATTCTATCATAGGTAATTAATTTCATGATATCCCATGAAAGGTAATGATTCTAGGTGGCCATGTTCATTAAGTCCTGTTTAATATGGAGTTATATTATTTCCGTGTTACCGAATTTAATATATATAATCGTAATAAATTTTGTATTCAATATATTTTTACATAAGTGTGCAACAGCTATTGAACCAAGATCTGACTATTTATAAATCTAGATACAGTAAGAACGCACCTCATTTGCCACGTTAGACTGACAATTTGCGACTTGTTGTTTTAAAAAATATATATTAAAATTCATACAATTAATCATTAATAAATTAGTCAAAAATAATTTCAAAATATGTGAATTTTCGAAACTTTTATGAATTTTAAACAATGAATATTTTTTTTGACAAATTTTCGACTTTTACGAACATTAACACGTTTACGCCGGCGCTGGTATTCATGTTTTTCGTTGTGAGACGGTGCCCGAATTCATATTTCACATCATATGGCGGCGCGATACTATCGCTTATTCAGAAACTGTATATAATGGCCCGCACCTCTCACATTTATTGTATTGAACTTGAATATAACGAACACAGTTGATTGTGAATGTCTGAAATTTCGTAAGTAGTAAGCAAATTACTTAGAGACATGATTTTATTGACTACATATCTACGGATTTAATGCAAAATATCTTACAATCTAAAGAAATATGCACAATATGATATAAATGCATTTCTGTAAGGTAGAAGCTACGCCCTTAGTCAATGGTATTTTTTTTGAATGACAAAGAGAATTCTCGATTCACGTCATGAATGTATTACTTTTATAATAATAAATTGCTTTTACTACTGAATTTTCGAATGTTCAAGTGTGACCCACCGGTGATGCACGCCGCTCGATGCAACAATCAAGCGTGACCCACCGGTGATGCACGCCGCCTGATGGGACATTCAAGAGTGACCCACCGGTGATGTACGTTGGCGTGAATGTGTTAAAAATGCGAATCCAAAATTACAGATCAATCCGATAAAAAGTTCTAAAATTAAACATAAAATCCTTTCTGAATTGCAATATGATTTTTAAAAAATAAAAATAAATTTGACATCAAATCTTGAAATCGTCACAATTTGTAGATTTGCGGCTGCTGAGTTTTTCATTTTTACTACTTTTTATGTATAAAAGAAGAAAGTACTGTAATCGAAATTTTGTTCTATTTCCGGTTTTCGACTGATTTACACGTTTTACGGATCAGAGACATCGAAAAACATCATTATACAAAATGTCTCCCTTTCCGTGCAACTGCGTGTCCTTGTGTCTCCATAGAGCCATTGAAAATTGCACTAATTGCATTTAATTTCAGATATACGTTTTTACTATGTCAAGCAGGTCCATCTTGAAAAATGCAAATATTCCACCGAAGGGGGCACTGTAATAGCAATATTTATGCCATTTTCATTAATGTATAAAATAAAATGTATTAAGTTATACATAGAATTGTTCCAAATTTGAAGATATTTTCGTTTATGAAAAGCAGGTTGCGCTTGAATTTGGATATAACCTGCCGGAAGAGCGCTGTATTATGGATTTTTGTGTAATGTTTTCGATTTTCGTATTTCTTTCATACATCGGCGGCTGTAGTAGCGACGAGAAATTGACATCCTACTTAGCCGGCGATTCGCAAACGTCTGACGTTGAACAGAATAACGAAACATGATTTTATTAAATATTAATATTTATTAAATATTATTTCAAATAAAATATACTGACACCAGGAAAAATAAAAAATAAAAAACTAATATAAATTTGAAAGTGACTGATTTTATATTACTTCATGTTTTTTAAGACTTGTTATCGAGTTATATAGTGGTCTTTTAAAGACCTTTAGGAAGCAAATGTCAGTTCAAACCGTATTTTGAGGCACAGAATCACCAGCGTCTAAACCGCGTCCCTCACAACGGCTCTTATCAGAAATGCACCCGCGAAATTCCTTATGCTACTGAGAAAGTCCCTATTTAAAGGGATAATATGGTTTTTCTTTTTTATCCGCGGAAATGAGTTAAATTTACATAGTTTTTTTTTCCTTTTACTAGGGGGCTCTGCCCCCTACGAGCTACGCTCGCCAACCCCAGTTCAGACACCCGAGATTCTAAAACCATGTTAATTTCATCGGCCATAAAAAGATTCAATTAAGATTAAAAAAAAAAAAAAAACAGTGACGGTTTCCCTGTAAACGGGTTTTCATTCATTGTCCTTTGATTGGAGATTTTTAAGACGAAATCAAAAGCTGCTAAGTGATACAATAGCTGTTTTCGTCTTTGATTAAAACCAAGAACGAAAAATCATGCGTACGGCATAGATTATGAAACACTTTCCAACACTCCCTGAAAGCTTTAACAAAACTTCGTTATTTAGGGAAATAAGATAACTAACTAAACAAAAAACAGATTTTAGCAGTTACCATTCACAGCCAAATATTTATTCCAATTCTTCCGAACAGCCCTGTATTTCATCTGTAGGCTGATATATATAATATATAATAGAAAATTTAGTTTAGCAAGAAAACGCATAACAGGTTGAAATTTCTCTTCCAGCAATTTATACTAATAGATGGAAACATACTTGAATACTTTTGTTCTGTCCTGTTGTTTGCCTAGTACCTTTATTACACGCCACTATTTAGCTAAACTGTAATTCAATCTAAATCTCTGCTAAAACTACTGAAATCGCATTTCCAGAATTTATCATCTATAGGCGGCCATGTATCCAATTCTTTACGTGGCCATGTATATCATTTTACCTATATTCTACAAACATTTCATAGAAAACTACATGCAGCTCAGCATAACACATTTTAAACCCACCTTTCAGCAATTTACTCATACTCAGTCATACTCAGTAACCTTTACGATTTCTTTTGCGTAGCACTGTATATCAACTATAACATTTACACACACCATATAGTATGCATAAATATAGTGAAACATAAAAGCGCATATCATAATTAAAAATGCATCCCCTGCTATCGCCGCTAATATACAGTACTTCGGATAGAAAATACTTGTCTTGTCTGATATGTTTTGTATGCTCCTGTAAATGGTATGCACTTCGTATTATGCATGAAATAACTTAAGTAAGCCTCACCGACGTATATCAATTTTATTATATATGAATTTGTATAATTAAAATACGCTGCGAACAATTTCCCCCTATACCATTTGTAATGGAATTCTTTTGTGTAGACCTGTAAATGAATAGTAACTATTCTTTGCACCGCATATGCTACAGAATATACTGCATATTTTAGTGCACTTCGTAAATGCATATATTTTTTTTATTATATTTGAAAGGGTGTAACATCTTTAAAATTCATTTGAAATTATTTTTTCCCATTGGCCGTAATGTAACAGAATACTTTTGTCCCTGTAAATGAACTGAACGTGCTACAAACTTCATTTGAAATAGGGTTCGTGCTAGGCTAAACGTCAATAACCAAAAGTCTCAGTGCGATCCGAGTATATTTACGAGAGTTAGGGCGCGAACAGACAAACCGAAATCAATAACATTTTTCAGCTTTGTTGGAAAGTGTTAAAAATTTGTTAAAAATTTGAAAGTAAGCTAATGACAGAGTCTTTGTCTCTCGGTACTTTTTAACAACGCTATGAGAAAGTTCTTTTAAATGTACCGTTTTAAATCTCAATTTTCACCAAAGTTTCCTTTCTCTTTTTAAAATTCACATGAAAATACTTTTGTTGTTAGAAAGGAAATATTACTTGCACTGCCTTAGAATTCACGATAATAGTAGAAAAGATTATCTCAAAATATGAAATAAATGTCTCGTGCAAATATATTTTTTTAATTTAAAGTGTTCTGTCAACTTTTATTTATTTGGCCTTTTTAAATATGACGTAATTTCCTTCATTTGTGACTTTTAACGCATAATAATGAATTTAGTATTTAAAAATTTTCTTTCCCTTTTAAAATTCACGTGTAACTGTAGTTTTTATGATGTAATTTTCAATACTTTCCCAATTTTTAACACGTAATCACTTAATTCTAATTTGAAAGTTTTTTTCTGTTTATAATAGCTACGTTTTTTATTTGAAGGAAATATTATTCTTTGCGCTGTTTTTAAAATTGGCAACAGTTTAAAATAATTGCTCTTTTCTAAAATGTGTAAAAAAATATCTCTCGAAATGCTGAAAATTTGAAGTTAAAATGGAAATAAGTCCTCAAAAAATGAGTCAAATTAAAAAGATAATTGCAGTCTACACATCGGGAATTTCCAATGTATAAAATGATGTAAAAATGCTTAAATTCCTATGTATAGTTTTTCTCCTATCAAACCTTTTTAATGGAACAATTTTGACCATCTTTAACATTAAATATCTCTTAAAATAATTATTCGATTTAAAAACTGTCTGTATCAGCGTGTTTATCAAACATGTCTCTTATAATACCACTGATTTTCATATTTTTGTATGAAACAGTTTTCTTAATATTAACGAAGAAAGACCCCCAGTCATAGAAAATATGGATGCCGATCTAGTAGGAGTATACCCGGATGATCTACGCAGATTTTCATTGGTCCATTTCCAAATCAAAACTTTATATATAGAAGGATTTATTTATTTATTTATTTATTTATTTATTTATTTGCGTGTGTGTATTGTTATTGGCGTGAGGAGCAAGATGATTTTAAGTAGATTTTATAGCAGTGGGATTAAATTTTTATTTATTGATTCTGAATAAAATAAATAGATGAATATAGAGGAATATTTCTGGATAAAAATGTTGTCCTTTAGATGTTATGAATACGATTTTTGTTAATTTTGTTATTTTTTTTTCTTATCAAATCTCTGGTTGTTTCAGTATCTAAACGAAAGAATAAATAGAATATGAATATTAGTTTTTAAAATGGCTTTCTTAGGTAAAGGTAAGGAATCAGATCTTAAATATCTGGCATGTTAGAGATCAGAGAATAAGCGACTGACGAGTTGCGTATAATAGATGCAAAAGTTTTAGTTTTCGGTCCAAAATCTGAGTTTCGCCAACCATTCGTTTCCGGGAAAAATGCTGCTAAAAATTCGGCCGAAACTATCTATATTTCAAAAATTTCGTATGTTTCTTCGGAAATTTTCTACATTACTCATTGATTTGAACTATTTCGGCTTAGATGAGACACTCCTCATTTATTGCTATGAACTTCACTGTTTATAATTAGCAGTCATCAGGGACTCCAAATGTGAGTGCAAAGCATAAAGCAGGAAATGCATACATGACTAAACTTTGAACATGCTTTCCACGTGCTCATTAAAAACTGCAAACTTAACAGTAATTATTTATTTAATCTTTTTACAGAACAGCAAATGTTACAGATTATTTTCTTTAAATAAAGAATAAAAAAAAAAAACTATCGGGTTTTCTTTCTGTCATGCTATCGATTTGCATATTATTTATTTAATTTGGCTACTATGACGCAAACAAAACACTTACACAAATTTTACTTATGATTTTTCGATTGCTTGACACAAAAAACAACTCAATCGATTGAAATAAATATATTTCAATGCATGATATAGACTCAGTGAAAATGTGACATATTTAACAGTGAACTGGAAAATTAAAAATATCGTCTGAATGTGAAAATATATTTAAAAAGACAAATCAAAAATAATTTTTATCGAATTTTAAAACAAACCTTTTAGAGTCCTATAAATTCGCCACTCAAATTTTAATATCATCTCATTTAAAACCCATATTTTGAATTTATGAGAGACCTGAATAAAAAAGCATTAGTGAATAAATTGTATATATATATATATATATCAATTGATGTTGAAAATACTGTTTGCTCTTGTGAATATAAATAGATAAAAGAAAATGATGATATATTTTTCTTTTAATTAATAGCATAGCGTTACACAAATTTTTATATCAATAGTTTTAAGACCTATATTTAAAATTTGTAGAGCCCTATATTTGTAATTTGTATGTTTAAAATGATTTTAATTGCTAATATAAAATTTTAAATGAAAAATCCATGTTTCCCATTTTTACGTTCTTCTATCTTTACAAGAAGAAATGAGAACAAGAAGAAATTTCCGACTTCCGGTTTTCGATGGATTTATACGTTTTTGAAAATCCTGAACACGATTTATTGGTTTTTAGAAAATGTCTGTCTGTCACTCTGTTTGTGAGTGTGTCTGTATGTGACAAAAATTTTGTGGCCCCTCTATCTCAATAACTAATGCAGAGAATTTCACAAACCTATAGATACATTTAAACCTTGATATAAACTGGTGCTTTGTGTTTGGTGCATATCGCCCAACAGGTGGCGTTGCTATGCTGATTTTTTCACGATTTCAGCAATAAATCTATCAAGAATTGATGTACGGAATTTAATAAAACTTTAGATTCAGTTACATCTTGACATAAACTAGCTTGATTAGTTTTTGGTGTATATCGCCCAACAGGTGGTTCTGCTGTGCTGCTTTCCGTATGATTTCTGAGTAATTAATAGCTTTATCTCAAGAACTACTTCACGAATTTTCATCAAACTTCATATTCAGTTAGACGTTGATGTATGCTGTTCCTGATTAGCTTTTGGTGTAAATCGCACAACAGGTGGCAATGCTAAGATGGATTTTTCACGATTTTTGCAAAAGCGCTATCTCAAAAATTAATGCACTCAATTTAATCAAACTTAGTATCCTGTTACATTTTCACGTAAATATATCCTTATTAAATTTCAGTGTATATTTAACAACAAGTGTTCATTGGGTTGGAATTTTGGTTGCGGACATCTAAGAGGTCGGGGTCCGTGTTTGAAACAATGCGATACTCATATCTTCTTATTAAATACATCCAATTCAACGAACCTATATACCTTTACATGATGAACATAGATTTTCATTCAATTTTAGAACTGTGATAGCGAATTTTGAATTATTAACATGTATGAGATAGAATAAAATTTTGGGATTGGAACATCAGTCTAGTTATATTCTTACAAAAATAAAGCAATCATCTAACTAGGAAATGCAGCAGTTTTTTAAAAAAAGAATAGGGGAAGGTGTTGTACCTCTGACCATATTGTTCCTTTGACCACCTAGGCTGTAGCGCCATCTAGCAGCATTTTGTGAACTTTAGTGTAATTAGTGCATAGTTCCTTCACTAGAGGGCTTGTGCATCCTACTGTGGATTATTCAAGTCAAAGGGCATTCCTGTAAATAATAGTACTCCATTTCCATGATAAAAATGTAAGTATTTATTTGTTAATTTTTTGCCTAATAATATATTTTGTGCTATGTCTTTCTTGATAGAAATAATTTGACATGGTAGCTATAGACTTTTATAAATATGGCGCGGCTTGTGAAAATGATTATCCTAACCCTAAAACTGTAGCATGCGTTGTAATTTGCTCTAGCATGGTGTTGTACCTCTGCCCATGATCAGTTGTTGTGCCATTGGCTCGGTCAAAGGTACAAAACACTTAAAAAAATTTCTAAACATTTAAACTTTTATGATTTACTTACTACAACTGTCTTGAAATTAGTTTACGATACTTTTTTACTTCAGTTTATCATAAATAATTAAAAAATATATGTAGACTGGGGTAAGCACAGTTCATGTACCTCCTAAACTCATAGCCCTCAAAAGAAAAAAAAATATGTTAAAGGGATAACGTCTACCGAAAGGGGAACAACTATCACTATGATTACTGCTGTTAGTACATCCGGAAACATCATTCCCCCTTTGTTTGTTTTCCCCCTGTCAACTTTAAACCATTTATGCTTCACAGAACGCCTCTTGGGTTAATCGATGCTCCATACCCGTCAGGCTGGTAAAATGAGACCATATTAAAACAGTTATTTCAACATTTTATGAAAAATGTTAGACCTAGTACTGAAAGACCAGTATTGTTATTATTTGATAAGCATGAATCTCATATTACCATACCAATAATTGTTTTAGCCAAGGCTAATTGTGTAACTAATGACGTTTCATCCATGCTCTAGCAATAAAATGCATCCTATTGGTAAGGGTGTTTTTAAGGGTGTGCAAAGGGGTCCTTTGAAAGTGATTTTATAATCATGCTGGAAATAATTGGATACTTGCTCCAGGAAATGTTAGAAAGCCTGTTTCAATCTACAACATTGCTGAACTTGCGGGCATAGCATATTCTAAAGCTGTAGTTACAATATTATGAAAGGTTTTAAGGTTACAGGGATTGTGGCTTTCAATGATAATGTTTTCTCTGATGACGAATTTCTTGCAGCTACTGTAACAGACTGGACGATGCTGAATGAAACTGATTTTGACAAAGCATCAGTGGGTGGCGCAGCTCAAACTGACAATACCATTCCTCAATGTAGCAGTTTAAATTTATCGCCACTTACCCCAACACCTGAAACTGTGAGACGTCATCCAAAAGTGCAAGCAAGGAAAATCTTAAATAGGGATCAGCATAAAGGGAAATCTCATATCCTGACTGATACTCTTGAAAAGCTAATTATTAAAGGTGAAAAAACAAACAAAAGCAACACCCTAAACGCAAGAAACAATGATATTGAATAAAATGATTTTTTTCTTCATTTTTGCGTTGCCTAATTGGCTGGTCACAGGTACAACAGTCTGTAAAGGAGTTGTCCAGTTTTTGTAAAGTAGTTATTTGTTGTTGCACAGGTGGTTCATTTTGCTAAGCTTCAATACAGACTCTAAGGCAAAAAATCAATTGTTAATTATTTCAAGATCGAGGCAAGGAACTGCTGAGATAATAAAAGGTAGAAGTTTTCTGAAGGTCTTTATTGTGCACCGGGATCGTTTCCACCACCGCCGAGAATTACACGGCCAATGTTGGAGAAGGGAGCGAAGAGTTACAGTTCTTTTTTATTCACATCATGCCAGTTCAGGAGGTAGTCTCCTTCAAAATACACTTTTTCGAAATCTGGAGTGTTGGCAAGCTTACATACACAATTTCGCCAAATATATACACTATATGGCGAGATTAAAGAGGGGAAGACATGTGGTCAAAGTACAATAATTGAAATTGAATGGAGAATGTAAAAGATTAATAAGAAATATTTAACGCCAATGGCTGTGAAGGAATTCTAGCTCATAAACCGCATTCTATAGGGGAAGACATGTGGTCAAAGTACAATAATTGAAATTGAATGGAGAATGTAAAAGATTAATAAGAAATATTTAACGCCAATGGCTGTGAAGGAATTCTAGCTCATAAACCGCATTCTATAGGGGTTGCTAAATTTCTCATGGGATTGAAGCGGCCGAAAGAGCACGTTAAAAAAACAAAAACCAAATAAAGACAGGGTTAATAACTGAAATGACACATCTATCTAACATCTGGACCAACGGCTAAAAATGTAGAAGTAATATGTCTGACTAATTTCTGCATATCATCAAACTAAGGCAGAAGGATGAAAATTAGAATCCAGTTATTAGGCGAGAAAAGGAAATGATTTCTTTTCTTTTAACTGTAGTGCGCTGCGGTTAAAATATTAAAGAGACTGAGAATTGAATGCTTAATTTATGAAGGGAAAAGAGCGCTAAAAACAGATTGAATCCGAATGCAGACAGATAATTAAATTTAAGAATTTTAAAAATGTAATTTTAAAGGGGGGAAAGAGGAAAGGTCTTAATATTAATATGTGAAGGTAGGCGCCTTCACACAGCCCATGGTCAAAGGTACAACTATGTGTTGTACTTTTGACCACAATGTTAATATTTTTTAAAATGAAATTAAACATAATAAAAGTAATTCTAGAAACTTGAAAAAATTACATATGATAAACCAGATGATACAGATTATAATAAAACAAAGAAATTTAATTTAGGGGCATTCCACATCAAATCAGGCAGTAAAATATCAATATGTAACCCACCATCACAGATTTTAATGAAACTGCGTGTGTTTGTTCTTACTATTAAGATATGATCACCAGTAATTTTTTTTGCTCCTTGGTGATATAGTTTCTGAGAAAAAAATTGTCAAAATTTTGAAAAACTGCCGTCAGTTGGCATTCTTGACAGCTCGGTTTTCAAATGTAGCATGTCATATATATAATCATATTTCAATATCTACTCTACAAATCATCTTCAAATAATTTATGCATAATATTTAGAGTACACAGCTTATAAAAAAATAGATTGTTACGCTTATAACATTTTAAGTGTGTCTAAAAAAATATTTAAACTTTGAAGTCGTGAATTTTTTATCAAAAATAATGCATTAACAAAAAAAGCATTATCAACAAAAGGCGGTATTTTTATTAAATTTGTTTTTTGTGGGAGATATACTTAAAGGTGTTCTTTACCTGATTCTGAAATAAAAATAGTGGGATTTTGGGTGTTTTGGGTAGTATTTCCTATTTAAAAATATTTTGAGGTGCATTTCAAATCAAATCAAGCAGAGTCATCTCATGTCAGTTCCCCTAAGCCATTTAATCACTGTCACAAATTTCAATGAAATTGGGTTTGTTTATAGTTTATTTTAAGACGTAATCACCATTAATTTTCTAAGTAAAATATTTTTTAAGATAAAAAATATCAACATTTTGAAAAATTGTTTTACATTTTTTTAATGACAGTTCGATATTTAAAGACTGCATTTAAAAAAAAAAGTATTTTCAATATAAAATCACTAAATAGGTTTCAAGTAATGTATAGGTGACAAATAATGTAGGCAGATTATTATTTCTTGTTTTTTATAATGTTTAAACACTAAGAGTGTCTTTTATCGTGTGAATTTTTAAAATCAAGAATTTTGTGAAAAATAATGTGTTAATCAAAAATTTATTATTAACAGAAGGCAGGGTGTTATTGCTTTTTTCAGTTGTACGTAAAAATATCTTTTAAATGGTTATAAAATAAAAATAGTGAAAATATGAGAAAAAATTATCAAAGTTTTGGAAAAATGCCACGAGTTGCCATTAATGATTGTTCAATTTTCAAAGGCCTCATTTTATATATAAAATCATATTTCAATAACTAATAAAGAAATCTTCTTCGAATAATTTAAGCAAGGTAAATAAAGTATGTAGATTATGAAAAAAATATTGCTGTAATGTTAAAAAATATTTAAATGTGTCTAAAAAATCGTATAATCTTTGAAATCAAAAATATTTTACAAAAAATAATGAAATTATTAAAAAATCTTTATCAATCAGAGGCAGAGTTTCTATGACGAATTTTTTAATTTTAAATTGTACATAATACTACATTATAACTGGATCTGAAATAAAAATAGTGTGATTTTGGTTGGTTTTAGTAGTATTTAAATCATATTTAAAATTATCAATATTTGCAGATGTAAAATCTATCCAATGTATCATCCCTGGAAATATTTTTATTTATACATTTATTTTATTTTTCAAATTATCTTTTATCTTCGTTTCTTAAGGAAAAAAAATAAACAATATTGTTTTTAGTAAAACTTCTAGGGCGAAGAGCAATTATCCCTTTCCAAAAAAGAGAAAAATCACTAGCTCCTCACCGCCCAATAGAAATTTTCAAAATGACAGTCCTAATCTTTAAACTCATATTTGGCTGTTAATATTGAAAATTTAGCATTGAGCTGCTAATATTGAAAAAAATACCAAATTTCACTCTTTTGAAGAAAATTTTGACGTATTGTGCTTTAAATATATGTAAAAAAAATGCATAATCCATTATATTTATATCATTCAAATAACTGTATCTAAAAAATTATTTAAAACTTAATGAGTTGCGCTTTTGTAACTTTATTCAGTTTCTAATGATACTATGTACCGTAACTTCGGGTGTATAGCCCGCAGATCAAACAATTCAGTTTGGACCCAGAAATTTTATTCAGTATTTGAAGACCAATATTTACTGTGATCTAAAAAGTTAAATTTTATTTTAAAAAAATTCTGGGTCGAAACACTATTGTTTGATCCGCGGGCTATACACCGGAAATTACGGTAATTTGATTTGTTTCATCACAACATTGCTGAAAAATGGATTTTCAACATATATATGTGTGTATATATATCCCTGTTCTCAAACAAATTATTTAAAAATTATTCATTTATGTTTAATAAAGCATATATATATTTTTTATACACTTATAGAAAATACATATAGTAAATTTTATGATATTATGTCAATAATGTCTAAAAGTAAAGAACTTATCTAATAGTATGTAACAAAAAATTTAACATCTGGTGTAATGACAACAAAATTTTATAATTGTTTTACTTAATTTGGATGAATGAAAAAAGCTTACATGTTTATATTTTATTGAAGTACAGGTGAAAATGTCACAAAGACATTCCTATCTCAATAACCACTGAGTATGTCACATTCACACTACAGATGATTTTTTTTTCTTTTTGATCTTTCGGGTTTGATTTCAGATGGTAATGAATTAATTAGTTTTGTTAGAAGTGTCATTGCAGTCAGCATATTAGGTTCACTATTTTTTTTTTAATAATTTGTTTTGATTGGCTCGATGAACGACAACATTTAAAGGGGCCATTTCATAAATTTTCAATTAAAAGCTGATTTATAAATTCATTATGTTGTTTAATTATTATTATCGTCTTAAGATAATAAGTTGATATTAAGATTTTTAAATGCAGTTTATTTATTATTTGAACAGTTGAAAGTATTTTTCAATAAGAGTGGGCTGTTGATTTTAAGTCGGCTGTTGAGCAATGTAATGTTGGTAAAGGAACTGGTACTATTTAATTTAATTTTTATTGCTGTAAATAATATTTGTTATTTTATTATTGTATGTATTATATTTAAGCAAGAGTAGTAATACATGATATCGTAGTCATTGTAGTACATCTTAGCATGAAGAGCTTCAATATTTATCATTAAACATTCACATTTTATGAAAATTTTGATAAAATTGCTCATATTTTCACTATTTTTATTTTATAACTAATGACAAGATATTTTTACGTACAATTAAAAAAAGTAATAACAGCCTGCCTTCGGTTAATAATAAATTTTTGATTAACACATTATTTTTCACAAAATTCTCGATTTTAAGAATTCACAAGATTAAACACACTCTTAGCATTTAAACATGACAAACAACAATAAATAATAATCTGCCTACATTATTTGTCACATATAAATTATTTGATACTTATTTAGTGATTTTATATTGAAATGACTTTTTTCAAATGCAGTCTTTGAATATCCAACTGTCATTAAAAAAATTTAAAACAATTTTTCAAAATGTTGATATTTTTTATCTTAAAAAATATTTTACTTAGGATCAAGAAAATTAATGGTGATTACGTCTTAAAATAAGATATAAACAAACCCAATTTCATTGAAATTTGTGACAGTGATTAAATGGCTTAGGGGAACTGACATGGAATGACTCTGCTTGATTTGATTTGAAATGCACCTCAAAATATTTTTAAATAGGAAATACTACCAAAAACACCCAAAATCCCACTATTTTTATTTCAGAATCAGGTAAAGGACACGTTTAAGTATATCTCCCACAAAAAATAAATTTAATAAAAATACCGCCTTTTGTTGATAATGCTTTTTTTGTTAATGCATTATTTTTCATAAAAAATTCACGACTTCAAAGTTTAAATATTTTTTTAGACACACTTAAAATGTTATAAGCGTAAAAAAATATTTTTTTTTATATGCTGCGTACCCTAAATATTATGCATAAATTATTTGAAGATGATTTGTAGAGTAGATATTGAAATATGATTATATATATGACATGCTACTTTTGAAAACCGAGCTGTCAAGAATGCCAACTGACGGCAGTTTTTCAAAATTTTGACAATTTTTTTCTCAGAAACTATTTGACCAAGGAGTAAAAAAAAATACTGGGAATCATATCTTAATAAAAGGAACAAACACACGCAGTTTCATCAAAATCTGTGATGGTGGGTTACATGCCTGCCTGAACTGACATGGAATGACCCTTTAGCCTTAATATAGTTAAGCTACGAAAGTTAAAATATTGCAAAGTGGTCAAAGGAACAACACCTTCCCCTATTTATCCGTACTTTTTTTTTTACGATATTGTATCTCGCATCAATACGTAAAAGGCAGATTTTTTAAATGTGTTCTAGTATTTACTTTCATAAAATAATAGCGAGTTTTTTTTTTCTTTTCTAAAAGACAGAAATTTCATAAAATGTTACCTCATTCATTATGTTTAAGTTGTCTGTAATATTGTTTTAATTTCCCTTTATTGAAAATTAATAAATAAAAAATCCCGTCTCCAGTAAAAGAAAAAAAAACTGATTTTATTCAGATTTAAAAAAAATAATAATAAAAATAAATGATGGTATCAAGCTATTTAAATCCGGTTTTAAATAAAGGTCATTTAACTTGTACATGAATGATATTTGTTAGCTGTTTTCTGATTTTTTTATTTCTAAAAACTATGAAGACAGGATATGCAACGCTCCACTTTTAAGCTGAAAGTAAACAAAGCATCGTATGACACAGCGCGCCGTGCTAGGGAACTTCTCGGGTGCATTTATGATATGAGCCGTTGTGAGGGGCCAGATTTAGATGCTTCTCACAGAATCATAATCTTTAATATTTTTGATTATTTACTTGAACATCCGCAGTTTCCTTGATTGCTAACAGATTTTTTAAATGGATGTCTTCCGGTTACTGAATGTTGTGTAAAGGAACCATAATAAACTCAGTAAAGGAAAGGGGAAAGGCCGAATTCGGAATTAACTTCAGGAAAGCTGGGAAATTTTTTAATCCATTTAGTTTAAGTCTAGAATGAATTTACTAAGTTTTCCCCTTCGAAGTAGGTGAGCGTTAGAAAATATGTACAGATTTATAGTCAACAAACAAGTTTCTGTAATTACCGTAACAATATCTCAATAAAAGACTAACTCTATCAAAAACATTGTCCATACAAATATTGTAGGGATTAAAATCCTAAATATAAAAAACATTGTCAAAAGAAATATTGTGATGCTTAAAATTCTAAAATAACCGAGTACCCACACCTAATATTTTTGTCGAGCATTAAGCTCACAATTCTACTTCAAAGTTTATCCTAAATCACTAATCAAGAGCTTGGAGACAGAACAGACTGGTTATCACCTCTAATTTTTATATACATGTATTTTTATTATTATTATTGGGCATTTACGATGTTTTTGAAATTAATTTAGATTTTTATTTTGGATATTTTGAGAATTATGGTTTAATCTCTTGATTACGGGCCCAGTGGTAGGGGATGGAAAGGCCAAATTCAAAATTAATTAGGGAAAAGCTAGAAATTATTTTAATCCCTTCGACATAGGTCAGAAATTAACGTACTAAGTTCCCCCCCTCCTGGTAAGTAAGCTTTTGCTGCTAGGAACAAATTAATAACTTAAAAAGAGCATTTTTCCTTGATTTTTAGCATATTTAAAAAATGATGGGAAATATTGTTTATTATTTCTCATATTGTATTTGAAATATAGTACTATTTAATATGACGTATATATTAAAATTAAGCAGGTTGAAAATAAAATGCGAGAATTGGAGGCGGGGCAGGGGGGGGGGGGCGAGGCGAGGCGAGGCGAACAAATGAGTGTGCAGGAGCCTTGACGCTAGAGGAATCCAAGGTCAAACAACAGCCCGAATTAAAACTTCGATATTTTACTTAAAGGACTAAGATGATGTAAATGATTTTTGAATAGTATGCGAGCATATTAAGTTAAATTCATAAAATTTAAAACCTTCGGAATATTGAAAAAGCTATTAAAATCTTTACGTAAAAGAAAAAAAAATCTTTCTTTTAAAACTATGGTTTGAGGTTTGCGATATCAGTATTTAAATGACATGTAAAACAGCTCTCATTCATATATCTTTTTCTCGATAACTACTGAAGTGATTTTAATTCAGTTTTCGACGAAAAACAAGATTTTTCTTTTCAGCGAAATCGCGTAATTAATGTATCTTGACAGCACTACATACTTTGCCATCGAAGAGGCGGAAATTGACGTCATGATGGAGAAGGTAATTTCATAATTTGATCTATTGGAGGTAGGGGGTGAATTGGTGCCAGTTCAGAAAAGTAATATTGATATCACACGTTCAACATCTAAAAATATTAAATTGATTTAAAAGTTTGTTAATGCAAATAATTTGCTTTAGAAATTATGTTATATAATAAAGGCTTAACTTGGATGTTGTTGTTTTCAATCTCCTCTCAAACATTGCTGAAGGTTTCGTGTGATGTTTTATTGTTAAATTATAATCCTCCAAATATACAAAATAAAGCCCTAAATTAATTTCAAAATCATCGTGAAGGCCTCAACAACTTGCAAAAATACTTGTATGTAGCAATTGGAGGAAGGGCGGATTTATAACTTAGGCGGACAGGAAAATTTTTAAATAAAATTGCGAACTTAATGTTGTACAAAAATA
Organism: Maratus speciosus; assembly: GCA_963932465.1. Taxonomy (NCBI): domain Eukaryota; kingdom Metazoa; phylum Arthropoda; class Arachnida; order Araneae; family Salticidae; genus Maratus; species Maratus speciosus. The sequence continues at coordinate 314,520,068 of OZ010794.1, forward strand.
TTAATGTGGGTACTCATTTTATTCGTAATTTTAAGCTCTACAACATTGACAGTTTCTTTCATAGAGTTAACTGTTTTGAGATATTGTTAAGGTAATTTTAAAAAACGCGTTTTTCGACTATAAATATATACATATATTCTAACGCTCACCTAGTACGAGGGGGAAAACTTAGTAGAGTCATTCTAGACATAAACCGAAAGAATTGAAACAATTCCAAGTTTTCCCCTAATTAATTTTTAATTCAATCCTCTGACTACGGAGATAAAATTTTGAAGAAGTGTTGTGACCTCAACCCATTAAAGATTGGTTTCGCAACATTATATTTGTGCACTTTTTTTATATTAGTAAAGCAAAAAAAAAAAAAAAAAAAAAAAATATGATTAGCCTCGTTTAATTAACACATTTCAGTGATTCATAAAGTAAAACTAAATGTTTAACAAAAAGTGGTGTGGGCTGAATAAATTTCCTTTGAAACCTGAAGGTCCTTAATGGGTTAATATTCGACAACATATTAAGTGTAGGTAGGTACTCATTTTACTCAGAATTTTAAGATCTACAAAATTTGTACTAAGAATGTTTTTGGTAGAATTAGTTATTTCGAGATAATGTTATGGTATTTTTATTAAAAAACGTGTTTTTTTTTTTTTTTTTTTCTTTTTTTTTTTTACGATAAATCTGTACATATTTCCTAACCCTTACCTAGTACGAGAAGGGAAACATAGCATATTCATTCTAGACCAAAACTGAAGGGATTAAAACAAGTTCCAGCTTTTCTCTAACTAATGCCGAATTCAACGCCCTAACCACTTGGCTATAAGGCAAAAGTTGGTATTTAAAAAATGTGATGACAATCAATGGTACAATTCCTTTACGTAGAAGACTTATAGCAATGTTTAATTAAATCATTTTTATAGAAGTTATTACAAATCGTTTAAGATCATTCACATTTACTACACCTATTTGCGACAGATTAATCCGTGGGTAGCCATTTTTTCACGACTGTATAAAAGTTTCCGCTATTCGCCTGTAACAAAAATCCATTTCATAAGCTTATTTTTATATTACGTACAAATGTCCAAATTTATAGAATTGATTAAAGAAAGTCATTTCGTCCAGTGCCGGGAGGAGGAAGTAGCTTTCGCATTTCTTGGTTTTAAAATTTTGTATGTTTTACTCGAAGCTAATTTTACTTAAATTTTAAGAGGTTTTACTTTACTTAAGTTTACTTTACTTAAGTTTACTTTACTTAGTTTTATTTTATTTAAATTTTAAGAGCTAATTTTACTTAAATTTTAATATTTTAAGCTAATTGTCTGAGCGAAGCGAAGGCTAATACTCAGCGAAATATTACTGTCCGGACACTTTACTACTACGATGGATATTAACGCCATGTCCTACTAAAAAAAAGCCTAATAAAAACCTTTCGTCAAGCATAACTCAAAAAATATTTGTCGGATTTCGTTTCTGATTGCACCAGAAGGTACCTATGAGGGTCGCCAACTGAATGCACTTACTATGAAAAATAAGTTCCAAACCGTTTAAAAATTATATAGAAAAAACTCTTAAAAAAGCACAATTTATCTGCATACGTCACAGAAATTTGGTGTGCGTCACTTTCACGGTTGATGTTTTCGTAGACAACTGGTTTGAACACATGGAGCAAATAAAAAAAAATACGCGCGCAGTAATATTGAATAGATCAGTTTCAACCACGTGATCACAAACCTTGCAACAACCCGTGGCAACCAGTTTTGGTGGGCAAACAAATAATAATACAGTATTCCGTACCACGGTGACCGTTTTTAGCCTGTTGTATAAAATCTGGCATGTTGTATGACATACAATTGTGGATGATTAAAACAAAAGACATGAGTGTTTATTGATCCGGAGGTTATCTTTCTCTGGACGTCTGTCTGTCTATCATACAGCATGCAATTTTCTTGTAACGGATGATATTATTATGCAGTAAAACCTCCATAACGGACACACCCGATTAGTGGACACCTCTATTTAGCGGGCATTTTTTCGATTACCAACCCTTAAATAACTGTACATTTTTGACTCTCAGTAGCGAACACCTCCAAATAGAGGACAAATTCTGCCCTCCCGAAGTGTTCGCTATTCAGAAGTTTTACTGGTAAAACCTCCATAGCGGACACACCCTATTAGCGGATACCTCTATTTAGCGGACATTTTTTCGATTACCAACTTTTAAATAACTGTACATGTTTTACTCTCAGTAGCGGTCACCTCTAAATAGAGGGCAAATTCTGCATTCTCGGGGTGTCCGCTATTCAGAGGTTTTACTGTATATAATATTGATAATTATTTTACAGGGCCTCACAAAAGAATAAGAATATATGAAACGAATATAAACTAAATTCGGGATTGGTAGATCGCTGATGGTAATGTAATTTTAGGATGTTGTTACAGTCATCCGCAGCATGTTTTTAGAGTTTCGTCCATCTAACGAAACCCTACCTGTCTCAGTCCTTTGTCTGTCTGTTTGTCCGTCTGTCACAGAGCCCGTTCTCAGAAACTATATATGTTGGAGACTTGAAAATTTGCATACTTATAGCTGAACACCTCACATCAAACGACAAATAATAAAATTTTGAAAAAATCTATTATTTAACCCTCTGGGCTCTAACTTGTGTATTTTAAGCAATTTTTCTAACTCAGCCCCTAATTAAGTTGGAGACATGAAATTTTGCATACTTATAGCTAAACACCTCACATCAAACAGCAAATAATAAAATTTTGAAAAAGTCTAATATTTAAAACTCTGGGCTCTAACTTGTGTATTTAAAGCAATTTTTCTAACTCAGCTCCTAATTATGTTGAAACATAAAAATTTGCATACTTATAGCTGAACACCTCACATCAAACGACAAATAATAAAATTTTGAAAAAATCTAATATTTAACCTCTAATATTTTCTCTCGCGCAATTTTTAAATTTAAACTGTTTTGCAATACTATTTTTTGTTCATTTTGCATAATAAGTGTAATGTGACGTAATTTTTTTCTATTTCAGATTTCTAACGCATGTTAATGAATTTATTTTACAATATCCTTTCTCTTTTAAAATTCACATGTAAATATAGTTTTTATGGCGTAATTTCCAATAAGTGCCTGCTTTTTATACCTAATTATTTAATTGTAATTTGAAGGTTTTTTTCTGTTTATAATAGTAACGTGTAAATATATTTTTTTTTTTTTTTTTGAAGTAAACATTATTGTTTGCGCTGTTTATACAGTCGGCAGCAGTTTAAATTAATACCATTTTCTAAAATATGTAAAAAATATCTGTCAAAATGCTGAATATTTGAATTTAAAATAGAAATAAAACCTCAAAAATTGAGTCAAATTAAAAAAAAAATTAATGAAATCTGCAGATCGGGATCTTCTATTGAATAAAATGATCTAAAAATGATTAAATTCCCATGTATAGCTTTTGCTCTTATAATTTTTTTTAATGGAACGATTTTGTCCAAATTTAGCATTAAATATCTCTTAAAATAATTCTTCGATTTGAAAACTGTATGCATTAGTGTGTTGATCAAACATTTCGCTATAATACCACCGATTTTCATATATTTGTATGCAATAGTTTTCTTAATATTAACGAAGAAAGACCTCCGGTCACAAAAAATTCAAAACCGGCGGCGGCGGCGGCGGCGGTGACAGCGTTAGTTACTTTTCATAGAATAGAGAGATATATAAAAATGAAAACTTGTCTATCTGTCTGTTTGTAATTGTATAAAAAATCCACAATTTGGATGCCAAAATTGTGAAGAGATACGTACATGTGTATTAAAACATGACCGAGACAACTAAAGTAATCCGGAATCGAAATAACTTATAGTTAATTTTTAATTAATAAAAAACCACAAATTTAACAGCAATTTCTTATCAAATTTAAACATTTTTCGTTATAGCAGTTGCCAACAATTAAAAAAACACAATAAAATTATTACTACAACAATTAATTTTCTACTGCAAGATTTCCACGTGAAAAATGAAAATGAAATAAATAGTTTGCCGAATTTAAAAAAAAAGGTGAATATTACGTCATAACTTTTCTATTGCAAGATATTCACGTGAAATATGAAAATGAAATAAATGGTTTGACGAATTTAAATTAAAGTGAATATATCTTCATAACTTTTCTATTTCTAGGTTTCCACGTGAAAGAGGAAAATATTACGTCATATTGGAAATATAAAGGGCATGGTGGATATAGTATAACGTCATATGAGTGTGAAAAATGTATTGAAGCATAATAAAAACCCGATTAGGGAAGTATTGGCGTATTTTAACATTATTGCTCCAATTATAAATTGAAATAAGTTCATTTATAGCTGTATTCTTTTGCGTCTGTCATATACATATATACATTTTTATATAGCGTTTTCATATGATTCATTCAACAGCATTTCGACTGCTTTTTTTAATGTTTGTTTTGTGTTGTATGTTAAATTTTGAAATTGATTTTTCAGAACAAACATCCTTCAAATTCTGGGCAACGCCGGCACTTTATCTTGTAACAGATAAATGGCTTTTGTATCTGTACATCTAATGCTAATATTATAAAGCGTTATAATATTATAAAGTATAGAATATTATTAATGCTTGTACGTTTGTGAGGTGTTATCTCTGAAACTACATAGCCAACTTAAAAAAAATGTTGGTGGCCATCTCTGCTCCGAAAAAAAGACTATTTTATGTCAGTGCAAGAACCTACATCGCTGCAGGAGCAAAAAAGCTCTAAAATTGTGATTTATGCGATATTGATTGAGTTGGAAACTTTAAATTTGGTGCGGTAGTTACTTTTAAGATGTAAGTACTCGTAATGAACGCTCTCTAAAAGGTTCAATTTGACGGATAAACGTAAAAATTTCTAGAAAGGTTCTAAACTATGATTTATTTGGAATACTGAAATTTTTGGGATACTGTTGGGGTTAGAAACTAGAACTCTGGCATGGTAGTAATTAATAAGATGTAAATGCTCGTTGTAGAACGAATTCTAAAAAATAGAAAGACTAAACAAAGCGGAAAAAGATCTAAAGATGATCTAAGTAACGAAGAACATGGAACTGTTAGGAATATAAACATGAAAATTGGCATGGCTGTATTTATCATGACGTAAATTCTCGCAATAGAACAATTTCTAAAAATGTCGCTATAAAAAACAGTGCAGAAACAAAAAACTTTCAAAAATTTTCTATTTCTCTGTTACTGCTGAGCCCAAAATCTTGAAATTTTGCTTCGGGTTAGTTTTAAAATATACAATTGTCTCTATGAATGGTTTCTAAAAAATTTAAAATTTAAAAAGATGAAATTAACCGAAAGAGATCTCAGTTACTATTAATTTGGAATTATTAGGTGCAGCAACTTTAAATATTTCATAATGCTGCATTTCCTCCGCAAAACATGCGATTTAAATGCAACAAAACTGATAGATACCCACCTAGCATTAAATAAATTGTGTAAATATTGAATAAAGACCCGTATGAAACAGTGAGTAGGTTGCCCGAAAGTACTTGTTAAAGTGTTCCTTCTCTAGGCTTTTCTCTCTCTCGCCAAGGGTAACAGTGGGAAGTGCCGTTTTAAATGTGGTATGAATTTTTTATCCGATTCATTTTTCTAGACATTTTATCATAAGGTCATATTCTCAATTATCATTAGTACATTTTTTATATATTAACTTATTCTGGTGAAATTTTGTAATCGGATTCATATTGGCGTATGTTAGCTTGCATGATTTGCTGAATAAATATGTAAGGATTTGTAAATTACTTCAAATGACACTTTGACAGCTCAAAAGTTATGCAGACGATATATTCAGATCTTGTGTCATACATTATGTTGTAATCATTGCCGACTTCTTTTATTTAATACATGATAAATACAGCTCAACTTGTGCAGAATATGTTTGAAAACAAAACAATACAGCGTATGTAGTGGCCAGCATACACTTATCATTTAAATCCGATCGAGCATATCTAAAACACACTCTAACGAAGAATTGCATGCCACTTTTGATGTATTCGGTACTTTGATACTATATTAGATATTGAGAAGAGAATTCCTTAATGTTATCGACAACCTCATTGCATCCGTGGAAAACAGATATTGTACAATATTAACTATTCCGGGGGAGCACACACCATATAAAGTATAGTCCATTCTTCTTAAACATCATATATTTGTCATTTAAAGTTACTCAAATTGGTGCGGCGCGTCTGATTATGCTCTTGACATCATTTTATATAGTTAAAATTCCGATATAAGTAAATTAGTGTTTCATTTTCTATTTTACTTTTAATATATTGCGTACTTTCAATTTTATATCCATGCATGGCTGTCTTGAATGGTTTGATTTCCCATTTTTTCAAACAGTGTATACGAATTTATATATAAGATTTTGTAATTCTACAATTCGTTTATTTTCATCATTTCAATTTTTCGCAGTATATGGACAATTAAAGATAACATCTCATTTTGTTTGCTTCCACATGTTATTATTAAATCTATGTTCTCAGTATTATCGCTCAGACTAATCCCTTTGAGGGAAGCCCTAGTATAAAAATATTCACTGTAAATCTATTATCAGAAATCAATAAATATTACATTAATATAAACTTAAATAAAATACATGGAGAGGCTGCTTAAAATATATTTTTGTAATATAATTCGAATATAACTTTTAATAGAATTTTCTTATATTATGAACAATCTTTCAATTCTTGAAAAGATTATTATTTTGGGGGATAATTTTGGTTTAAATGCTTATGTTACATCACAATGTTTTCAAATGGAATTAATTACTAATTTTATTTTTTGTTCAACCAGTTGACGCGGATTTACACAGTGTTAGCAAGGGCCATGTGTTTTTAAATCTCACATTTAACGAAAGTAATTTTTTCCTCCTGCCCGTTATTTTGCTAACGAGAGCATTTTTCTCTTCGCGCGCTTTTAGGGTTAATGTAATAATATGACGTAAGAGGGTAGAGGTATTTTATTATTCAGACAAGACATGCAGTTTCAGAGCTATGAAGAGTGATACTAGGTTTTTGCTGCGAAAATGCGGAGTTTTAAGAAAGAAAATAGGGTTCGGTTCGGATATTAACGGTTTTGACCGATAACACTTAAAATTGTTTGTTGCGTTAATCAACCTTGAAATATTTGCTGCGAATAAGAGTATAAAAATGCACGTAGGGCATAAGTTATATTGTGTGCGTGTGTGCAAAGTTTATGTTTTAAAAGTTTTACAGATGAGATCCTCTGCCCACAGGATAAATAGTAATTAAAATTAAGGGAAGCAATTTTAGCTGCGTCACATTTGTAGAAAGTGAGTCCCCTTTTGCGTTTAAGTGAGTTATTTGCGATTTTATAGTATGATTATTTCTGAAAATGTTATTTCTATGTATATAGCGTATGATAATTATGTGTTTGTTCTAAATTTAATTGTGTAAATATTCTATATTCTAAATTTTAGCATATTGTGCATAGTCAAAATTTAAGCAGTGTGTTATGTTTTTATGTTTAAGAATTGTATATACAAATGTTTCATTAAAGTTAAGATTTATTAATTTGTTTTGGTTTAAATTTGAAGTTTAGTGTGTATTTTTTAAGAGTAAGTATAGCCGCCCTGCGGGCGTGTCATCGCAGTTTAGCGGCACATTTCTATGTCATTGTTTTACGTTATTATTTTGAGTTTCTGACATAGAAAGTGGCGAGCCAGCCAGGATTGCGAATTTGATTATGATTTTTGATTTTGAATATGAGAAATAATCATACTAGAGGTTAATTCCATTTACGTTAGGAATAACAATAACTGATGCCGCATATTTAGTATTTATAATATATTTTCGTTTTCATACTCATCGGGCGGTGAATTTTTATTTATTGTATTATAATTATAATGTTGTGATTGTTGAGTTTAGAATTTATGAGAATTTATGAGCTATTGTTAGAATTATAGATAAGATTTGTATTTGAGATTTTGAGTATATTTTCATTTATATAAAAAATGAATGTTGATACATTAAAGAAAAAACGTGCAACGGCACGTAGCTCTTATACTAGAACAGCTAAGGTTTTAAAGGACGAACTAGAAAAAGAGAAGCCGGATAAATCCGTTTTAGATGATAAATTTGTTAAATTACAAACAATAATTAGTGAATTAAAATCTTATGACTCAGAAATGTTAGATTTAATGATAGCAGCTAAGGCTACTGATGATAATTTAGAAACGGAAGTTATAAGTTGCGAGGAATATTCCGATGAATTTATAACGCTCAGTCGCCGAATAAAAGAGAAAACGGATAATTCAGACTTTAAAATTAATATGAGCTCTAATGTTGAGAATAGTGTAAATACATGTAATGAAAAACGGTACAAATTGCCGAAAATTCAAACTAAAAAATTTGATGGTCAGCTGTTAAGTTATCTTTCGTTCTGGGGCCAATTTAAAAAAATCCACGAGGATAAGAGTCTGGATGATGTTGACAAATTTCATTATTTAGCTCAATCAATGTTACCGGGGACTCGAGCTTATGAGTTAATTGAGAGTTATCCCTTGACTTCGGACAATTATTCGAAAGTCATTTCTGCGTTTGAGGAGCGTTTTGGTAATAAAGAAATTTTAACTGAGATATATGTGAGGGAATTATTAAAATTAATTATCCAAAACGTACGTTCACAAGGTAAAGATAAATTACCCCTGGTGTCATTGTTTGACAAAATTGAGTCCTATCTCAGAGCACTTGAATCTTTAGGTGTACACCAAGACTCCAATACTGCGTGGCTATATCCTATGGTTGAATCATGTTTATCGGCTGAAATGATTAGGGTGTGGTAGAGAAGCGTTCTATTTAATAACAAGGGACCACGTCTCTCAAATCTTTTAGAATTTTTGCGAAAAGAAGTTGAAGGGGAACAGAGGGTCAAACTTGCACGGTCGGGGTTTGAAATTTCTCCTCCCTCACGTGAAGAACGCCCTAGAGAAGTCAAATTAAAAAATAAAAAACCTCCCATGAGTGCTGCAAGTTTGGTAGCAACCAAGGAGCAAAAGTGTGTATTTTGCGGAAAAAATCATGAGAGCAAAGAGTGTTTTTTGGCTCGGTCTTTGCCCCTAAAAGAAAAGTTAGATAAATTAAGAGATTTAAAGTGCTGCCTACGCTGCCTTAAGCCTGGACATTTTGCTAGAGATTGTAAATTATTTATACAATGTCATGTATGCAAGCGATCTCATCCCATTATTTTGTGTCCCGAGATTCAGGAAAAAAAGAGTGAGACTGTAGGAAGTGCAAAGGTGTCGACTACGGTACAAGCTACTATGTCTACACCTTCGTGTATGAAAGAAGTCCTACTTATGACATTAATGGTTGAAGTAGTGTTAGGGGGCATGAGGAAAAAAGTCAGATGTCTTTTAGATTGCGGATCTCAAAGGTCGTATGTGCTGAAATCTACAACCGAAGCTCTAAAATTAGAAAGCCTTTCATCTGAGAATTTAGCGCATACGCTGTTTGGGGGAACAAGAACTGAGTCTAAAAATCATAAACGATATTCTATGAGATTAAGTCCTGCAGGGAGACGTACTGAATATCAATTCTCCTTTCTAGACCAGGAAAAAAATTGTGGAGGGATACCACGCGTCTCTAAAGGTCCTTTATTGAAGGAATTAAAAAAGCATAGAATTTGGATTTCAGATGTGGGTGACGGTTACCCTGAAATAGAAATTTTGATAGGTAGTGATATTTATGGACAAATTCTTACGGGTGATGTAATTCAACTTAATGAGGGTTTGACAGCCATTAATACTAAATTGGGTTGGACTTTGTGCGGAGAACCAATAGGATTAAATGTTCAAAGTTTTGAGGGTGTCCAATCCATGTTAGTAACCAATCTTCATGTTCAAAACATGAAAGTTTCTGATATGTGGAGTTTGGAAACCATTGGCATTGCCGATGATGCGCAAACGTTTTCCAAAGTGGTGGAGGATCAATTAGCGCAGGAACAATTTTTGAAGGAGCTTCATAGAAACGAAGATGAGAGATATTGCGTAAGCTTGCCTTGGGTTCAAAAATTTCCCCCTAACATTTCCTCTAATCGGCATATTGCAGAAAAAAGGCTTTTTGCCACTACTCGTAAATTAAAGAAATTAAATAACTTTGACGAATACGATAAGATATTTAAAGAATGGCTGTCGGAATACGTAATAGAAAAAATCCCGGAATCTGAAAAGAATGAAAAGGGACATTACTTGCCACATCATCCAGTTATCAAATTAGATATTTTAACTAGCAAAATTAGGCCCGTTTTCGTTGCCTCGTGCAAATCAGATAATTCGTTGTCTGATTGAATGATTGTTTGATAAAAGGTCCGAATCTCGTAGAAGAAATCCCAGCGATTTTAATGAGGTTTAGAGAAAAGGCGATTGGCGTAACTTCTGATATTAGACGAGCGTTTTTACAGATTGGCATAAAGCGGGAAGACCAAAATTATCTGAAATTTCTTTGGTGGGAAAATAACAAAATTTGTGAATTCCACCATAAAAGGGTTGTTTTTGGAGTTACAAGTAGCCCATACCTGTTGGCAGCGGTGATCTCATTCCATCTTAAAAATATTCCTAAAGAATTCGAAGTTGTTGCCCAAAAACTTTCAAGTTCCTATTATGTTGATAACTGCGTAACCTCAGTGGATACGAGAACAGAGCTTGAAGAATTTAAGAACCAAGCAACTGACATTATGGCAGAAGCCAAAATAGAATTACGTATGTGGACCTTTGGTCCCGAAAATGAAACGTTACCTTCACAGAACACTGATACTGTCTCTCCCGTTTTAGGTCTTCAGTGGGACCGTATAAATGATGAGTTTATAATTCCCTTTAAACCTGAGCAAATCTCATCAGACTTATCAAAAAGAAAACTTTTATCTATAATTCATGCGATATTTGATCCACTAGGCTTCATTGTGCCAATAATGGTACCTGCAAAATTAATACTTCAAGAAGCATGGTCAACTAAGGCAAATTGGGACTTACCTTTGCCAGATGAATTAAAAACTCGGTTCTTAACGTGGTACCAAGGATTGTCTAGTATTTCCCAGCTTAGGTTTCCTCGTTGCATAGGTTATGGAAAAACAGATACTTGGTCATTACATGTCTTTTGTGACGCCAGTAGAAGCGCTTATGCCACGGTTATATTTTTAAGAAGTGAAGACGACGGAAAGGTTCATGTGAGGTTCGTGGCAGCAAAATCTCGTGTATCTCCATTGAAGAAGGTGACAATTCCGCGCCTCGAGTTACTTGCGTGTGTTTTAGGCGCACGTCTAGCCAAATACATCTCTGACGCTGTGCTCTTGGAAGAAGTTCCAATCTACTACTGGACGGATGCGACTGTAGCTCTTTACTGGATACAGCGAGAAGAAAACTGGGGTGTATTCGTAAATAATAGAGTCAAGGAGATTCGAAATCTGTCGAAGAAAGAATGCTGGAGACACATCCCAGGAAAATTGAATCCTGCTGATATAGCCTCTCGTGGCTGCACGTCCCAGCATCTGCTGCGATGCGGTTGGTGGGAGGGGCCTGAATTTCTGAAAGCAACTCCCAAGGAATGGCCTGAATTTAAATTTTCTCCAGATGAAGAATTAATCGCATCAGAGTTAAGAAGAACAAAAATTATTGCCTTAAACGTGAAAATAGAGAGGCTTGAGTGGTACGAACGTTTTTCTAATTTTTCTAAAATAGTGAGAGTTTTCTGCTGGATGTTACGATTTGTGAATAAACTGAGAAAGAAGCCTTCTTATAATACTGATACCCTAACAGTGGAAGAAAAAACTAAAGCTGAGATGATTCTGTAGGGTATAGAGCAGAAAAAGTATTTTCACGAGAAAGAAAATTCCGTCCATGGTCTGCTGGTGGTGCGAGGTGATGACGATGTTCTTCGAGTGAAGACTAAAATCATCGAACGAGATGATGAACTGTCCTTTTTATATCCAGTTCTTCTTCCGTCCAAACATTACCTAACTGATTGCTTGATATGGCAATATCATATACAGTATTGTCATGCGGGTGTGCAGATATTGGCTGCCAAATTAAGGCAGCAGTACTGGATCATTTCTTCAAAAAGAAATATAAGATCTTGCATCAACCGTTGTGTCATATGCAAAAGATTCACGGCTAAAGCTTTAACTGCTCCACCAATACAGTTACCCCTTGACAGAGTAAGGGATTCTGCTGTCTTTGAAACAAGAGGAATTGATCTGTGTGGCCCTCTACTTTTAAAGCCAAAAGGAAAAGCCTGGATCGTATTATACACTTGTGCAGTGTATAGGGCAATTCACCTTGAGCCTCTCACGGCACTCAGCACGGAATCCTTCCTACAGGCTTTCCGAAGATTCATCGCTAGGCGAGGACGTCCGTCAACGGTGTATTCCGATAACGGAACCAACTTCAGAGGAACGGACAATACATTGAAGAGGCTTGATTGGCAGAAAATCTCTGAAAACGAGTGTTATCCAATCAAGTGGAAGTTCAATCCCCCTACTGCAGCCTGGTGGGGGGGATGGTGGGAGCGTCTTATTCGGTCACTTAAGACTTTACTCGTGCGAATTTTAGGAAGATCCTCTGTGAATTTTGAAGAGCTTTTAACGATCCTTTGTGATGTGGAATCCACAATAAATAGTCGTCCATTGACTTACATTTCCGATGATTCTGATGAGCTCATACCTTTGACACCCTCCATGTTTCTGAAAGACATAAAACAAATAGGAGTGCCTGATCTAGATTCCATCGATTCCAACAAACTGAATGTGCGTGTGAGCTATTGCAACACTTTGCGGCAAGAACTGAGAAATCGTTTCCGCAGAGAATATTTGGGTCAACTTGTTCAGAAGGCTAGTGATAAATGCCAAGAACTTAAAGTGGGGGACGTTGTCCTCATCGAACTTGAGAAAAAAAACGTGTGTTGTGGCCCATGGGCAAAATTGTGAAAATCTACCATAGTAGAGTGTAAGACTCGCATTAACTTTAATATTTGCGAAGCACGGATATTGGCGGTCGCCAAACAGTGAACTCTCGCCAAGGCAGAACTATTCGAACTGGAACAGCGGGCAGTCGGGGCGGAGATCGAGTAGTGAAAAGGTTGGAGTGAAAATCAGTGGTGTGTCGCCCTGGTTGTGTTTTGATAACATCGGCATCTTAATGTCTTTGTGAAATAGTGTAAAATAACCAGAAGTTAATGTTATAATATTCGTTGTGTGTGTGTTGTTTGTCCTGTAAATAAAAAAGTGTTCGTCAAGCCAGCAGTTCATTCTTTTAAGAGTGTGTCTTAGCAGTGTTTTTGCATCTGAAGTATTTCTTAATGAAATAAATACTTAACCTTTTTCTAAGGTTAAGGAGATATAGATGAGAAACATTCCATAGTAAAGAAAGGTAATAAAGAAATAGAGGAGAAAGAGTTGTATTGGCGCAGTCGGTACGATTGTTCTCACGGGGTTTGGTAATATCAAAGAGGTAAGAGTCTTGTTCGTTTTTATGCTAGCCCAAAAATAAAATTATATTATTCTGTTATGCTGTAAAATAATTAAAAATATTATTGTCTAGATTCATGAAGAACAGAATGAGTAATTAAATGAAGGTTATTAACACTACTTATCATTAGATTGATTATTTCTTTGAATGTAAAATTTGAAACGAAAGTATTGTTTGTTACATCTGAAATTTCATTAAATAAATAAGGTGTATATTGCATTATATTTTAAATATGCAGTAATGTTAAAATAAGATAAATGTAGTGTAAAATAAAGGGAATATTTCACTGATTTGGGATTAAAGTTCAATAGTGGTTGCGTAAATTATTATGGAATTATTTTTCCCTTTCTTTTTTAAATGTTTTCGAAAGACTAAACAGGTGTGAATATTTTGTTTTTCTGCTATTTCATAAGAGCAAAATAAATAAGTGAGATTAATATTATAATTTGAAAGTGCTTTGGAAATACTTACATTACTTAACGTTGACGTAATAGAATTATGGAATATGTTTTGTTTTTTTAATTGGTTATTTATTACCTTCGCAATTTGAAAATGCAGGAAGATAATTAAAGTGTGTTTATTTATGATTTCCTCATTCTACAAAAAGAAAGAAAAATAAATAAAAGGTTGTTTATTTCATATTTTATTAGAGGTGAAATTGATATATTTATTATGTGATTGTGCAACCATGTTTCGTAGGTTGAAAGTAGTGATTACATTTTTTTTTTTTTTTTTGGTTTGTTTAAGAAAGTTCTTTCATAGATCGGAATTAGTATATTTTTTTTCTTTATGCTTCGTTTAAGTATCCAGAGTTTCGTAAATCGAAACTAGTGTTATGAAGGCATTCTTTTATATTATTTTTAAATCAAAACTAACATTATGATTTAAATTGTATTTATGAGTACGGAGTGTTGAAACAAATATTATGAGTGCATTTGTTATTTATAGACATTGAATGTACATCCTAATTTATAATTCTTTGGTGTTCTACTATTTTAGGGTTAATGGTTATTGAAAGCAATTTGGTGAAAGGGGATATTGGTACATTTTAATTATTGCTGAATGTGTTTTTTTTAACTCATTCAAAACGAAAGTAAATAATTGATTTAATTATGTGTTCATATATGATTTTTTTTTCGTATTATTTCGGAAAGTTCATTTTGGATAGATTTAAAATACCGTTGATAGAATTATTTAATTAAATGATTGAAATAAGCATTTAAATTCCAAACGGTTCTATTGAAAAGTTATTTGATGATTGGTTATAGTTACATTTTTTTGTGGGAATTAATAAGTCTTGAGGTTTATTACGCTGTCTTTAATTCATTACTAGCATTTTGAATTCGTTGGAATAATTTTTTTTTACCATGGCATTCCTGGGTAGGGGCAGGAAGGAAGATCTAATCGAGCTAGCAACAGAGCTGGGTATAGAAGCTAGCATGGATAATAAGAGGGCAGATATTAGAAAATTAATATCAGAAAATGAAAATTTCGTCGAAGATGAGGCCAAAGTATCTCTGAGTAGAATCATAGAAGAACGAATTCGGCGTGAGACAAAAGAGGAAGAAGAACGAATTTGGCGTGAGACAAAAGAGGAAGAAGAACGAATTCGGAAAGAAGAAAGAGAGGACCGAATCCGGAAAGAAGAAAGAGATCACGATCTAGAAATGAAACGGTTGGAATTAAGAAGAAATAACGTAGATTTGGGTGATGGAGTTGAAAATTCAAACGAAACAAGATCTAGAGTACAACTGATGCAGATAACTCCTAAATACGACGAAAAAGTAGACGAAATGCAACTGTATTTAGTAAACTTTGAGCGTCGGGCGGCAATGGCGCGTGTACATAAATCAGAATGGGTAGCATATTTACTGGGATTGTTACCAACAGATATGGCTAATAATATAGCTCGAGAGCCTCCTGAGAGAGCCAATGACTATGATTTCGTAAAGGATATGTTATTAAAGCGTTACAAGCTAAATCCTGAAAAGTTGAGGCAATTATTTTTCCGGCATCAAAAGGGACCAGAAGAGTCTTGGAGAAGCTACAGTCATGAATTGACTGTAGCTTCTTATCAGTATTGAACACTTATTTCAATGAATGGATAAACGAATTAAAAGTTGAGAATTTCGACCAATTAAAGAAATTATTGGTAGCGGATCAACTCAAACGCAGAGTTCCAAACGAAGTGAAAGTACACTTCTTGCATCAATGGAATAAATTGATCGACCCTCTAGAAGTTGCAGAAAAAGTTGATGAATACGAAAGTTTGAGAGACGGGTTCAAGAAAAGTTCAGTCCATACTAAGCCAAAGGATGTTCCTCGATGGCAACTGGAAGAGAAAGATAAGTACAAATCAAAGGAAAGTTTCAAAAATCCCCAAAACAGTCATTTTGTGGAAACGACTAAATATGGAGGAAATGACAAACAATTTGATAAAATGAAATATCAAGGGACTTATCAAAAGTATAGGGATTCCAGGTCGTTTAAACCTACATGTTTTGCATGCGGTGATTCAACTCATTTTTCACGGGCTTGTCCTGAAAATAATAGTCAGAGAACACGAAGCAGAATTGGAAGTGCTATTAGTAATTTGGTTACTACAGAAGGAACTGTAGAAAATAAAGAGGTGTTATCAGCTCGAATCACAGGGCCGGTATTCTCACCGATTAAAACAAATTCGGTAAAGTGTGATGAACTGGAAAAACTAGAAATAAGGAATACCAACATTTTACTCAAAACGAATTCAGAAGTTTCTGAAATTACTAGAATTGCTTCTCATCAAACGGAATCTGAAACAAAGAATGAAATTGAGAATCTGAAAACAGTTCACCGAAAAGAAATAAATAAATTAAGTGATTCTCTTGAAAAATATAAATTTGATGCTAATGAGGCTAAAGAAACATTAAAATATGCTAATGAGGTCCTTGAAAATTCAAAAGAAGTTATTGAAAAACAGAAGAAAGAAATCAATTCAGTAGAGGAAGAATGCATGTTTCTGAAAGAAGAATTATCAAAAGTGCAGTCTGAAAAGAAAGATTTACAAACAAAACTGCAATCTTTAACAGAAAACCTTGAATTTCAGAAACAGAAAGGATTTGAATTTGCTAATGAATTAGAAAAAGTCAAAGAACAAGTTGAAAAGTTCGATTTATTACAAGCAGATTATTTAGCCTGCAAGAATGAAGTGGTTATGTTGGAAAAGACTAACCATGATTTAGAAGAAAAACTTTGGCTTGCTTATAAAAAGTCTGAATGTGAGATGAATTTTAAGGAAAAATTCGAGAGCCAAAAGTTAGAAGAAGGTCTTAGGACTATAAATTCACAAAAAGATGAATTGGAGAAACTGAAATGTGAGAAAGAGAAATGTTATTATGAATTAAATGATCTTAAAAATGTGAAGAAAAATTTTAAGAACAAGTTTGACAAAATTTCTTTTGAAATTGAACCTGAAATGAGTTTTAAAGAACGATTAGAATGTGAGTGCAAAATATTAGAAGAAGATGTTAATACCATCATTTTTCAAAAGGATGAAACAGGGAAATATAGATACAAGAACAGAAAGTGTAATGATGAATTAGTCAAGTTTAAAAAAAATAACAATGATCTTCAAAACAAGCTTAATGTTACCATTTCTCAAAATGAGGATATCGAGGAGTTTGTGCAAGTACTTTAAAAATGTGAGTTTAAAGAGACTTATAAAATTGAAGAAATGCAGTCTAACTTGAAACAGTTGAAGGGGAACTTTACAGTCAGTCCTGTTAATCGAGAAATGGAAAACACAGTCTTGCAGCAGTTGATTGCTATCTTAGAAAAATATGAAGCGGTATCTAGAACCAAATTAAAACAATGTCATACGACCAACTTTAAGTATAGTGAGCAGATTACGGATTTAGAAAGTAAGCTCAAAGCAAAGGAAAAAATTATTTGTGTCCTGAATAATGATATTAATGGTCTACATAAAGCGTACAAGTACTTAAAAACATTTTCAAAGGAGCAACAAGCAGAAATACAGAAATTTATGCGAGCAAGTGAGAAAATGAAAATACGGCTGGCAAAGTATAAAAATTTAAATAATTCATTAAAGTATAATCTTAATCAGATAGAAGCGGAAAAGAACAAACTTGAAAATGAGTATAAAAATTTGAAAGTTAAGGAAGAAACATCTAAAAGAGTTGATGATGAAGAACATCACCTAAAAAACGAAACGCTTGAAAGAATTTCGAGAAAAAGAAAAGAAGAGCCTGTTTCAGACGAAAAGTCACCAGATTTCACAGTGCTGAAAGAAGTTAAAAATCTAGAAGATAGAGGAAGAAATAGAAGAGATGCTGAGCAGTCAGAAAAAAAATACCAAAAATAAGAAGAAAACAACAGAAATAGTTGAAATTCAAGATGATACAAGAAGAAACGGAAAAACTTCTGAGCAGCCAAAAGTTAGTATAGAAAATAGGAAACAAAAAACAAAAATATTTGACACTCGTAAAGACAAAAGAAGAAATAGAAAGGCAATTGAGAAAAAAGAAATTGCTACTTACAGCAAGAAATATATAGGTGAAGTTTTACAGGCCTTTCGTGAAATAGGTCTTACAGTAATCCTGGAAAAGTGTGATTTTGGAAAAAGAGAAGTAAAATTTTTAGGGCATATACTTGGATCAGGAAGACATGCCCCAAATCCAGAAAAGGTGGAAGCTGTGAAGAAACTAGCGACGCCTACCAACAAGAAAGAATTTAGAACAGTTCTGGGGATAGCAAGTTATTATAGAGACTGTATCCCGAACTTTGCAAGTATCGTACTACCTTTATCCAACTTGACAAAAACAGAGAGTTCCCAGGGATTGCCCCACGGGGCCAAGCTAGCTCGCTGGGCTTTAGCCCTTCAAAGATATAATCTAAAAATTACCTATAGGAAATGAAGTAGGCATGGTAATGCTGATGCCCTTTCCAGATTCCCTTAGGGAAAGATATAAACTTATCGTATAATGATTGTACTACTAAATATTCTGATATTTTATGTTATGGTTAATTAAGACTGTTGTTTACATTATTATTATATATATACATATTTTTTTTATTTATGTGTTTAAAAAGTTTGGGCTAGCGAACAGGCTCTTTCCTTTAACATTGTGTTTGTGAAACTAACTGTACTTTTCTTAGCAGCATAGTCTCTAAGGAGAACTATGTGCTCCTTAAGGAGGGACGTGTAAGACTCGCATTAACTTTAATATTTGCGAAGCACGGATATTGGCGGTCGCCAAACAGTGAACTCTCGCCAAGGCAGAACTATTCGAACTGGAACAGCGGGCAGTCGGGGCGGAGATCGAGTAGTGAAAAGGTTGGAGTGAAAATCAGTGGTGTGTCGCCCTGGTTGTGTTTTGA
Organism: Maratus speciosus; assembly: GCA_963932465.1. Lineage (NCBI taxonomy): Eukaryota > Metazoa > Arthropoda > Arachnida > Araneae > Salticidae > Maratus > Maratus speciosus. The sequence goes on from OZ010794.1 coordinate 314,538,986, forward strand.
TAACATCGGCATCTTAATGTCTTTGTGAAATAGTGTAAAATAACCAGAAGTTAATGTTATAATATTCGTTGTGTGTGTGTTGTTTGTCCTGTAAATAAAAAAGTGTTCGTCAAGCCAGCAGTTCATTCTTTTAAGAGTGTGTCTTAGCAGTGTTTTTGCATCTGAAGTATTTCTTAATGAAATAAATACTTAAACTTTTTCTAAGGTTAAGGAGATATAGATGAGAAACATTCCAGAGTAAAGAAAGGTAATAAAGAAATAGAGGAGAAAGAGTTGTATTGTAGAGATGGTGCTTCCAGGGTAGTACAGGTGAAAACTAACAACGGTTGTTTGACACGACCAATTCAGAAACTTTATCCATTAGAAGTTTCAAATGCTGGAGATCCTGTGCTCACCCTTGGAGCGGAAAATAGATCCAGGTATGGAAGGTTGCTCAAACCACGTAAGAAATAATGTGTAAGACTGTAAATAATGACTTTTATTTCATTAATTTAGTTATTGAGAACTGTAATTTATCATGTCATGTCATTTTTATATTGTATTGTGTTTAATTAGTTATTATTTTTTTTTATGTCATTTTATTTAATCTAGTAATGCTCAGTTTAACTTTAATTTTTAATATAAAGAATTTTTGTGAATTATAAAATAGTTGATTTTAAGAAAATCAAGGTGGGAGGATGTTAGCAAGGGCCATGTGTTTTTAAATCTCACATTAAACGAAAGTAATTTTTTCCTCCTGCCCGTTATTTTGCTAACGAGAGCATTTTTCTCTTCGCGCGCTTTTAGGGTTAATGTAATAATATGACGTAAGAGGGTAGAGGTATTTTATTATTCAGACAAGACATGCAGTTTCTGAGCTAGTGAAGAGTGATACTAGGTTTTTGCTGCGAAAATGCGGAGTTTTAAGAAAGAAAAAAGGGTTCGGTTCGGATATTAACGGTTTTGACCGATAACACTTTAAATTGTTTGTTGCGTTAATCACCCTTGAAATATTTGCTGCGAATAAGAGTATAAAAATGCATGTAGGGCATAAGTTATATTGTGTGCGTGTGTGCAAAGTTTATGTTTTAAAAGTTTTACAGATGAGATCCTCTGCCCACAGGATAAATAGTAATTAAAATTAAGGGAAGCAATTTTAGCTGCGTCACATTTGTAGAAAGTGAGTCCTCTTTTGCGTTTAAGTGAGTTATTTGCGATTTTATAGTATGGTTATTTCTGAAAATGTTATTTCTATGTATATAGTGTATGATAATTATGTGTTTGTTCTAAATTTAATTGTGTAAATATTCTATATTCTAAATTTTAGCATATTGTGCATAGTCAAAATTTAAGCAGTGTGTTATGTTTTAGGTAGCTTTCATTACAAAAAGCTACCTATTGCAGCCGTTCGGAGGAAAGCGATTTCAAAAAATTTTGGTATATTTTCATCGATCATGACCCCCAGACACCGAAACCACCCTCCGTTCAAAAGTTGATATATATATATGTATATATATATATATATATCCATATATATATATATATATATATATATATATATATATATATATATATATATATATATATAAATGGTTGAGTTATAGCACTTTAATTTTTCTAGTGTGGCTGACATCTTGAAATGATCTGATTATTGTCACGCGATAACACGCGTACTTATGAACCGATTTGGATGTAATTCGGTATGTACATAGTACATACCAATGTCTCGACCGAGTTCGTTGGCCAGCTTCATCCGCCATTTTGTTTCAAAATGGCGGCCATTTAAAATTTTTTTAAAAATTTGAAATTTGAAATGTGGTACCAAAGAATTGAAAATGGAAAGATATTTTTTTCTTATATATTTGACCTTTATACAAAGATTCCGGAACAGTTTTTGTTTCGTCTATATCTTAAAAAATAGCTGAGTTATAGCATTTTGAATTTCTAGCGTGGCTGACATTTTGAAACGTCCTGAATTTTGTCACGCGATAAAAGGCGTATTTATGAACCGATTTGGATATAATTTCGTTTGTACATGGTGCATACCAATGTCTCGTCCGAGTTCGTTGGCCAGCTTCATCCGCCATCTTGTTTAAAAATGGCAGCCATTTAATTTTTTAAGAAAAATTTAAATTTGAAATGTGGTGCCAAAAAGTTGAAAATTGAAAAAATATTTTTTTCTTATGTATTTGACCTTGATACAGAGATTCGGGAGCAGTTTTTGTTTCGTCTATATCTTAAAAAATGGTTGAGTTATAGGATTTTGAATTTCTAGCGTGGCTGATATTTTGAAACGTCCTGATATTTGTCACGTGATAACAGGCGTATTTATGAACCGATTTGGATGTACCTTGGTGTGTACATAGTATATACAAATATCTCGACCGAGTTCGTTGGCCAGCTGCATCCGCCATCTTGTTTCAAAATGGCGGCCATTTAAATAAATTTTAAAAATTTAAAATTTAAAATGAGATACCAAAAAATCGAAAAATGAAAAATATTTTTTTCGTATGTGTTTGACCTTAATACAAAGATTCCGGAACAGTTTTTGTTTCGTCTATATCTAAAAAAATGGCTGAGTTATAGCATTTGGAATTTCTATTGTGGCTGACATTTTAAAACGACCTGGTTTTTGTCACGCGATAACAAGCGTATTTATGAACCGATTTGGATGTTACTTGGTCTGTACATAGTACATACCAATGTCTCGACCGAGTTCGTTGGCCAGCTTCATTCGCCATCTTGTTTCAAAAGGGTTGTCATTTAAAAAAAAATTAAATTTAAAATTTAAAATGAGGTATTAAAAAATTGGAAAATGAAAAAATTTTTTTATGTGTTTGGCCTTGATACAAAGATTCCGGAGCAGATTTTGTTTCTGAAAATTTGTTCTTTTGTTTATATCTTAAAAAATGGTTGAATTATAGCACTTTGAATTTCTAGTATGGCTGACATTTTGAAACGATCTTGTATTTGTCACGCGATAACACACGTATTCGTCTATTTCCATGTAAGAAGGCATGTGGATAGTATACATCAAAATCTTCGCTAAATAAAAGTTACTTTAAATAAAAGCAGCTTGGATAAAACTGTCTAATTTCGCGAAATTCTCATTCATAATGATTTAGTATTGATAAAAATTAGTATTTAATCTCCTATATTCTGTTTCCACTAAATTGAGCTTCGTGTGTTTGAATAATATAAGTTGGCTCTTTTAAAATAAGGAATTTGAAAGCTACCTCTTCCTCCCGGCGCTGGCCGGAAGGACTTTTTATGTTTAAGAATTGTATATACAAATGTTTCATTAAAGTTAAGATTTATTAATTTGTTTTGGTTTAAATTTGAAGTTTAGTGTGTATTTTTTTTTTTAAGAGTAAGTATAGCCGCCCTGCGGGCGTGTCATCGCAGTTTAGCGGCACATTTCTATGTCATTGTTTTACGTTATTATTTTGAGTTTCTGACACACAGTATCAAATATATTTTTTCTAATGAAAATAAAATCTACTGCTCACATGTCTGGCAGGATTAATGTAGGCAAATTGAAAAATAATAAACATATATAAGACTTTGTAAGAAATCTATTGTAATATAAATACATTTTTAAAAAATCAGACTACTGGATTTTTTTCTTAGATAAATTAAAAAAAGGATTTACTACTCTAAGATAAATTAGAGAGAGAATTTGTTTTTGAAACTAACAATGGAACTGTATAAAAACATCATTAACTTCCATTCCTCTTTAATCTAAAAAGGCAATTAGGGATACTATAATGTTCGACTGGATATTTTTATTAAAGTTTGAGGTAGTTTTATTTTCAGAATTCATTTAATGTCCTTTTTAAAGGTTATCGAATCATTTTAAGGCTACTCTATCACTGAAACGGCGTAATCAGTTTGGAATTTGTGGAAATATGAAAAGAATAGAAAACAAAAGAAGAAAAGAACGAATTACGATTTATTTTGTTGATGAAGTCATATGTGTCATTAACCAATTTTATAATTGTCAGAAATAATTGTACCGAACATTTAATAAGATATTTTTATTTTCTCTAGAATAAACAGCTGCATTAAATTTATTTTATTTATTATTTTAAAATTCTTGTAATTCTGAAAAAAGTCATTTTAAATTATTATTATTATTATTATTATTATTATTATTTTGTGTGTGTATAATTCAGGTATATTTTTCTTACATTCACGGAGATTATTTAAAGTTGTTAAAATTTTCATTAAATATGAAAGTTATATAAATCTTTCACCATAGCAGAATATATAATGTTCGAGTGTCAAACAAACTTAAATGTATTATGAAACAATAAAATTCATTTTTTAATGGAATTCATTGGTGATTGGGCCATGTGTTACATTTAACCCGTTAACGGTTGCAATAAATTACGGTTTAAAAATTCAAATTGCTTATTGGCACCACTTTTTAGGTGTGTTCATAATTATATAAATACGTAGCACCTATAGTCGTCGTTTAGTCCGTCTGTCTGTCCGTCTGTCTGTCCGCATATAATAGAGCAAAAACTACCCAACCGAATGGTCTGAGATTTGAAATATATGATTGTTGAAAATTTTAAATATATGATTGTTATGAAAATCGAATGTATAGTTTAATTACAGGGACAGTCAAAAGTTTTTCTTTACATTACGGCCAATGGGAAAAATTATTGCAAGTGCATTTTAATGATGTTAAAGCCTTCCGAATGGTCTGAAATTTTAAATACATAATTGTTGCAATATTCTGTCGAGCCATTTCAAATTTTATGAAAATCTGATGTATAGTTTAATTACAGGGACAGTCAAAATTTTTCCGTTACATTACGGCCAATGGGAAAAAATTATTGCAAGTGCCATTTAATGATGTTGCAGCCTTCGAATGGTCTAAAATTTTAAATACATAATTTTTGCAATATTTTGTTGACCCATTTCAAATTTTATGAAAATCGGATGCATAGTTTAATTACAGGGACAGTCAAATTTTTTCTTTATATTACGGCCAATGGAAAAAATTATTGCAAATGCATTTTAATGATGTTGCAGCCTTCCGAATGGTCTGAAATTTTAAATACATAATTGTTGCAATATTTTGTCGAGCCATTTCAAATTTTATCGGATGTATTGTCCCAATGGGAAAAAATTATTGCAAGTGCATTTTAATGATGTTGCAGCCTTCCGAATGGTCTAAAATTTTAAATATACAATTTTTGCAATAATTTGTCGAGCCATTTCAAATTTTATAAAAATCGGATGTATAGTTTAATTACGGGGACAGCCAAAATTTTTTCTTTATATTACGGCCAATGGGAAAAATTATTGCAAATGCATTTTAATGATGTTGTAGCCTTCCGAATGGTCTGAAATTTTAAATACATAAATGTTGCAATATTTTGTCGAGCCATTTCAAATTTTATCGGATGTATTGTTTAACTAGCAGGCTATGCCCTCTGCGCTGGTCAATATTTCCAAATGAACCTTGGATTAAACTAAATGGTGAATTTGAACTTGTATTTTAAACAATATGGATCTTCAGCTTGACCTTGCACATTACTGAAAACGATGCGAACGCCATTGCGATATAATGTTATCTTAAGCGTTGGACAAAATTTAGCAATTAAGAAGTAATTGTTTTAGTTCATTATAAACAGCGCACTTATGGTCGGGTAATGAGACCGTTATGACAACAGGAATTAATACCTCTGTAACTAATCAACATATAATGAAATCGTATATACTAACACCATTCCTAAAAGTCATGCAACAGGGCCACTTGTAACAAAATATGTTCTGTAGATTTTTTTAAAAAGGCTAAACTTTCATAATCAGGTTCACTTAATTTTTGAACTTTTACTGTTGCTCTATAACTAAGTACCCTTGAACAATATGTATACACTAAAACCTTTCCAAAATTATTACCTAACTAATTGTGGTATATCCTACGAAAGTATTATAAACAATCGGAATGATATACAAATTTCCGTTGTAAATATATAGTAGATGATGATGATGCGATTTTGTGTAATAGAATTCATAGTAAAGTTTTCGCTTCAAACAAAAACGATGCTTTCAACATTAAAGCTAATGCACCAATATGTGAAGTATCCGATTACGGAAGGTTAACTTGAATTCTCATGAGCAACTACTCAAAGAAAAGTGAATATGTGGCTTTTGTGATACTTTTATGTCAGCCGGGCGAAGGTAATAAATCAATAAAGATTGTTTTCATAGCATATTCTTATTTTATTATTTTCATTTAAAACACAAACCTTTCACTCATTTAATTTAAAATACATGCATTATACTAATTTCATTTAAAAAACTGAAAAGATAAACAATAACAGGAAATAATGCCATAATTAAAAGCAAAAAAATATTTTTAATTTACATACGCAAAATGTAACTACTGCTACTGGGAATTTTAAAAATGCTATCAGCGAGATGTGCGCACGGTTGTTATAAATGTACCCATTTTTTCTTCTTATCGAGGAGCAATTTATAAATCGCACAATATTATTCCAATTCCAATTTCTTTCATTGAGGAACCTATGACCGGAAAAAATAGAAAAAGACTCTTGTAGATTCTTCGGATGACGGCATCTGACGCCATAAACCGAGTTTACATATATGAAAATAATTTTTAAGTCGTTACAAACATTGCTTTCATACTTAAATATTTTCATTGGTACTACTTGTTATCCCGTCGAGCAATTTCGCCAAATTATATAAATCGCCAAACCATTCGCCAAATTATATAAGTTGATATAATCTTTATTTTAAATAACGAAATAACAAATAAATTAGTATAACATTAATAAAAATACAAATAAAACGTCGAAATTAAAATCACTTGATGACGTAAACACGTGTAGTTTGTTTAAATTCAAGTTAATTTGATATTTACGATCAACCATTATTGGCATTTAATCTTATAGTTTGACGATAGATTTTTGGTCGACGGAATATCTAAGTAGTACCTTTTCCATTTTTGTTTTATAACGCTAAATTCTCAGTATTTTTTTCCCTTTTATTTTACATAAAATCAGTATTTTTTTAAAAAATTAAGATGCTTGCATTTTTATTTCAAACTCATAGAGCCGTTTTTATTTTTTAGCCAAAAGGGTTGATTTTAATTTTTTCCGTTGCTAGAGTAACGTATGTAATGATAGATATTTTGAGGTTTAGATGCCAAAGACACCGCCAAATTAGAAAAATATGAAATGTGTCATGAACTGTTGGACTTAAAAAAAATTGATTTGGTAGCATTCGATTCAGCATACAAAACTACACTAAAATATGCTATCATTTGACGCATAATTTTGATATTCGATTTTTTCCCCTCCCCGTGCAAAAACCATTAGGGGTGACACTTTAGAAAATCCTTTCTTAGCAGAAGTTTATGTCATAAGAAGTATTTTTACCACGATTTTCAAGATTTTAGGTTCAGTAGTTTGCGCTGTGCGTTAATTAGTCCCCTAATCCAGACTTTATTTTATATATTATACTAGCAAACCCCGCGGCTTTGCTCGCGTAATATTTGAAATATGTGATATTTATATGTATGAAATATGTGATATTTATATGTATGAAATATGTGATATTTATATGTATGAAATATGTGATATTTATAAGTGATATTTATATGTCTAATTTTTATAAAAAGGTACTAACTAAATTTTTATTTTATTAAAAGTTTTTTTTTATTAGAAGGTACTTATTACTTTTAGGAATAATTCAAAAATTACTATTTAAAACACAGTTTGACTAAACATCATTATTACACTGAAAAATGAAATAAAACTAAATAAATGATAGTTTAGAAAATATTTTGAAACTTTTATGCTCAATTAATACGCTCATTTCAGTATTCATTTGAAGTTTTGAATTTTTTAGAAACCATCTTCTTACATCTTAAAATTAACCATCATGTCAAATTCCAAGTCCTACCCCCTCTCTCAACATAAAGGGCTATGTTGAAACAAGAACTGTCACCATTAATTTGCCAACATTCATTTTTAAATCAGTTTGTTATTTCCTAATATTCCACAGAAGCGTAATTTAAAAAGCTTTTAAAGCCCTTTTTAGAACGTTTGTTTTTCCTGTGAACCCCAGGTGGTAGAATCACCGGCATAACATACAGCCTGTGTAGGATCAGAGACTGTTACCATTGATTCGCAACTATTACTTTTATAATCGGTTTATATTCCCTGAAATTGCATAGAATCGTAATTTAGAACTTTTTTAGAATGCTTTTCGCTTCACCCCTTTCTAATTCGAATTTATTTTCGACGTTTCTTCTAGGGCATTTATATTTTATAACTAACTACCATGTCATATTTAAATGTTGTATTTTGTTGATGAAGTCATATGTGTCTTTAGCCAATTTTATAATTGTCAAAAATAATTGTACCGGACATTTAATAAGATATTTTTATTTTTTCTAGAAATAAATAGCTGCATTAAATTTGTTTTATTTATTATTTTAGAATTCTTGTAATTCTGAAAAAAGTCATTTTAAATTATTATTATTATTATTATTATTATTATTATTATTATTATTATTTTGTGTTGCTTACATCCACGAATATTATTTAAAGTTGTTAAAATTTTCATTAAATATGAAATTTATATAAATCTTTCACCATAGCAGAATTCATAATTATCAAGTGTCAAACAAACTTAAATGTATGTAGAAGAAACAATAGAATCCATTTTTTAATGGAATTCGTTGGTGATTGGGTGATCGCCTTTGATGTGTTACATTTAAAGGTGTTTTATCTTTTCGCAACTTTGAATTGATGAATAATTAACCGTAAATCTAATAAAAACACAGTTGTTAATGGGTATAAAAGAAAAGTTGAAAAAACTAAAAAAAAAATAATAATAATAATAATAAATAAAATAAAATAAATGAAAAAAAATAGACACGCTTTAAAATTAGTTTACCCTAGTAGCATACAATGTAGATTAAACGTTTTAAAAACGAAATATCTGTATTTTCATTTTGTTTAAAATGTTATATGCTACTAAACGTTAAAATCTAAACTATTTGAAAATTCATTCTAAAGATAATTTAGAGCAAGAATCTATTTTTAACAATAAAAATCAAACTGGATAGGAAAGATCATTCATCTACAAAGACAATTAAGTGGAATATAATATCTCTCTTAATATTTTTATCAAACCTTGCGCTATTTTAAATTTTTTTTGTGGTGGGGTGGGGTGGGGGGAGATTTTGTTAAAGCTGTATTTAGAATTTAAAAAAATATTTTAAAGCTACCAAAGCATTGAAATAATGTTATGAATTTGTATTTAGGATGAAAATATTGTTTAAAAAATAATAGTATTACAATTAATTTTGCTGGTGAAGTTATACGTATAAATAAATTATTTTTATTTTTTAAGGATAAATCTTATTTCATCATTTAAGTATCTGCCGACGTTCGAACCTTATGAAAATTAATAATTTACAACTATATGTATATATATTTATGAATTTACAGAAATGTAAAATGTGTATGTGATTAGAAAAACTTTTTAAAATTTGACAAAAACTGCACGAAAAAAAAAATATATATTAGGGTTAAAATACTACTAAATTATAGGCTTTTATCTAGTGCACCTACTACATTTTAAATGATATTTTAGTAAATGAAAATTGAAGAGATGATCAAAGAGTCAATTATAAGATTTTCAACAGTTTTACCACGTTTTAGTTCAAATAACAGAGCATAATTTTGATAATGTTCATGCAATTAAACTTCTTTTAGTAAATGCCCTAGACAGCAATATATGCAGAAAGCCCAAAAAGTTGAAGAATGAAAATAATATTTTTAGTTATGATTTTTCGGGTTATTTTTTGCGTAAAAAGCATTATAGCGTTAAATTAGTATACTTTTATTCTGAAGAATGGATTGACTTCTGTTCTAAGCTTAGTAAAAACATAAAAAAAGCAGTTTTAGCTTACAAGGAAGGTCTCCATACTGGGCATACTCAGAATATTTTGAAAAAAATACCAATTAAACTACTTATGTATGTAATAAAGGATCAGTCAAATTTAGAGCGGAATTACAGTAGAAAGTCTGTAAAAAAATAAAATACTTTCGAGTATTTGGCGCGAAAAGACGAAAGAATCACGCGATTAGGCGAGCAGTACTTTTCCTCGCCAAAAGCGAACGATTTTAATGCATCTGAAAATTGTTTGTTATTTGATTTTTAGAATGCTTCTACAAAGTATTTAATGAATTTAAACATAAACAGTGAGAGAGTTTAATAAATACATTTTTTCGCATTACATATTTATGTTGCTTGTTACTTAATTTTATTACTTAAAAAAAAATTTCATCTATAAAAAATACTTCCATATATTAAAGCGTATTCCAAAATAAACGCAAGATGCATTTAGCAGTTATTCATTTCAAACCAAAGAATTCGTCGTTTCCATAGCAACAAAATTGAACCGACAGTGCTCAATTGGACTTAATTTTGAGATATTGAAACAGTTTTAATTTTGTTTTAATTCATAAAATTTGATATTTAACTTTCATTATAAATTCATATATGACAAAACTATAGCTAAATCAAACTAAAACTGACAAAACTACAGTTCAGTTATTTAAATTAAATTTATTTAAATAAGTTCAATATGAAATATTTTTATCTTAAAGAGTATTCGACATGAAAAAGTATTTTTCGAAATTTCATTTCATCGCCAACCGATGATAAATCGCCAAATAAACGAAAATTTCATTATGTTTATACGAACGTTCTATCGGGGTTCCGCCAAAAAAAATTTATAAACATATATATCCACATGAGACGAACACTCTGTAATTTCTTCAAATTTTTCTGAATATGCCCGTATGGAGACCTTCCTTGTTAGTAAAAAGTTGTAATTTCAAATGAAGTAATAAAACAAAATCAATAATTTTCGCGAAAGAAAAATTAAGATATTGTAATAAGAATTTTGTAAACGTGAAATAATGAATAAAGATAAAATCAGTTAAAGCTTTTTTTTAGAGTTCCGTACTTAAAAAGTAAAAACGGAACCATTATAAGATGTTCCTGTATCTGTCTGTCCGTCTGTCACAGACATTTTACTCGTAAACTATGAAAAGTGGAAAGTTTAAATTGCGGTACGTAATAAAGTATATTGACCCACATATTAGCAGATTAGTAAACATTAACAAATATTTTCACGAAAACTATATAGGGGGTAATTATGTTTCTTGAAAAAAAAATCTTTTCTTTGTATATCGTGTGAAGTATCCTGTGAAAGCGTTCGAAACGTTAAACTCAAAAATATATTTCATTTAATATTAGACATTATATTTACAGGGCTATCGTCGAAAATGTAGTGCAAAAATATGTCCAGGTCCCTCTATTTCTGAATCTACTGAAACTAAAATTATGAAAAAATTAGAGGTAGTAGAGGTTAATTTAAACCTTGCAGGAAAAATAATGCGATTACCTAGGTCACATAGATTTGAGAAAAGCGGATTTTTCCGTTACGCACAAATTTCGATTTACGGGCATTTAGCAAAGGTGTTGGGGATCGCTGGACGTACCTATCGTAGCAGACGTATAAAACCATTGTTGATAATGATTTTCGAAAAATATCCGTCGCTAATTAGCCGAGATATTACCCCTTAAATACACAGACGGTTTGGACATACATAATGACAGGATTGGCGTACTCTATGTATCATTGGTTTTTAAGGCCCAAATAACAATTTTTAATGATATATTTGTGTAATACAATGCCCAGTAGAAGTGAAAAAGCAATAAATGTCAAATAGTTAAAAACAGACTAATTTAATTAGAATTAATCACATAAATACTATGAGATTCGCGACTAGTTTGTATTAAGTGGGTCTCTGGGTACATCTCCCGTGTCTTTGGAAGTAAATTAAAAACCTATCTTGAAAAACGCGGCATTGCAAATTTGCGACCTGCTTTTGAAGTGCGCTTAGCACAATGCCAAGTTTAAACTTTGAACAAGGGTTTTTTGTTTTAGCTCCATTTGAAAAGAAAAGATTATTACTCGCTGAATTTAGATTTATGAAGAGACAAATGAAGTTTAAATATACGCTACTTTTATAATATATAAGGAATTAATTTCATTATAAACAGATTAGGATAAGATTTAAAAATATGTTGTACATAATAGCAATATTTGATATTATTTAGGCTTCATATCTCTTTGAACTTTTATGGTATAGCCATTCATACTTTTCTAGCATATACAGCTATACCAAACCCTACATTGTATAGTTTTTTGCAAAGTCTTATTATGAGCGCGAGTAATACTCTGAGCGTGAGTAATACCCGCACTTGACCATTTATTTTATTATTGAGATGATTTTGTCTGACATTCTTGAATATTGTTTTTTAAAGTATACTTTTCTTATATAGAGAGGTATATTACATGAATGTTCTTTAACAACAAAAATTTAATCATTGCCAAACAAAATAAGTGCCCCTTTGGAGAAACGACCATAGTACATGTTTGTGGAATTTAACCCATTTACAATGAGCATGGTTTACACATTATTTAAATCTTTGACACCAATTGACACCGGTTTTCCCACACTGTAATTTTGACTTACTAAACCCCTCAAAATTTGACCAAGACCTGAGAAAAATTTCAGTACAAGTGTTTGATCCAGTGTTTTTCTTATTGAGGTCCATTTTTTGAAATGTAAAATGTATTATATTTTTTGAAAAACAACACTTTGTAACAAAAGATGAAATACAGTAACCCTAATTCGAACTAAGCACTTATTTTTAATATGTTCTTCAGCACAAGTTTTCCTTTCTGGTGAATATACTTTGTTTTTAAATTAAGCAGTTTAAAACTTAAGAAAATAAAAATAAATACTGAAGAGTATCTTTTTATACAGTGGAGCTTTGTGAATGGGTCTGTGTTGTTAAACGGATTTTTGGGAGGTCTTTTTTTACTCGATTGACCCCTGAGTACTAAAATACTGGATTTCATATTCAAAAGTTTCGTGCGTCGTATATGGAAAGTAAAAATACCGTTCGATGTGAATGAGTAAAGATTGCAGTTCCACCCCTTATTTTGAGATGCATTCTAACTGCGACTATAGCGTACGCCTTTTTCTGAATAAGAGTGTCCCTTTTTTGAAGAAAAAGAGAATTCAACAGAAGATGAAGTTATGTCACATAAAATGGCTGTTAGCAATAAAAGAAGGGTTTTCTCCAATGCCGAACACATTTTCATAAATGAAATAAAAGAAATTATTATTCATTTGTGTTTTGCAATTCCTCTTGTCACATAACAACATTATTTAGGTTCATAAAAGGAACTGTTGAAAGTTAAACGTCTATTCACCCCTACATTCTCCCTGAACTGACCTTTAGCAAATTTGGATCTATGCAAAAATGAAGCTAATCTTTACTAAAAACTGAGATGAAGTTTCGTATAAACAAAGCAGAACTATGAAGAATGAAAAAGCAAAGAATAACTATCATCTAATAATCTGTAATTATAAAAATTTTATTACTCGTACCTTTCAATTCCATCCAATTGCAATAACTTAACTTTCACCTCTTGGAAATGCAGTTTCATCGGAAAAAACGATATTTCTTTAAATATTTCTCAGAAAAATAAAACGAACGGCTGCTCTAAGATTATGGAAAAATAACGATGTAAAAAACAATATGTATATTAAGAACTTTTTAAGTCATTGGACGCAATTTAATTTATAAAACCTTTCTATCTATTGTTCTAAATTCTCGAATGGAAAAAAATAAATAAATTACAACTTATACAGGAAAAAAAAATAACTTACGGCGAGGCGTATAATTACAATGTCTCCGAATCGAACAAATTCTATCATTTCCTCTTAGATAAATTAGATACAGAAGTTGTTTTTGAAACTAAAAATGAATCTGGATGAAAAACATCATCAGCTTCCACCCCACGCTAATTTGCAAACAGAATTATGAACAGTATAATGCTCAATTGAGTATTTTTATCAATGTCCAAATTAGTTTGATTTTTTGACTTATTTTTATGTCCTATTAAGTATTTTGAAAATAATTTTAAAGCTATAAATACTTTGAAACAGTGTGTTCAGTTTGCTTTTAGGAGGGATACACTGTTAAGAAAAATAGTAGTATTACAATTAAATTATGTGGGAAAAGTTATATATGGCATTAAACATTTTTATATTAAAAAATACATATACTCGTTGTTGAATACGAGATGTTTCTTATAAAACAAACTTAAAGTTTAATATAATTGCAGAAACCTTGGAAACAAGAGAAATATGAATAAAGTATCTTTTCTTTATTTTTTTTCTCATTTTCATGTAATCTTTTTTTAAAATTCAAACGTTACTTTCAGACATTCTTTAGAATGTTTTTTAAGATAATTTCTTATACTTACTAAAACATTCTAAATTCCATTAATAATAAAAATGTTTATTTTTTACTAATTGCCAATCAAAATTGATGCTATATATTTTATTCTTCCTATGCCAGTAATATGTGATTGATGCTGAATAATTAAATGCAAATTATTTACTGAATGAAAAGGCTTCCAGATACAAATTTATGATTTCGAAAACTCACAGTACATATGCAGTACATGATTTTCTAAACAACGCAAGAGAGTGAATTATTGTCCCCGAACTGTCTCCCGCATTTTCAGAAATGGCGTTGCCTTTAAGGCAACTTGCGAATATTCTGTTCTTCCATTTTCGCATGTTGAAGTATTTCGATGGCTTTCGATTTGCATTGAACGTAAAACGACGTGTCCCTTTTACCAATTTAAAAAAAGAAGTTATAAATATGCATTTTCATGTATAAATCTGAAAAAAAAAAAACAATTATTATAATGGTTTCAGAATGACGTAATATTTCATGGATTTTTTATTTCACCAGTCTATTTTAAGATATTTAAGGCCTGAAACCTAAATCCAGAAGAGTAACAAAATATTGATAATCATTTCAGATCATTTGTTCTGAAAATTAAAATTTGATAAAAGATAAAAGTATATTTTCTCTTTAATACATTGCCATTTGTACTTATAGAAGCATACCGCTTGTTACTTAGGCTCTTTCGTAGTTCAGAAAGGCTTACTTAAGAGCTATTTATTTCTAACGTCGTTATAGGCAGGAGAAAGAGCCAAACTAAATATTTTATTTATACACAGTCTTTTTGACACACACTGTTAAAAATTTGCAGCATTCTGGCAGGTCATTTGACCGTTTTTTCCGAAAACAGTTATACAACCGTAATTTAACACTATTCTGACCATATTATTGGCCATTTCATGGTCAGAATATAGTTAAATTATGGTTATGAAACCGTTTTTTCAAAAAACGGTCGAATGACCTGCCAGAATGCTGCATATTTTTAACAGTGCACTTATTTTGTGATCTTTTTTCAAAGCTGATGGACTGAAAAATCTCTAACAATTATCACATTTTGACGCACATATAACTATTTGTTGCTGTTTAACGTTTTTGAATGCAAGCTTTATTTGATAACTGATGTCATTTTACTTATAAAACCCTTGATTCAGGACAGGTTTTAAGCACCATCTACTCACATTCACGTTATATATGTATATATATAATATGACAGCATCAATAGGAATATGATGTCTCATTATTTCATTTTGCCTGAATAATGAAAGTATCTCGATTTCGACAATTTTAAAGAAATTAAGTGAAAAAATTTCAAAATTAATAATTTGTGCACTGTCCGATTTTTGGCTTTGGTAAAATTTTACATTAGATTATCAAACTGGAAATCATTCAGTCATGTAACTAAGGAATTACGTAGTATAATCTAAATATTAAATTCATTTTCAATCTTGCAATCTTTAATGTATAACATAGGAGTTTGCAATGCGGTAAGTTTTATAAGCATAATAGAAACAGTACTTCACAGAATAAGCATTAATAATGGATTCGTAAATTTGAAGCTTTTAGAAATAGTTGCTGTTAAAAAATATAATGGTTAGATTTATATTTTTTCCGAAATTTCATTTTAAAAGAATAGAGAATTTAAAATTAAATTTTCTATAAAAATATAAATTATAACCGTTGATTATTAAACAAAAATGAATTTTTACAAGCTTCGGATTTGCGAACCCGACATTACAGCTCATTTCAGAAGGTATTTCTTAGAGCAGGGTTTCTCAAACTGTTAGACCGACGTACCACTAAATAGACGTCCATACGTCCACGTACCACTAAGCTACAAGCTCTATGCTAATACAGAAAAACCTGTTTAAACGGAATATGTCTAAAACGAAGTATTTTTTCCAGTCTTTTGTTCTCCGTCTGCGCAGATTTTACTCTATTGCATAATTACATTATTAAATTGGTACTTGGATTGACCGCTTTATATTAACATTCAAATAAAAGGTAGTTTCATTATTACATATTAATAATATGTACATTATGAAAATAAAGTGCTTTGATTGATAAAAAAGCTACAATACTTATAGCTAAGGCATATTGGCGTAAATTGATACATATACTCCAGGGTGACTCTATTAATTCCATTGTATTGCTAAGGATGAGGGCGCTGTTTCCTTTACCAAACACAGCTTCCTGATATCTAATTCTATCTTAGTTTTAGACTTCAATCAGATTCGATGTTTATGTTTATTCCTGTATTTGTTTTTCATATAAAGAAATGAAGAGAAAGCACGTAAAACAAATATATGTTGTGCTAAAATCAAGTAGTAATTTTAGAACTTTTACGGACATCAGAGGTTATTTTTCTTTTCTCACCAAAAAGAATTCTGTTACCTTCATCTTTTAATCTATCATTATTGTTGATTTTTTTTTTATCATTTCACGTACTAGTATCAGACTTTCGCGTACCAGTAAACAGAGATTCACGTGCCAGTACTGGTACGCGTACCATAGTTTGAGAACCCCTGTCTTAGAGGTATGTAAGCACAAACTTATCGCATTTTTTCGATTACAGATTGATTCATCATTAGGAGTTCTAAATTTTAAATCGAATGCATTATTTAAAATGAACTACTTTATTGAACGACTTTCCATTTGTATGTTAAGGTAAAATTTACTGAATAATTCTAAAAAGTTAACCAAATTAGATGTTAGTAGTGACATTTTAAAGCTAGACACCGCCTGTGTCTTCTATGCCATGTTGTGGGAATTAAGAAAAAAAAAATACCACCCCCCTTCAAATTGTAGGACACATATTTTAAAGCTTTTAGAAAATACCACGCTTTCTCACGATACAGAAAAACAGTGATTTTTGACGGATACATAAATTTAATATGAATTACATTTTGCCTGAATAAACATATGCAGAAGATAACAAAGCACAGAAGCTTTTTCATGTCAATCACATTTTTAATGTATTATAATAAAACTTTCTTTGATATTTAAATAACCATATGCCACATGGGATAATTAATTATCTATTTATGGATTAAAAAGATATTTCTAAAATTACTACTTTGATCCCCAAAACAGCAAATTATGTTTAATCTGTCATGTGCATTTACCACAGCGCAATGCTCAACTGAGATTCTTCTTAAATTATTCGTAACACAAAACCTTTCTCCATTAATTAAGTATTCGTCAACGTTTAAACAATGATTAATTACTTTCTTGCAACAGTTTAGCAGCACACAAAAAACAGGATTGTTTTTTTTTTCAAAACATATTCATAAAAAAAAAAAATAATAAATAAATAAAAAAAAAAATAAAAAAATGATGAACTTCTGCGGATAAAAGAACAGCTTAACCGTAAATGAAAAAGAAAACAAACTGTTGGCACAGTTCATGATTTTCAATTTTTAATAGTATCCTTTGCAAATTATTTATTTTTTGTAAAAATTATTAAATTCAATTTTATTAAAACAATCGGCATTTTTAGGTTTTAAATACATCCTTCTATATATAAAAAAAAAGTTTTGATTTGGAAATGGACCAATGAAAATCTGCGTAGATATTCCGGGTAGATCCACATCCAATTTCAATGCTTAAGCATGTTCTTTCATCGTTAATATTAAAAAAACTGTGGCATACAAAAATATGAAAATCGATGGTATTATAGAAGTTTGATAAACACGATGATGCAGATAGTTTTCAAATCGAAGAATTATTTTAAGAGATATTTAATGCTAAAGTTGGACAAAATCGTTCCATTAAAAAAGTTTTATTGGAGCAAAATCTATACATGAGAATTTAATCATTTTTAGATCATTTTATACGTTATAAGTTCCCGGTGTGCAGATTGTATT
The DNA here is from genome assembly GCA_963932465.1 of Maratus speciosus. Taxonomy (NCBI): domain Eukaryota; kingdom Metazoa; phylum Arthropoda; class Arachnida; order Araneae; family Salticidae; genus Maratus; species Maratus speciosus. The sequence continues at coordinate 314,557,228 of OZ010794.1, forward strand.
TACTTTTCTTATTTGACTCATTTTTTGAGTTTTTATTTCAATTTTGAATTCAAATTTTTAGCATTTCGAGAGATATTTTTTACAAATTTTAGAAAATGTTATTAATTTAAACTGTTGCCAGTTGTATAAACAGCGCAAACAATGTTTACTTCAAATTAAAAATTTATTCTACACGTGATTATTATAAACAGAAAATATAAAAAGCAGGAACTCATTGAAAATTATGTCATAAAAACTATAATTACACGTGAATTTTAAAAGAGACAGAATATTGTGAAATAATAAATTCATAAACATGCGTTATAAGTCTTAAATAGGAGAATTTGCGTCACATTTACGTCACATTGCGCTTATTATATAAAATGAACAAAACATAATATTGCAAAACAGTTTAAATTTAAAAATTGCTCGAGACATTTATTTGATATTTTAAGATGATCATAATATTTCATTTCTAACAAAAGTATTTTTACGTGAATATTAAAAAGAAAAAGAAAAGTTTGGTGAAAATTACGTCAGATTATAATTCTCAGATTCAAATTATAATTCAATCTTCCGAAAACTTTTTAAAGCCGATCAGATTATCATGCTGTTAGAGTCTGCGGTGTCTGAACGGGGGTTGACGAGCGTAGCTCGTAGAGGGCAGAGCCCCCTAGTGTATTAAATCTTATTTTAAAAAAAATTGATGTTTTTCATATCTACCCATTCCAGAGAAGGTGAAATTGGTATTTTAGACAAGCACAAATACTTGTAAGACATTGAAGATCAGAAAAATCTGCCAAAAATGAAAAATTCATGTTATTTGCGGATAAAATATCCTTCTATGTATTAAAAAAAAAAAGTTTTGATTTGAAAATGGACCAATGAAATCTGCGTAGATATTCCGGGTAGATCGGCATCCAATTTGAATGCTTAAGCATGGCCTTTCATCGTTCATATTTAAAAAAAATTGTTGCATACAAAAATATGAAAATCGGTGGTATTATAGAAAAATGTTTGATAAACACGCTGATGCAGACAGATTTCAAATCGAAGAATTATTTTAAGAGATATTTAATGCTAAAGTTGGACAAAGTCTTTCCTTAAAAAAAGTTTTATTGTAGCAAAAACTATACATGAGAATTTAATCATTTTTAGATCATTTTACACGTTATAAGTTCCCAGTGTGCAGATTGCATTTATTTTTCTTATTTGATTCATTTTTTGAGGTTTTATTTCAATTTTAAATTCAAATTTTCAGCATTTCGAGAGATATTTTTTACAAATTTTAGAAAATGTTATTAATTTAAACTGTTGCCAGTTGTATAAACAGGACAAACATAATGTTTACCTCAAATTAAAAATTTATTTACACGTGACTATTATAACAGAAAAAAACTTTAAAATTAGAATTAAATGATTACATGTTAAAAGCAGTAATATTACGTCATAAGAACCATAGGCACAGATGTCATATACGCAATTTTTTTTCCGACGCCAATTTGGCAAAAACATCAATAGCATAAACAACAACATCCGGGTTACCATATCAAACAAAATAACGACACTTTAACACCAGTTAAGTAGCCGTTGCGTATATGAAATTGGCGTCAGAAAAAAAATTGCGCCAATGACATCTGTACCGAACCATATTTACACTTAAATTCTAAAAGGGAAACAAAATCTTTAAAAAAAAGAAAAAAAATCATTATTATGCGTTAAAACTTGTAATTTGGGGAAATTACGTCATATTTAAAATGGCAAAAAATATAGCAAAATGCAAAACAATTTAAATTGAAAAATATATTTGCGCGAGATATTTCCTTCTAGCAACAAAAGTATTTTCACGTGAATATTAATAAGAGAAATAAAACTTTGGTGTAAGTTACGTCAGATTTGAAACAATACATTTAAAATGAATTATTTAAAAGAACTATCTTATAGCGCTGTTAAAAAATACAGGGAGACAATGACACTGTTTACTTAATTCATTTTACATTAGCTTATTTTCAAATGCTTAACTAATTTTTTAATTAAATACGAAAACAGCCATTGTATCTCTTAACAGCAGCAGATTCGGCTTTAAAAATCCCCAATCCAAGGAAAACGAATGGAAACCCGTCTACAGAGAGATCGCTACTGTTTTTTTTTTTTTTTTAATTTTAATTCAATATTTTTGAAGCCGATCAAATTAGCGTGCTTTTTGGATTTTGGTGTGCCTGAACGGGGGTTGGCGAGCGTAGCTCGTAGGGGGCAGGGCCTAGTTTTATAAAAAAAATAACTAAACTTCTACACCAAAATATATCACGGACTAACTAAATCTGAAGTTTTGTGAAAATACCTGCATTATTTCTTGAGATATAGCTATTCCAGAAATCGTGAAAAATGCAGCATAGCAGCGTCACCTGTTGGGTGATTTACACCAAAAGTACTCAGCAACAATTTATATCATGGACTAACATAATCTAAAGATTTATTAAATTCCGTTCATTAGTTCTTGTGATAGAGCGCGACAATAATTTCTGTCACAGACAGACAGACTCTCTGACGGACATTTTAAATAAACATGTTTTTCGGGATTCCTGACCTCTAAAACGTGTAAATCCATCGAAAACCGGAATTCATAAATTTTCACGAATCGAATGCTTTCTTCTTGTAAACATAGAAATAAGTAAATTACTAAATATACTATTGCATTTCGTTTGTTTTAAGGAAAGCAAATAAAGGGAAAATATAGAGAAAACAAATAAAAATGGGAAAGCATAATAAACAGGTAGATAAGAAAGACAGTGCAGTTGCGGTAGATTTTAATGACGCATTTTCATTCATTTAAAGGGGTCTCAGGACTCTTAAAATTGGAAAAAATGGAAAAAAGGGACCATTTTCAACATTTAATATCTTAAATTGTATTTGATTTTAAGACACAATTTTAATTGGAATAAAATATATAAATATGTTCTTTCATTTCATGTATTTAAAAAATTATAAGATGCAGAATTAGCACTTACTGGGGGCCCCAAACTGTTAGACATTTGGCGAGCAAAAAATCGGCTTAACAGCTTACGCGCACGATTACGAAATAAGTATTGCAACTAGAATAAAAAGTTTGGTGCCTACTTATACTTTTCAGAATTAGCACTTACTGGGGGCCCCAAACTGTTAGACATTTGACGAGCAAAAAATCGGCTTAACAGCTTACGCGCACGATTACGAAATAAGTATTGCAACTAGAATAAAAAGTTTGGTGCCTACTTATACTTTGCAGAATTAGCACTTACTGGGGGCCCCAAACTGTTAGACATTTGACGAGCAAAAAATCGGCTTAACAGCTTACGCGCACGATTACGAAATAAGTATTGCAACTAGAATAAAAAGTTTGGTGCCTACTTATACTTCAGATTGTAATAATTATCCGGAACCTAAATAAATTTGTATTTAAAGCTTTTTTATATTTTTAATACGAAGTTGTATTTAGCTAATGCAAAATTAAGAAAATTTCAACAGTATAATTACCTAAAAAATATTGTTTAAAACAATAAAAAGGAAATTTTAGGTTCAGTTTATACAGACTAACATGAAACATATGTTTTGAAATTTTCATGAAAAAATATTCATAAGTTTGTGAGATATCGTGCGCGTTATGCCCAAAAACGTCATTTGGAGAAAAATGGCTTCAAAGTTTCCGAAACGACACTTCAGCTATTGAACGTGCATAAATGTAAAAGCCATAACTTCAGTTCCAATAGGAATTTCAAGGAAACAATTATATCAAAATGTTCAGAAAAGATAGCAGTTTCACATCTAAAAAAATTAAAATTTCGAAAATTTTAAAGCTTTAAGAGTCCTGAGACCCCTTAATAATAAATTTATGAAACATGTTTCAAAATTAAATCAATTATAATAGGGAGAAAACTGAAAGTAATACTAATTTAAAGCACATAACAAAAGAAATAAATATTGAGAAATAAATATGCAAAATAAATAAAAAGAAAATAAGGATTCCTTCAAACATTAATTTAACCAAACAACTTAGGGGTTAGATTAAATTACCCACTCAGTTCCTGAGATACACACAACAGGCTCGAAGGACGTCATCGTACATTGAATAATGTGCTTCTTTTTGTATAAAAACAAAATTACATTGCAAACATTTGCATCAAATTTCATAGATATATAATCCAGTATTAACTTCGGCAAAAAACTATTATTTAGCGAATGTGATATATATATATTTTATTAGCCTTACTTCAGAATAACTAAAATATTCCAAGTACTTTTCGTGAAACTTAAAAAGACGAATATACATATTAATATCGTGCGCTGATATCATACATTTCCTAAGTATCATACACACTAATAATCACCTAAAATTGCTCCCTAAGAGTTTAAAATTACCTAACGACTATTGTGAGCTATTGTCTTGTATTAAATGAAATAAAAGAATTAACAATCATATAATAAGCTTCAAGTTTTAAATATTTTACTATCAGTTCAATTTGTAAATTATATGTAAGACATAAAAAGTAGTTCCTTGATCAGTATGGTTAATTGATCTGACAATAATAGCGGATAAATCTAAGCATACATTCGATAAGAAAACTACTTCTGATGCACGGACAATTTCCTTTAAAATCAAATATACATAATTAAGCAATACAAAATACACTACAATGTATTACAATGTTGATTTCTGTATTGTTGTTACTAAGCACATACTAGACACTGATGAGCCAAAATATTATGACCACCTACCTAATGACGCGTTGGTCCACATTTGGCACACAAAACAACTGCAACCCACCTTGGTATGAATACCACAAGTCTTTAGTAGATAGCAGAAGACAGACTGTACCAGATTTACAAACAGCGATCATGCAAATCCGGGATATTCCAACTTAATTGTTTTTGAGCTCTGAGCTATCGTTCTATGATACTCCAAATTTGTTCTATCGGACTAAGATCCGTTGAGTTAGGTGGCCAGGACCTTAACAGGAATTCAGTATTATGTTCCTGAAATCACTCCAGCACAATTCGAGGCCTGTGACACGGAGCATTGTTTTGTTCGAAGACTTCATCTCCATTTGGGAAGAGAGATACAATTTAAGGGCGCAACGAGTTCGCAGTGATGTTCAGATAGCCCGCGACCTTCATGGCCTGTTCTACCAAAAGCACAGGTCCCAGAGACGCCCATGAGATTGTCCCCCAAAGCCCAATATCACCACACAGGCATGTGTATGACCTGCTGTATAAGGGGGAGCAACAGCTCGCCTGAAAGAAGGCGTACCCTGACATGTTCATCGACGTGTTGAAGGATGAATGGAGATTCTTCCGGTCAGGTATCCAATCGAACTCTATGGCAATGATTCATGACCCAGTCATGATGTTCCTGGGCGTAGTGTAGGAGTAGTTGCGATGATGCTTGGTCAACAGATGCACATGAGTGGGGCGTTTGCTGCGTGGTGTCATATTCAACAGTGTCATCTTAACTGTGTGCTCCGAACCAATTCTATTATGACCTGTATTGTATTGGGATGTCAGTTGCTCCGGTCATTGGCTTCGATTTTGGTTTATGAAGCGGGAGAGTCTCCGACGATCTTTTCATTGATACCCCATGGGCGTCCAATGCCATTGCGTCCACTGATGGTTTCACCGTCATTCATTGACTTTGTATAAGTACTAGCAACTATATGTCACGAACAACACACGAGTCATACAGTTTCGGAGATACTATTTCTGAGCCTTTGGGCCATTCAATTCTGCCCTACATAAAAGTCGCTTAGATAAACAACCTTTCCTATCCAAGACAAAATTAAGCACAAAAATAATTCTTCAGTCTCCCTAGCAGCAGTTAAATACCATTCCCACCTGATTACTTGCCCTCTGCGACATCCTGGCGAGTTCATTGCAAAATGTGGGGATGGTCATAATGTGTTTGCTCTTCAGTGTAAATTGACATGAATCTTATTAAAGAAAAAATATTTTATTTACGTGAGTTTCCATTAATATTACCGACTAGCCGTAACATAAAAATTAAAAATGACGAAACCTTAAGATGTTTATTTCAGTTTCAATTCTGCACAGCAAATACTTTTTGTGGCACAACTGATCGCATTTTGTGTCTTAGTTTTTTTTTTTTTTTTTTTTTTTTTTTTTTAGTATTCCTATCATACGTTTTCCTAAGCATCGTAGGCACACTGATAATCGACTAGAATTGCTCTCTAACAGTTCAAGATTACCCTACATCTCTTTTGAACTATTGTCAAACATTAGACGAAATACAAGAATTTAATATCATACAACATGCTTAAAATATAAAATGTTTTATTATTAGTCCAATTTCTAAATTATATGTAAGACATAAAGAAAAGTTCCTCGATCAGTATGGTTAATTGATCTCACGATATACTCGCGTATAAGTCAACCCCCTAACTTTCGAATGCAAATTATGCAAAAAATCAAAAACCCGCGTATAGGTCGACCTCCTAACTTTTTACTTCAATTTTGCACAAAATCAAACCAAAGATTTCATTTGTCAATGCGAAAAGGTAGTAAATAAACAAAAACAAATTAATGATTTTTTTAAATGATAAATTATTATTATTTGTATCTTTTATATATATATATGTATATTTAATTCATACACATAAAAAGCAATAATTTTGCAGTATTCGAAGTTTATGTTTTTACTTTTTTAACTGACTCGTGTATAAGTCGATCCCCCAAATTTGCTTACCGAAAATTGTCAGAAATTCCTCGACATATACGCGAGTATATACGTAATCTAAATATACCTTCAATAGGAAAACTGCATTACATCCACAGACATTTTTCTTGAAAATCAAATATACATAAATAAACAATGCAAAAATGTAATGCAATGTTGTTTTATGTGCTATTGTGAGAAAGTACAAAATATAAATTGATATGAAACTTATTAACACGTTGAATACCACGCCAGTCACCGGTGACCGACACTGAAATTTTCGTTTATGCCGTGTCGGTCTTCGGTGACTGACGCTTATAGATTCTGCAGCAGGAGTCTAATTTCGTGACCTAAATGGAAAGACAGGCAAAATAGACTTGGCATTCAACGTGTTAAACAAAAAATATTTAATTTACTTGAATTTCCATTAATATTACCGCCTGGCGTAATGTAAAAAATAAAAATAGTGAAACATTAAGAAGTCGATTTCAATTTCAATTCTACATAACAAGCATATCTTTTGTTACATCTGATCGCATTTTCTGTCTTATAATTGCTTTTCTTCATAAAAAAAAAATTGTTCCGTTCCGCAGGCAAAAAATTATCTAGATATCTTGTATTGCGCACTAATTGAAAATACCATACATAAATTGAAGGAGCATCAGAAAAAATCGTAAAACTAAAAAAAAAAAAAAAATTAAAATCTGAAAAAGCAAGAAAAACCTGTACTGAAATAAAATACAGATTATTAATCTTTGACGCAATATTTAAAGTTTCACCCCAGAATTATGTCTTAGTGAGATATTAAACTTAAAAAAAAAAAAAAAAAAAAAAAAAAAAAAAAAAAAAATCCCTTTCTCCATATATTAATGAGCACACAGTAAACCTTGGTATAAAGCTTATTCTTGCAACGGAACTGACCTTCAAAATTAAAAACTCTGGAAATGATTGTTTTTGCTTTCTCTGCCACATCAAGATAAGTGAAAATTGCACTTTAGCGATTATTTCTTTATCTAGAATATCCGGAAAGGAATAGTACTGCAATGATTTTTGAAATTATATTGATCAGAGTTACCAATACATTTGTTGTTCTAAAGATAAGCTTTTTATATTTCAGTTGAACGAAGAAACTTTCATTACGTAAAATATTTAAGCTTCATTAAGAGATAACCTACTCATATATGATGACTTCATAAGAGGTAAAAGAGCATGTATTTTTTTTTAAATTCTTATATAATATATAAACCTTTTATTATTTCAAAAATTCTTGTAAAATAGAACAAAATTTGGTAAATCTAATTTCCACAATTACTATATCGCAAAAACTAGTCTACTAGTCTCAGTGCTGCAAAAAATACTCCATTTGAACAGAAATGTGACTGCGCATGCTCATATAGAGAGCGCAGTGTGCTGGGAATGCAAACGATATCGTTAGATTACGTCAGATGCGTGTTTGATAGCGTGGGAGCAGATTAAAAGGCGATACCTGCCGTTGAAAATTGGTTGGCAAATCGCCATCCCATCAGAGCTTTCTTGAGTGAACCGAGATGTGTTGGATTACACTCCGTGCCATACACATTTAGCTTTCGATGATATATTTCACTAGCACTCACATTTTCCCCTGTTAAAAATTGCAAGAACACTCTTTGACACCGTTTGGAGGCATCCATGATGCGAACGAATCCTTTAACGTGCTCCCACGCTATCACACGCGCATCCTTTAGCATCCTCATGATGTACATACATTGTCATTTAATTTTGGCAGTGTGATGGCGAATTTTGAGGTATTAACGTGCATCTGACAGCGGAAAGTTTTGGGTTTGGCGCATCCGACTAGTTTTGCTTTTGTTATGGATATTATTGATTTCACAAGTTTAAACACATAATATTCATATTTTATATAGCGGTGTACACAAAAATAGAACTACTACACTCTTTCAATTCTTATTTTTTTCCAAGAAAACAGATTTTTTCTTTCACCTGCACCTGCATGTGCTTTTAATTTGAATCATATAATATAGAACTTTTTAAATAATTCAAATATTCGCTTTTTTCCACTATACCGTTTTAGTGAAAACATTGCATAAAAGTAAGTTCGTCTACAGTTTGTATCATTAATGGCTTTTTTATTTGCATAAAAAAAAATTATTAAGCTAAAAATGTTGTAGTGAGAATTTAATATATACTCTATATAAAAAAAAATTCAAGTAGTTTTCTTTTAGCGGAGGGCTATAACTTAAACAACTTTTTCCTAAAAACATATAAAGATGTATTTTTTATGCCTTTTATTTTACTTTTCCTAAATTCAACTCTATACATTTGGTACATATTATTCAAGTAAAATTATTTCTTTTTTGATTATAAGTATATAAAAAACGAGTACTTTCCTAGAAGCGTATATGAAAATTGAATTATTACATTATTTCAATTATTAATTTATATCTTTCAAGAAAAACATTGACTCCTATAACCATAATATATTTTATATGTGTCATTATTTATAGTATCTTACAAGCACTCCCAATACTTTCTATGCCTACTATGATGTTTCATTTAAGTGAAAAATATTTCTGAGAAGTATATTCTTCTAGAGTTTTTCGCCTTAATGGCTTTTTCTTTTGCAAAAAAAGATATTTATCACGCAAAATAGTTTTAAATGAGACTTTAATATTTACTCTAAATAAAACATTAAGTTGTTTTCTTTTGACGGAGGAACATAATTTAAGCAACTTTTCCCCAAAACATATAAAGATGCATTTTTTAAAAAAAATATTATTATTTATAGTATACTGTAAGTATTTCAAATATTCTCTGCGTTCCACTATAACGTTTCATTAATTTGAAGAATATTTCTGAGAAATACATTCTTCTACAGTTTTTCTTCGTCTTAATGGTTTTTATATTTACAGAAAAAAATATATTTATCAGAAAAAAAAAAAAAAAAAAAAAAAAAAAAAAAAACTGTAAATGAAACTGTAATATTTACTCTAAATAAAAAACTAACCTGTTTTCTTTTAACAGAGGAACATAACTTAAGACACTTTTCCTAAGAACATATAAAGATGTATTTTATATTTTTATTCTTACTTTTTGATAAAATCATCTCAAAATATGTGGCACATTATCTAAAAACTTTTATGCTTTTTTGAATCATAAGAGTGTAAAATCTGAACTTTTTTTTTTTTTGTACCAAAATATACGAAACAGAATCATTATATTCTTCCACTTCTTAATTTATATCCTTGATGAAAACATTATCTTCTGTCTACATACTATTTTTCATATGTGCCATATTTTATAGTATATTCTACATGAATTCTTGTGCTTAATTGTCATGTTTCATTAATGCAAAAAATAAAAAATACAAATAAATAAATAAATACAGAGGTGTATTTTCACATGCAGTGTCATGCCTTAATGGTTTTTTCATTTGCAGAAAAAAGAATATTATAACGCAAAAAACCCTATAGATCAGATTTTAAACTTTACTCTAGATCAGGGGTTCCCAAACGTTTAGACCGACGCACCACTATATAGAAATTTTAGTCTTCCGAGTACCGCTAGGTGTAAAACTCAAAACTACTACACAAAAACCTGAGTAAAATGAATATGTCTAAAACGATATATAAATATATGGATTTCAACTATTTATTATAAATTAATTTCATTGTGTGTAAAACAACATTTTTTTCAATAAGTAATAATAATTTAAAAGCCTTTAAATTTAGCATTTCTTAATATGTAAGCATATAAACATAAATACTGGTAATGTCTTAGATATTAAAAATCAAACGGCAGCCGTCTTTAAAACGTAAAAAAAAAAAAAAAAAAAAAAAAAAAAAAAAAAAAAATCATTCCTTTCCATGCAATTAATAAAAATTCAAACTCATAAAATAAATAATAATATAAGAATAATCTTACTTCTATGTGAATATCAAATATAGAAATTATTTTTAAAACAGAACAAATGAAAACAAAATGAAAGATTTCGGAAAAGCATTCAAAGGAATAATTAATTTTTATAATAATTTATAGTGTATTTATCAATATAAAATGTATAATTTTTGGGTGACAAATACAAATGTACAGTCGTGGAAAAAAAAGTAAACACCCCCTACTAACTCCTCAACAAATTATCGTAGAAGAAAGTTACTGGTACCGAACGATTGGAAATAAAGTCTACTTTTAAATGATGTATTTAAAATTTGCTTTGGGGGGCATCTACTTATTAAAACGAACCATAAATTTGTTTTTTTTCAATAGCAATACACAATTCTGACAGCCTAAATGAAGTCTACACCCTTCAATTAGTCTAAAAACAAATTTTTATGCAATTCGTACCATAAGTTTCCGAGAAATTAATTATTTTAAAACGAGCGTATTTTAAGGGCTGTATCGAAATTGAAGTTCGGTACTTGATTGCTAACCGAGAGAGCCCCCTTCTTGATCAATGCACCTTAAGCACCACACAAACAGTCAATGAAACCTGCTAGATAACAGGATAGCATACGAAATTTCAAAATATCTAGTCACTTCTATCATAGACGAACCCTTAAACCAGCATTTTGTCGTTTTTTAAGCATAATTTGAAAACTACTTGGAAGAAAAATGTGAAATTTTGGATTTCCGTAAAGCAGGACTTAATAAATCTGAATCCATCAAAAAAAAAAAAAAAAGAAAAGAAAAAAAAAATAGGTTGCAATTCATAATTTTTTCGAATATTATTTTCATAATTCATATCATAAAATTATAAAAATTGCAAATTCAACGTATTTATTTTGGGTATATTAGTACTATTATTACTACACAAAAAAAAATACCGCATTAGGACCATAACTTCAGGAGTTATAAATAAAAATATAAAAATGCAGTTTAACATTAGAAGCACTAAATTCTGAATGTTTATAATTCAAAAACTTATCAATCGAATGACTTGAAATTTGGTGTCTAGGCATAGTTTGAACCAAAGATTTGAAATATCTCGTTAAAACTGGGTATTGCTATGGAAAAAATGAAATTTGGATTTCTTTTAAAATGTAGATGGCCCCCTAAGCAAATTTTATATACATCATTTAAAAGTAGACTTTATTTCCTATCGTTCGGTACCAGCAACTTTTGTCTACGATAATGAATTGAAGAGTTAGTAGGGGGTGTTTACTTTTTTGACCACGACTGTACTTAAATAGAGAACATTAATACTACATAACATTTTTAAGCATTGAAAAAAAATACACATTTGAAGTCACCCTGTTTGTAATTATTTTGTTATATAAATAAAATGTTTATATCAATAATAAAATACAATAACGGTTAATAAGTAAATTACCTATATAAGAAATTCACATACATTCTGAAAATAAACTGTTTATTAATACAAGATTGAAGCTCGTTGAAATATGTAATATACACGCACACAATATGGTAAGATTTTTTTTTCTTTTTTTCAAGAAGGATGAAAGGCCAATTCAATATATACCGAGCCATTAGTTCTATTTATCTAAAAATTGTAATCGAAATTACATTAAAATTGTAAAAAGCAAAACGCTGTCAAAGCAGCAATAACAGAGACGCCACAGAGTCTGTGAACTAACAAATTAAGAAAGAGGAGTGGGTTGAACTGTTTTTTTTTTTTTTTTTTTTTTTCACATCCTCTATTTTTAATTTCAATTCGCGTACCAGTAGACAGATCTTCATGTACAAGTACTGGTACGCGTACCATAGTTTTAGAACCCCTGCTCTAGATAAATATTCAAATTTCCTTTCAACGATTTTCTTCGGCAAATAATAATTTAAGGAACTTTTGTGTAGGAACGCAAAATAGTCTTTCACTTTTTGCTAACATCATCTGAAAACATTTTGTACATTATCCCAAAGACTATTATGCTTTTTCAATCCTAAGTGTATTAAAAAAGATCTAGAATATTTCAAATCCTATTTAAGAAATGGAAAAATAAAACAGTAACACGTAAAAAGAGAAATGAAAATGAAATGTTGAAATTTATTTGCTAATAACTACAAAACAATAAGAATCTAAGCATTTTAAACTGTGTAAGATATCATGCTTGTCAAAAGATACTAAATAGAGTGAAAAGACACGGGACTGCGATGAAAAAAAAACATTTTCTTTTTCTTTTTACCAAAACTACATTTTATTCTTTTACATAGTTTCCTTTAACCCCTTAACCTACAACAACGTGTCTGACACGTGGTATTTATTCGGGCCAAAACTGTTTATCACGGCCCTGGCCCGTAGTACATCGGTCCGGCTTAATGTAAATATTATGGTCATGGCCCCTCATAGAATGATAAAGTCAAATGTAAATATCACGAGGATGGCCGATGGTGCGACAGTAAAGTCTAACAGGATTACTAATGAACGTTTTGTGGTATATCTACAACAATTATTACATCAGGTTTTAATTACATATCAAATATTCCACAAAATTAAACCAGTTATATATTACACATGTAATTACATTCCGTAAGTCGTGCACGTTTGGTACAAGTTAGAACAGATTTTCCGAACCGTGGAATGGCTCGAAGGTTGCGCGATCTTTTTTACATTTCGGCCACAGGCTGTTGAAACGTAAATCGTAGGTTAAGGGGTTAATGGCGATACACTTTTTCTAAGGGTCCTGTGAAATTTTGATTACTTTCGTATAACATGATTTCTAAAGGGCTCAAATATATGCAGCTGTTTCGCATTCGACACCCTCATTTGACGCAGATTCTATTGGGAATAAATAATGGTCACTTGGGAAAGCTCTAAACAAGAAAGAAAAACTAGAAACAGGAATTCTGCTTTTTCAGAATTTAGTGTCGCTCCCGAGACAAGAAAAAAATATGTATATAAATATAGATACAGTTGAGTCACGATTATCCGAGTTAATCGAACTTATACCTTTGGAATAGATCATTTTCTTCTGATAGACTGATGGCTTCCATTATTATGAAACAGTCATTAGAAATGAAGTGTTAGGTGAAGATGAAAGATCAGTCATAAAAAGTTAGAACTCTGATTTTCTGGTCAGAATGGGGGGAAAATGGCCATAATTATGGCCATTATAAAAAATATAAACGATTTTATTTTACATAAAGTGACGTCATCCACATCCGCTGAAGAATTCATCATTTGCGATCCAGTGTTAAACAACATCCACAGTACGCTTAGGCCGTCACTATCGCTGAATAATACACACACACAAAAAAAGAGATTTTGTTATTCAAAAAACTCGACTAAAAAATCTAAATATTCACAGGCGTTCATTTGTTTGTATTATTAATATAGATATATAAAATTAAATTTAGTTTCTAATAGCTCCATTTTTTATCAGAAATCATTCATTTATATTTTTTCAAAATAGCACGTAGTTTAAATTTTTTTTTCAGTTTTTATGGGAAAATGGCAACAAAAAGATATATATTTTTCTTTCACTTTCTACAGAAATAGACAGAAATTCTACAGAAGAGTTCTTACGTTGCCAGTATTAAGTAAATGGCTCTAAAAACTACAAAAAAAAAAAAAAAGATTTATATCTCAAAAATAAATGGAGATGCAATTTTCAAACAAATTGCATTAAAAAGTACTATTTTCCGAATACGACGGTATAAAAATTGGAAATGTGTGATGCTTAGAAGTTTAAAAAATTGCTATAGAGTATTTAATCGTACTGCTTTGTTTTAAGGCAGGCTTCTGTAAGGTAACGTTATTTTTTGGAGATGTCACAAAATAAGCTAGAAAAACGAAAGAGCATACCGTACCGGGGGCTAATAATGCGTCAGGCATACATTATGAAACACTTTCCAACACTTCCAGAATACTTTTTCAAAACTTCGCCCTTTAATAACATAAAAAAGATACCTAAGCAAGCAATTTAGAAAACATGCGACACATTTGAAAAACCAGATTTCAACAATTTCCCCCCACAGCCGGGAAGGTATTCCAGCTCTTTTGTGCAGCTCTGCAAACGATACATATATTTGTACATATGCTTAAAACTATGTTAAAAGTTTTGTAAGAAAATGCATAAAACAGTTGAAAATTCACCTTCAGCAGTTTATACCAATAGACGGAAACATACTTGAATTCTTTTTTACAGTTCTGTATATTTTTTACAGATTTCTATAACCGTCATATATTAAACTGAAATTTAATATAGGCAAAATCTTGCTAAAAATTACTGAATTCACACTTCCAGGAATTACTTTCCATAGACGGCCATGTATCCAGGTCTTTGTATAGCTTTGTATATGAATTTATTTATTTGCTACAAACTCCTCTTAGTATACTAAATTTAGACCCAAATGGCATGAGCATCAGCAGCAAGTTTGATATTTTCTGATATTATCTTGCCATGACAAATTTGAATTGAGAAATTCGCAGCAAATCTCTCGCAGGGTATACCATCACCCACTTGCATGAGTAAGTTTGGTGTGAAACCGATTAATTCAGACTGTCTTTAATTCACGAAAGTGACGAAAGAAAAAAATCTCTCTGTTGAAGAATAGACAATCAGTACATACGCAGAAATTGCAGAAATTTTATTCTGTTGTCGCCCTTTTTTTTAAGCACTATACTTATCAATTACCAAAAAAGCCTTGAATTGAAAACTACAAATATTACCTTAACTTGTTTATGGTTATCAGAACGATGCATACACCTTCTGACGGTGCGTTCGCATCAATAGACCGGGTCAGGTCTATGGGCCCCTTCGAAGGTGTTAAACTTATAGTGTAACATTTGTAAACAGATTTTGTGGCATGGAAATATTAATACTTTGTAGTGTTTTTGATTAATTGTTTGTCGTTCATTTGCAATAAATATGATACAGCATGAATTTAACTTGCATGACAAGTCAGCTGCAAGTTCAAAGTGTAGTGACTTCTGCGTTTGCGTTATCTTGCTGCAGTCTTGTTATGAACTTTCAGTCTTGTCATGCTGAGCTTGATGCAATTTTGCAGGTTTTCAAAGCACAACTGCTGCAAATTTTCTGCAAACTAAAAATGCTGTCTGGGGATGAGCTTCAAAATGTATAACTCACATTAAAAAACATCTTTCAGCAATCCAACATGCTGGTTCTCATCTATAATCACGTATTATTCTGTTTAGCCATGTATATGACCTATGAAATGTACGCACACCACGCAGCATGCAAAAATTTACTTAAATTTAAATCCATTCTATAGCTGAAAATGCAATTTCAGCAACCATCCCTAATAAACAACATGTCGAATACAGTATTGTATCCAAAATTTTTCACGTGTCTCTGTAAATGAACGGTAAATGCAATGCAAATCATAGTCTAATTTAAGAATCTTGTTGTAAATCTCAGTAATGTATATCTATTTCGTCAGGTTTGAAATAGTGCAACATTATTGAAATACGGTAAGTACAGTTTTCTCCCGTAGGCCATTTTATAATCGAACTCTTTTGTTTGACCCTATAAATGATTGATAAATGCTTTGCACCCCATATTCTACAGAAAGCATGTATTAGTGCACCTCACAATTTCATACTCATTTCATTATGTTTGTGTCAGAATAACATGACCAAATATGCCGCAAACAACTTTTCTTCATAGAACATAATATAACGAATAATTTTGAGCTCCCCTGTACGCGTACAGTAAGTGCTAGACATAACATATTCTAAAGTAACCATCTTCTAGTGAAACTAAATATTATATAAAAACTTCATTATATTTAACCCTTAAATGCCTGATTTTTCAAAAATCCTTGTAATACTGTTTTTCGGCTTTCATTTTTTAAATAAATCAGGGGAAAAATATTTTAAACAATCATATTTTGTTTTAAGTATGGTTTATGCTAAAAAACAGTTTGTTACTAATCGGCAATACTGGTGTTTAATTTTAAAAAAAATTCCCTTTATAAAATTCTATAATATTAAACACACCAGAATTTTAAGAACTATGATAAGAAATAAATTTTACTTGTTCACTGCAGAACAAAATAGAGTATTTCGCAAGCTTCCAAACAAAACAAGAAGAACATTTATCAACAATTGAAAAAATAAATATATCTTTATTCTTAAACAGCACAAGTGTTGTCATCTAAATGTTGAAAATCGATTTAATAATATTTTCAGAATGTATTTTATTGGCAACATTAGGTATTATAGCTTCAATATTATTCTAATATTATTTATAAGCCTAAATTGTGTATGTTACCGAAAGGCAACACCCGGCATTTAAGGGTTAAAATGGTGTAACGCTATTAAAACACACCAAAAATGATTTTTCCTCATTGACCATAATGTAACGGAATACTTTTGAGGGCCCCTTTAAAAGTAACGTGAATGGTACACACTTTATTCTGAATACATAACATATCATGGTGACTCTCAATATCGTATAGGAATTACAGGCAATGCGATTATATTTACGCAAGTTAGAGCACGGACAGATAGACAGACGGACAGGCAAACCCGATTCATAAACACTTTTAAATTTTATTGGAAAGTATTAAAATACATAAATGGCGGAGAAATGAATCGTTTATCATATTTAATTTTGCAATAATTTTCATAAATAGATAATGCGTTATGTTGGTTAAACAACACTTTCTTCGTCGACACGTGCGGGTTTTCTTTGTAATTTCTTTGCACAAACGATCTAAAAACGCTGCATAATAGTTTCCGGTAACTTTTATTCTTTTCTGCAGATATTGGATAAGTATTATACAACAGGCATCTCGAAAATACTGGCTATGGCATTGGCAGTCGAATGTTGCTCCCTTTCTCTTTGGGCGACTTTCCATAGATTCCAAACCCTCAGTGTCTTCCGAATGATCTCAGGTGTTTAGTGATGATTCATATTTCTTTTTCTAGTATTCTTTATCGGAGAAAAATCGCATTCGGATTACGCTGAAATATCGCCAAATTGTGCTCTGAGTTGTTAATATGCTTTTCTTGGTTATTAATTAGGAAACAAAGCGCGCATCTCGAACAATGATTTTTTTATACAAATTTTACTGTAAAATATTCTTTAAAAAATTCTATCTGAATCATTATAATTTCGACTACCTCTCCAAATTTCATTTTTCGATCATACTAAGCAATATGATGTGTTTTTAAGTGCTTTCTTAAATTGCTATCACAATTGAATGTCCAGAACATGTAGCATCGTTGGTGGTGTATGGTCGCATTTAAATTCAGTAAACCATATATAAATGGTTGTTTTCGACGTGGAAGATGCACCTAAATGCTTCACAAGGCATTCTTAGGTTAGGAATGCATTTATTTTTGCAATAAAGTAAAGTTTTATGAAATCACGAAATTATCATTCGTCCATAGTTTAATATATATATATATATATATATATATATATATATAAATTAGTATAACTTACACGATAGCAGTTCCTAAATAAATTATTAAAATTAATGCAATTTCGACAAAATTCTTTTGAAAGATTGTGCAAACTAGAAATCAAATGAATTATTTTTGGTACTGCCAGCTAATAAAGAAAACTGGGGCTTTTAACTCAGCTCGGATCTAACTTCTAGAATAAATAATGTGGAAATCTGCTGTCCAAACAGTGCTAAAAATTTTATCAGTTAAATGTGCAGTTATGCTGAAACTGAACAGCCGATTGTTGCGACATTTGCGGGATATTCACAAACTTCGGATTATTAAAGCGTCTATACCAGCAATCGTCTTGCAGTTTTAGAATATATCGCTGCGATCGACTATTTGGTTTTCAGTATCGTTGGGTCTTTAATGGATTCAATATTTTATCACTTTTTTAAGTGGGTACATGACATTTCTATCCCGCCGTTTCGGTCCCTGACCATTTCGATCCTCAGCCATTTTGGACCTTTGCCATTTTGGTCCTTAGCCATTTCGGTCCCTTGCCATATCGGCACTCACCACTATATAACTTGGACTCTAATTGTCGTAGGCCCGCCAAACGCTGTAGCTTCAACATTATTTGGGGCTTTTTTTTTTTTTTTATCACCCTTCCCCTAAATTTTCTAAAAATCTGAATGTAAGAGTCCGATAAATCTAAACTTTTATAACTCGTGATATGAAATGACAGCGAGCTGAAATTTTGTTTGATTGAACAATGTGACATAATTTTACAGGGGTACATTGTTTTATTATTATTATTATTATATTTAACTTTATATATACTATAAAGTGCAATAAATATTTTTTTGTTTGATTTCATAAATGTTTTTGAACCTTTAAATTTTCATTAATTTAATAATGAAAAAACTGTACTTAATTTTTTTCTTCTAATTAGATTAATTATAAATGCTTTCAATAAATTCAATTAGACACTTTTAAGCTATTATATGTAAATATTTTCACAAATCACCCCTCTTCACTCTCTCTTTTAATTAATCAGAAATGAGATATATTTATTGAAGCACAAATACTTATTTTTCTTTATTATTTTTATAATACAAACTTACATTTTAGAAGCATGTTTTCATACATTACTTTACCATTATAAACACTGGGAAAACAATAGTGATATAGTAACTAGGTGTGCTATGAAGAATATTTTGTTTTTAGAAAACTACCCCACCACCTATTATTTTTTTAACAGTATTCCCACTGCTTGAAAACGCTATTACATTATAATAAGATAATTATTTTTAATTTTATGTAATAATGTAATTAATAATTTAATTATTATTATTATTTTTTTTTAACAGACAAAACTAAGCTTTCATGCATTTGTCGTTTACTTATTTTTTTAATTACCTTTTCCCTCCCACTTTCCCAGAAAATAAACTTAATATATTTATTTTTAAGTTTTTTTATTAATTATATTAACAGTTTTAAATTTCAGTAATTTTAAGTACAAAATATATAAAAAGGTAAAGGATAAATTTCAGTTTATAGTTACCATGAAATATAATGATAAATTGAATATGAAATATATTATGTATTGAGTTTAGTTTAAAAGTAAAAATTTATAATTTATATTAATAAATTTATTACTTTAATAAATTAAGAATACATTAAATTAATATATATATACCCAGCAAACACAGAGCTATCGGTAAACAATTGGCGACAGCCGCTTTGCCGTTACCGACGGGATCGGCACGATACCGGCTGCCGTACCGGTTCCATATCTTTTTCGACACGCCGGGCGAGTGACGCCCGAGAGATAGGCGCACAGCCGGTCCAATATAGGCAAAACACTATGCCGACAGCATGCCGATAGCTATCCATACGAATGCCGGTCGCATCCCGACACCAGCATCAATTGAAAAAAAATCTGCTATGATGGCGCTATCTAAACAAGGCCGAATCTATGAGTCATCGCGGAATGTATATTTGGAAGGAACGTGTTTCAACGTTGGGAAAGGCGGGGTTTGATCCATCGTACCCAGGGACAGGAAGTAGACGCCTTCACCACTCAGCCACTGAGACTTGATCAGGAGAGGATTATATGAGGTCATAAGGGGAAGACATATCGATAAGTAATGGTTGTCGTTGAAGGTAAGTGGTAGGTGGGAAAATTAGAATTTTGAAGTGTTTTCATTTTATTTGTTATTTATTTATTTATAATTGTCTTACGCGAGTTTATTTAAAAGTTAATTTAATATTTAGATGAATGAAATAAATATCTTAGCGGATTCGTTAAAGCAAAGGAATTTAAGAATAATTTTAAGTTTAATTAAGATATAGATATAATTAAGAATAAATAAGAATAGATATAAATTTAAGAATAATTAAGTATTTAAAAAAATATTTTTAGAGGTCTTGTTCGGTTAATCAAATTTTCTTATTAGGATTATAATGTAATTACATGCGTTGCGTTAATTTATAAAATATATATTTTTTTAACATGGAAAAATTTATTTTAATAAATAGAAAGTTAGTAGTAATTATTAACTTTTAATCAGAAAAAGAATTCATTTTATGTCGTTTTGATGATTTAAAGCAGAACATATATTTAATGAGTATGTTGCAATATTAATTTGTTACTTATCGATAGTTTTAATATAAAAATAAAATAAAAATATTAATTTGCATTTTTTTTTCTTTTGTAAGATAATTTTTAAATCGGGGATATTTCTGAATCTTTCTTATAAATTTAAGAATGCTTATTAAATAAAATAAGTGACTTTCAGAGGTTTATCTCTTAATAAAATTTTATCTTTAGGAATTATAATGTAATTAAGTGCGTTAATTTAAGAAATATATATTTGTAACAAAGAAAAGCTAATTTTATTTAAAAAAAAAAGAGAGATTTCTAATTGATCACTTTTAATTTGAATAAGAGTTCATTTTTATCATTTGATGATTTGATGTAGAATATATTTTTAGTGATTAAGAAGCAAAAATGATTCTTTTACTTATCAACATTTTTTAATCATCAAATAAAATAGAAATATTAATTAATTAATTTTTTTTTTTTTTTTTTTTTTTTTTTTTTTTTTTTTTTTTTTTTTTTTTTTTTTTTTAGAAGTGGGAGATTTCTGAATCTTTCTTTTAAATTTTAATGCTAAAAAGTTGGGTAGTTTTTTATATTTTTATAGCTTGTAAAATAATTTTAAGCACTTTTTTAATAATTAATTTTTAAATAAAATAAGAAACATAGCTATTGCTTTTAAAATGAATATACAGTTAGAAAATAATTAATTTATGAAGTTTTTTTTTTCTGCGATTAATTTTATAACGAATAATAATTTTAAGGGGCGATTTAAGAAACTCTTTTGATGATTCAAATAATTGTAAGCCTTTTTAAAATGAATTCAATAACCAAAAATGAAGTCAGATCAAGTTGAACCATTTAAAGAATATTTCTTTCAAATAGATCCAGAAAATACTCCACATGTAGAAATAAACATTTATACGGATGGTTCCAAGATGGAAGATGAAACGGCATATACCTTCTGTGTGTATCAGAGAGGAGAGTTAATCCACGAGGATTAAACTAAGTTAAGTAAAGAAAATACTGTTTTTCAGGCAGAACTCCTGGCCATAGAAGAGGCTGTGCTGTGGATTGGGAACTCCCCTCATAAAGAAGTATTAATACACTCGGGCAGTCTCTCAAGTCTCTTAGCAATAGAAGATGTTTTTTCAAAAAATCTCATCGCAGTACAAATTATCAAACTACTCCAAGAAACAAGAAAAAAGATCTTTTTTAAATGGGTCCGTGGACATGTGGGTAATGTGGGGAATGAGCATGCAGATTATTTGGCAAAAGAAGCAACCAAAGCCACATCACATGCCAAATACAAATTCTTTCCCAACCCTCCTTCTTACTTGAAGAAGCTTCTAAAATCATCTCTACACGAACAATGGCAGACTCGCTGGGACTATGGTACCACAGGACGGTACACATACGCTTTAGACCCAAAAGTCTCGGAAAAGAGAATCTTGCTGCATAGAAATCTTTTTCTGTTTGCCACTAACCACGGCCCATTTTCATCATATCTTTATAAATTTGACAGGGTTCCTTCTCCATTATGTGTATGCGGTCAGCGAGCTACATCATTGCATTATATCTTTAACTGTACCCTTACATCATATTACCATATAAGAAAATCTCCAAAAATTTCTTTGTCTCAGTGGTTCTCAGTGGTTTTGTCAAATCCATCATTTTGTCAAAAGATATTTGAATGTATGAAAGTTTTAGAAAACAACCATTATTTGTTTCAAAATGTTTTGCCATTTATAGATGATGATGAGAACGTATCTTAACAAACAGACAGATACCACCAATTCAAAATAAACTCTTAGCCACAAACAACACGATTGAAATATAATTGAACTGTTGCAAGATCAATAGACTTTTGAACTTTTGTGTATGTATATAATTATATAATATTCATCATAATTATTCACTATTTTACCTATTTTTTATATTCTACATTATTTTTAAAATTATGAATCTCTTTCTAATTTAGTATACATATACGTAGCTTTTATTGTATTTTTGCAGAACGCCCAGCTTTGCAGAGTAATTGAGCTTTTGCTGCTCCAACAAGTTTAAAAATCCTATTATCTATTATCTCATGATCTTATTAATTACAAATACTTAAATTTCTCTCGTAAACGGCCAGTAAAAATTGGGCTTTCCATCGTGTATATATTGTACTTATATTGTATTTAATCTTAATATTCTCAATTGGCTTTCCTGTAGGTCCCCTCGGGCCTTTTATTTATTATTATTATTATTTTTTTGTTTGTTTGTGTGTGTGTGTGTGTGTGGTGACGGCGGTAGTAGATGGAAACCGCTGGGTGGGGCTTGTGAGTGCTTAATCCATTTGGTAGGCCTCCCCACCTAGCTGACCCTTGCCGGTGTAAGTCGCTTGCTGATATATAACCATAAGCGGACCGATTACGGCAACCGGCAGTCGAAAAACCAGATTCTTATATTTCAGTTGCCGACATACTGACGACACTTCACCGAAATCACTGTGCCCATGCTGACACTTCACCGACACTGCCGGCTGCGGTCCGATCGTGTGCCGAATGGCATGTGTTTGCTGGGTATATATATATATATATATATATAATAAAATATTAATTTATTTTTTATACTAAATTTACTAACTATTTTGAGAATTAATTAATAGCAATTATTCATCACTTAAGTTTTTAATCAAAATTTTTGATTTATTATTTCCAAAAAAATGAAACAGATTTGTTTGAAAAATCAATCAAAAGCAGTCTAAGTATTAATTAATTAATTAATAATGCGACATTGTACAAATACCTAAAAACAATTTCTTACAATGATAGGTGACATTTTTGTCTATATGCAGATTTTATTTTTAAGCACAGTTATAGGTTACAATTCTCAAAAAGTAAGATATTGTTAATTAATTATATTTAAAGACCAAGAAAAATACTATAAACTAACTTTTAACTAAATAAACAACATGGTTATCTTCAAAATCCTTATCATTTTATACATCTTAATGAAGTTAATAAAATTATAGTAATTGAAATTAAAAAAAAATATATATATATTTGCATTTAACCTCTAATAACTTTATTGAGTTCATGTTATAGTTTTTAAACAAATTTTTGATATATTTGTTCTATAAACAATTAGTAACTGAAATAATTTTTAAATGTCATTAATAAATACGTTTAATAAAAACAATTTAATTTTTGAGAATTTTACTATTTAACAATATAACTGCCTCCAACAAAAACTGCAAGGGACAGGAATGGCTAGGGACACAAATAGCATCGGGACCGAAACGGCCGGATCGTAATGTCCTACTTCTTTTTTAAGTATTACTGGGATATCATATTACCACACTATTTATTCTAGACGAAATACTACGGATCTAAATTAGAAGAAGTTATCAAGAAATTGTAAATTAATAACTTTGTTTAACAACCAACTGAATTAATGAGAAGGTTTTAGGGTTAATTGTAAATAATCAGTTTGTGTAGAAACATTTCTTCCCAATTTTGTGCTCCTTAATTTCTTGAATTGTTTTTTTCTAATTTTAATCCATATTAGCATTCTAGTTCCTAACAACATTTCACATCAATAAAATGCGCAATCATGTACTACAGTGGTGTACGAAATTGTGACATTTTCTGAAATTTTCATGTTTTATAGATTGGTATGCTTGGAGAATATAATAAATTTCATTTAAAGACAAATGTTTATGTATCACAGTCAAGGAAACTTAATGTAGAACTTAATAAAAATACATAATTAAAATATCTGCATTACAAAAAAAGTTACGCTTACAAAAAATAAGATCTATCTTAGATTTCATTGTATTTTAAAGTTACACATTCAATATTTAGTAGGATAACAGTTGTTTTTATTTCAGCTTCACAGCATCTTAACAATGAGAGAACTAGTGTTTGGATTTCATCCTTTTTAATTACATTATGACACGAATCAATTATATCTTCAATAAGTTGCGTTTTATTATATGGGATTTTATTAGATTTATTAGACGGATTTTGAAACGTCGCCACAAATTTTCTATAAGATTCTGATCAGGGTTCTTTCCTGGCTAGGGTAATAATTGCATGCTTTTATTTTTAAACCATTCTATCCATATTTTTGCCGTATGACATGGAGCGGAATCCTGCTGAAAGATAAATGGTTGTTTATTGGGGAAGAGATTCCTGATGAAAGGTATCAATTTTGGTTCCAGGACAGTTTCGATGTTGTTGTTGTTTTTTCTTTTTTTACATTCAGAATGCTATAAATCACTTAAATGCGATCCACACCATCCGCAGAAATACAGGCCCAAATCATGTCATTTTTTTAGGTTATTTGTAGTTGCTTCAATGCAATCAGGATGGAGCTCTCCCCCTACTCTACGTCTCACATATTTTTTCCCATCACTACCAAAGGGCGATATTTTACTCTCATCGCTCCAGATTATTTGCTTCCACTGATTTTCTGACCAATTAATGTGTTCTATTTCCTACTAAACTCGTTTCTTGTGCTGGTGAAGATTTCAAAATATTTTCCCCCTCTGAATTCTACCTTTCAGTCTAAAACTTGCTAATCTTCTCCTTGTTGTTCTTGAACTAACTGAAATACCCATTGCATTCATTTCACATCTAACAGCATCTGATGAAATTCTTCTATCTTTGAAGCGCATCCTTTTTATCTTTCTATTGTCAAAAGCCCTTTTTCATTTTTTTCGGGCTGATCATGCCTTATTTCTCACGATTTAGTTTCATCATAACGTAAGCACAACTTTCGTATGCCAGATAAAGTGGGTGATCCACCAACCTGTCTTGCAATTTCAGCTTAAGACAGACCATTTTGTCTCAATATGACAATTCTGCTTCTTTTTGAAGGTGTTCAATAGTTCTTGTTGTTGATGACATTATTTTAAATTATTTGCATTAAGAAAATAATAGAATATTTAAGAAAAAAAATATTCTATTTAGTTATACTAGTAATATCCCTTCTGCAAAATTAATTCCAGCAAAATACCGCTTTTACAAATCAAAATTTACTACAGTTTAGTTACTGACATTTCATTGGTTCCTAGAACAGTCATTGAGATTGGCTAGGAAGCTTTTATAACAATACACTTCAGCATTCATGACGAATTGTGTTTGCATTTTAGACTAAAGTAAGCGTACCTTTTTTTGTAATGCCGATATTTTAACTCTGTTTTTTTTTTTTTTTTTTTTTTTTATTAAAGTCTACATTAAATTTCCTTGAATTTGATATATAAAGATTTGTATTTAAGTTAAAAATAGTACAGTCATGGCCAAAAGTTTAGGACCACCGTGCAGAAACTAGCGTTTTTACAATTGAATCCACTGATAACGTCATAAATCAAATCGATTGCGTCACTCCGTCGGACAGTGGAGTACTGTATTCACTTTTCGTTAGATCTTTGAGTAATAAACGTCGCAGACGCAATTGTGACTTGTTTTACAAGTTTTGAAAACCTATGAAAATGGGTCAAAAATCGTTCGCTTCTGAAGCTCAGCGTGCACAAATTGTTATTCTTCATAATGAAGGATATTCTGAACGATTAATTAGTGAACTAGTAAGACGTACTAAGAATGCAGCTCACAATGCGATCAAGAAATTTAAAGAAAGAGGGACTTATGTTGATGCAAAAAGGTGTGATCGACCTAGTAAAACCTCACCTAGGGAAGACCATGTCATTAGGAGATTAGCACTTCGTTCTCCAATGAGTTCCGCAAGCAAGATACGTCAGTACTACTTGCGAAAGGTGCGGATGTCAGTCGTAGAACAGTAAGTCGGCATTTGTTCAATGACTTTCATTTAAAATCCCATAAACCTGCAAAAAAATATAGATTAACAGCGACAATGAGAGCTAAGCGCTTGGACTTTTCCAAGAAACATGCCAAATGGACAATTCGTCAGTGACAAAGGTTATTTTTCGGACAAAACTAACATACAGCAGTTCTCTACACGCAAGTACTATGTCCGTAGACTTCCTGGAAAGCGATTCGATGAAGTTTACACTTTACAGACTGTTAAACACTCCCCAAGTGTCATGATTCGGGTGGAATGTCAGTGAACGGAACGGCTGCATTGTTCTTTCTACCACTAGGAACGACTATGAATGGCAAAAAATACGTGGATTTGTTAAAGGAGAAGTTAGAATTACACATAGCCGTTCATAAATGCACAATTTTTATGCATGATGGTGCATCATGTCATCGCTCTAAAATTGTTACTCAGTTCTTGAAGACGAAGAAAATTCAAATCCTTGACTGGCCTGGAAACAGTCCTGATTTGAATCCAATTGAAAATTATGGACTCTCTGAAAGCACAAGGTCTCTGAGAAACAGCCAACAAGTGCTAAGGAACTGGAAAAAGCAATTAAGGAAGTTTGGGTGAAAGAATTATCAGGTGCATACTGCCGAAGTCTGGTAGAGAGCATCCCAAAACGTTTCCAGGCCGTAAGAAAAGCTAACGGCGGACCAACAAAATATTGATTTTCTGTAAAATTTGTGTTTAATGTACGTGATTTAAATGCGTAGAAATGTAATATTCATGTAGTAAACTGAGTTTATAATTTTACTAACGAGTAAGTATTCAATTTATTGTCTGGATCTTAATTTTCAGTGGTGGTCCTAAACTTATGGCCACGACTGTATATTCTATAAGCACACAAAGTTCTAAAATATGAAAATTTCGAAATACGTCCACAATTTTGTCCACAAATATATATATTGACTATTAAGGTTTCTCTCCATAACTAGAAACCGGTTTTTAGCACTCCATTGTTTGAGTTAAAACCATTTATTCTACAGTGTTTTTGACTTGTCTATGTGTTATTCTTGAAGGTTTGGCCATGATTTCAGATCCCCACTATATATTATTTTCTTTTAAAATTAAAAATTAAAAAGTTGTTCAAAAAATAGAATAATTTCCTTTTAAATAGAAAATGTTATATTGCAGTAAATTGAAATTTCTTTTTCGTTTAAACTATATGTCGATGTAAGCGCAAATGTATTTTAAATGTCAAAGACCAGTAAAATAATATAATCTTTTCCATAAATATTAAAAATAACTTTAATTTGAAGTACTTAATTTAAAAAAAAATAGATAAAATTCAATAAATTAACTTGTTCGGATGTAAATCATGAATTCTAGTATAAACTGATCCTTACTGCTTCAACATAAATGACTCTCTCAAAGCAAACTCGTTTATCTATATCACAATTCAAAAAGACATTGTTTCTTCGAATTTTAAAGCTGTGTATCTGTTTCAAATTCGAAGCCGTGTCATTTCAATTCTGTAAAGCTGTGTCATCTGCACTCATCTTACTATATTTTTCAAATCAGATTTCTATTTTATCGTGTTTTCATATTCAGGTTTATATGATCCCTAGTTCAGTAAAATACTAATAATTGCACGGACATGTTACTTTTAAGTAGTTTGTCAATCGAAATTCACATGTCCGTGCATGCCAATCAAAGATATATGCGTGCTTTTATGTTTATTTTAAGCATTTTTGCGTTTCACTAGTCATTACCAGCGCACCCACGATCTTTTAAATTTGAAGTCCACTCACAGCTGGATATTTAACTTAAAATTTGAATGAAAAAGCCTTAAGGGGGTCTGAAGACTCTTAAAATTGGAAAAGATGAAAAAAAAGACCATTTTCAACATTTAATATCTTAATATGTATTTGATTTTAAGACACAATTTTAATTGGGATGAAAGATATAAGTATGTTCTTTCATTTCAAATATTAAAAAAATTGCAAGATGCAGAATTAGCATTTACACGGGTCTCCAAACTTTTGGATATTTGACGAACAGAAAATCGGTATAACAGATTACGCGCAGGAATACAAAATACATTTTGTAACTAGAAGGAAAATTTTGGTGTCTACTTATACTTCAGATTCTGATAATTACCCTGAACCTAAATAAAATTGTATGTAAAGAATTTTTATATTTTTAATACAAATTTCAATTTTGCTAATGCAAAATTTAGAAAATTTCAACAATATAATCACCTGAAAAAAAAATGCTTTTTTACAATAAAAAATAAACCTTTAGGTTCAGTTTATTCATACTAATATAAAACATATATTTAGAAAATTTTATGAAAAAATATTTAGAAATGTTTGAGATATCGTGCGCGTTACGCCCAAAAATGCCATTTGGAGAAAAATAACTTCAAAATTTCGGAAACAATACTTCAGCTATTGAGCGAGTATAATTCTAAAAACCATAACTTCTGTTCTAATGGGAATTCAAAGGAAACAATTATATCAAAATATTCGGAAAAGATAGGAGTTTAACAGCTAAAAAAAATGAAATTTCGAAAATTTTAAAGCTTTAAGAGTCCTGGGACCCCTTAAACTGCAGAAATATTCACTTATGAGATATACTTTTTATTTAGATTTGTAAAGGCTTTAAAAAGATGAACACGGGAAAAACTCATGTGGTGTAACTCTAAAACGAAAAATTGATACTTAAGATATCTATTTAAAGTACAATGTTTAGCTTTCTTTTCCGAATATATTGCTTACAGAATATTATATCTTTAAAAAATAATGTTTGAATCCACGGATTTTACATAGTAATTTCAATTCACAATCAAAACCCAAACCCGATACCTAAAGTACGGAGCAGGAAATTAATTATAATTTTTTAATTTATCTGAATACTAATTTTCAAATATAAAAATATGCATTTTACATATTATTAAGATCAATGTTAAATAATCTCTTATGACAACGTTTCGTAATTTTCATGTCCTTGAAAATCTGTTTAAAAAAAGCACTCTTTTTTTATTTAAACCCAACTGCTCCACAGAAATTGGCCAAACTCACAATTCTTGCTGTTCACAATTCTACAGCTATAGCTGAAAAATATGATTCGTATTTTACATCAATTCTTAAAAAAAATCTTCAAACCGTAAAGCGCTGAGTGACAAGGCATAACCCACTGCTTCGTTAAATTACTCAGACTGAATGTGCAAATTCTAGAATCAGATAAAATAATTATCTTTATACCCGATCAATAACTATTCAATAATCTTCAAAACTGATTTTTAAATGCTTGTGCAAAACATTATAAAACTACATAAATTTTCTAAAATAGGAAGGTTTTTTTTTTTCAATTTGTGAATAAATAAAATTTTCATTTTAAGCCAGAGTACGTTTCATATCTTATTTTATCCATGGGTATTAGAAAGTAAAGTTAAATCGAAATACTTGAAATTTATACATTAAATGAGACTTTCAGAAACAAAATGTATTAAGTCATTTTTTTTTGTTTAATTTGACCATGAACATTTTTGCGAGAGGTAATGATTTGTTTGGAGAAATAACAAATCACTTCCGATGATAACTAGTATGTTGTGGCCATTGCAAAACTTTCTTGTATATAAATCACATAATCGGCACTAATTGATATCAATGTGTACCTGAATCTGAAGTTTGAAGAACATTCGTGCATTAGTTCTTGAGATAGAGCTATATTGGAAATTCTGAAAAATGCAGCATAGCAGTGCCCCCTGTTGAGCGATTTGCACCAAAACATCAAAAGCTTTAATTCATATCAAAGTATACCTGAATCTGAAATTTATTGAAAATCCAAGCATTAGTTCTTGAGATAAAACTATTGCGAAAATCGAAAAAAATACAGAATAGCAGTGCAACCTCTTGAGCGATTTACACCAAAATATATAAAACGTCAACTCATGTCTAGGACTAACAGAATCTGAGGTTTGATGAAAATCCGTGCATTAGTTCTGGATATTGAGCTATTGCGAAAATCGGGGAAAATGCTGCATAGCTGCGCCACCTTTTGAGCGATTTGCACCAAAAATTAATCAGCACCAACTTATATCAGGGACTAACAGAATATAACTTTTTATTAAATTCCGTGCATTATTTCTTAAGATAGAGAGCCCTCAAAATTTGTGTCACATACAGACAGACAGAGACTCATAGACTAACAGACAGACATTTTGTAAAAACATGTTTTTCGGTATCTCTGACCCCTAAAACGTATAAATCCGTCGAAAACTGAAAGTCGAAAATTTTCACGAATCTAATACTTTATTCTTTTAAAGATAGAGGAAAATAAAAATGAGTATGATATAGATCTGAGAATTCACAGAATTCTGATAATCACAAAGATTTATCTCCAAATATTTCTGTATAATCTTTTATGGACTTGATCCACTTTGATTCTGAACGTCTTAGATATAGAAAATATTTTACCTAATGAGAATTAATTAGAAAATATGTAAATACATTTAGTTCTATTCATAATTACGAAATTGTTTTCAATTTAAATATTTAAAATTAATGCAATGTTTGCAAAGGTACGTTTCGATATATTTTCTTTTAAACAATGTTGATATATCTTTGCTAAAAACATTACTTGTTTTAATTCGGCGGTTACATATGTTTGCTTTAATATATTGTATTTAGTTTAATAAAATAAATTTATTACCTAAATATGTGTTAGTTAATTATTAATTACTGCATTTAAACATATACATATGGTTTATAAATTTCCTTGTTTAATGGAAACATTATTTCTATAGCCGTAATATTTGCTTTTGTATTAATTTATTGAAAAATTTTAAAACATAAATTGACATATTTTTTAAAGTTTTAACAAAGCCGACTATTATTTAATATGGTTCTTAGTAACATACGGGATTTGTATACGGTTATATATATTTCTCATTAAGTTGTAAATATTTATATATATGCCGTATGTCAAAAAAAAAAAATTAAAAATGTAGGTAAAAACCAAATATGCTATAAACGTTTCATCAGAAAAAGATTCACATTTTTAAAAAGTATTATTTTATTTTATATTTTGTGTGTAGCTAAAAAAAATTGTAACTTTATTATTTCGATTTTATGGTTGAAGGGTTCTTTTGTTTTTAAATTCGATAATATTTGATAAGTAATAAAAGTAACATATAGAAAATTATATTATTCAAAATAATTTATTAAATAGAGCATCATTATATAAAAAAATATGAAAATAATATACATTAATTATTGTTAAGACGATAAACGTGTTCGTGTCAGTTTCGGTTATTGTTGGCAAATAGCTAAATAACACGCAATTTATTTAAACGAAGATACTTTTTAGGTGCGTTCGTAATTATATAAATACGTAGCACCTATAGTCGTCGTTCAGTCCGTCCGTCCGTCTGTCCGTCCGTCTGTCCGTCCGTCCGTCTGTCCGCATGTAACAGAGCAAAAACTACCCAACCGAATGGTCTGAAATTTCAAATATATGATTGTTGCAAAATTTTGTCGAGCCATTTCAAATTTTATGAAAATCGGATGTATAGTTTAATTACAGGGACAGTCAAAAGTTTTTCTTTACATTACGGCCAATGGGAAAAATTATTGAAAGTGCATTTTAATGATATTAGAGCCTTCCGAATGATCTGAAATTTTAAAGATATAACTGTTGCAAAATTTAGTCGAGCCATTTCAAATTTTAGGAAAATCGGATGTATAGTTTAATTACAGGGACAGTCAAAAGTTTTTCTTTACATTACGGCCAATGGGAAAAATTATTGCAAGTGCATTTTAATGATATTACAGCCTTCCGAATGATCTGAAATTTTAAAGATATAACTGTTGCAAAATTTTGTCGAGCCATTTCAAATTTTAGGAAAATCGGATGTATAGTTTAATTACAGGGACAGTCAAAAGTTTTTCTTTACATTACGGCCAATGGGAAAAATTATTGCAAGTGCATTTTAATGATATTAGAGCCTTCCGAATGATCTGAAATTTTAAAGATATAACTGTTGCAAAATTTTGTCGAGCCATTTCAAATTTTAGGAAAATCGGATGCATAGTTTAATTACAGGGACAGTCAAAAGTTTTTCTTTACATTACGGCCAATGGGAAAAATTATTGCAAGTGCATTTTAATGATATTACAGCCTTCCGAATGGTCTGAAATTTTAAAGATATAATTGTTGCAAAGTTTTGTTGAGCTATTTCAAATTTTAAGAAAATCGGATGTATAGTTTAATTACAGGGACAGTCGAAAGTGTTCCGTTACATTACGGGGAATGGGAAAAATTATTGCAAGTGCATTTTAATGATATTACAGCCTTCCGAATGGTCTGAAATTTTAAAGATATAATTGTTGCAAAGTTTTGTTGAGCTATTTCAAATTTTAGGAAAATCGGATGTATAGTTTAATTACAGGGACAGTCAAAAGTGTTCCGTTACATTACGGGGAATGGGAAAAAATTATTGGAAGTGCATTTTAATGATGTATCAGACTACACTGTAAACTGAAATGTCTGAAATTCAGACATTTAAGTGTCTGAAACGCAGTGTTCAATTTTCAGACGTTTTAAAATGTCTTAAAATTTTCAGACACTTCTTGTGTCTGAATTTCAGACACTTAAGTGTCCGAAACAAGAGTGTTCAATTTTAAGACGTTTTAAAATGTCTTAAATTTTTCAGACACTTCTTACGTCTGAATTTCAGACATTTCAAATGTCTTAATTGCGGCCATCTTTGAACCCTCCCCCTTTTTTTTGACCAATATGAAGCCATCTTTGACCACTTTTCTTTCTAAGCCATATACGCAACCATGTTTGACCACATTGAATCATTTTTTATAAATGGGAATACTTTGTTACCATAAAGCAGAGCTGATTGCAGCGTGGGAAAAATGGGGTGCTTCTCTACCCCCTGATTTTAGGGTACCCCAAATTGGATATGAAATTTTCATAAAGCTGATATTTTAAATCAGTTTTGACCTTATGAGGATTGTAATCAGTATTTTGTAGTTTTAGAATAGGATAATTATATGTATATATATATAAATATGCATTTATGTGATATATATGCCCTACGGCATCAAAAATGTTTATTACTTTTAGTGAACTTCAGATTAATTCTAGTCCGAAGACCTAGTATGCATTCGCCCCCTTCCCCCACTGCCTTCGTATACTGTTACAAAAAAAAAAAAAAAAAAAAAAAAAAAAAAAAAAAAAAAAAGAAGCCTATTCGATGGCGTCAAATACATATTTGGATAAATATATCATTTTCTTTAACCTAATCATGTTCTAAAAGTACAAAATATTTATTAAAATAAGCATAAGATCAAAAGAAACTTAAAATATCAGCTTTATGGAAATTTTATACAGAATTTAGGGGCCCGTAAAGCTAAAGGCCCATAGAAACAGCCCAGTTTGCCCATGCTGTAATCAGCTCCGCTTTATGGTAACAAATTATTCCCATTTATAAAAAGAATTCACTCCTTCAGAAAGAATTCCATCCCTGCTTTGTAGTTCAATTTTTTCCTATTTAAATAACATATTCCCAGTGCAATTCCCAGTTTAAGCATTTTTTGCATTTTTATTTCCGTGTTAAATAAAATCTAATACTAGATTCCCCAAAATTTGCAGTATATGAGAACCCAATATTTAAAAAAATTGAGTATGAAACTCTTCATTTAAAGAGTAAATTCGATTTTTTTTTTTTTTTTTTTTTTTTTTAAGAGGGGTTTATTTACCATAAGAAAAGTTGAGAATTTAATTATAAAATATTCAGAATTTCACGATAGCTTGATTTTAATGCTTCTATGATTTGTTTTCATGTTCACACACACACACATATATAATAACATACAGGAAAAGTCACTTCTAGTTTCAAAACCTATTTTGCCTAAATATACATTTTTTTTGGCCTTGTTTGTATAAATGAACTTTGAGGAAAACCGCAATTTTTTGTGCGAAATGTAGTTATGCATGGAAATATACAAAACCCTAGCTGTTTTCTAATTTCCATTTTAAACTTGTAATAACCTTTTAACTTAAAGCTGTTCTCAACTGCTCTGCTCAACAAGCACAAAACGTTTTGACACATTTACAAATTCATTTTTTAACGGAAAGGTATAAAATTGGAAAGCCTGAGCATGGAATCGAACTGTGTTTTCCATTTTTTGATCCATAAATTACCTATTGAGTTATAAGCGATTTTGATCACATGACAAACACGTTTTTCGCCCTTTCTTGAGTGGTTATTCTTCTTTCACGCAGAAATTCGATTCAAAACGCCCACTTGGACACTATTTTCTGAAAGACCTGTTGCGTTTGAAAAAAAAACGGAGAAAACAGTTCGATAACATAGTTTCTGAACAACAACACCAGCCAGTTTCATTCATTTCCCAACAAAAATAAATTAAAACTTGCGTCATAAAGTTGCCCTTCTGGATTTCAGAACAGCCTTAAAATAAAATAAGCTTAGTTTTCAATTTCTCATGTTTTGCAAATCCAAAATTTAAAATTTTGAACAAAAAAATCAAAGTAAATAATGATTTTTTTTTTTTTTTTGAGGAAATGGAATTATAGCTGTAAATAATTTATATTCTATACAATGTGCTATTAAAAAATTAAAATTTCGAAAACTGATTTTACATATAATAATCACAAAATTGCAGTATTTTTTTCCTTTCAACTGTATAGTTTAGAGAATATACGGGTGTGCCATATAATTAAAAATTGCTTTGAAACCAAATAATATCATGCAGAATATATATCTATATATATATTTAAGGTGACACAAAAAAGTTTTGACAAATCGGATTTCAAAACACAAATCAATTTTGCCAAAAACAGATTTTTGGCTAAAAAGGTTTTCCTCGAAAATTATACATCTCTAATTATATAAAAAATAAATCACGATAGATGTTTGTTAATTTTCCAATTTTTATCAAATATTAAACTTCGAGTGAATTGCATATCCTTCATAGCGAACAAACAATTAATTTAAAAGTAAGTTTAAAATAAAATGTGGTTATAACTGCGATAGAAAACGTTACAAGGAATTCAACATGTTCATCAAAACGCTAAATTAACCTTTTAAAAAACAACCCTTTTTTTTTTTTTTTTTTTTTTACTTCTTTTAAATCCAAACAAAGTATTTCTTCTTCAACAAAAGTTTCGACAATTTTACGTTTTTGTTTTATTTTTATAGACATTCTAAGTTAACCAATTTTTTACATAATATTACTGATGTTTTTACATAATCAAATTAGCCTACACTCACACAAAAAATATAATATATAATTCTGGACCTGCAGTTCTAGAATTACAAGTATGTAAAAATATATATTTCTAGAATTAGCTGTTTTTTTTCGCAAACAAATTCAAACCTAAGTTATATTTCATGCAACATTTTATGTGGTACTATAAACAAAATATCAAAAACACTTACAGATATCGATATGACTTGATTTAAAATAACTGTCATAGTGAATGAGAGACAAAAACTTGCTTCTTTTTTGAAGAAAACCCCTTCCTATATCCTGCTAGCCCTGTTAAAATAATGGAAATTTTCCATTCTGAAAACAGAGCCCGCGGGACTAGTTTGTAGGTCTGGGGTTAGTTTTCTTGTTTAACGAGATGAGTAACTATATTCTTGATGAAAAGCAATGAAAAGTAATACTGTCTCTGTTAGGAACTATTTGTAGAGTTATCCGGATGTAATTTCAGTCGTTATATCCATATATGAAGCACATAAGATCCCTCCAGCCATCCAGAATGCAAGAAACTTCTAAATATAACACTTCCACTAATAACGCAGCCGCAGTAATAACATAATGACAACATTTTTCACAGTAAAAAATCCGGACCGGTCAAAGACGCGAACTGTTGAAGAACGTTTAAATTTGAATACGACAACGGACTCCGGACTCACAATACAGATTCGCTTCTCAAAGAAAAAAAAAGCTGCGAGTCAGCATTTCCATTGGAAACAGATGGCTTTATTCATTACGTCAGTCTACGTGTTACAGTATGATAAGTTGTTAAATTTTTTTTTATCAGCGGGAAAAGTGGAACGTTGTATAAGAAGAAATCAGAAGCATTTTATTTTCTTTATTTGGCGTTTTTCGCAATGTTTACACTTATAAATTATATGAATATAATTATTACAGTTTTTATTATTTCAGTAAGAGGGTAAAAAACATATTATAAATTAAAAAAATCGTCGTAACGCTAGTTAAAAAAATAACATTTATTCTTCGAAATGATTACATAATTGAACACTAAGAGAAAAAAGAACTAAGAAATTTTCGTAAGAGGAGGACCGCCCCCCCCCCTCTCTTCCTAATCCGCTAATAGAAATCAATTTTTAAATATTTCCTTTTGACGTTCGTATATTTAAAATTTATCTTAGATAAGGGGTGTTCACAAGGGCAAAACCTTCTACTAGAGGGAAAGAAATGTTCTGCATTTTGAAAAATATTGTTAGAAATTTATTTTTATATATCTATTTAATATTTAATACTTCTTACTTGTTAATTTTTTTATATTCCTTTTATATAAAAATTATCTTGTACAAGGTGTTCTCACAAAAGATTCTTGGTTTAGCTTATTTCATATTTATATTTTGCGTTTTAGTTAGGCGAACTAGGTAGGGGACTCCAGACACATCTGTCCATCCTCTCCCCTTTCTACATTTTTTTCTAAGAACAATCATATCTCTTTGTATTTAGGGAACGGCCTATGAGTGAGCCATGAGCATACCTATGAGTGGAAGTAGTTTTTGAGAAATTTATATTTTGGGAAAAGTTTCTTTAGCTTGTACTTTTACACTAAAAATAATTTAGTTCGAAAGTTAGTAAACGGGCATTTACAATTTTGGCAGACGTCCCCATGGTCAAATTAAGTTGCTTATTTTATACACTAATACCAAATTTAGTGGATGGCAAAGCATTTCATCCATTCGAAAACATTTTCTGACGGGGCTGCCAGATATATTGCGATACAATTGCATATGAGGACACCAGAAGCGAAAGGCTATGAGTGACAAAATTGAAAAAACTGAGATCAGTATACAGGCTATCTGGAAATAAGGCTATTTCTTTTATGATTGCACTCAGAAGAAAAATATAGGGAGGGGAAACGTTGGACAGATGTGCCTGAAGTCCCCTGCCTTGTTTGCTAAACTAAAACGCAAAATATAAGAGATTTCCTAATTATGTGTTGCATTCTGGAGGTCAACTACTTAAGCTCTATAAACTAAACCTCTTTAATCTGTACTTAAAATTTAAAAAATATATTGTACTTCACTTTCCTTCCACAGTTATTGAAATAAGAATTGAAAGACCGCTATGAAATTAGCAACAGCTTCATATTTTAAGTCAGTCACTTACTATTGATGTTAATCTTTAAATTCAATTTATTCCAAATCTAAATTTTTTCACTTATATCCTTTGGCCGCAGGGGTCCTCATATACAATCGTCGTTTCATCATACATATGATACAATTGTATTACATTCAGACATATAAGTGTCTGAATTTCTACATGTCTTAATTTCAGACACATGATCATTATTCAGACATTTTTCTCAGTTCATTTATACCATGATCACAGTAAGACACTTAAGGGTCTTAAATTCAGACACTTATGATGTCTGAAATTTCATATTCAGACACTTAAGTGTCTGAATTTCTTTTTCAGTCACATATGTGTCTGAATTTAAGACGCCTCTATTTGCAGTGTATGCGCTTTATGAAGTGCAAAAAAGTATACATTCAGTACAATATGGGGTGCAAAAAATAATTATAAAACTAGTTATAGTACGAACGCACCTCATTTGCCACGTTTGACGAGCAATTTCCAACTTGTTTTTTAATGTCTGCGACGTCTTCAGCGTATATATATTTTCTAACTGTAGATAGTTTTCCATTGTGTTTAGTAGATGGTGAACAAGGACTGGGGTATGTATATTGAAAAAATATATATTTACCCTGATTGTCATAAATTTGTTAGTTTTTCATTAATTGTTCTGTGCTGTATGTCATTGTTAAACTTGGATATTTTATTTTAATATGTTTTATTTCATTCTAACTTTAAAGAAGAACATATTTTTTGTTACATATAATTCCCACTACGATGAACATCTGTTACGTGGAAAACTTTATCAGTAAAATTCCGGAGTGATAAGTATGATAACTCGCGTATATATATGTATATACACTATATGGCCATTGATGATCGGACACTTTCAATTTTAGACAAGTTGTCGAATATTTAAAGATATATTTGTCGAATTTTTCTGAAAAATCAGGATTATGAAAAATATCTTCTACTTCATATTTATAAATGACGATTTGATCAGAAGGACAATTAGGAGGTCAACAAAAAATCAAAGAAAAATAAGAGTGTTTAGGATCACCCTGTAAAATAAAATGCACGAAATGATCTATCGTTATAGCTTACGAATATATGGATATTGTACAATATATGAATTCATTTGTGGAAGAATAGAACTTATATTCATGGAGATATATCGTTTTTTTTAAGATCAAAAAATTTCTGCATGTTTTTTGTTTATGTCGTGCAGGGTTTCTTATCAAATTTAAATCAAGTTTCAGAGGATTTGGCAAAATGTAGTCGAAATAATACGGTGTAATTGGAATGCATATATATTAAATATTTGATGAAATACGAGTAGTTGAATGAAATATTTTTTATCTGCGCATGCGCGCACGATGACATATGTGCATATATTTTTTCATGATTTGATAGTCAAATCTAAGGAGCAACTCATAAAAAAAAAGCCAGTCAAATATCTTGAAAATTTAGAAAGATATCGGCAATATAGTGAGCGTATTTTTAGTTGCTCTCTAAAAGCTGCTGAATGATAAGGGATTTTCCACAAATTGTCATTTTTTATTAACTGGCTTCCACAGCAAAGGAGTTTGTACTTAATGAATGTCAATGAGTAGATTTAGAAGTAATACTTAGAGTTTGATACTTTTTTTCTTGGATTATGCTCGTTCTGGTGATTTTCCAAGAAAATCTAAAGCATCCATAAAAAATGAAAATTAAAAACAAAAGGAAAAATTAAAAACGACAATTTATGAAAAACTCCTTATCATTTAGATGTTTTTAGAGAACAACTAAAAATCGACTCAGTTTATGGCCGATATCGTTCTGAATTTCGCGATATTTGACTAGCTTTTTTAATGAATTGCTCCATAGACCATTGACTATCAAAACGTGAAAGAATTTTTTTTTTTATCGTGGGCGCATGCGCAAATAAAAAATATTTCATTCAACTGCTTATATTTCATGAAATATTTAATATATTTACATTCCAGTTACACCATACTAGTAAATCTGCAGATCAGGAGCCTCAACGTCAGCTCTACAATTCATTGTGTTTAGCACCCTTTGAGTAATATTAATCTTTCTACAAAAAACGAAATTTAAAGTTTTGAAATTACATAAACATTTATAAAACGAAAAAATATTTCGAAGGTTTCTGACATTAGAAGCGTTAAATTAAACCCCTTGTTATGTAATGGTATTCTGAAAATCTCATGAGCTACTTATTCTGGTAATTTTTAGATAATAAAGTAGATTTCTTCAGGGGGGCCCTGCCCCCTTGAACCCCTTCGTAGTGTAATTTAATTTACATTTGTAATTATCAATTAATTGTGTTAATGTCCTTTAGTAAATTCTGCCAATAGACGGAAACGTACATGAATTCTTTTCTACAGCCCTGTATATTACGTGAAGATTTTTACGCGTCGTCTATAACATTTAAATTTAATGCAGACAAAAAACCCTCTTAAAACTGCTCATATCACATTTTCGGGGATTAGTATGCATAGTGTGCACCATATATCCAGTTTCTGCGGAGTCCTGTATATGGTTCTATTTAAATTCTGCAAACATTTGTTAGTATACTAAATGTAATTGGGCTGGGAAATACATAACTCAAAAAAAAAAAAAAAAAAAAAAAAAAAAAACACTGAAGCAATTCGCGCTCATTTTCATTTATACTTACGAATTCATTTGTGTATCCCTGTACATGGTCTATACAATATTTAAGCACTACTTATTAAGCACAAATTTACTTAACGTTAAAACGCACACCATAATCGAAAATGCTCTTCAGCAATCATCCCTAATAGACCAGAACTGTATCCGAAATTTTTTATGTGACCCTATAAATGAACGATAAATACGATACAAATCATATTCAAGCTTCTTGTAGTCAACCACAGTAATGTAATTTAATTTCATAATGTTTGAATTAGTGCAACACAATTAACACACTGACGACAGGCAATTTAATTAAATCTGGGTTTAAAAACAGTAGAAGCTCCTCCCTCTTCTGAAAGTGTCTCGGAAATTAGTTTCTGAGATGTGTTTTTCATGTTTATGCAGCAGTAAATATCTTTCAATGTACGGATGCAATATATAATGTCTTACAATCTATAAAAAATATGGACAACACAATATAAATGTCTTTTCTGTAAGGTAGAAGTCACTCCCTTAGCCAATGATGTATTCTGAATAAAAACGAGAATTCTCGTTTCCCGTCGCTAATGTGTTAAAATAAGCTGTGAAGAGTTTTTCCCCCCCGTAGACCACATTTTAATCGACCACTTTTGTGTGACCCTGAAAAAAACATATGCTTTGCACCCCATATACTACAAAAATGTTTCGAAAATACATATCAATTTTATTATTTTGTAACAGAGTAACATCATTAAAAAACGCCACAAAAGAATTTTCGTCAAAGATTTTAATATTATGAATACTTTTGAGTTCCCTGTACGCATGCTGTAAGTGCTACACATAACATATTTTATAGTAACCAGGTTCTAGTGCACCTTAATAAAGTATATAAATTTCATTACGTTTAAAATTGTGTAACATTATTAAAATACACCGCAGACGATTTTTCCCAAAGACTATAATGTAACGGAATAGTTTTGAGTGCCCCTGTAATTAATCTATGAATGCTACACTCTTCATTTTTAATACCAAACATACTTTGGCAAACCTCAATAACGTATATCAATTACATGTAATCCCGACTATATTTACGCGAGTTAGAGCACGTAGAGAAACACGGCAGGCGACAGATAGAAAAACTGAAGTCATAAATACTTTTCATCCATGTTGGAAAGTGTTAAAAAGGATTTACATGCCTTTAACTGTACTTTTTTTTCACTTATAGCATGGTTAAACATTAGTTTAAACATTCTAATCCATGCGATAGCAATAACATATTAAAAGCCCCCCAAAATATGCATATCTGGAGATCTATAAATCTACTGGAAAATAATTCATTATCGTGCCCATTGCATCGATTTGGCGCGATAAAATATTTTTTGTGATAGCCTTTTAATAGTACCTGCAACAAAATTAACGTAATTTACTAACTTCATTCATATTTGACGCAATGATAGGCTACGAATAACAGTCGCTAGGCAACGAAGAAAAGGAAAAAAAAAAGAAATATGTATCAGGTAAAACAAGAAAATTAATTTAAAAATTCTTTATATTATTGGGTATAAATGTCCTCAAAACATTATACACGTGTATAAAAAAATAAGATAGATATATTGATATAATAGGAATAATTTAAACTTCAATATAATAGGAATAATTTAAAACCCTTATTTGGAATTTTAGTATCCATAATTTGACATTTAAATCCATTAATCAAACGTGCCATTTTCTTTCAACAAATCGAAATTTGAAAATCGTCTGACTTGCCGTAGAAAAGCATTATAAAGAAAAATAAAATCTTCCATATTTTCCGAACAAATGAACCAAATTTAACCAAAAACTATACAGCTACGTCCGGGTATCTCAAGAATATGCCCAATTAATTTCAAACTGATCGAGTGCTTTTTGCGGCAGTTATCGCGGAACAGACAGACAGACAGACAAACGGAAATCAAAACTTTTCGTGTCTCCACAGTAAGCCTTCACTGACGTTTCGGCAATTATTTCTACTAAATGTTGTCAAATTTTCGGAAACCGGCATTAATTTTTGTTCAAGACCCTGCATGATATAAGCAAAAAACATGCAAAATATTTTCGAACTTTAAAAAAAAATCGACATATCCCCATGATTTACGTTATATTCTGCCACAAATGAATGCATTTTTTGTACAATATCCAATATTCGTAAGCTATAGCAATATATCATTTCGTGCATTTTAATTTACAGAGGGATCCCAAACATTATTCTTTTTCTTTGATTTTTTGTTGGCCCCCTAATTATCCTTCTGATCAAACCGCCGTTGATAAACATGGAGTAGAACATAGTCTTCATAATCCTGAAGTTACAGAAAAATCCGACAAATATATCTTTTAATATTCGACAAAATTGGGTCTGTGTGTATGTGTATTTAAGCATTTATTTAAAATATTGCATTCTTTAAAATCAGATACTGTTTTTTTTTGTTTTTTTTTTTCACTATTTTTTGCGAAATGTTTTTCCTCCTGTGTGAATGTACTTCCTTTATGTTGCGACAATTTTATAAACATTGTAAAGAATTCGCATTTAATGTGAGTTTTCGTATCATATCTTCCATTAAAGTGCAAAAGTTTATACAAATTTATATAATA
Organism: Maratus speciosus; assembly: GCA_963932465.1. NCBI lineage: Eukaryota > Metazoa > Arthropoda > Arachnida > Araneae > Salticidae > Maratus > Maratus speciosus. The sequence continues at coordinate 314,600,244 of OZ010794.1, forward strand.
TATAATATACTCTTTTTTGCCTTAATGCCTTTTATTTTTGCAATATGAAGAAATTTAGAAGTCTGTGGGTAAAAAAGTGTAGAGAATATTTTAATATAGAAGATAATAATATCTTTCTTTTTATTACGGCAGCCTATGAAAAATTATTTTTAGGAATAGTTTTAGAAATTAAAAAAAAAAAAAAATATTTTTTCAAAGAATTATTTTATAAATTAAAAGGATACATTATTTTGCTAATACCACACTTCCGATGTTTTATACAGAATCTGTTCACATATTTTTATATAATACAAACATTTTAAAACACCTATGTAGACATTTCATTAACTGAACTGCTAAATTCAATTCTATTACATTATTTTTCATTACACAAGTTTTTGTGTTTGTGAAAATATATAAAAATCAACATTTCTAAATAAAAAATGACTATGCTCTATTTAATTGTAATGAAATACGGAATGTAAGAAAAGCAACAAGTAAGTCATGGAAGGCAATAAAAAAAAAAAAAAATCTCGGGAAACGTATTTGAACTTTATATTTTTCACAACGCAATCCAATTAATATTTATATTATTGTCAAATTTATTTTAGCAGAGTCTCAATAGTTACTGCAAAACATACACTTGATAGCTGTCTACCACATTAGTATTTTAAACTTGAACATCGAATTCAACTGCGAAGCGCTTGTTTTAAAAATAGTTTTTATTTGAAAACTAAGTGATAATCATCTGACGTTATGTCCGGGAATGTTTATGCTCAAGAAATTGCAAATCATATTGTTTAATTCTCTAATTATTAATTGACTATCATCATCTGTGTTTATTGATCTCTTTGAGTTTTGGCGTTATCGTCATGTAGCTATACTCCTTTAGTCTAGGATGTTATGTCCAAATTGAAGTAGAGTCGTGGAAAAAAAAGTAAACACCCCTACTAACTTTTCAAACAATTATCGTAGAAGAAAGTTACTGGTACCAAACGATTAGAAATAAAGCCTACTTTTAAATGATGTATATATAATTTGCTTAGGGGCCATCTACATATTAAAACGAACCACAACTTTGTTTTTTTTTTTTCAATAGCAGTACACAATTCTGACAGCATAAATGAACTCTACACCCTTCAATTAGTCTAAAAACAAATTTTTATGCAATTCGTACCATAAGTTTCTGAGAAATTAATTATTTTAAAACGAGCGTATTTTAAGGGCTGTATCCAAACTGAAGTTCGGTACTCAATTGTTAACCGAGAGAGTTCCCTTCTTGATCAAGGCACCTTAAACAGTCAATTAAGCCTGTTAGATTACAGGATACCATAAGAAATTTCAAAATATTTAGTCACTTCTATCATAGACGGTCCCTTAAACCATCATTTTGTCGTTTTTTAAGCATAATTTGAAAACTACTTGGAAGTAAAATGTGAAATTTTGGATTTCCATAAAGCAGGACTTAATAAATCTGAATCCATAAAAAAATTGTAGGTTGCAATTCATAATTTTTTTAATATTAATTTCATAATTCATAATTCATATCAGAAAATTATAAAAATTGCAAATTCAACGTATTTATGTTTGGGTATTCTAGTATTATTGCTACGCAAAAAATTAAAACATTAGGATCATAATTTCAGAAGTTATAAATAAAAGTATGAAAATGTAATTTAACATTAGAAGCACTTAATTTTGAATGTTTATAATTCAAAATCTTATCATTCAAATGACTTGAAATTTGGTGTCTAGGCATAGTTTGAACAAAAGATTTGAAATATCTCGTTAAAATTGGGTATTGCCATTGAAAAAAATTAAGTTTGGATTCGTTTTAACATGTAGTAGCAAATTTTATATTCGTCATTTAAAAGTAGACTTTATTTTCAATCTTTTCGGTACCAGTAACATTCGTCTACGATAATTTGTTGTGGAGTTCGTAAGGGGTGTTTACTTTTTTTCCCCACGACTGTACATAACAGTGCTATGCCGCATTCACATTTTCCCCTCAATGCTGGGAATAAGCTTGAAAACTAATTAGAAATCCAAAATACTCAAAGTACCACCTAATGATGTAACTTTAAATATGTTGGTAACGAAAGCGAAGAAGAGTGATTTCATCGCCTTGAAGAGCACTTTAATTCTGGTTTGTAGTGATGAACTCATTATTACTTTTTTGTGGTTATTGTGTTAATGAGTTTCCTTAGCATACTGAAAAATGTTTTGTGAGGACAAGACAATTGAAATCCGCTTATGTTCCTTGGTAAGTAGCCGGGCCAAACAACTTGGAAAGACTTTTCGAAAATTTAACCAATCATACAGTCGTGGCCAAAAGTTTAGGACCACCGTGCAGAAACTAGCGTTTTTAAAATTGAAACCACTGATAACGTCATAAATCAAATCGATTTTCGTCAGATGGCGTCATTCCGTCTGACAATGGAGTAACTGTATTCGCTTTTCGTTTAAACTTTGAGTAATAAATGTCGCAGACGCAATTTATTATCTGGATCTTAAATTTCAGTGGAGGTCCTAAACTTATGGCCACGACTACATTATCTTGTAGGCTATACCATTAGAATACCTTATTTTGATTCTTATAGTGTATGTGGTAACCCATTCATATCTCAAATTAACTCTTACACTCGCTGCGCAGTTGAGTCTGTTCTTATCTGAACATGACGCCCATTTCGATTTTCATCACAATTTTTACCGGGCTCTTAAGAGGATTTGTGATATTAATAGTTCACTCCTTCACAGGAAAAATACAGATATATAAACAGATGAATTATTTTTGTTTGAATATCTTTTGCAGGAAGCCTTTTTGCCAATAAAAATCGATAAAACCTTGCTGCTCCTCTCGTGCTGATACTAAATGAGTATGATATAATGGGATAGTGCTGCCACTTATTAATATATATGGAAAACACTTGCTGCTATTTTCAAATGTATCATATAAATTTGTAACGTACTTAACGTCTTTCATTCGGATATAACGTACAGAACTTTGTTTCTTTTCTGTAAGAATTATTATGTTGTAATTTAATTTGGAGAATCTTTTTCCTTATTATTTAGTATAGCATAGATATGCAGTAGCCTGAAAATTTAGAAATCGAGATTGTATCATAAATATTTAATTTTTTTTAAGGTTCCATAAAAAGACAGATTGCCTTACAAAATAGATCTGTCTATATCTCGCGAGATTTCTACATTTAAATACCAATTTTTTTAAAGCAATTTTCGCCTTTTTTAATGACAAGCTTTCTGTAATTAAATTGGGAAAATATCACTCTTCGAAAATATTGGTACTCAAAGTGAGAAACGATACGAAATCTGTTTATCTGGATGTATGAGATGAAACTTTGTTAGCTAAGATTCTTCAAAATCCGGTGTATTCCAATCCGAAAAAAGCAGAACATTTTACTTAATGAATGTCGTTGGATAACGTATATTTTTGACAGCGCCATGACACACATCTATAATGGAAATTTTACGTTACATTGCTTTTATTTATTTTTTTAATTAATAGTGCAAATTTCTTTAATTTCTGTTTTATATTTCTTTAATTTTTCACATACATGTGCACATATTAAGATAAATTTTGGTCTAACAATGAAAGATATTCTAAATCTGGGTTCGAGGCTGAAAAAGTCACGTGATACCGGTAATTTACCCAAGGAACTTCTAACTGATAAGAAGGGAAGATACTACTGCTTTGCCTCATGAACTGTTTCATTGGCTAGAGGGGATTTATATTATACGTTTACGGCGCCTTCCCTTCTTTACGCTAAAAGTTTTAACCTTGACCACATGATCAAAACGTAGACGGAATATCCTCCATTGGCTTTGAAATTTTGTTACAAAAATTTTTACATATTGTATTTACTACTTACTAACTGGTGTGTTCGTCATTTTCTTTCACTTTTAACTAATCAGACATTATGTCAGAAACACGATAAAGTTTGTGTGAGAGCAAGTTGTTCTACAATGTTAGTAAAACTTTAGAAATGTACAGTCGTGGAAAAAAAAAAGTAAACACCCCCTACTAACTCCTCAACAAATCATCGTAGAAGAAAGTTACTGGTACCTAACGATTGGAAATAAAGTCTACTTTTAAATGATGTATATAAAGTTTTCTTAGGGGGTCATCTACATATTATGATATTTCAGGATATCTTATTTCTTTTAAATTTTTGCTATCAGTGTTGCCAATAGTATATTTTAATTTATTTACCAGATATTATAAGGTAAATATTTCTGTTTAGGAATAGAAATACAATTTTTAATTTTATAAAACTTCCTATTGTCGACACAGTTCCCAATAGACAATTAGTTTGTGTATGTGTAAAAATAAAAATTCAGCAATAATCTTTTCAATTTTTTTTTTTTTTTTTTTTTTTTTTTTTTTACGTAATTCGGCATTGTAAATTTGAGGAAAAAAAATGATTATCTCTATCATATCATTCAATCATTGAAATAGATGCATTTACATCTGTATAATTATCATTCTTAATTAAATAAATTAAGAGCTGATTATAATGATGAATTAAATGAGTTCTTCATAAAGTATGATTAATTATGTCTTAAATTAGCTTAATAATCTCATGATACATTTTGAAAACGACAAATAAATTTATAGAAAGTAATTAAATTAAAAGAAATTACATTTAACCCATTTATGCCTGAATTTTTGTTTTATAAAATTTGTTGGTAAAATCATTTTAAAATGTTACAAAATGAACTGGAAAAATATTTTTAAAAATTACGCTAAAATATTTTTGTATTTATTTGATAAAATGTAAACGTACTAAATATGGGAAAATTCTTATGTGGAAAATGCATACTTATATGTTTTGTCTGATTTTATATAAATTAAGCTTTTAAATTTTATGTTATATACTATAATTTGTATTTTTATGAGCTATTAAAAAATATATTTATTTCTTTACAGTCTAATTACATTATATATACTATTAATAATAAATGAAGAATAATCGTATTTGAGGCTAAAAAAATATTTATTTCAAAATCCTCTTGAAAAGGACTTTACATAAATAACTGCCTCATAAATGTCTAATAGAAATATGTGCAGATTTGCACCATGCGTCCTATATTTTCTACGTTACAAACACATAAATAATAGGCTTGAACATATAATTTCGCAAATTAAAAAAATACGTATTTCAAAGAAGTCTACAAGCTAGGATTATGACTTATTTATTTTGATCCTTGATACAAAAAATACAAATAAACTTACTTTTTACATTTCGCTATCTTGAAAAATGAAAAACCTATAAACACAGAAAAAAAGGAGTTCATTTAAGAAAATAAATATCAATTTTATGCTGTCATCTCTCGGTAATGCATTTTTCTACGTTACAAACATGCATAAAAAATAGGCTTGAACATACAATTTCGAAAAAAGAAAAAGAAAAAAAAAGTATTTCAAAGAATTCTACAAGCTAGGATTATGACTTATTTATTTGGATCCTTGATACAAAAAATAAAAATAAATATTACTTTTTTACATTTCGCTATCTTGAAAAATGAAAAACCTATAAACAAGGAAAAAAGACCTTCATTTAAGCAAATAAATATCGATCTTATGCTGTCATCTCATGGTAATACATAAAGACATTTATAGACAATTACTTCATACAATTTTTATGTTGTAAAGAAGAGGAAAAATTAAAAAAAATATTAAAATTCGAAATTTCCAAAAATGGGACGCTAGGCATAATTGTGTTAACTGATTTCATTAATTTTAATAATATGTTTAGTTTCTTTTACTTTTAATACTACGGTTTAATGTTGTCGCTATAATAAATTGAACTGATAAGGAATTCTGCTTAAATTGTTATTAAAAAACTCCCAATTGGCGACATTGTTCCCAATAGACAAATAGTTTGTGTGCTTGTAAAAAATGAAAATATAACAATATCTGTTCCAAATTAATTTTTCTTTTTTATGTTTATTACGCAATTTTATATTGTATATTTGAAAAAAAAAAATATATATATATATAAAGATTATTTCTAACACTTCAGTCATTCATTATTAAATACATGAATTTACATTTGTATAATTATCGGTCTTATATGAATAAATTGCGAACGGGTTATGCTCATAAATGGATTATATTCTTCAAAAAGTATAATTAATTATGCCTTAAATCAGCTTCATAAATTTATGACCCATTTTTAATGCATAAACTAATTTATTTAAACGGTAAACTAATTTATTTAAACGGTGAATAAATTATAAATGACATTCCACTGATTTCATTACTTTAAATAATTTGATTAGTTTTTTAATATTACGGCTTAATAATGTAGCTATGATAAATTGAATTGATCGGAAATGCTGTCTAAACTAAGTCCTCTAAAAACGTTCCAATACGAATTGTATTTGATTTTTGCTCTTTATGGTGAATATTTAAGCCATTTTTGCGTCATATAGCTGGAGAACCGACTAAGCTACAGGCATGCACTTGGTATGGTATGCAATAAAATGGATTTGCTCATCACGATAGGATACTTGGAAGAGTACATTAAGAGTAATTTCTATATTTTGAGTTCGTATTTCGACAAATATGGTATATACGACATAAAGTTCAATGAAAAAGTAACACTGCGTCACACATTTATTCTGTAAGATTGTATACACATTTCCTACACTCAGAAACGCTTATTACTCACCTGTACAGTCTGTATTTTCTGTTTGGTAAAGATAAACAATTACAGATTATAAATTCTTTTTACGATTTGATACAGATTCGTGTCTTCAACTAAAAAAAGCATCCACCCAAAAAATGACATTTTGCTTTCTATTTAAAAGTATTCATAGACCTTATCCACTTACCTTTTTTATGCACCATTTGCAATGTGAATTTGCGTTTGTATTCATACATGCTTAAAATGACAATTCTTGATGTTCAATGACAAAGTAGTAGAGCTTCACAGATTGTTTTATTTAAGACTGTGCACATATGTTGTACGCTCGGATACATATAATAGTCGACTATACAGTATTTCTTTATGAACAAAGAAAAAAATGGCAGATGGTAAATTTATTTTACAGTTATAAACAAACTCGCGCCTACCAAAAAAAAAAAAAAAAAAAAAAAAAAAAAAAGGGGCGTCAAGATTAAAAATGAAATTTTACTCGATATACAAAAGTAACATAACATCACTTTCATTTGTTAATAATTTTGAACCCCATTTGTATTTCCATCCTCATGTGCTTAAAAAATCTAGTTTGTTTTTTATAGAAATTTCATCTTTTTCCTAAACAAAGTGTCTCACCGGCTTCAGATATTTGAATCTGTAAGGTGACTATCTTTCGATATCCAAGTTTACAGTATGTTCTTTTATAAGAAAATTGGAGATTTTTATTACTCTGTAATTGAATGTTCCTAAAAAAGTGCACTCATTGAACTATGCTAAAAGATTGCACAGATTATTACTCTTTAACTAATTTTGACAAAATAAAATTATCTATAACTAAGTGCATGAGTTTTTTATGCTTCTTTATGATTACTTTTAGATGCAGCGCCATCTATGGGAGGTGATAGGAACTAACCTTTTTTTTGTTATTATTCGCTTGAAAAAAAACTGCTCATAGTGAGAAGCAGTTTAGTATAAACCTCACTTCTGTACGACAATTACTTGATTTTTTTATTGAATTAAAAAAAGTGTCAATGGCTTTTAGAACACCCTGTATATTTATGTTATATTTTTATGTTGTTTTAAATTAATAATGGCGCATTAAAATTCCTTTTGCAATTACCATACATTAGAATGGGCAAGATTTATTTATTATGAGAAATCTTTCTGATTATGTAAAATATTTTATTTTCTTAAAAAGATCATACATCATTGTGAATCATATTGCATTGTTGTTATAGATCTTCTGTGCGTTTATGTTTCTACGAAAATATTAATCTAATAAAAATAACGAGAAAGGGAATAATATATAAAAATGCATGATGAAATCTATGAATTGTGAAAAATAATCGTAAAATTTTAAATGTCAAAAAAAGAAATTATTGGTATTTATTGTTGTACATGCTTAAATGAAGGATAACAGTTGAGTTTTAATTGTGATGCTCGATTGTCACATGTTACAGGAGGTTCATTCCTTTTTGTCAATATTGCTGCATGAACAGACTGAATAAAGCTACAAACACATAGAAAACTTACATATGTGTATAAAATATTAATACATTTAAAATAGTTAAAGTATATCAAAGGTGTACAAAAGATATTATCCTGCCTTGACAGATCCATCTACGTTCTTATAAATGTTAAATTAATTAATAAAAAATGTAGTTATATTCATATTAAATACAGCTGAAACGGACGTTTTAAAAAATTGTAAGTAATCGTACATAGAATTTCAATTTTACTTTTTTAAAAATTCTAAGCAATTGTGTTTTTATCATATAATTATAATTATATGCTCTTTTCAATATATTGTTGCTAGAATATCTAAATATGATACATGTGCAATTTAAACACAAAAAAGTCAAAGTTAAAATTAGTCCTACTATTTAAAAACTATAATTTAGATCTATTTTAAGTTATTTGGAACTTAGCAGGAGGTTTCAATTTCCTTCAGAGTCATGCAATGAGACAGGAAGGAAAAAGAAAACAATTTGAATTATGAAGAATGAAGATTTAAAAGTGTTAACATTTTCATAAATTTACATGGTAACTGGCAATTTAACAGCCGAATAACACTTAATGTTTGTTGTTTTAGGTCACGCAATAGGAAAAAAAATAGAGAATTTTAGATGACGAAGAATTGGTGAAGAATCCAATTCAAAATACTAGTATTTACTCTTCGTCAATTTGTTTTTCATTAGATTACTATTATATCTTGTGGAATTCGCACATTTTAAGGAATTCATTTGTGGTAATTTTGTAATTGCATTTATATTATTAAATGAGAAAATATATTTAAGTATATTAATGCTATATTTGCATGCTGTTTATCTTTAAAATGCTGCATTAAAATTCATTTTCCAATTAACATATATTAGAATGTGCACAACCTATTTATTATGACAAATCTTTCCAATCGTGTTAACTATTGCATATTTATAAAAAGATCATACAGGATTGGCTACCATACTGCATTGTTGACACTGATCATCTGTACGTTCACATTTCTACGCAAATAATAAACTAACGAAATAACAAGAAATTGCGTAAAAAATAAAAATGCGCGATGGAATACATGAATTGTGAAAAATAATCCTAAAATTTGAAAGTTTTTAAATAAAACCGAAAAAAGAAATTTTTGAATTTATTTTTATACATGTTTGAACTAAGGATAACAGTCGAGTTTTAAGTGTGATGTTTGATTGTCACATGGTACAGGAGGTTAAATTTTTGTCAATATTGCTGTACGAACAGACTGTATAAAACTACAAACACATACAAATCCTACATATATGTATAAAATATTAATACACTTAAAATAGCTACAGTATATCAAATGTTCAAAATACATTATATTGCCTTGTCAGAGCCATCTATGTTCTTATAAATGTTAAATAAATTAATAATAAATGTACTTATATTCATATTAAATACAACTGAAACGGACGTTTTAAAAATTTGTAAGTAATCGTTCATATAATTTCAATTTTATTTCTTTTAAACATTCTAAGCAATTGCGGATTCATCGGATAATTGTACCATACCACTTTTGATATATTTTTGATAGAATATCTAAATATGCTAAATGTATAATTTAAGCCGAAGAAAGTCTAAGTTAAAAATAGTTCAACTATTTAAAAATATAATTTAGATCTATTTTAAGTTTTTTGGAACCTAGCAGGAAGTTTCAATTTCCTTCAAAGTCATGCAATGTCGTATCGGAGACAGGAAGGAAAGAAAAAAGAATTGGAATTATAAAGAATGAAGCTTTAAAAGCGTTAATATTTTCTTAAATTTACATGGTAACTGGCAATTTAGCAGTCAAATAACACTTACTGTTTGTTGTTTTAGGTCACGCAATAGAAAAAGAAGCATAGAGTATTTTAAAAGTAGGTGAAGAACTGGCAAAGAATGCAATGCAAAATATTACTGTTTACTGTTCGGCAATTTCTTTTTTATTAGATTACTATTATAGCTTTGAAATTTGTTTCTTAAGGTATCCATGTTTTATAATTTTGTAATTCCAACTATATTATTAAATGAGATAATAGATTGAAATTTATTAATGTTATATTTTCATGTTGTTTTAAATTAATAATGCTGTATTAAAATTCATTTTACAATTAACATAAAGTAGCAAGTAATAGATTTATTCATTCTGACAAATATTTCAAATCATGTAAACTATTTAATATTCTTTAAAATATCATACATATTTGGCTATCATATTGCATTGTTGATATCGGGCATCTTTGTATTTATATGCTTACTTAAAGAATTAACTAACGGAAATAACTCGAAAGGGAGTAATAACTAAAAATGTGCGATGAAATATATAAATTATGAGAAATAGTCCTAAAAATTTAAAGTTGCCGATAAAAGAAATTATTGGAATTTATTTTTACGCATGCTTAAACTAAGGATAACAGTTGAGTCACTTGGTACAGGTGATTCATTTTTTTTTTTTCATTATATGCCTACTTAAAGAATAAACTAACGGAAATAACTCGAAAGGGAGTAATAACTAAAAATGTGCGATGAAATATATAAATTGTGAGAAATAGTCCTAAAAATTTAAAGTTGCTGAATAAAGCCGATAAAAGAAATTATTGGAATTTATTTTTATGCATGCTTAAACTAAGGATAACAGTAGAGTCACTTGGTACAGGAGGTTCATTTTTTTCCAATATTACTGTATGAACAGACTGGATAAAACTACAAACATATAGAAAGCCTACATATATGTATAAAATATTAATACATTTAAAATAGCTACAGTATATCAAATGTCCAAAAGATATTATCTTGCCACGCCAGAGCCATCTATGTTCTTCTAAATTTTAAATAAACTAATAATAAATGTACTTATATTCATATTAAATACAGCTGAAACTGAAGTTTTAAAAATTTGTAAGTAATTTCAATTTTATTTCTTTTAAACATTCAAAGGAAATTGCGCTTTTATCAGATAATCGTAATTAGTATGTAATATATAATTTTGCTATAATATTTAAAAATGTTAAATGTATAATTTAATCGCAAGAAAGTGTAAGTTGAGAATAGTCGTACCGTTTAAAAACTATAATTTAGATCTATTTTAAGTTATTTGAAACTTTGCAGGAAGTTTCAATTTCGTCCAAAGTCATGCAATGCCATTTCGGAGACAGGAAGGAAAGAGAAAATAACTGGCATGATAAAGAATAAAGCTTTAAAAGTGTTAACATTTTCTTAAATTTATATAAAAATGTCAATGCAACAGCCAAATGATATTGCCTGATAATGCCTGTTTGTTGCTTTAGCTTACGCTTTCGAAAAAAAAAAAAAAAGCATATACAATTTTAGAAGACGATGAAAAATTGGCGAAGAATCCAATGCAAAATATTACTATTTACTAATCGGCAAATAGTTTACTATTATATCTTGTAAAATGTTTACATTTTATATTATTCATGCTTGATAATTTTGTAAATTGAATTATATTATTACATGACAAAATATATTTAAAAGTATTAATGTTGGATAAAACCAAATTTACGAATGTTTCATTCCATTGTCAATAAAGCAACACAGTTAAGAATTTGTCACTAATGTAATTCATACATTACACATTCATGACGAAAATACATTATTTGTAAGGGAAATTTTTACCAAATATAAGTAATCGTAATGCAATAAATTAAAAAATAACCAGCTTGATTGTTATCAAACAATGACAGCAAAAGAAAAGATTTATTTTAGAAAGAACATATTTTCCTTTAGTGAGTGAAAAGAACTCGTCTGTTCAATTCGGCTGATGGAAAAATTCTATACGATATACGTAGTCTGTAAATTACAAAATAAAAAAGTGGTATCTACGACAATAGTTATAGGAAAATGCTTTGTCCAAATTTCGTATTTAAATATACCTTAAATAAATGTTTTTTTTTTTTTTTTTTTTTTTTTTTTTTTTTTTTTTTTTTTTAAGAATATTGCACCAGTAACATTGTGCAGGAAATAATTATTTCAAAATATAAACAGGAAAATACTGGTTATCGCAGAATTTACAGTCTGAAATGAAGCCACCGAACCACAGTTGAATGAGTGAAAATATTACAGAAAATATGTATTTCATAGCAATAGGCGACAAAACTGCATATGCATTAAGCGTACAATATAAATACTGGAATCAGGTGTATATTGACACTTCGGCGCCATCTGGTGGACTGGGTTGATAATGCAAATACACGGGTTTTCAGTTTGTCGTCATATATGACAGAATATCTAGTATCTGCGCATCTCTTGTGCATATTTTTACTCACTTATGGAAGATGAATCTTGTTTACCATATTTATTGCAAACTTTTTTTTTTTTTTACAGTTTGCTTTGATAAAATTATGTACATTTAAAACAAATAGTCGCAATATCATTTTAATTTCAGGAGAAAAGCACTAATGCTACGAAAGCATTACTACCTTTTCCCCTTAAATTAAAATGACATTGCGACCTTTTTTTTAACACACATATTTTTATCAAAACAAACTGTAACAAAAATATTTTGCAATAAATCTGGTAAACAAGATTCATCTTCTGTGAGTAAGTAACAATCTTATATTCGTAATTGAATATTTAACAGGGATTCTCTAAATGACTTTGCTGTTAAAAAAAAAAAAAAAAAAAAAAAAAAAAAACACAACTGAATACCAATACTTATTAAAAGTTTTTGTGAATTTCTGTTAATCATATTTAATCATTGAATTTTAAAGAATATTCACACAAATTTCAGAAATTGAAGAAAAAAAAAATATAAAAATATTTTTATTAAGCAAAGATTTTTTTGTTGTTGTGCCCAATTTAAATCTCTTCGGAAAAAGTATTAGAAGATTATATGGTTCATATTTAACGATTAAGCGTTTTTGTCGCTAAAAATGCGATTTTCCCTTTTTAGTTTCAAAACCAGTTTTTTTATTGAAATTATCATAAGTCAGTAGATTTCGATACATAAGATTTATTAGAGCATGTAGAAAGTTTTTCTAGTTATAACGTATTTGGAATTGTATAAAAATTAAATTTCGTAACTTAAAAGAGAAAGTAAAGTAAAGTAAAGTAAATGAATTTTAAGAACTACATGTGGAACTAAAGGTTTAAGAGCTAGATGCTGTTAATGTATAGGAATATTCGAAATATATATAATTCAAAATATGTATATTTAGAAATTAATTTTAAAAAAAGAAAGAATTTTTAATCATAAATATTTGTTTATGAATTTTTAAGTAGAAATCATTTCATAGTAACTTCAAATATGTAAATCGAAAATTACTGCTGACTCTACTAGGTTGTTTTGGAATTGTCCTTATCAAGGTTCAAATTGACAGCTCAATTCAATAATTGAAAACTACCAGCATTGTAGTCTATCTTATAAAGATAAAACAAAATTAACATTAGTACTTCTAAACTTAAAATCTGTAGAATTTCTATACTGCTTAAATTTGTTTGGTCCGATGAAAAAAAATTACTCAAACGAAAAATTCTGTGAAAATTTTGTGCTCGTTTTGAATTTTTAAATTTGTTAAAATTTGTATATTTACACGGTGCCCTGAGGAAAATTTAATTATAGAAATTCTTAGCCGACAGTATAATCAATAGGCACCAATCACATCTTTATACAAATACTTGAGAAAGATTTAGTAAGGATGAATCTTTTTTTTTTTTTTTTTTTTTTTTTTTTTTTTTTTTTACTGTATGTACATTAAGGTAAAAAAAAAAAAAAAACTCTACCATTATAAATACAAAATATCATACCGATATTACCGTCCAGATCTGATGATTTGCGTGCGTAAAGTCTGTTATGCAATGAGGTGCTTTGGGGGAGAAGGTGTATCTGAATTATTAATAGCGGCGAAAAATAATTTAGATATTGTAAGAATATCTCGATAATCACAGAGCCTTTTTTTCAAAATGTTTGGGGATGTTCAACCCTTACATGCCTGATTTTTCAAAAATCATTGTAATAATGTTTTTCGACTTTCATTTTTTAAATAAATCATGGGAAAAATATTTAAAAAATCATATTTTGTTTTAAGTATGGTTTACGGCTAAAAAGCAGTTTGTTACTAATCGGCAATACTGGTCTTTAATTGAAAAAAAAATTCCTTGATAAAATTCTATAATATTAAACACACAAGAATTTTAGGAACTATCATAAGAAATAAATTTTACTTGCTCACTGCAGAAAAGATAAAGTATTTCGCAAGCTTTCAAGCAAAACAAAAAGAAGAAGTTGCAACAATTGAAAAAACAAATCCATCTTTATTCTTAAACAGCACAAGTGTTGCCATCTACATGTTGAAAATCGATTTAATAATATTTTCAGAATGTATTTTATTGGCAACATTAGGCATTATATCTTCAATACTATTCTAATAGTATTTTAGAGCCTAAATTGCGTATGTTGCCGAAAAGCAACACCCGGCATTTAAGGGTTAAGATAGTCAACTATAATATGTAATATGCGTGATTGCATTAATATTCTAAAGACTAAATCAACGTTTGTCCAAGAAAATAGCCTCATCAACGAATTGTAGGTATTCTACTTAATATAATGTTTTTTTTTTTTGTTTTTTTTTTTTTTTTTTTTTTTTTTTTTTTGTAGCCTCCGGTACGGTATGCTATTTCTTTCTCCCAGCTTATTTTGTGTCCAAAAAATAACGTTACCTTACAAAAGCTAGCCGTAAAACAAAACATTAAGATTAAATACTCTTTAGCAATTTTTTAAACTTCTAAGCATCGCACATTTTCAATTTTTATACCGTCGTATTGGAAAAAAAATGTTCTTTTAAATGCATTTTGTTTGAAAACTGTATCTCCATTTATTTTTGAAATATTAATTTTTTTGTAGTTTTTGGAGCCATTTGCTAAATACTGCAAACGGAATAACTCCATTTCTGTAGAAAGTAAAGGAAAAATAGTTTTAAAATAGTAATTATACATTTTTGTTGCCATTTTCTCGTAACAACCGAAAGAAAATTTAATTAAAATATGTGCTATTTGAAAAAATATATTGACGAATGATTTCTTTTAAAACAATCGAGCTATTATATACTATATTTAATTGTGTCTATTAATCATTAGATAGCCGACTTTAATTTTCGATTTTCTTGAATGACGGCATCTGTTTGCTGCATTTGTGCATTATTTCGCGATAGTGATGTGCTATGCATGATTTACTGTAGATGTTTAAGAGTAGATCGTAAATGTGGAATTCTTAAGCGGATAAGAATATTTTACATAATTCATCACGTCATTTTACATAAAATAAAACCTGTGCTTTAAGTCTTAAAATTGAAATAGGTTTTCAACTGCAGTAGAGTCCCGCTTCTATTATTATGAAACAGCCATTATGAATGCAGTGTTAGGTGAAGATGAAAGAGCAGCCGTTAAAAAACATGGCCAACCCCCCCCCCCCCCCCCATTCTGACCAGAAAATCAGAGTTCTAACTTTTTACGGCTGCTCTTTCATCTTCACCTAACACTTCATTTATAATGGCTGTTTCATAATAATAGAAGCCATCAGTCCATCAGAAGAAAATGAAGTAATGGAAATGCCGGGGGTGACACTAAATTCTTAAAAAGCAGAATTCCTGTTTTCTATTTTTTTTTTTTTTTAACAAGTACTTTTGCTATGTAATTTTTTAAATTATGCATTGCTCAGAAGAAAATCTACTCTAGTTTTATTCAATAAGTGAACGAGAATAATGTTTGAATGATCTGGGTAACCATCATCATGAATAGAAATAAAACTATCGTCCGGCATAAATTTAAAATCAGTTAAATTTTTATAGAGATAACATAAAATTTAAGTTAAAATTATAAAGTTTAATAAACGTCGTTAGAAATAAAAGTTATTTATTAGATCTTTTAAAAACATAGACTTTAATAGATGCGAGAAATCTAAATAATTTGTGTTAACTTGTTTAAGAAAAGAACATATACCCCTAGAAATATAAAAAGTACCCTAAAAAATCGAAATATTTCCTCAAAGTTTTTGCTTATAAAATGAAGACTTTATAAACGGCACTTTCGGGAAATTTGAGATAAAAAACTAGGAATAATAAATTGTAATTAGACAATGAATCTATTATATATTTGATGAAATACGAGCATTTCTTTTAAACAACTTTTACACGTTGTATGCTTAAATAATAAAAGCTTTATTGTAATCTACTAGTCAACTATGCCGCAAACTCATAGAAAAATGTCCTTTGAATATCATGAAAATTACAAACTACGAGGGCAGTTTGATAAGTGCGTGATTTTGAAATAAAAAAACCAATATACATGCCAAAATGCATTTTATTTTTCGACATAATCTGCTTTCATAATGATACACTTTTTCCAATGATGTCCTAAATTTTTAATCCTTCCAAAAAATAAGATTTCTCAAACTCCTCAAAAGAGGCATTTGTGGCATTAATGATCTCAGAATTTGAAGAAAATCTCTTTCCACCAAGCAATTTTTTAAAATTTGGAAAAAGAAAGAAGTCACTGGTGTCCAAGTCAGGAGAGTAGGGTGGATGAGGGAGCACTTTACATCGTAATTCAACCAATTTAGTGGCTGCGATTGCAGACGAGTGCGCTGGCGCATTGTCGTGATGAAAAAGCACTTTTTTCTTTGACAAATAAGGCCGCTTTACTTTCAATTTTGTATAAAAACGGTCGAATAAATCAGAATAATATTGTCTGCTGATCATTTTGCCTTTTTCCAGATAGTCAATGAGGATTACGCCCTTTGAGTCCCGGAAAACTGTGGCCATAATCTTTCCGGCCGATGGAACTGTTTTGTCTTTTTCGGAGCACGTTCATTAGAATTCCACTGTTTAGATTGTTCTTTCATTTCTGGTGTGTAGTAATGTATCCATGTTTCATCAACTGTAACATAACGCTGCAAAAATTCGCTGGAATTGCACACGAACTGGTCCAAACATTGCTTTGACATGGTTACACAAGTCCGCGTTTGGTCCACTGTGAGCAGTTGCAGCATCCATCTTGCTGATAATTTTTTCATGCCCAAATGTTCATGAAAGATATTGGATACATGTTCATGTGAAATGTAGCTATCTCATGCACTTTCACATGGCGGTCTTTTAACACGATATCATGGATTTTGTTGAACATTTCGTCAGTGGTTATCTCAATTAGACGTCCAGAATATACTGCATCTGTTGTGTTCGCATGGCCACAACAAAATTCCGTAAACCACTTGTGAACCATACCATGGGATGGAGCAGAGTCCCCATAATATTTTTTCAACTTTTCTTCAGTTTCGGTAATTGTTTTTCCGCACAAAAAATAGTGCTTTATCAAAACACAAAATTCTGTTTTTCTCCATAATCAAAACAAACACGCCAATCGTTTCCTTTTGAATCCAATAGAACACAATGTATTTAAAATATCATCTGCAAATTGCATGAATGTTGCCGCAGATAATAATAAATTGAAAACATAATAATAAGAGATGCGATCTGACCGCCACCTTTTTGAAAGTCATGGAGATATCAAACTGTCCTCGTATTTTGTTGAAATAATGAGTTAAATTTTATTTGCTTTCTAAAATTAATGCGGGATAGGGATTTAATTTTTCATATATAATATTATGGGATGTGGCTCTATTTATAAATCATAACTCACTTCTGAGATGAACACTGACATTTATTAAGACGAAGACAAAACAAAAATACAGTTAAAAAGCACTCTTTTCGATCTCTATTTAGCTTAAAAAGCAACAACGTTGGCTTCATTTATTTAGTACCGTCGAATATTTCTGAGATTTTCTTACGTCGTTTAAATATTCTATCTTATTTCACCGAAAAAATTTCTGTTCCTTTTTAACAAGAAACTGCGTCGTCGAACTCATTTTCGTTCTATTTACTTTTTCTGCATTTCCACTTCACACAGTTTCGTTAAGGCTCGTTTTCCCTTTTAATCTCGAAAACAGAATACAACGTCGGAGGCATTCAGTCTGATTTAGTGTTCTTACGAAATTCCCACAGGTGGCCGTCCTGACATCTGGAGCTGCCGCAGCGACATGTGCTAAAATAGAATCTGAAAAAAAAAACAAAAAGAAAAACCAGTAACTGTTCTTAGGGGAAAAGAAGAAAAAAAAATAATCTGCACTTCAGAAAGATCAGTCAGTCTATTTGAAATGGAGTAACATCATATGAAAATTTCTTTAAAAGTATTGACTTATAAAATGTTCATAACACACAAAAAAAAGATTTAATTTTTTTTTTTTTTTTTTTTTTTTTTTTTTTTTTTTTTTTTTTTTAAGTTTCAGTTTTCGTCAGGCCAAGGTTTCATGTATTCAGCACAGGAGCTAGTATTTATCGGTCCTTCGGTTGATGAGATTTTCGCTACGTCGTAGGTGTCGTTAGACTTCACTTTGATTACTTTATACGGACCTAAGAATTTAGATTTCAACTTTAAACCTGGTCCTTGCTGGGTTCTCTTAATTGCTACAAGGTCACCAAGCTTGTACTTTCGGGGTTTCTTACGTCGTAAATTATAGTGCTTGCGATTTCCTTGTTGAATTTCCAGAATATTCCTCTTGGCTTCTTTACGGAGCTCTTCTCTGTCTTTCATGAATTGTTCTTCGACTGCACTGTTTAAGAGGCCAATAATTTGTACATCTTCTTTCTGTTTCATTTTTGTACCAAATAATATTTCAAACGGTGTTTTCTTAATGTTTCGTTGGTAAGTTGAATTAATGACTTATTGAACTTTAAGAACATGTTTAAACCATTTGGTCGGTTCGTCTTTGGACATTTTAGAGATTATAGAAATTATGGTGGAATTAAGTCGTTCTACTTGACCATTGGCACTGGGAATGCCAGTTGTAACCGTCTCGTGCTTTATATTTTCATCTTGACAATAATCAGCAAATTCTTTGCTGGTGAAGGCCGGACCTTTATCGCTAATTATGGTGGAAGGATTGCCAAAAGTGTAACTTTGTTGTCGTTGTTTTGATATAACTTCGGTAGCAGAAGTGGTTTTACAGGGATACAACCAGACGAATTTAGTAAATGCATCTATTAAAGACAAAATATGTTTATAATTTTTGTTGGCTGATTCAAGAGGGCCCAAATGATCAATGTGGTAGGTTTGGAGAGGAGTCTTTTCTTTAGGTAAGGGATGTAATTCACCTTCTTGTTTTCCTCGTTTGCGATTATACAAAAGGCACGTTACACAATTTGCTATAATTTCATCAATTTTATTTGACATATTAGGGATGAGAAATTCTTTGATAAGGAGTTCTTCACAGCGTTTATGGCCAAAATGTCCTTTATCATGAACGTGTTTAATGTCATTTAGCTGCATTTCATCTTGCACAACTACCAGATCGATACCTTTATGAGTTTTATAGAGAACGTTATTTTTAAGGAAATAGTTGTCATATGGCTTTGTTTTCAAAATTTCTTTGATGGCCTGTATATGTTCGTCAGTTTTCTGTGATTGTATGATTTTGGAAGTAAAACTATCTTGAATGATCATACATATTGGATTTCTACTTAAAGCGTCGACATGGCGCATGCGTGTACCTTGTCTGTGTTCGATTGTATAGTTATAGTCAGCTAACATTAAAACCCATCGAGCAATCTTGGTGCAAAGATCTTTTTTATTCATAGTAAGGGCGAATGCGTTGCAATCTGTAACTATCTTGAAAGGAATACCTAGAATGTAAACGCGAAATTTTTTAAGGGCTTCTATGACAGCTAAAACGTCTAATTCATAACTTGAATATTTACGTTCGGCATCTGTGTTTTTTTTTTTTTTTTTTTTTTTTGCTCACAAAATAGACAGGGTGAAATTGATTGTCAATAGAAGACTTTTGAAGGAGGACTGCCCCGTAACCGTCAATAGATGCATCACAGTGAACTTCTGTATTTCCTTCTTTCCTTCGTCACTAGGTTTATAAATGCTTAAACAGTACCTGAAGAAAGGATGTGTTTCAGCTGATTAAATGCATTTCGTTGCTGGTTACCAAAGTGAAATTTAGTGTCCTTTCTATGGAGATCTGTTAAAGGCTTAGCTATTAAAGAGTAATCCTGAATGAATTTAAGAAAATATGAAGTTAGTCCGACAAATGAATGTACATCTTTTATACTTTTAGGTTCTGGGAAATTGAGGACAGCTTTAGTTTTTAAGGGAGATGGGCGCAGTTGACCATTTTTAATGTGGTAACCCAAAAAATCTATTTCTCTCTATAAAAAGTGGCATTTATTAAGATTCAGTTATAAACCATATTCGGATGCAGTTGTAAGGACGCGCTGTAATTTCTGGAATCCTTCGACTTCGTTTTCAGCTGTATTATGAAGTCATCCATATAGACAATAAGTACATTTTCATTAATGAGGTCTCGAAAAACGTTATAAATATATCTTTGAAACACTAAGGGTGCATCGCTAAGGCCATAATTCATATATAAGAATTAAAATTGACCAGAATGTGTTACGAAAGAAGTATATTTTCTGCTATTTTCTTCTACTTCGACATGAAAAAAAGCATTTTTAAGGTCAAGTGTAGTAAATACTTTTGCAGAATGCCCTGATCAATAATGTCATCAATTACTGGGAGGGGGAAACGCTGTTTATGTATTTTAGAATTTAATTTCCTATAGTCTACACACAAACTATATGAACCATCTTTCTTTTTACTAGGACAATAGGTGATGAAAAATCACTAGTGCTTTTACGAATAATTCCTTTTTCGAGCCACTCAGAAATTTGTTTTCGACGAAGTTCTTCACTACTGGAGCCAAGCGTCTGGGAGGACAAGTGATAGGTTCTTCGTTTTCCTGATGAATTGATAATTTAACATCAGTTGTCTTTATTTTTCTGGGGGAATAATTTTGAATAAGTTCTGAAATTTTTGAACGTATTGTTTCATCTCTAATATGAGATAAATAAAGATTAAGATCGTCTAACACATGAGCAACATTAATCAAAAAATTATTGGACGTATCGTAATTTTCTCTATTGTTTGCATCGAAATATTATTTCCAGAAATTGTTAAAATACTTTGTTGTATAACATCTGTACCAATAATAATATCAAAAGCTATGGAATAATCTGGGACTACATAAACATTAGTTGTATAATTAAAATCATCTATCATAATGTCCGTAGAGAAAAAACCCAGGAGTTTGATTATAGTATCTCCTAATCCAGTTAATGTGATGGTTGAATGTTCAAGGTTCGAGACAGTAGGGAGTTTGCAGTAAATACTTTCCTTTAGCAAAATTCTTTCACTACCTGTGTCTACCAATGATGTAACATTTACAGACGCAATAATGACTTGTTTGGTCATGAAAGTGTTCGACATAACTGTGGAAACATTGGAGGGTTCAGACTTAACTCTAGACCCTCTTGGTTGATCACATTGAGCCGATTTATGGCCAAAATTCGAACAATTGAAACAACGAGGGCCTTTGTCTTTATGTCTGCATTGGCTACTTTTATGATTTGACAAACCACAATTAAAGCAAAAAAGATCAGATTTTGGTCGAAAGTATTTGTCTTTCGCTGTTATTTCAGGTTTGACTTTACGAAATTTACTGTTCTCAAAGTCATGTCGAATTTTGTCATAAATTTTGAGCTTTCGCTTGAATTCTACAATGGATTGGCATCCATATAACATTGATTTTATGAAAACAGGGTCGGGTATACCATTTATGATGCATTGCATTAATGCGGAATCCTCGATGTTACCACGCGAGCATATTTGTTTCATGATAAGAAAATATTCTTCTATCGATTCATTTTCTTGCAATTTTCGTTTATTTAATATATCATGTAACTCGGCAGAATTATAAGTGGTACTGAATTCTGAAATTAAGAGTTGTTTATGTTTGTCATATGAATTGATATGAAATTCTGTCTGTACTAATAACTGGGCTTTTCCTCGTAAGGATCTTTTACAAAATATGAATTTATGAAAGTCAGATAAGTTAAACATATTAGTGACATCGTCAAAATTATTAAGCCATACATTTATATCACTAAAAGAACTTCCTTCAAAAGGAGGTACGACATTTTCAATATCAGTGAAATTAATAGTCGATGGCACAAAAATTTGAACTGGAAATTGCTTCTGTTTGTCAAAATTTGATAATTCAGTGTTATTACTTGAAGTTATACTATTTTAAAGCAATTCGGGTTCAGAGTCATTGTCACTTTCATTTTGTATAATATTGTTTTGTAGTAAGGTCAAGTCTGAAAGGTATGTAACTAATCGGGTTGCAAGATCATTTAGAGATCCTTCGTTAGCAATACAAAGTAGATTGCACACTGTAATGCGATCATTTAATGAAAAATCAGTATGAACTTTAGTTATTTTATTTTTGAACTCGTGCTGTTGGTTTGAAAACCGAAACCAGTAAAATCACGTATTCTCTTTGTACTAGAGCGATCACCGTCAGCATCAAATAGGAATTTATGTAGTAATTTAATTTTATTTGTTCGTTCGTTTTTAAATGCAAGTTCTAGTTCTGGTATTTCAACTAACTTCATAATAAAATAATAACAATGAACTCACTGTTAGAATAATATCCGGCTTGAATCCGTAAGATGAATAATTCTAATCAATAACATTGGTGGGTTAACTGTCACTTCTGAACACCACTTTATGGGATGTGGCTCTATTTATAAATCATAACTCACTTCTGAGACAAACACTGACATTTATTAAGACGAAGACAAAACAAAAATACATTTAAAAAGAACTCTTTTTGATCTCTGTTTAGCTTAAAAAGCAACAACGTTGGCTTCATTTATTTAGCACCGTCGAATATTTCTGAGATTTTCTTACGTCGTTTAAATATTCTATCTTATTTCACCAAAAAACGTTCTGTTCCTTTTTAACAAAAAACTGCGTCGTCGAACTCATTTTCGTTCTATTTACTTTTTCTGCATTTCCACTTCACACAGCTTCGTTAAGGCTCGTTTTCCTTTTTAATCTCGAAAACAGAATACAACGTCGGAGGCATTCAGTTTGGCTCAAGTGCTCTTACGAAGTTTCCACAATACTTTGCAACGTATCTGAAAAGTGTTTATGACTTCCATTTTTTTGCCTCAGTCTTTCCTGTTCGCCTGTCTGCGCTGTAACTCTATAAACATATTTAGATTGTCATGTAAATGATGCATTTTATTGATATTTTCTATGGCATTTTCATTATTGGAATTGGAATGTGTAACATTTATAGATCGTTTACAGGCACATAATTCACTGAAGAATGGTCCGTACAGAAAAATTGGTATCAGTAGTTTTTAATGATGTTTCATAAATCGGTGTGCTTTTCTGAGGAGCACATTTAGGTCACAACTTTGCGGTAGTCTGCAAGTGTAAGAGATTATTTAATAAACTATTTTTAAAGAATGATTTTCTTTAGAAATTAATATTACAAAGAAGCTAATGTTTTGAAACTACTATTGTTTATACAATTGTTTTATTTTGAATAATGAATAATTAAAAGCATCAAAAGTAGAATCGATAGTGTATATTGTAAAATTTCACAAATTTCATTTTTAGGAAATAAATTTAATAGATAATTTAGATTTTCCTGTTTGTACTTTTTTTACTCATTAATTTTGAAAGGAAATTTCTTTTAAGTTAATATTTTTGGCATGATTTTTAATTCGTATGTTAAGAGTATAAATGAAATGCTTATCGGCAGCTCAGTTTCTATTAAAAATTTAATAACACAGTCAAATGAAAACAGCGATTATTAACTCTTTAAAACATTTTGGCACCATAAAAAATTTATGTTAAATCTTACAAGTACGTCTTTTTAAACGTAAAATAATGAGACATGTTAAAATCTACAAAGTTAACTCAGTGGTTAGGGGGTTGAATTCGGAATTAATTAGGGGAAAGCTGGGAAATTGTTTTAATCTCTACTGTTTAGGTCTAGAATGAATATGCTATGTTTTTCCCCCTCTTACTAGGTGAGCGTTAGGAAATATGTATAGATTTATAGTCAAAAAACACGTTTTTTTACATACCATAACAGTATCTCAAAACAGCTAACTCTGTTAAAAACATTGTCAATACAGATGTTGTAGAGCTTAAAATTCTTAGTAAAATGAGTATCTACACTTAATATTTTTGTTGAATATTAAGGTCACAATTCTGCTTTAAAGTTTTATACCCGTGGTCAGGGGGTTGAACTCAGAATTAATTGGGAGAAAACTGGAAATTGTTTTAATCCCTTCAGTTTAGGTCTAAAATGAACATACTATGTTTTCTTCCTGGTATTTGAGTGAATTTTAGAAAATATGTACATATTTATTTTCGAAAAACACGTTTTTTTTTAATTACCTTAACAATATCTCAAAACAGCTAACTCTACAAAAAAATTGTCAATACAAATGTTGTAGAACTTAAAGTTCTAAATAAAATGAGTACTATCATTAATATTTTTGTTCAACATTAAGGTCGCAATTCTATTTCAAAATTTTGCCTTAATCGCTTATCAAGAACTTGAAGCCAGGGGAGACCAAGTTAATTTAACAATATCTCAAAACAGCTAACTGTATCAAAAACATTGTCAATACAAAAGCTGTAAAGCCTAAAATTCTGAATAAAATGAGTACCTACACTAAATATTTTTGTTCAATATTAAGGCCGCAATTTTGAGATATTGTTAAGTTAACTTGGTCTCTCCTGGCTTCAGACTCTTGATTTAAAACATTTTGAAATTGAATTGCGACCGTAACGTTGAACAAAAATATTAATGATGGTACTCACTTTATTCAGAATTTTAAGCTCTTCAACATTTGTATTGACAATGTTTTTCATAGAGTTAGCTGTTTTGAGATATTGTTAAAGTACTTTAAAAAAACGTGATTTTCGAAAATAAATATGTACATATTTTCTAACATTCAGTCAAATACGAGGAAGGAAACATAGTACGTTCATTTTAGACCTAAATTGAAGGGATTAAAATAATTTCCAGTTTTCTCCTAATTAATTCTGAGTTCCACCTCCTGGCCACGTGTCTAATATTTTAAAATAGAATTGTGACCTTAATGTTTAACAAAAATATTAAGTGTAGGTACTCATTTTACTCAGAATTTTAAGCTCTACAACATTTGTATTGTCAATGTTTTTGACAGAGTTAGCTATTTTGAGGTACTGTTATTGTATGAAAAAAAAACGTGTTTTTTGACTATAAATCTGTATATATTTTCCAACTCTCACCTACTACGAGTGGGAAAACTTAGCATACTCATTCTAGACCTAAACTAAATGGATTAAAACAATTTCCAGTTTTCCGCTAATTATTTCCGAATTCGGCCTTTTTTCCCTCCCCTAACTCTGGGCTAAATAACCATAAGTAAAATTTATTTTTCAAACCAACTGTAGATTAAAAAGTAATCAAGAATTATCTCCTTAGACGTAAATCAGGTATTTTAATATGCTATAAGAAAAGTTTCTCTAATAAAATAATATCGTAAGGCATATTTTTTAACATCGCTCGTTTCAAAGAATATTGTAAAATTACTCTGAGCAACAAGGCGTCCTATTCTGTTTAAAGTGTCATGTGTATTTATCAAAGCCTTTTGTTCAACTCAGATTTTGTTAAAGTTTTTTCGTATCACACTAACATTTCCCTCTCAACTTTTAAAGAATGATTAAGAGCTTTTTTGAAATAGTTTTATTTTTCAAATATTTTTAACACTTTATTTCCCAAATCAACTATAGATAAAAAAAATAATTAAGAATTAGTTCATTTGATGTAAATCAGCTTTGTAATATTCTATACTTAATGTTTCTCTAAAAAATAATGTCGTAACGAATATTTATTACTATATCTCGTTTAAAAGTATATTTTATAATTACTTCGAACACAAAAGAGTCATTTTCTGTTTGAAGTGAAATGTGTGTTAACC
Source organism: Maratus speciosus (assembly GCA_963932465.1). NCBI lineage: Eukaryota > Metazoa > Arthropoda > Arachnida > Araneae > Salticidae > Maratus > Maratus speciosus. Next base: position 314,626,306 of record OZ010794.1, read on the forward strand.
AGTCTCTTATTCAACGCAGATTTTTTTAAATGTATTTTCGTATCTCAAATCTTTAAGAATGATTAATTACTTTTTTGAAACAGTTTTATTTTTCAAATATTTTTAACAATATATTTTTCAAACCAACTATAGATTAAAAAATAATTAAGAATCAGTTCTGTAGATGTAAATCAGGTATTGTAAAAAGCTATATTTAAAGTTTCCTGAAACAAATAATGTCATAAGGCACATTTTTAATATATCTCTTTCAAAAGAATATTCTAAAATTGCTTCGAACATCAACGCGTCATTTTTTTTTGTTTGTTTGTTTAAAAAGACATGAGTGTTTAGCGAAGCCTTTTATTCAAGTCAGATTTTTAAACTTGTTTTCGTATCTCAAATTTTAAAGAATAATTAATTGCTTTTTTGAAACCGTTTTATTTTTCAAATATTTTTAATAATTTATTTTTCAAACCAATTATAGATAAAAAAAAATAATTAGAAAGCTTCCTTAGATATAAATCAGGTATTATAATATGCTATTATTAAATTTTCTGTAAAAATAATGTCATAAGACATATTTATTAATATACTTGTTCAAAAGAATAGTCTAAAATTACTTTGGACAGCAAAGCGTAATTTTCTGTATAAAGTGTCATGTGTATTTACCGAATCCTTTTATTTAACTCTGATTTTTTGAAAGTTTTTTTAGTATCTCACTAAGTTTCCCTCTCAACATTTAAAGAATGATTAATTACTTTTTTGAAACAGTTTGGCAACGGCTGACAAATATATGAGTACAGTTTTAAAAGAGCACTGAACATATAAGTATTTTTATGAACTTACGAAAAATGGTTTTAGAAGAAAAATTCTTTAAAAACGAATGCTATTTCATTAAAATTATGTATGAACTAAAACTGATATTATTTTTAAAAGGTATTATTTTAATAAAGAATTTCTATCATAATAGAGAATTAAACTGTGCTTAGAAAAATCTTATTTAAAAAAAATTAAAGAAACATAATAAATTAACATAAATTGTTTGAAATTTAAATAATTTATTAATGAAGAGAACAGGATTTCTTCAGGAAGAGAAAGTATGATTTAAAATATAAAATAAAATGGCAATTAAATTTTATTCCAAATTAAAATAACATTAAAGAAGCAATGCTGTGTTCCGGAAGTTAAATTTCTTACCTGTACTAGAATAAATATGTTGACAAAACATTTTTTTCTCCTAAAAGATATATTTTTAATATATTTTTAATTATTTTAGAATAAACATATTTTTAAATCTAAAATATTTTTTAAATGAAAAAATACATTTTTTAATTAAATAAATTATAGCCATTATTTACATAATTTTCATCAAATCATAAAAATAGTAATGGGGCCTTTATTCTATCGATCCTCCTCTCCCATGCAAAAAAGTTAGGCAAATAAAAATTGCAGAAAGCTCTCGTTAATGCGGCTCTGTTTAAGACATATCTCGGCTTAATAATGGCAAATTTCTTTTTTTTTCATCATTACATATTTGCAATTATTGTTAAGTATATCGCTTAATATATACTACTCGCCGGATAATGCGGATTCGTTTTCACAAATTTATCGTGCAAGATAGAAAAGAATTCTATACATTATTTATTCGAAAGCACTTTTAGCTATTGAGAGATAGAGTAATTGTCGGCGACAGGGTGAGAAAGAAAACATTCCACTATTGTTCAAAAACAAATCTTAAGTCATAGTACAAATCAAAATGTGATGTAACATGTTAAATTTTCGATGATTACGAGAAAAAAAAAACGATTTTGTAAAGAGATCATTTGTTCAACTAGACAGACTTTTTCTAAAATTGATACTTCAGGCACTGGTAATTTTGGTTCTCAAATACGGATCTAAAATTACTAACACCCATAAAATATCAATATAATTCTCAATAATTTAAATTACGCAGAAATAAATTGTTGGTGTTTAATTAATTAAATAATCTACTAATCCTGATTTTGTTTTATGTTAAGCGTTTAAGTCTGTTAATTATGAAACATTCTTACTTTCTTGGACACACTGTCTGGAAAGCAATTTGCAAACTCAGATGAAATAAACACATTTTTTTGAGGAAATAAACATCAGTGCTGCCTTTTATTGGTTTTAATCCAAAGCCAAAAAAAAAAAAAAAAAAAAAAAAAAAAAAAAAAAAAAAAAAATTAGCCATATAGAAGCAAAGTAAGGATGTAAAAAAATCAAATAATTTATTTTTAGGAAGTATCACATGTGATAGTTAAGAACCGAGGAGGTTAATTAAAATACATTTATGTATATACAGCAATTTACACTACGCCAGTTTATTTCCTTTGTATTGATTAACTTATTTTTTGTATCAACTAAATATTATTAACTTGATTTTTAACTAAACATTTTAAATAAAAGAAAAGATTGTTTCTTTTAGTATAAAGTTGGTAACATAATTAATTACTATCAAAAACTGAACTCAATTTATTAAACGCAAATCATTTGTTTATACCATTGAATGGCTTACATTGTTAAATGTGGATTTTTTACTGACTTATTGGAACAATATTAACTCTCTCTCTCTCTCTCTTTCTTTTTTTTTTTTTTTTTAGAGCTTCGTTTGTTTCTATTGTTAGTCTGTAAAAATCTCGAGAGTATACTGATCGAGACACTTAGTTGAAAAGCAGTTAAAAAACAGTTGCAAAATAGTTACCTGATTAACACCTGCTCTTCATTTACTGTCTTTTGAAAGCCGTTTCATTATTTAACCAATGTTTAAAGTTGAAGTACATAATTTTTTCTACGATATTTTATTATTTTTTATTTACAACATGTCGCCAGCATATGGCGCACACTTTCATGATATTTTACAATATTACGAAATACATGTTTATTTTCTAATTTTATTAAACTATTCCATCTCTTCTAAATCACTCAAAGTGCATATTAGGGAAAAACTAATTTTCTCTTAGATATCATTAGAAATAAATCTGGTTCCGTCTAATATCTGATTCTATCATCAGACACTGTCCCATAAATGATAGAGAAAATGTCTTTATGGTACAAAATTTATTTTAACCTGATTATTATTACCTGGAAAAAAGCAAATAATAATAGTATAAAGTTTCGTATAATCACATTATTGACTGTATCATTAGAGTCATGAGATACATTTGAATTTACACATATTTAATTCTCTTGATTAGTCAGTTTATGTTTTTTGTTTGCTTTTTTATTAACCTGAATTATTTCATTTTTTTCGCATCAATATATAATAGAATACTCATGCTAAAATGTTCACTTAATAGATGATTACAAACGTTTCAATCTCCGGAAGCAGATACTTCTTAAATACATATGAATTTCGACATTTGTGAACCGCGTACATTACCTAAAATCTATAAAGATTGTGGTTCATGTTACTAAACAATATATTTTAAACTTCATAATGTTTAAAATAAGGTGCAAGGAAAATCATAAGATACAATATTTAATTATACTCAGTTGCAACTTGTTATAAAAATTTTAATTTATTAATCAATATTGTTTTTAGTAAATCACGACAATATCTGATATTTAATTCATTTTACCGAAAATGGAAATAAATTTAAAAAAAATAATATTCTTTGTAATATTTATGCATAATAAGTAATGGAAATGTGTTAATGGACTTATAAACAACAAAAAAAAATATTATACTTGAAAATACTTTCTGTAAACTTTATAAATTCGAAAACATAATATAAATTTAGTAGGATTTGTGTTGTGTATACGAAAGAAAAGTTTTATAAACTCAAACATATATTTTTAACTTATTCTTTTGGCATACAGTAAAATACGTGATAATTAACCATTAATTGTTCAGTTGTCTAAAAAAAGTAAACACCCCCTAATAACTCTGCAACTAAATATGGCAGAAGAAAGTTACTGGTACCAAGCGATTGAAAATAAAGCCTACTTTCAATACGAAATTTTGACTCATTTCATTGTTTTTAATTATAAACATTCGAAATTTAGAGCTTCAAGTTTTAAATTACATTTTCATATTTTTATTAATATCTCCTGAAATTATAATCTTAAAATGATAATTTTGTGTGTGGATATAATAAAAAAAAAAAAAAAAAAAAAAAAAAAAAAAAAACATAAATACATTTAATTAGCATTTTTAAAAAAATGTATAATATGAATTATGAATTATGAAATTAATATTCGAAACATATATGAATTGCAAACTACAATTTTTTTTTATAGATTTACATTTATTACGTCCTGCTTTATGCAAACTCTCAAATTCAAATTTTTCTTCTTAGTAGTTTTCCAATTATGATTTAAAAACACTAAAATGATGGTTTAGTGGCCTTCTATGATGTACAGAAAAGCATAATTTGAAAAAAAAAAATGTATTTTACTTATTTTATTTAAAGATTTGATTTCGCAATAGTCGAAGCATATTAAGCGAGTAAAATGGTCATATTGGCAAGAAATAATACATTAATACAAATGACATTGTCATTCTGTAGAATTTCAACAATCGAGTACCAAACTTCAACTTGGATACAACCCCTAAGATAGGCTCATTTTAAAATAATTAATTTATCTGAAAGAAATCGTTCGAATTTCATGAAAATTAGTTTTTAGGCTAATTGAAGGGTCTAGAAATTTTTTATGATGTCAAACTGGGGTATCGCTATGAAAAAAACAAAGTTTGCTTTTGTTTTGATATATAGATGGTCCCTATGAAAATTTTATATACATCATGTAAAAGTAGACTTTATTTCCAATCCTTTGGTACCAATCCTCTTCTACAATAATTTGTTGCAAAGTTATTAGGGGTGTATACTCCCCCCCCCCCCCACGACTGTATACGAAAAATCACAAATAACTTATGAAAATTTAAAGTGAACGGATTTTCTTATTTTTGAATTTTACTTCAATATAATTTGTAAGAATTAGAACATTCTTTTTAGAACTACCTTTAGAGAGAACTTTATTTTGAACAATTAAATGATTTCATTAAATTTAAACGCATTGCACGGTTTTATTCAGAGGTTATATATATTTCCATATTTAGATTGTACTTACTTTAATTAAAGCAAATTATTAACTGAATATGTATAAGATAATTGTGACATACTGTGTTTGGAATTAACAATTAGTTTCATAAAATCTCTCATTTATTTCAAAAAGTTATTGTGATTATATTAAACATTTTCCATACATATAATAATGTAGAGCAGAAAATGTTCAAATTTATAAATAAAAATTCTATAGGTATTTTAAAACCTTTATATAGTATAATATTATAAAACATAATTTTTCTAAAAAAATTAATGAGTGTTTTCGACAAATGAATTTATATATATATATACACATATATATAAATATAAATAAATAAATAAATATGTATATATATATATATATATTATATATATATGTATTAAGTAAACTATGTAGGTAATATAGCTATTGTTTTTAGTATAAAATATTCCAAGACAGCCAATTCATAACTTTGTATACAAATATTGCATAAAAAATTACGATACACATATATTGAAAAAATATATAGAGTAAGTTTTCTTAAATCTAGAATATAGAGAGCCCAGAGGATAAATGATATTTATTTTTGTGGTAACGTTAAAAAAAAAAAAAAAAAAAAAGTAAAAAAGGCAACAATACAATACGGAATTCAATAATACCAAAATATAAAAACAAAATACAAAAATCATGAGATTAATTAGAAATATCCAAATGAATAAGTGAAGTTATAGAAGATTAAAACTTAAAATGTTTCACCAGTACAAAATACTAAACAAAAAGAAACACCTCATCCTTATAATTATTTAAGATTATACCCGATGGTCATAAACTCTGAGGACATGCACCGCATATATCCCTGTCAAGTGATCAGCCTAATGCTTAAGCCTAAGTATTCAGTTCCCATGCAAGTTTCTTTCTTTTATTGACCCCGAGAGTGTAAAATACTGAGCAAATCTTGTCCAAATCGTGAGGTGAACTTCGAACTCATAGTTTGGCAGCGCACTGCGCTGATCATAAGCGCTGATAATAATATTCATCAGTATATGGTTCGCTATCTTAATATGCATAATTATTTTTAATCCCTTTAACATATTCCTTATAAAAATATTATACTTATATTATGCGAATTATATATTTTTAGTCATTTTAATCAATTAGCACAATCAATAAAATTGATGTGGACTATGCGAAAATTTCACTAGATATCTGCATTTTTATTACTGATTACTTCCACAAAATGAAAAAAAAATGAATTACATTAAACAGGTTGGACCATCTGATGTTTGAACAATAAGTAAATACTAATAATCCTTGCTTTTAAAGATAAAATGCAAATAATAAAATGTTTCAAATGTAGAATAAACATTCTGCATGCTCTAAAAAAAAAAAAAAAAAAAAAAAAAAAAAAAAAAAAAAAAAAAAAAAAATCCATTCTTTCATATCACTATCTTATCAAATACTGATAATTTGAACTTTATTATATTCCAGCTTTTTTTTCCTTGTACAAAAATTCCCGGAGAAATGTTTATATCACTAGAGCTTAACAAAAGCGTTCGCCAGGACACCATTGTGAAGGAATTTTTAAGAAGTGACTGGAAGCAACAACATTAAATTGTTTGATGATGATTCATTTGTGTGGCATACTTAATGATTATAAACGAAAGAAATCTACAGATAGGTAGTACTTCGTATTAAAATAATATAGAGAGTTACACAAAGCCATTATCTTAAGAAATCGAATATCTTAAGAAAGAATGAGAAGCATTAGATAGCAAAAATGAATGTATACGAAAAAGCATACATCCGTTCCGGCGCTTCTAAAGGCAAATAGTCAGTGATAAATTAAAAATAAAAGGCTAAAATATATCGGCCAGAGAGACGCACCTCACAGCTTGATCGGCAAAGGCGAGATAGAGATGAGCTTTGAAAAGCAACAGCGGAATTTCACGCGCATACTATAAGTGCCCAGCCATTTTGGATGAGCTTAATCAGAAAGAAGAAAAAAAATGGGGGAATGAAAGAGAGAGAGTTAAAGAAATGGAAGCCACACTTTTGAAAAAGTGGGAATGCTGGACAAATCGTTTACAAAAATTCAGAATAATTTTTAATGTAGCGTAGATGATGGAGCATTGTAAGTCCCGAAACAGCTGTATGCACCTTTTGTATACATTCATTTGTGCTATCTAATGTTGCTCATTCTTTCTTAGCAAAGATATATTCCAGTAAAAACAAAAATTTAAAAAAAACGCAAATTTTGGAGAACAATGTCCAAAAGAAAATTTTTTTGTAAATCTCTTTTATAAGGAAAAATGGACTAAATCTGACACTTCAAAAGATATTGGTCAGTGGCTTGATTAAAAAATATAATTATTTTAGTAAAAATGCATTTTTGTATCTATTTTTACTTACTTCTGTCTTTACAAGAAGGAAGTATTGGATTACTGAAAATTTCCGAGAGTTGTATACGTTGCAGACGGAGCTGAACACGATTTGACTGTTTTTAGAAAATTTCTGTCTGTGAGACAGTCTGTGCGTGATAAAAATTTTGTGGGCGTTCTATCTTAAGAACTAATATACGGAAATTAATACAACTTTAGATTCAGATAGACCTTGATATACATTGATGCCGATTTTCTTTTGATGATAATCCCCCTAAAAGGTGACGCTGCTATTCTGTATTTTTTAAGATTTCGGCAATAGCTCTATGTCAAAAACTAAGTCACGAAATTTCCTCAAACTTCAGGTTCAGACCTTGACATAAATCGGTTTCGATGAGGTTTTCGTGTACATCATATAACATGTGCCGCTTCTATGATGAATTTTTATAATTTTCGCGATAGCTATATCTAAAAAACTAATGTATGAAATTTATTCTAACTCCATACTCTGTTAAACTTTCACATAGCATTTTATATTAGGCAATTTACATAAAATATTCTCCAACTTGGCAGTATATATTTTTTTAGTACATAACGAAAAAAAATCGCCTTTTACAAATGTTTCTGTATATTATGTTACTTTAAAGCTAGAAAATTATAAATATGTTTGTTGTATTTTCGTCTTAATGACTTTTTTATTAGCCCGAACAGACGTAATTTATGACGTAAAAGAAGATGTTGGCTAGACTTTTAACTTTAGTCAAAAGACAAATTTTATTATGTTTCTTTTATGTAGTTCTTAAGAAAAGAAATATTAAAAAGTTTATATAATTTTAGATTTTTCTCTGGTATTGTGTTTATGTTTTTGCTAAAAACACATTTAACATTTTTTTATATTACCCCAAAGACGTTTAAGTTTTTGTAAAGGATGAGTGAATAGAGCAATATAAAAATTATAAATCATTTCAAATAGCAATCAAATGTAAAATATTTAAATGATTATCCATTTACACTGCCATTTATTTTGTAAAAAGTTTTAATATGGACTTAATTAGCTTTCGACCCGATAGAAAACACTTGCCGTGCAACAATAATTGTGAAATAAAATGTAAAGTAGCTTACATCGAACGACCTTTTTTTCTAGAAACATACTGAAGTGTTTTTAAACAATTTTTTAATAGTCTTGGATGTAGTTAAACTATAAAGTAATCGTTTGGTAAATAATAATGAAAAAGAGCAGAGTTTATGTAGTTATTAAAAAATTTAATTTCTACTGTTTGCAAAATTCTGTAACTATTACATTTTTTGATTAAACAATTAATATTTGGGAACATTTTGCAAAACTTTAGAAAATAATGCTATAATTTCTGTAGTTTGCAATATAAAGGCACAAATGAGGGGCTCACAACCATGTGTAGACCAAGTCCACTTTAAAAAAAAAAAAAAAATAGATAGCTCACGTAGAAGATGCAGTAAACTGTGTTTTATGTACTGGCATAGGCAACTAGTCTGTAGTTCGCTTACATTCTCATAGATTGCATCTGTGTCCAGAATTGGTGAAGCAATAAAAAAAAAAAAACTTCACAAACCACACTGAATCACGTCCATTCATCAGTGTACTACTCTTTTATTTGTGGTCCATTCTTATCTAAATCTGGCCTCATTGCTATCAAAAAAGTTGTAGTTTAAATAAATAGTGATGTCAAAACTTCTGATGAAAAATAAACGTTCGTGAATCATCAGATCTATAAACTATGAATGGAATAAATGTTGTTTTTGATGCCGCTCCACCCCCCTTCTCCTCGTGGTAAACAAACGGTAAACATACCGACAGCGTTTTTCTTTAAAAATATCATTACAAGAAAAAAAATCTAATCACATAGTTCAGTCTTCGGCCTAGATAGGAATGTACGACAAATAATAAGACCCCCGTGAAAAAGATATTCTGTTGCAAAGTCCTCAGCACAAAGTTTAATTTACACTTCAAGTCGCTAAGTACAGGTAGGTGTAAATTTCGTGATGACATAGTAATCAAGCTTTCGACAGAAAATTATGTAAACACTAGAAAACGTCTTGAAACCGAACGAGACCTGCACTTTCGGAAAGCTAAACAGGCTAGAGAGAAAATGAAGGCTGATAAAATTAAACTTTCCTTGTTGGGTTTCCCTGGGTGGCCATCCTCATCCTCATCCTTCCTCCTCCTAAGCTTTCGACATCCATACCTATAAACGCAAGCTATATGTTTATAACTTTGGGGTGCATTCCTTTAATAAAAATGTGGGATACATGTACATCTGGAATGAAATAGAGGGAGGAAGACCTTTCTTGCTTTGTTTCTAGCAAGACACCTAAGAGAGAGACCCTCTAAACATAAGAAAATTATTCTACATTCTGATGCCTCAGGTGGCTAAAATAGGAAAATCAAAGTGTCTCTTACGCTGTTGAAATTAGTTAATAGTACAAACATAACAACAGAGTCAATTGACAACAAATTCTTTGTGTCCGGCCACTCTTTTCTTCCGAATGCCGCAGAATTCGGTCTGATTGAAGCAGCTAGTCGCAAGAAAAAACACATCTATGACACTGGAGGCTGGAAGGAAACTATTATGATTGCAAAGAGGAAATGTCCTAAATGGGATGTCACTGAAGTTAAGAATTGCGATTCTGGAAGAAAGTATCACAAACAGAAAGAAGGTTAGCGAGGGATCTTCTTTTAGTTGGATGGATATTAGATGACTGCGAGTTGTGAGAGGTTCTCCCTTCATGTTGCTGTTCAAAGAAACCCTCAAAGAGGACCAACCTTTACGAAAAATAAATTTGTAAAAACGGGCTCGTGAACGCAAGTTACTTTCTTTGTCAAATGTTAGTCAAGATGCATATGGTACGCGAGCCGAGCGAAATCACTTTGTCCGAAAAGAAAGATATGATGGATCTTCTGCGCCAATGCTTCATGTATACTTTAAGATTTTTCCAGTTGTGGTCAATACTAGGCTCAAAGCGACTTCCTTGAGAGTACATCATGATAAAGATGATGATGATGATAGTAATGTGTACAGTGATCTGATTCACGATAACTGGTAATATGTTTCAGTCTTTGTGTTTAATTTAGAGTAAAAAATAGTATAAGTAAATATAAATCAAAATCAAGAGTTTTTGTAATCATAATAAGCGAGTTTTTATTTACACATGGAAATTTCACAACCATACTGGACCAAGTCCTCATTTAAAAAATTTAAATATAAGTTTACAGTCGAAATATTAATTTGTCATTTTTTAAACTAGGACACTATAAAAATGATACTTTAAATTGAATATTGACATGTATAATTGTTATAAATCACTTGACCTGAATTAATAATATATTAAGAACTTTAAAGCGTTATTATTCACAATAGAGATATTTGGACTTGTTCTACTATGGTTGTGAGCCCCTCATTTATGTCTTATGACGAGTAATTTTTGTACTTTTTACCCGACTGAAAAGAAGGGTTATTTGTTTCACGCGAATCTTCGTATGTGGATTTCTTTATACCCTCGAAACATCCCAACGGCTAGATGGACTTTAATGAATGAGGTCTCTATAAATTTCTCTTAACGGCCCGGTGGTTATAGGCTAGATTTTGTTTTTATAAATTCAAAATGGCGGCTGTAAAATACGAAATAGCGGTAGAGACGGAAAAAAAAATTACGCACCCTATTGAGTGGCATTTCATTGGATAGCTCTTTCAAGATGAAGAAGATGTTTCATTGACAGTCAAAAGCTCCGTTAAAATATTATACAACCTGGAAGTTGTGTAGGTAGGATCTCTAGCTTTAATGCAACTCTAACCATCATAGACATCTATAGACCTCATCAAAACAGTGTTTATAGATAGGAACTAACAATTAAACACAACTTAAAAGTCATCAATACAAGTAAATAAAAAAAATAGTTAAGTAATATAAAGAAGTAATATAAAAAAAGATATTTTAAGTCAATTCCTACTTAGGCCAATAAGATAATTTTTTTTCCCATTCTTCTTTCTCTTGAGTGGCGCTTAAAATGTCTTGATCAAGAAGTGGTCTCTCTCGGTCTTAAAATACCTTGATCAAAAAGAGGGCTCTCTCGATTATTGAAAATTAATTAATTCAATTTAATTAATGAATTAATATTTGAAAAAACTGGATTTACATCAAGTGTCATCCACTACAAGTTAAAAAAATTTTATTTGAGCTTGATTGGAAGAATAATAAGAATTTTATTAACGATTGAAAATTTGAACAAGATATATATAGCGAGAGTGTGAGCTAATAGTAGGAATTGGAAAAGAAATAGTTTCACATTGATGAGAAATAATTAATTAGTTCGCTTTTTTCGCAATCGGGTTTTTTGATTTTTTAAATTTAATTGTTTATTTGTGTTTATTTTTAGTCGAATGGCAAATTTATATTTAGCTACATCCAAAACCGTTTTAAAACGCTTTGAAATCGCTGCAGTAGTCCTTGAGAAAAAGGTGCATCAAACTCAGATTCTGCACATGTTAAATCGTAATTGCTATATTCTGCTTAAATATAGTGTTCTGTTTTTTCTCTTATCAACTGTTGTACATATAGATTATAAGAATAATTGTGTTATTTATGTAAAAAAAAAAAATGTGCTGTAATTTTTTATTTAAAAGTATAAATTTCTGTTTCCATATTTACTAAATAATATTATTACTACAGCCTGAAATTTTTTATTGCTATCTTCTATCTTTACAAGAAGAAAGTATTGGATTCTTGAAAACTTTCGAATTCTGATTTTCGACGGTTGTATACGATTTACGTATCAGAGATCCTTAAACAAACCCTTTTACAAAATCTCTGTCTGTGAGTCTGTCTGTCTGTTTGTATGTATGTATGCATGTGGCACAAATTTTGTGGGCGCTCTATCTGGACGGAATTTAATAAAACTTCAGATTCAGTTAGTCCCCATTATAACTTGCAGCTGATTACTTTTTGCTGTAAATCATCCAACAGGTGGCGCTGCTATCCTGCAGTTTTCAAGATTTCCGCAATACCTATATCTCAAGAACTCGCATTTTCGTAAAACTTCAGATTTAGTTAGTTCTTGATATAATTCCGTGCTGATTACATTTTAGGGTAAATCGCCCAATAGGCGGTGCTGCTATGCTGAATTATTCAATACTATTACAATATGATGCCGAGATGCCGATAAATATGTCTTTACAAAATGTCTGTCTGGGAGCCTGTCTGTAAGTTTTTCCGTCTTTTCTATCTGCATGTGACACAAATTCTGTAGGCGCTCTATCTCAAGAACTAATTCATGAATTTTACTCAAGCTTAATATGCAATTATTGTCTAATATAAATTGGTCCTTATTAGTTTTTGGTGTAAATCGCCCAGCAGAGGACGCTGATATGCAGAATATTTTATGATTTACGCAATAGCTCTATCTCAAAACTAATGCACGTATTTTCATTATTTTCAGATTCAGTTAGAAGTTGACATAAGTTGTTTTTGATTAGATTTTGGTGTAAATCACCTAATCGGTTGTGCTGCAATGTTGCATTTTTCGTGAAAATTAACATGTATGAGATAGAAGAAAGTTTTGGGATTGATACATCCGGCTACTTTTGAAATAGTTTCAGAAAATATGAATTATTTTAAAATATCTTTTTAATTTATTATAGCCAAGCATTTCATTCTATGGTCTAGATTAATGTGTAATTATTAAAGAACGTAAATCTAAAATCTTGTACTTTATATTTTCCTCTTTATATGTTTATTTTTAATAATATAAATTGTTTGTACTTTCTATATTATTTTTCGTAAATTTTCTTTTAATAATGCAGTCTTACCAATTCTTGAAATACAAACATTTCTGGAGAATATGATAAAAAATGTAATGATGTTGTCTCATTATTTGGAAGAATTTTTGCAAAAACTCGCATGAGATAATTTCATGTCAGAAAATATACATTGCTTTCATAACATTCTTCAAAAAGAAAATGAACCCGCGCAAGAAGAATTCAATCTTTCATCTTGACTTAAGTTAAAATCTCATCAACAGTTAAAGCTTGGCTTAGGCATTTCTTTTTTTAGAAATTAAAAAAAAAAAAAGTTTTATCTCAGGAATTGTAAAACATAAGGCTAGAGCATACGTTGCTTTAATTTTTTTTTTTTTTTTTTTTTTTTTTTTTTTTTTTTTTTTTTTTTTTTTTTTAATTTCTAAGATATTTTATAATGAAATAGAAATAAAAAATAATATTTTCTTTCTGTAACGTTAAAGATTATCGAAACATAAAAATTATGCTTAATAAAATATAAATATTATAAAATACTGACACAACAACCCGCTTTTGTCCGTGTTAACCCCAATAAGATTTTCCGACTAAAATAAACAAAATACAATAATACGACGATCACAATTACGGTGCTCTGCATATTCTAGAACTTAAATAGGGTACATTAGGTGAAGATGCCGTAGTTTTAGACATTATTTTTTTGAAAATCGCTTGTTGTTTTTGTTTGTTATTCATTGATTTCTTTGTGAAGTTTGCACCTTGTATCATTTAAAACCTTATTTCATTTTACAGATATTATATAAAGCATCAAAAATTATGTTTTCTTAAACACTTCCATTTCGGCATCTTACCCATATCTATGGGTAAGATGGCAGACTATCTAGGAGTAAGATGCCTTGTGGATTTTCAATGTAAATAATAATTTTTGTGAAGCAGTATAAAACATAATGGGACGAATAAAAGTAACTTTATTATTTTAGACATACTAAAGATGTTAACTTACTTAATATTATTAAATTACAAAAATATGAATGTAACTAAACGTTGGCAATTTAATAAAAAGACAAACTAATATTTGAAAAAAAAAGTTATGTTCTACTTAATATTTTAAAGAATTAAGGCTCTTAAGTATGCCTATTTTTAAACATTATAATAAGTTTAAATACGATAAAACAAATGTGATTAAATGCTTAGAGTGCAGATTTTTTGTTGGTGTTTTTCATATGCCCCTTTGTTCTTTTCAGCTATAACTCAAATCTGCCACAGAATGCACATTTGTTTAGGCGTTTTGAACAACTTTTATATTACAAAGAGTTTCGCTGAATGCATTTGATCCAATCACATTTTTCAGATGTTTTATTGCACTCTGCTAGACACTTTTAACACTTTATATTCAATCACTTTATATTCCTCATCTTCTGAATCGTAGTAGGAAATTTAATCTGTTATTTTTTCAATGCAGATCAAATTAGCGTGATTTTAGTGTCAGCGGTGTCTTGATGGAGGATGGGGAGCGCAGGCTCGTAAGGGGCTTAAGACCCTAGTTATCTCAAACTATATTATATACTACTGATATTTACATTTACTAAAATTATTTATAACTGCATTTAACATAAAATGTTTAACAATGATTAAAATCAATAATTATTAAACTATTATAAGGCCAATAAAGTTTATTTATAAGTCAGAATACATCAGAATACATAGAATCCTTTCAAATTATGCTCATCTTAGATTTTAATATTTCTTTATGTAATTTTAAACATTTAGAAAATTTATAATGTTAACTAATGATTTTTTAATCAGTTGATAAAAATCGCGATTTAATCACTGATTTAAATGATCTGATTAAAATTGTTAACAAGTTAGTTAATATACAAGAGTAATTTATACAATGAAGAAACAACCAGGCATTTGACCGCAACGGAAAATAACCGGCATCATACCACAAGGGAAAATAAGCGGCATCTTACCCCCAAAATTTTCTCGACTCACCCCAAAGTATTGGGTAAAACGCCAGTGTCCCCCACAGACGTGAACTAGCGGGAACCAGTCACCATTTATGCTTTGCAGAAAGGTCAGGTACAAGTACTCTCTAAAAACATCAGATTTATTTCTCTGGTGTTTAAAGTAAGGCTTATATAGGTAAATAAATAAGTCACGTAAAAGATTTTTGACACTTACCAGAAGTGTTTTGTCGGAATAGCAATAAAAAAGTACCATTTTTTTTTTTTTTTTTTTTTTTTTTTTTTTTTTTTTTTTAAGAACGCAAACGGAAATGAAAATAGCAGTAGGGAACCCTCTTCCTTGCAACTGAGCGGCGTTTCCCTACAGCGCCTGCGCATATGAAAACTACGTGATTCGGCATCTTGTACAACACGGAATCTCATCTCAAGTTACACAATTTAAAAAGTCATTTAGAAAAATTATAACGTTACTTTGACGCATTCATAGTAAAATCCCTTAGTTTTATAAATGAAAATGCAGGTTTTTTTGGCAAAAGTAAAAGAAAAATATACAATTCTTTATATCAATGCGGAAACTAGTTGGATGTGCATATAGCAAAACTTTCTTCCTCCTCATGAATATTAATATTTCAAAGAGTATTTACGCATGTTAATTTTTCAATGTTATTTCTTCAATACTACACCAACTTTGAGATTCACCTTAAGCTCTGCTTCATTTTACTAATCAAAGTAAAGCGAGTTAATATTGATCATAAAATTTAATAAAATTAATAATTTTCGTTATTCACTTGTACATCAGCTGCTTGAGAATCGTCCGGTTATTAATAATAATTATCCAATTGACGTATAAATTAAATCTGTCAATAACACAATTTCTATATTTATTTTTTATAAATTTCATTTAGCAATCTATCTTCTCTTTTTACCACTTTTTAATTAACTTATAAAATAGTACACAGCTATTTGAAATCCTCAGTTACTCTTCAGCTGGCATAGTAAAAGTTTAAGATATTAATTATTTTTTAGGAATAATGTTCACAAAATATCGTTTTAATTATGAACATATATCTTTAGAATATGTGTAAAATTCTGCTTTTAAGGAAGCAGTTTTCCATACGTTAAACAAGATCTAAAAAACATGCGCCAAGCATAGATTAGGTAACACAATCTAACACATTCAGAAAACTGCAATGAAAGTTTACCGTTAACAATGTGAAAGAATATATATAAAAGAAAAATTTATAAAACATATATACGTTTAAAAATCCAGTTTTAATAATTATATTCTATAGTCAAAAAAGTAATCAAATTATTTTGTGTAGCCAGTATGTGATCCACACAGTAACATAAAATCTACGCAGCATGCTAAATGTTATTTAACTAAAATATTCAGTTTTATCAATTTCCAGGAATAAATGGAAATGCCTTCGAATAATTTTCTATAGCTCTATATATTATTTAAAGGCATTTGTGCACATCACATATTCAGCTAAGATTTAATCAGGCCAAAAGCGCATAAAGCAGCTTAACCAGAAATTACCACAAAAAACGGCATTGTATCTTATTTTTTGTGTAGCTTTATATAGGAATTCATTTATCCCCAAACATTTATTAATAGACTAAATATAATCCATCTAAAAATAATCCAGCAGGAAAATGCATGAGCCATTAAAAAACTACGCTTAAGTAATTCACTCACATTGTCACTATTAATTTCTAAGTGATTTGTGTAACTCTGTATAAGCTATACACACGACGTACTGTGCCAAAATTTAGTTAAATACTCTCAACCTAAGTTTAAAATACCTTTCCAGCAGTTATCGCTCATAGTCAATACAACAATCTAATTATTTTGTCTGTGACTGTATGTGAACGATAAATGCAACGCACAACATACTTTTTAGTAAGCATAGTGCACTTCCGTAATGCATTTGAATTTTATTATTTTTAAAATAGTGTAACATCATAAACTAGTCGGTTGTACCAATCCCAAAACTTCCTTCTATCTCATGCATGTAAATACTTCAAAATTCGCTATCACACTGCCAAAAGTAAATGGCAATATATGCATCTCATGAGGATTCTAAAGATATGAAATTCCATGCATTAGTCCTTGAGATATGACTATCGCTTAAATCGTCAAAATCCAGCAAAATTCTGCCTAGCAGCGCCACCTGTTGGATGATTTATACCAAATCCTAATCACCAACAATTTATGTCAACGTCTGACTGAATCTGAAGTTTGGAGAAAATCCGTGCATTAGTTTTTGAGACAGAGCTATTGCGAAAATCGTGAAAATTCCTGCATAGCAGCGCCACCTATTGGGTAATTAACACCAAAACCTAATTAACAACAACTTTTGTCAACATATAACTAAATCTGAAGTTAGATGAAAATTCGTCCATTAATTCTATAGATAGGGCTATTGAGGCAATCGTGAAAAAGCAGCACAGAAGTGTCACCTGTCGGGCGATTTACACCAACATATAATCAGTAGCAAGTCATACCAAGGACTAACTGAATCTGTAGTTTGATGAAAATCCGTGCATTAGTTCTTGAGATAGAGCTATTGCGAAAATCGTGATAAATGCAGCATAGCAGTGCCACCTTTCAAGCGATTTACACCAAAAGCGAATCAGCATCAATTTGTATTAGGGACTAACTGAATATAAATTTTTATTAAATTCCGTGCATTAGTTCTTGAGATAGACCGCCCACAAAATTTGTGTCACATACACACAGACAGACAGACAGACAAACAGACTCACGTACAGACACTTTGTAAAACATGTTTTTTGGAATCTCTGACACCTAAAACGTGTAAATCCGTCGAAAACCGGGATTCGAAAATTTTCATGGATCCAATACTTTCTTCTTGTAAAGATAGAAGAAAGTAAAAAAATGTAAGCAATTTTCCTAATTTTCTTTAAGTAACAGTATAGTTTTGTGTGATCCTGAAATGAATAATTAATGCTTTGTATTCCGTATTATACAGAAATCATATTTTAGTGTACTTAATAAAAATAAATCAGGTTCATTATTTTTTGAAAGGGTATAAAATCATCAAAATGCACTCGAAACGGTTTTGTTTATTGACAGTAATGTAACGAAATACTTTTGTCTGTCATTGTAAACGAAAGAATTGCTACACATTTAATTTTCAATAGCGATCGTGCATTAATCATCTTTAATCACATATAGAGATCATGGGGAAATCCAAGTACGGGAGTTAAAACAGTGATACGCGGACAGAGAGACAGACGGATAATGTGAAAGTGGATACGAACTCGTATACACCTTTCAATTATGATGGGAAAAATTTTAAATGATTCGTTTTGTTCAAACAAGCGATATAATCCATTTTTACATGTTATAACTTAGTAAAATTTGGATTTCTTGATTAGTGGAAAATAAGACACAATCTACAGTTATTTCAAAGTTGTTAGCAATGTCCAAATAAAAGTAAACTACTGGATTTTCAATATTTTCCTTCTTTTCTTCGAGTATTTCATAAAAATCGAGCTTTATCCGGTTAAGGGCAAGCTTTTTAATTACATTATCGATGCACAAAATGAAAGAACTTTGATATCGGCCAAAAAAGTTATAGACCTGTTGTCTAAAATATTATTCTTGTCATAGTTGTTTTGAATAATTATAATATTTGTAAAGTGATTTTGTGTGCGTCAATAACTTAAAATCGGTTTGTAACAGAAAAAAAAATATCGGAAATTGAGCGTCAAACGTGCCAAATGGGGTGCTTTCGTACTAAAAGTACAGTAAAACCTCGATTAACCGAGCTTCGATTAATCGAGGTTTCTGTTAACCGAGTCGATAACAAAGTCTGATTTTTCTTTTTCTTTTCTTTCTTTTTTTTCTGAATGAGCCTTGAAAAAGACCACTCTTTTAGTTCACTGTCCGTGCTACATGCCCTTCTGCCCCCAAAAGCACTCAAGTTCCAAGAAACATTGCATCCTGAGAAGTCTACAGCGAACAATGCTTTGTTTCCAGTGGCCGTGTGGCCTTATTGAACAACAGGTGCAATGTTTTCCTTACAATTACACACACTTCAACTTTTGGACTTTTCAACGAATTTTTTCATTGACTTTTTCAACGAAAGATAACAGACTTTAAAAAAAAAAAAAATGTAAATTTAACAGATTAAGGGGTCTCAGGACTCTTAAAATTGGAAAAATCGAAAACAAAAGACCATTTTCAGCATATAATATCTTAAAATGTAATTGATTTTAAGAGAAAATTTTATATTGGGATGAAAGATATAAGTATGTTCTTTCATTTCATGTATTTGAAAAATTACAAGATGCAGAATTAGAATTTACAGTGGGCTCCAAAATGTCAGACATTTGATGAGCGGAAAATTGGTATAAAGATTATGCGCACGATTACAAAATAAATTTTACAAATAGAAGGAAAATGTTGGGTCCTACTTATGCTTCACATTATAATCATTACTCTGAACCTGAATAAATTTGCATTTAAAGCATTTTTCTACTTTTAATACAAAGGTGAATTTAGTTAATGCAAAATTTAGAACTTTTCAACAGTATAATCACCTATAAAGAATATATTTCTGAACATTAAGAAGGAAATTTTATGTTCAGTTTATACAGACTAACATCAAATATATGTTTTGAAAATTTCATGAAAAAAAAAATTCAGAAGTTTTTGAGATATCGTGCACGTTATACCCAAAAACGTCATTTGGAGAAAATTGACTTCAAAGTTTCTGAAACGCCGCTTCAGCTATTGAGCGTGTATAATTCTAAAAGCCATAACTTCTGTTCTAATAGGAATTTCAAGGAAACATTTATACCAAAATGTTCAGAAAAGATAGTATTTTAATATGTAAAAAAATTTAAATTTCGAAAATTTTAAAGCATTAAGAGTCCTGAGACCCCTTAAAGTAAGTAATTTTTTTCAAAAAGTTTTTCTCGAGATTTGTTTTATTTTTAAAAATGCGTCTTTCAATATTTAACTTAGTATAATTTAAAAAAAATTCAATTTGCTTTTTAAATTTTACTTCTAGAGTTGATTTCCATTTTTAATTTGCTGAGCTGTGAAACATAACTTTATATATGTTTATTTTTATCATTTAAAAAACATTCTATTTTTTTTATTCTAAGAGATGTTAACTTCGTGAGCACGGCGAGTTTCTATGCACAATTTCTATTAACCGATATTTCTGATATCCGAGGTTCTAGCGGTTCCAATTAGCTCGGATAATCGAGGTTGTACTTTACTTGTATAAATATTCATATATTTGTGCAATAGCCGTTGCTCTCTTATGCAAAAATGCATGAATACAAAATTTATTATGATTGTATGTATTAAATTCAGTAATATTAAAATAATATGACTTCATCTTAAATATGACCATGGCAATCACAAAATCAACATGGCAACCTGTAATCATTTCTATCATTGAACTATTATTGAATTAAGTACGTAGGATATGATTTAGTATAATGAAGAAATCTTTACTAATACCTTTTGAAGTTTTGATTCGATTTTCATAAAATTTGAAATGACTCGACAAAATTCTGCAATGATTATAAAAATTAAATTTCCAATCATTTGGTTCGGTGGTTTTTTGCGTTGTTACATACGGACGGATCAGACGACGACTATAGGTGTTACGTATTTATATAATTACGAGCGTATCTAAAAAACAACAAAAGTCAATCTGTGATCTTGGAAATAATAAAGAAAATCTAAATATATATATATATATATATTCTGTTGCAAGACTCGTAAACAACTGGTTGGATACTGCCAGTACCAACACTTTCTTCTATCTCATATATTTTAATATTTCAAAATGTTGTTATAAATGTCAATATTTCATTTTTATTAGTTTTATTACTACTTTATTAGTGTTATGCATACCTTTATACACTTTTTGATGGTACAATATTAAAAATTGCACAAAAATCTCTATTACAGCGCGCATCTTTCCGGGAATATCTATTACAGTGCCCCCTTATGGCGGAATTTTTCCAAATTCAGGGAGGACCTTCTTGCCATGGCCGAAAACATACACAAAAAATTTGTTTTAATTCTATGTATAACTTTATGCTCTTTTTGATGGTACAATATTAAAAATTGCACAAAAATCTCTATTACAGCGCGCATCTTTCCGGGAATATCTATTACAGTGCCCCCTTCCGGCGGAATGTTTCCAAATTCAGGGAGGACCTTCTTGCCATGGCCGAAAACATACACAAAAAATTTGTTTTAATTCTATGTATAACTTTATGCTCTTTTTGATGGTACAATAATAAAAAGTGCACAAAAATCGCTATTACAGCGCCCCCTTCCGGCGGATTTTTTCCAACTGAAGGAAGGTCCTTCTTGCCATAGACAAAAACATTTTTAAAAATTTGGTTCAATTCTATGCATAACTTCATACAATTTTTAATGATACAGTGGCGACACACGGACACACGGACAGACAGACATTTTTTATAAACATGTTTTTTGGTATCTATGACCCCTAAAACGTGTAAATCCGTAGAAAACGGGAGGTCGGAAAACATTTCGATTACAATACTTTCTTCTATTGGAGACAGGACAAAGTAACAAACAAAGAAAAAAAATCTACCCCTTTTTTTAGGTATTTTGTTAGATACAAGTATCAGATCTAATTTTGCCTAACTTTAAATAAAAAAATTTAGATTATTTATTAAAATAAATCGTTTCACTTTAAATACGCTCCAAAACTTCTCTAATCGTACGCTGTCAAAGAAAGTTTTTATTTCACTCATTTAGACAATATATTAATTTAGACAAATATCTGCAACTCTGACAGTATGACAAATTATTTTCACTTTATAAATTACTTCTGCTGAATCAGAAGAAAATCGTTATTGGGATGATATATATGTTTGTTCTTAAATATAAAAGCTTTAGAATTATAGAGATGAATAATCATCGAAGCATATGATATAAAATGTTTCGGAATTTCATATTTATCTGTTCTGATCTTCAGTATGTGAATTATGAATAAACATTCAATTCTTGTAAGCAATGCTTCGTCATTTTTACGTTACGTATTTTCCCACATTGTTTCAAAACATATTGCCAAAACACCCGCATTTACCTAAAGTAATTTACTAAATACATATATCCCTTTGCAATTCGACGCAGTTTAACAGAATAATAAAGTATGAAACAAATATTATGCAGGAAAGTTGAGGGTTTATGATATTTTTTAAACATGCAATAGCATAACTAAAGAATGTTTTGTTATCAATACAGTAGAACCTCTTTTATCCGAAACTCTTTTAACCGAAACTCTCGGTTAACCGAAATCCATTTTTAAAGCTTTCTACCCCCCCCCCCCCCTTTTTTTTTTACTATCACATTCTTTGTCTGCAAAACCGATTTTTTAAAGTTTTTTTTTTATTGTCACATTGGTCACATTGATCAATGCGAAGAAGAAGACAACGATATGGGCGAAGAAAACGAACAAATTAGCAATTCTAAAGCTTTTGAATGTTTTGCAAAAAAGTTGGGCTGCTCCAGCAGCAGAAAGACTGTAATACCGATGAACTAATAAACTTTCAAAAAACCTCGTGACAGAGCGTGCAAAGCAAAAGCAATCAAAACTGTTGCAAACGAAACATTTTTCCAAACTCTTGTGAAATATGTAAAAGGTACTTAATTTCAAACTTAAAATTCGGCTAATTCATCCTTGTTTCTATTTTGCTATTGCTTTATTTTTATTAAGCACTTGTTACCATAATAAGAAATAACGCATATATTTGTCCTTAATCTTTAAATGGAAGCATTCTCGATTATCCGAAAATTTAGATTATCCGAAAGAGGGTCGGTCTAAATTGCTTCGGATAATCGAGATTCTACTGTAATAAAAATAAACTATTATAACGGAAATAAAGAGATCTCGTTCTATTATTTATTAGATTTTTTTTTTAATTTTTGGATTGACATTTATTATTGCTAATGATATCTAATTTGGTTTTAAACATTTTATTAACAATTATGGGATCCGTTGTTTAATGCTTTAATATCTTTGACAATTATAGTTCACTGTTCAAATACAAAGTAATGTTATCTATAAAATAACACCTCAATCTTCACAATGCTTGGTCTTTAGATTAGAAAAAAAAATTATATGGGATAATTGGGTTTTATGACCCACTGATTTGCTGGATTAGTGATAGTGTACGTTTAACAAACAATAACATTTTACTTTTTTCGCGTAAGAATAGTTTATTATATATCTATATTTAGAAGGTTAGAAACGAGAAAAGGCATCAAATTAAAAATATATATATATACTTTTTTAGCTCCGTAGAGTGGTCTAAATATGTTAAGAAAATTCTATTAAGGATGGTTTAACAAAAAATGAGGAATATGTTATCCATCAATGCAGAAGATTACGAAAGTAAAATATATATGCATTAATAAAATAACTAACAAAGAAATTCGTATTAAAAAATGTATTATCAAAATTTAAAAAATGTCTACATTCTGTTTTCTGAACTTGTAATATTTTATTATTATTCCTTTTTCTCACACAAAACAAGATGAAATTAGTATTTCACCTTCAAGATTTCGCAAATCCATGAAGAATTTCAAAACTAGAAAAATAAAATAAAGTTTTAATTTTAATTTTACTCTTTTTGTACAAAATGCAGGTTTTTAGATATAATTAACTGAGCACATCCGTAAAAGAAACTACTGTCGAATTTTAAATTTTCATATAGATAAATCTAAAATTTCTGTAATCAATTATTTATCTCGAATTCTGAAACACTAATACTTGACTTTTTACACATTATTTATTGATTGTAATTTTTTCATTCAATGTGTTTGTAAGAGTCATATTATTATGCATGTTAACAAATATAAACCAGTATTAGGCTATTTATAACTAAAATAAGTAAATTACCATTTGATTATTACATTAAATCAATTATTAAAAAAATATAATGGCGTCAGTTTAACTGGGTAAAATATTGGATCAAACGATCCACAAGTGCATTGGCTGAAACATGTCATAATTTTTAGTAATTAAAGTACGGAATGCCAATGAAAAGATGATATAAATTTTCAGTTATCTAGCTCATATTTACAATCTTTATGCTTAATATATTTTTAGAGAATTTTATCTAATATTTATTTTAAAAAATAAGATAGGTGGTTTCAATTGTCCAATAGAAAAATTGTTTGTCTGTTAGTAATTGCAGAATACAAGGCTTCTTCTTTATTCTCACTATGACATGTGCTTTACTATCATATACAATTAGTTGAGCAGAGTCGATAATTTAATTTGTGATTTGAGTATCGTATATAACCTTATTGACATAATATTAAGTGATATTATAAAAGTTAATAATTTAATTAAGAATAAATGCAGTAAATATTTTTGGGGTCACACTTCTCCTACAATCTTGAATACTTACAAATTTCATTTGTTGCGAGCTGATGCTAGAAGTATGATATATAACTGCAAGGATCACATTTTAAAAAAGGATGTTAAATTGTTTAGAATGTAAAAAGTATGTTGATTTTTTTAGGAAAGATTAAATTTAACGTCAAGCCATACGTAAAACAAAACATAAAATAAAAATAAGCTATTTATTAGTAGAATATTTAAAAAAATATCACAAACCTAATTTTTTCCTGCAATTTTGAACATTTCAAACGTCATTTGTTGCATAATTTTCTTAGAAATGTAATGTAGTCTACAACTGTAAGGGTTAGATTTACATAAGTTAATTAGTTTAACAGCTTGAGGGACGGTGGGATGTATTATATCCCACCTAATTTTAATCGTGATTTGCACAAGACAATTTTAATTAAATTTTACTTTTTTCAACGTTGTTGAAAAAAGTTGAAAAATAGCTCTTCCTTATATTGAACTACATTTTTTCATAAATTCCGGTGTGAATTCAACGTTACAGAAACAAAATTACTTGCTCCTGAAAGGGTTGAGAAAAATAAATAAAACGTTGTAAAATATGATATATAAAAATGGAGTAAAAATAGTTATTTACATAATATTTTTGTTTTATTTTAAATAAATCTCTTTTTAAGTAATGAAATTAAAAACAAAAATAAGCAATTTTCACAAATTTAGTTTTTAAATTAGAAAAATTTATCTTCAATGATAAATGTATCTCGTTTTGAGAACGGTGCAATATCAAGACTTTCGAAATGTTATTGAAAATTATTAATTTATGTGCTTAAATTTTTGTATTTAATGTTATTATTCTTAAAGCTACAAAACATACAAATTATTTTAGCTTATGTATCATTTCTGATTTTTTTTTTTTTTTTATTTGTGATGATTGATATAGTTTGAAATATATTTTTATTAGGCAGCTAATCCAAATTATACCTTTCTTGAAATGGGGGCCTTTCATATGTAATGTTCATAGTCCTCAAAGTGTGGGGGCGAGAGCGGTAAATATACTTTGAAGGTGTGAAGTTTAGTATAACTCAGTTGTAGAAAATATTAAGTTATTTTATTAAGATAAAAATAAACAGGTATATTTCTTGATTAACGCTGCTAAATATCACAAACACAACAATAATAATTATAGTCGAGTACTGGTGAAAATATATACAGTCACGAGATGGCATCTAGAAGTTATAAGTGCAAATTGTAGGAAATGAAAAGTTCACAGACTTAATTATCTCTAAGATCGAATGTGATCCATTCGCTGATCTTACCAAAGGGTAAGTTTCCCTTTCTCCGGCTCCGTCGCGTCCCGCTGACTATCGCCGTCTCTTGGTGGACACTGTGTGTCCGCCAAAGAAGCCTTGCTTCTTCAGTGGGATAAGGATGACCCCTTGTCAAAATTCAGAGGCGAAGCATCGGTCCAACCGATCTCTACTCTCCCAAGTCTCGAGGAATCACTAACTCCCTTCTTAATTATCGTCTCATTTCTTTATTATCGATTATTTGTCCAGGCGCTCTGTGTACCTGGATTTAGTCCAATCACCGTTCTTTTCTCACCTGAGTGGTCAGCTAGGGGTTTTTTTTATGACCCGATTTACTCATACGCTGTACACCTGAACGAAGTGACTTTCAAAGCGAAAGTACTTTTCTAGTTTCACTATGACGGGAGATCGGAGTCGCTCATGGTGGTATTACACTTAAGTGCTTGCCAAAGTCTTTCAAGCCTCCAAGATTGATCATGATGTAACGTTTGCCCGACGGATTAGTGAACGCTAACCATTTTTTGGTCAATTTAATAAAACACATTGCAGTTCCTTATGCTGAGAAACTGTGTCATCTTAGAGTTTTTATATAGGGAATATTGTAATTTTGTGGGTCGGTACAGTAATGACTTAAAAAAAAGATGTTTAAAAGAATTCCAGTAATGCTGAACCATATTTTGTCAGAATACATTTAATATAGCTTCACGCCACGTTCCCCGGGTAGAAATTATCTTGATTTCTATTTTGCATATGTTAATGTAGTTATTTATAATTTGCAAAGAAAAGAGCTTTGGTGACAATCAGACTGACTTTCACAGCAGTTATCATGTGACTTTTTTTCTACTTATTGAAACTTGCAAGTTAACGTTAGCCATAGATGTTAATTCTTAATGACAATCTACAACCTCTTTTTCACAAACGGACACTATGGTTATATCAATTTTGACATTTTTTTTTACTAAAAATGTGAAATTGTTTTATGAATTAACAAACAAATCTTCAAATGTATTTGTGTGTGTTTCACACACACAACTTATTTTAAAACAAAATATTTAAAAAGTACTATGTTTTTTGTTTCGACATTACAAAAACATCATCGACAAATCGACACCAATTGGTTAATAGAGAAATTATCGTTTTTTTTTTTTTTTTTTTTTTTTTTTCACGACTTTTTAAAAAATATGAATAAACACGAAATTAATTCTATAACAAATTTAGTCAGATAAAAGATAATTTATCTCAAAGATGTGACTAAATACTAAATTTTGAAAAGCGTGATTTTAATTCAAGTATCTAAATTTAAAAATGTATTTATCGAGGTTGTTATCCAATTTTTCTAGAAGGTGCTTTTACTGTGATAAATATTCGCAATGGGAATGATATTTTTTTATGTGAGAGGAATCAGTCTTTAATTTCTCAAATTAAACTTTCATTTTCTAAATTTGTATAACACTTTCGCTGGATCCATTAAATTGTAAACACTTCGGATTTTTTTTGTGAGGGGTGGGGGCATTTAAATTGATTTCTAAGCAATATAAAACCTACACTTTCTTATTAAATATTCATAAAGGAACTGCAAATATTTTCTTGATATATAAAAACTATAATTATTTTATTCCCAGGTTTATAATTTTCAAAAGAATTGCAAATTGCAATTATTTACTTATAGCAAAAATGTTTGTATATTATAAAATTAATTGAAAACTAAAGTTCGCTGAAAATTCGCGCTCAACAATAATTTTATTTTGCACATCCTCTGATGTATTTAGCTTGGGGAATTTGGAAATAATCTTATTTAAAATGCTTCTGACATCGAATGAAATTGCTCAAGTTGGTTAATAAAATTACATTTCACAACAGAGTTATAGTGTATATTACAAAAGTAGCTTACATATAATAACCCATTATTTGTAAATATTTTAAATGTGCTATTATATCTTGTAAGTCAATAAATGATATTATGTTAAAATAAATTAAAACATGTATAAATAAATAGCAAGGATGAACATGAAATTTTAAAAATAGTAAATGTGTGAATGGACATAATGAATATAGTATAATTATATTTATGAACAAACTTTCGTGTTAAAATTAAATTACATTGTATATTTATATGGATTCCAGGATAAATATAAGAGGAAATGGACATTATACTACTGTAAGTTTTAAGATTTGCATGCGTGTGTGCGTATTCATGGCTAAGTGTGCATGTATTTTATATTTATGTCCTGTTGCATAAAACAAATATACAAAATAAAAATGTAGTGGAAAATTCTGGCAAGTGCTTTTAAGCAAAAAGCGTACAAAACTTTTTCTCCTCGACAACACCTTAGCCCATTAGAGTTTGCTTTTGAAATGTGGAGTGTAAATAAGGATTGTTCTTTAGATAGGCATGTAAACAATACCTACACAGTTAGCTAATTTCCTTAAAGAGAAATTCAATAGAAAAAGTAGGATTAGGTTACTCAGTTTACTTCTTTGTAAGATACTCAGATAAATGTGATTAATTTTAATTGAAAATTTATTTTAATTTCTAATTCAAAAGCGAGTAAAAATGTTTACCGTATTTTAACTTGTGTTCTATAAATGTAATAAAATATGTTAAGAAATACGTAAATAATTTTTTTGCGTCATTGTATCCAAACTAAGTGAAATGTATTCAAATGGATACTATGAGGCAAAAAAATTATTTACGTAAATCTTATTTAAAATTTTTAATAGCATTGGACAAAGGATAAATCAATTTATTCAAATAAATACATTTAAATGCATCATATAAATTCAGTGAAAGTGACATATTTAAAGTATATTGGAAAATTAAAACTATTATTTAGATGTGTGAATATATCTTAGCCAAAACAAAAATAATTTAAATTTAATTTTAAAACAAATCGTTTAAAGCCACATCAAAGCTTCACTAAAATTTTGATATCATATCTTTTAAAACTCATACTTGGAATTTATGAGAGGTGTAAATGTTAAAGCATCAATGAATAAACTTTTATACGTTTTTTTTTAATTGAACATAATTTTTGCACATGCGATTATAAAAAAATAAAAAGATGAAATAAATAATATATAGAGAGATTATAATTAATAGCATAGCGTCACTCAAAATTTGATATCATTATTTTTAAGTTCCATATTTAAAATTCTTAGAGCATAAGATAAAGTGCTGCGTCACAAACTTTTAACCCGTTAAGGGTTTTTGTATTGATTAAACTATACATCCGATTTTCATAAAATTTGAAATGACTGGACAAAATTTTACAACAATTATATATTTAAAATTTCAGACCATTCGGTAGGGTAGTTTGTGCTCTGTTATACAAATGGACAGACGAACTGAACGACAACTATAGGTGCTACGTATTTATACAGGGTGTCCGGTCTCAACGGTGTCCAACGGCTAATTCCTAAACCGTTAGTCGTAGACATATAGTTCCAATTAAAAAAATGTTTTAAATGAAGTAAAGAAATATTTTAAAAGCGATTTGGGTCAATAAAAACATTTCTTAAAAAATTACGAAATTTAAATTTTTATACGTTATATTTTTTAATATTTTCCTTTTACGCTGACAAGTAATACAAAAAAAGTCCCGTTGTTCTACTATTAAAATTGACCGAGTAATACCTGTTTAAAGTTGGAGCATATTTTTTGCTGCACATTGGGGGTCATTCACAAATTTAGTCGAAATATGATTTCGTCAAATATATTAAAAAATGGTTGAGAGTAAAATTAACATTGCAATATAAATCTGAAATCTTTAGTCATTTTGACATATTAATGCAAAATATACAATTTGTAATAAACATTTAAGAAGAAAGAAAAAAAGAAATTTTTGTTAAATAAAATGATGCTAAATTAACAGCCTCAATTCTTTACAAAATGATACGGATTTTTAAATATTATTAGGTTACACTAGCCTGCAAAAGTTGGATTATTTCATGTTTTTTAGCTTTTGATAATTGATTCTTATGTATTCTGTACCGCTGAATCCGGAATTGACCTTCATTTTTAGCCATCACATCAAGATTTTTCGCAATTTGTAAATTTTAAAGTTAAAAAGTTCAAAGATAAAATTTAATCTCCTCCCCCATCACATCACACCACCCAGCTGTAAGAATCATAAGATAAGGGAAAATATCGAATAAATTATTGAATAAAATAAAATAAAATAAGTTTTACATATGTTTTATAGTATGAGATTTTCGCTATATTTTAACTTACACATTTGCAAAAAAATTCAAACGTGATGGTTAAAAATGAAAGTCATTTTCAGATTTAGTGCTAAGAAGTATGTAAAAATCAATTATCAAAAGCTAAAAAATACAACCATCTCCTCTACTTTATAGTATCTGATTTTTTTTATTCTTTAAATACGACAATTTATGATTCGCGAAATTTCCTGACATGATGGTTAACAATTAAGGCAATTTTCGGATTGAGTGCTAAAAAATACATATAAGTTAAAAAACCCAACAAACTCCGTCTTGTATTATCTAATCTAAAACTTTTTATTAAACTTCTTTTCTTAAACTAATCTATCCGAAATTTTTTGTGTTATCCTGTAAAATAAGTATAAATGGTAACCACCGAAAATTATAATAATATTAGATTGTTATCGGATTTGCGCCAGTATGTAAAATGTAATCTCGATCGGATATTTGAAAGTGGGTTAAAGTTCGAATACAAATTTTGAACTGAAAAAATATACATAAGATCGTTGAAGTAACATAAAAACTTATAAAAATAATTTTATTAAAAGAAATCATAGAAGAAACAGTCTCAAATCCTGACAAAATAAAACATATATTATTTCAACCAGTCT
Organism: Maratus speciosus; assembly: GCA_963932465.1. Taxonomy (NCBI): domain Eukaryota; kingdom Metazoa; phylum Arthropoda; class Arachnida; order Araneae; family Salticidae; genus Maratus; species Maratus speciosus. The sequence continues at coordinate 314,657,005 of OZ010794.1, forward strand.
GAAACTTAATAAATGTTAACTTAACCGTAATACTTGTACGATTTTTTTCAAAGCGCAGATTCACAGGAAATGAGATCTTCGAATACTTTAAGCACTTGGAATTTGACCCCTCAAAGCCAAACCGAAATCATTTGTTTCCAGAGCAGAAAAGTGGCATAAGTCATGCATTTTTAAAGTTTCATAACTCGCACAATTTTAGTTTTATATGAATGGGACTTTTTTTTGTCTTACTTGTCAGTATAATAGGAAAATTTTACTAAATATAACTTATAGGACCGGGGGAACGTATAAAAATTAAATTTCGTATTTTTTTTTTTTTAGAAATGTTTTTATTGACCCAAATCGATTTTAAAATGTCTCTTTACCTTATTTAAAGCATTTTTATAATTGGAACTGTATGTCTACGACTAACGGTTTAGGAATTACCATTGGACACCGTTGAGACCGGACACCCTGTATAATTACGAAGGCACCTAAAAAATAAAGCATTAGCAAATTGTTTATCATTTAGTATTACTTTTGAGCTTAGCGCGAAAGCTGGTGGCTTTTCTTATTTTATCATCCATATTTAATTACATATAGATTTGAATTTTTTTAAAATATGGCTAATTAGAACCATTGGTAAATCTCTACTATGGTATATATATATTTTTTCTGTATAGCAATTTATTTTCTCTTGAATAGTAATTTACTTTTAATTTTATTTTAACGCGATGTAACTTTTATATATTTTGAAATTTTAATCTGGTTAAGAGATAGGAAGATTTGGCATTTTTTCAGTTGAGTGTAAATGTGTCCAGGCTTGAGTCGAGCCCAGGTCCTTTGGCATATATTGCCAATTCTCTGGCTAATGATATTCCAGTACTGGCAAAAGGACAACACATTACGTGACCGTGGTAACGTTTTTACAAACTTTTATAGTGGAATATATTCATATCTGAAAAGATGCATGCATCAGTTCATAAATAATGTACTTTTATTCAAATCGTGTTAATTTTTTTTTATCCTCGAATACTCCATTCCCCTATATAGTATTTTTACAGACCAGCACTTATTTTATATTCTGCGCAACAAATATAAATGATATTACATTCATTTCAGTTATTATTGTTATTAATTATTTTTGAAAAGGAACATAAGCCCTTTGTAATTTGTACAAATTGAATACTGAATGTTTATTTATTTACATATGTGATCCAAATGAATTTAAACATTAAATTTTCAATGGAAATACTCACATTAGAAACGTAAGTAGAATTACCCTCAATTATGCAAATTGGATTTTTTTTTTGGAAATGTAATACGATACTTCTGGAAATTCGAATAAACTTTTATAAGTTTTAGTTTTTCTTTCGAAGTTTTACAATGAATTATTTGTAATACAGATAACACATTTCTAAATATTCATGATCTAATCACGTATATTCTAAATACAAATAAAGCTTTTTACATTTTTAAGTTTATATATTCTTTGAGAAATGCTACTATTTTTCTTGTCTGATAAAAAAAAATATTTATGTATAATAAAATAAATAAAACATTAAGATTCTTTTAAAACTCTTCTTAAACAAAATTCTTATTTGGTAAATCTTTTGAAGTTTAGAATTTATTTAAATAATCTTAGTTAAAATTCCTTTGATATCGAATAAAAGGATTTCCATAAGAAAATTAAGTTGAAGTTTGATATTTTTTTCTTTGTGTGACTGGATTTATTATACTTGAGTTCTTTAAAAAGTTTGTTTTTAAAAATACTTTAAATACAATAAAATCAATAATATTTTATACTTCTTATTATTATTAAATATCCAAAAAAATAATATTAATAATATGAGCTGTTTAAATTTGGCTTTAATTCGGGGGGTTTTAACAGAAGTAACATTATATATTTTAAGGTTTAGAATAAATAGAATAAAATAGAGCTTTTTAAAATACTTTTCAGAGGGAAAAAAATATTTTGTTAGCAGTACAAAATTCTTAATAAATCGTAAAAATATTTTGATAAGTTATTAAGAACTATTTCTAACACTTATTACAAAAGATTTAGATTAGTCTTTTTTCAAAGATTATATAGTCCCACAAACTTTTTCCTCGATGTACTTTTAAATGTAACTAATTAAAACTCATTGGAGGAATGAGATGGAATTTGGATCCTTTTCCTATATAGGTTTTTTTTTTTTTTTTTTATTTTTTTTTTTTAAGCTGGGCACAACCTCGACTTCAGAAAGTAAGATTTGTTGCAAATGATGTAACCAGCTTTGAAAACAAACTTAATAACCATTTTTTACTTGTTTATAATTGTATTTATATATCTAAAAACATTTTATTTAAATATATTAACATTGTTGCTGTTGTTGTTGTTGTTGTTGTTTGTACATACAATTTATTTCTGTTTGCATATAAAATTAAACAAAAGCGCATAAAAGTAGTTTTTTTATATTAAATAAGTTGTATGGATATTCAGGAAATTGCTTTTGAATATGAGGTAGAGAGTGACAGAAAATATGAATGTAAATTTCCTTCTTTCGCCAAGCCCTATATCTCTTCCCAGCCAATACTCCTATAGTGGGAATGTATAGTCGAGTGCGATTATTACTCGCGCACAAAGGATTCCATACAATAAATATATTAATTAGTTGCTGTATTATTATTTTAAAAAAAATAGTTTTTAAAGGAATAGTAAGACTTCGTCAAAAATTCTGCAATGTAGGGTTGGGTATAGCTATATATACAAAAAAAGTACCAATGTATATACCATGAAAGTTCACAGAGATATGAAGCCTAAATAGTGTCAAATAATGATAGTCTCTATGACTTTTTTTTAAATCTTATCCTAATTCGTTTATAATGAAATTAATTCGGTGCTGAGAATAAAAGTAAGTGCATATTTAAACTTCATTTGGCATGTCATAAACCCAATTCATCGTAGTAATAATTTTATCTTTTTAAAGTGTACCTAAAACAAAATCCTTCTTCAAAGTTTAAACTTGACATTGTACTAAGCGCGCTTCGGAAGGGAGTCGCAAAGTTACAACGCGGCCTTGATCCGTACCGCGTTTTCCTCATAGGTTTTTAATTAACCTTTAAAGACACGAGTGGCATATTGAGAGAGGCAATCAATTGAAAGTATACGCGAATACCTTAGTAATTATATTATTAATTTTAATTAAACTGGTCAGTTTTTAACAGTTTGACGTTCATTGCTTTTATACTACTACTGGGCATTGCATTATATAAATATATCTCTAAATGTTTTTATCGAGGCTTTAAAAGCCGATGGCGCAAAGAGCCGCGATGCTGCACTTGTCTATATGCATGTCGAAACCGTCCGTGTCTTTAAGGGATATTATCTCGGGTAATTACCGACAATTATTTTGAAAATTATTATCAAAAATCGTTTTATACTTCTGCGACTATAGGTACCTCCAGCGCTCTTTAACTCAATTGCTGAACACCCACAAATCGAAATTTGTGTTTAACGGGAAAATGCGATTTTTTTCAAAACCTATGCTACCTAGGATAGCCGCTATAGTTTTCCTGCAAGGTTTAAATTACCGTTTATTACCCTTAATTTTTTCATAAGTTTTGTTTAAGTAGATTCGGAAATAGATAGGGGGGGGGGGGCATTTAGCACTGCATTTTCGACGATATCGCTGAAAATATAATACCTAAAAATAAAATAAATGTATTTTTGAGTTTTGCGTTACGAAAGCTTTCGCACGATTCCCCACATGATATACAAAGGAAATATATCTCTTTTTCGATCAACTTAGTTACCCCCTATACATTTTTCCTAAATTTATTTGTGAATGGTTAATAATCTATAAATATGCGGGTCAATGCCTTTTATTACTTCAACCAATTTAAACTTTCCACGTTCCATAGTTTACGAGTAAATTGGCTTTGACAGACAGACAGACGCGGGAGTGATCTTATAAAGGTTCTATTTTCACTTTTTAAGTACGGAACCCTAAAAATTAATTTCATTTTAATCAATTAGTAACAATTTATAGGAATTTGAATATCATTTTCATAATTTCTATTTTATATATATATATTTTTTTTTTACATTTTAAATTCAAAATTATTAATTACTATTAAATTAATTATTATAATTAATTATTTATATAATAAATTATTAATTATTATTATTTATTAATTATTATTAAGTTATTATAGGCAGGGTTATCAACTACACCAAACTAAAAACAAGTGTGCAAAAGTTATTAATACAGGAGATTTGGATGGAAATGTTATGAAATAATTTAACAGTAGGTGAACAAAACCTCAATCATTATAATTCCTGAACTTCGTGATCGAACGTTTTCTAATTTAATATACAAATTTCAAATTTATTTTAGAATGGAAATATAAAGCAATGTTTTGATGAAACAATCTAAAAGTTTTAATATGCAAACGTAAACCTAACATTATTTTTTAAGGGAGCACAGGACCTTTAAACTCTAATAAAAACAGTTTTCTGTTTTTGATTTATTTTGAATTCTTTTTTTCAATTCTCAACAATAGGAAGAAACCCCATTCAAAAAAATGCATACAAAAATCTGCATTATTTTTTGAGTTATAATCATTTATAGACAGTTGAAAGTCCGTTTATATTGTAATTTTAATGCGCGTTTTCTCAGATTAGTAAATTTAGAGTTTGCGCTCCACAGTTACTTTCAAAGTATGTAAGCTGCAGCTTTAAAAATTTAACCAAATATCTGTTTCTTCGTAGTCTTCATGCTAAAATGAAGAAAAAAATCATATTTTGTTTATTTATCGTCTTTGCACGAGACAAACTTGAAAAAAATGTTTGAAAATTTTGCATTTATTTATATTTTATGCTAAAATTAAATTTTAAACAAACCTCTTTCTATATATTTTGGATTTAATTTAGAAGTAAGTGGTTTATGATTCTATTTTGTTAAAAAATTATTTTTTATATGCATAATTTAGAGTTTTATCAAGCACTTAATGATTTTAATTCACGCATTACTAAGATGAATTTTTAAAGTTAAAATTTAAATATTAATTTTGTATATAGAACATTTATTTTTCCGGATAATATAGCTAAGAATATATACTTTAGGCAGAAGGGAAAAAAAAGATCTTAATTGTGTATTATTTTTGTTTTGGTACTTTAAAAAAAAACGATTTTTTTGATTGTTTCGACAAACACAAACGTCATGTGCCCCCTTAATGTAATTTTAAAGTAGAAATATTTTTCAATAGAATTGTTGCCCGGTGTTCCTTTCCTTTTGGTCGACTGTAATAATGCATCTGTAGATCTGATTGTACATAATGAATGTATTAAAATAATAGTCTTCACCTAATATACTTCCTTTGTGGCTTTATTCTTTGCTACACGTATGCGTAAGTAACATTCAATAAAATGAATATAATATTGGATTTCAGTTTTTACTATTTTCAAGTATAAATATATATGTTTAACAGTTATATGAAGCTGAAGAACTGCATTTTTTACACGCCACATAAATGATAAAACAATCAGAATTTTATTCGTAATAGTTAATGTCTATAAATATCAGTTTTCTTAATCTTAAATCTTGTTTTAAATTTAAGATAACCTAGTGATCTACTATTGTTACAAAGAAATCATTCACGAATCCTGGTCCTCAAATTAGACATACTCTTTCGTCACCTTTTCCAAAACATTAACATACGCCTTATTCAATAATTTAAAAAAAAAAAAAAAAAAAAAAAAAAAAAAAAAAAAAAAACGAAAAAAAAACGTTTAATTCGAAAGACTGGTGGGAAAGAGCTCTTTGAAATAACATATTTCAATTCTGGAAGAAATGCTGCTTGAATAAGTGCATTTCCAAACGTCGTGTAGTTTACAATAAATACTTTCTCGTGCATTAATGCAATTTATTCACAAAATCTCCATATTTCTAAAACATGCATGCATACTATCAGAAAATGTTTCATTGCATACATTATGCTAAGTGTAATTCGTTAATATTTCTGGTATATAGCGTTTGAATTTTTTATTATATATATACATTCACAGGGGCTGTTGAGTAAGGTATGATCGTATTGTTTTCTTTCGTATGGAAATTGTATGGAAATTTAATTTTATGTTGCATTAAGAGTGTAAAGTGCAATGGATAAGTGGTATTTTTTTCCTTTATTTATTTGTAGTAGTACAACAGTGGCAGTCATGAAAATTCACACACGTTCAATATTGCCCACGGAAATGATGGAGGTACCACGCGATAATTAATATGCTGTGCTGAAATTTTGCGCTCGCATAAAAAAATCCTCGCATAAGTTATAAAATGCTACAAGGCACCTACGGTGTATATGTTCTGCAAAAAAGACCGCTACAACATAGTTTAATATAGTTAAGGTAGAGAGATAATCAAATTTCACGGAACATTGGCCATTACCCTTTTAGAAACATTTCGCTTAACACCGCCACTGCTATTTGCATAATAGCATGTACTTGCCCAACTCCGACTAAACATAAACATCCTTAAAACGAGAGTTCATTTAAACCAGGTTAAAAACAAGTTTCTAAAAGGAAATTGTTTTGATGGATAATTAACGAATTAATTTCACATTTCTACTTGGAATATATTTAAAATAACTTCTTTAAAAAAATTCTGGTTCGTAACATGTTTAAGCTGAGTCATATTAAACCATATATTTCAGACGAACATAGCAAGGATAGAAAGTACGCTATTGTCATAGAAAGTCGGAAGAATTTTCACAGCACTCTTAATCACTTCCTTTAGTATTAGTTTACAAAAAATACCAATATCTTTCTTTTTCCAGTTTTTAAAATATTTTTCTCATTGTTTAATAAAAACTCTATCCAAAATCATATCATCTAAATACTGAGATTATGTAAATATACATAAATATTTAAAATGAATAACAGTTTTTCCTCAGACAAAGTAAAAGAAAAAAAAAAAAGAATATTCAAGTATTCCATTGTGAAAAGTAAATTCTACCATAAGTAATAGCAGTTTTACACATAAGACATTTTAAAGTGGCTTATACAAGTTTTACATTTATAATATTAATTCGTCAGGAATATTTCTGATATATTTTAATGCGTATCAAGGTAAACATTTACTAAAAATTAGATACGTTCATAAATTGTAAATGTAAGTTCCAAAGTGAAACTTTCAGGTAAATTTCAGGATGAAAATTTAGATACTTAAATCTCTTAAAATTTATGTAGCTTTCAATAAAGAATTTTAAAATAAACGTGCAGAAATTTACATTTGAGTGTATCTTTAAGACAAGTTCACTTTCAAGATATGATTAACTTCAGGAGCACTTTAAAATCTAATAATGGCTCTTAAAAATCTTTGCATTTATATCATTTCTGGTGTATTTTTCTCGAAATATTTTATGAGTGAACAGCTTAATGACTATTAAAACGACTTTGTGTTCATAAGAGTCTTTCTGTAAGAAATTTTCTCATTTTAACATATACTTTAAGTAAATTAAATTTGTTAAATATTTATCTAGAAAGTCGTGGACAGTTAGGTCATGGATTATATGCATTTATCCATTAAAATACATGTTCCCGTATAAGACGAATGTAATATTTAAATTAAGACATGTAGCCGGAAATAAGGCACCTCGGTGTATTATTTTTATTTTATAATATTTTATAGGATATCTCTGGGATAATATTATTTGTGACATAATGATTATTTGCTCAAGACGTGTTACTGCAAGAAATATCTGCATATAAGCATGATTAGTCTCTAAATATGTAGTGAAAAATATTTTATTTTTGATAAGTTATATTGCAATAATATATTCTACGTTAAGATTGATATAAATACTTATTACATGTTCCCAAAATTTGGGTAATTTAACTCTCGCCGTTTACTCAGTTATTGATTTAAAGAACATAAATTAATAGTATTTTATAAATTAGTGGTGTTTAAAAAAAAGATAATGCTTAATAAGTAAAAATTAAAAAAATATATAAAAGCTTTAATTGTGAGTATCATTAGAAAATTGTTCACCTTTTCCTACTTTTGTATATATTTCGTAGTATTACATTCCTTTTGTATCGTTCTTAATCTAATACTACATTTAATTTTTTTTCTTCTATTTTTGTATATTTATTTGATTTTCTATGTGCAATAAGTCTTCCATTCCGAACAATAGAGACAAGCGGACACCTTCATTTAGAGAACACTTATTCATTCCACGAAGCCAATATATTTTGTATGCTAAATAGAGAACATACGAGAATAACTCGGTTTAAAAACGTGTTCTATTTAAGTTTAACGTTAAATCGTATACAGGTAGATATAGCTATCATCCTTTTAAATATTTAATTAAGAACTTTTCTTAATGGTGCCCGGTACATATTGTAAAATGGTTTTCATTTATTGGGTTAAAATTGTGAATTTTTTGTGATAGTTAAACATATTATTTGTAAATAAAATCACATGATAAAACTTATCATAATTTGAAAAAAAAAATTAAAAGTTATTGAAAAAGTGGGGTAATTTAAAATCATAACTCGAAATATTATTTGTAGAATATATATTTTTTTTTTTCATTTAATTAAACAGAAATATATACGTTTCAATTCAGAGTCAGAATTATTTTTTAAAAATTAATTTGAAAAAAAAAATAAAAATATTTAAATAAGAATTTAAATGAAAATGATGTAACTTTCTTTAAAAAAATCATATTTTCGAAAGTATTTTTTTTTCAAATTTGCTGGATCAGAAGTAAACTAAAATAATTGAAAAAGACATGTTCCAAGTTCAAACCACTAATCTTTAACGGTTCTTGACTTATAAAATTTAAATACGAGAAATGGTGAAAAAAACCATCATGAAGAAAAACGCATTTTCACAAGAAGTCGTTTCCATGACAACCATTGCTTAAAAGTTAGATTTTCAGAAGAAACCAGAACGAAAGATATAAACATGATTTAAACGTAATTTTAAGCAGAAAAAACGCAGAAATTTTTAATGCAAAACATTGTTTTCAGAAAATTTGAAGTTTTTTATGTCCTTGACCCACTTAAATTAATAATAAGAAAAATCACTGTAATAACAATTGAAATTGAATAACCATTAGGTCCGATAAGTGAGCCAAACGTGGAAATTTCTGGAGAAATTATTCAAAAAATTTAAAAAAATGAAACGGTAATGACTTTTCACAGTAAATTGACGGTCGTGATTAATAATATTTTCTTAATTTGATATTTTAAAATCGATTTGTTCCACAATTTCCTTTTCTCTGTGATAATTAAATAATTCATTGAAATATTTCTTTTCGTAGAAATTTTCCTGATAGTAAAATAATTATTCAAAGCTTGTTTGAAAAAATTATATTCATTTATCCCCGATTTTATAGTAATTAAAAATTAATTATTATAAAAATCAGAGATCAATAAACGTGTTTAAGAAGACTCGACCAAAGCCTGTTTAAGTATGTTTAATATGTGTTCTAAATATTCAAAATTAAATTGAAAATTAAATTTTAATTAATTAAATTATGAATATTTATAACCTATAATAAACATAATTAAACAGTCTTTTTCTGGAATTTTTGGTTGACACTATTGATCGCGTGCAGCTGTTTCCCTCACATTATCGTCTACCACTTTGTCAGCATTGCACATAATAAAAATAGTAATAGAAACTTTCTTTAGGTGAAATAATATCTAATTTATAAAAAAAAAAATAAAATATAGGGTGATTCTAGGATAGATTGCCATAGAGGAGAGATAGCCAGTCTAAATATTTCCTAAACTTGATCATAGATTGCAACATATACTTTGTTCGTATGAAATAGTTCAACGAGATTATTTATTGCGACGTATACTTGTGTTTTTCGATTATAAAAAGTAAGTGAAATTTTAATGTTTATTTAATTTAGTGGTTGATTTTTTTTTTTTTTTTTTTTTTTGGACTTAGGTATCTGAAAATTTTGCAGTACCTACGTTATATATATATATATATTTACTACATGGACTTTAAAGGCATGTATATAATCTAATCTTTACTTCTAAGCCTAAAACAAAGTCGTAGAATGTCTATTGATGCTTTAAATTGGGCGAACATCATTCCTTCAATTTCAGGAGAGATGGCCACATGAAATCGCGGAGAGATGGCCACCTTTAATCAATATTTCAAACTTATACGGAGTGATGATTTTAACTAAATATAATTAAATTTAAAATAAATGTATAACATTTATGTTTATAAATATATTAATTGATATAATTGTTTAAATTTTAACTAATATAAATATTTAAAAAAATAATAATATAATAAGACCTAACGATTTATTTGTTTCAGAAAATACTGAAAAACGTCCGAAACTTTCATAACAGAAACTGATAAAGTTGATAAATACACTAAATTAATGTAATAAACCTAAAATTAAAGCGAGAAAAAAAAAAAAAACGACAATTCTAGTAGCGAAGGAAACAAAATACATTTAAAATTATCAGGTTATACAGATTCCGACTAAATAGAACTGGATTAAGATCACTTTGTTGGTTGTGTAAAACAATATAATATCACTTCCAAAAAGGATGTCTGGATACAATGCATGAGATACCTGACGAGGTTCCATGAAACGTGTACAAATTATCAAGACCTTTGCCAAACATGTGGTAAGATTTTACAAAAAGTGAAGTATTAAAATTATACTTCAAACTTTGCTTATTCGAGTTTTATTCACTCTTTTTTCATCATATCAGTGCATCTTTACAATTTGCTATATGTTTTTCATGGTTAACTATATGAAATGTGTAATTTTTTTGCTATTTAAATTCACTTTTTCTTTCTTGTCTTGGATGGCTATCTCTCCTTGACTTTAAGGAGAGATGGCCATCTGTCATTTTAATTTCAATTTTGGTTAACACTTTTTGTTTTCAATATTTAATTTTTTTTGCATAAAATATTATTAGTTATGTATAAGAATTTTAAATATGCATAAATATTTCTTGTATTTACATTCTAAGAAATTTTATTTCAATATTTAAAAACTATGGCCATCTATCCTAGAGTTCCCTAAGACAAGATGCGTCTAAGATCATTTTTAAATTAAACACAAGCTTTCTTATAAGACTACAGCCAGCAAATTCTCCGCGCGAGCAACAACGTGGTGTTTTTTTTTAGATTATTTTTTTATGAAAAATTTAAATGAATATTTCAATAAAAAAAATAAATATAGATAAACAATCTTTTTTTCCCAGCGGCATAAGTTTATAATAATCTATTTTGTAGCAATTAATGTTCAGTTGCATTATGTTTTAAATAAATTAATTATCAATATATGTAACTAAAATATATGTACAGTCGCGGAAAAAAAAGTAAACACACTTACTAATTCTGCAAAAAAAAAAAAAAAAAAAAAAAATATATATATATATATATATATATATATATATATATCGTAGAAGAAAGTTACTGGTACCACACGATTGGTAATAAAGTCTACTTTTAAATGATGTATATAAAATTTGCTTAGGGTGTCATCTACATATTAAAACGAACCATAACGTTTTTTTTTTTTTTTTTTTTTTTTTTTTTTTTTTTTTTTTTTTTTTTTTTCAAATAGCAGCACACAATTCTGACAGCATAATTGAGCTCTACACCTTTCAATTAGCCTAAAAACAAATTTAAGTTTCCGAGAAAATAATTATTTTAAATCGAGCGTATTTTAGGGGCCGTATCTAAATTGAAGTTTAGTACTCGATTGTTGACCGAGAGAGCCCCCTCCTTGATCAAGGTATCTTAAACGCCACTCAAGCAGTTATTGAAGACTGCTAGATTACGGGATAAAAGACGAAATTTCAAAATATCTAGTCACTTTTATCATACACGGCCCCTTAAACCAGCATTTTGAAGTTTTTTAAGCAGAATTTGAAAACTACTGGGAAGAAAAATGTGAAACTTTGGATTTCCATAAAGCAGGGCTTAATAAATCTAAAAAACTAAAAACTAAACTCTGTGGCTATACAATCCAAGAACGATCAGGGCCGACAGTACACATCTCTATTTTTTTGACCCTGGGCCCCAAGGTGCTATGCAGCATGCGTCACGGCCAGGTGGTCAGCCTAACGCGAGACCCTCGGTGTTTAGTTCCCAAGCAAGCTTGGTGCGGCAGTCAGATGCTCCGACAACTACACCACTGGGCTTCAAATGTGAAAAATGTGAAATTTCGGATTTCCATAAAGCGGGACTTGATAAATCTAAATCCATCAAAACAATTCATAATTTTTTCGAATATTAATTTCATAATTCGTATCATAAAATTATAAAAATTGTAAATTCAACGTATTTATATTTGGGTTTTTTAGTATTATTGCTGCACGAAAAGTTAGCACATTAAGGGTATAATTTCCGGAGATATTAATAAAAATATGAAAATGTAATTTAACATTAGAAGCACTAAATTTTGAATGTTTATAATTCAAAAAACTTATAATTCAAATGATTTGAAATTTGGTGTCTAGGCATTGTTTGAACCGAAGATTTGAATTGTCTTGTTAAAATTAAGTACAGTAGAATTTCTTTTATACGAAACTCTTTTAACCGAAACTCTCGGTTAACCGAAATCCATTTTAAAGCTTTTTTTAAACTATCACGTTGCTTGTGTGCAAAATCCATTTTGAAAACTTTTTTTTTCTAACTATCATATTCCTCGTGTGCAAGCTAGGCCATGGGACGAAGCATCAAAAGAGGCTTAAAACCAGTTTTCGTTTACCAACTCCGGGAACTAAGAAATTTTGCATGCAATACAATTATACAATACTTATTAACTAAAAAACGCAAAGTTCACCAAAAAATATTTGCACATTAATTTTTTATTCCAATTTAAAGTGGTACCCTAAAGCTGACATTATAAAGGTAATGTTCAGTGTTTTGGTTAGTATTTTCCCTTTTAAATAAGAATGAAGATAAAATTTATTGAATTGTCATCATTTACTAATAAATATTAAATACTGACAATAAAATATTTTCTTTAATATTAGTATTGTATTTAATATTTGCTGTTTAAGAAGTTGAATATTTTTTAATATATTTTACACGAATGTAGCTTAAATAATAGATTAAATGAAACTTGAAAGTTAAAATAATAAAATAAAAATACTCTATACTTTCAGAACGTATGTTTTAACACCTAATGAAGTAATAAATATAAAATTTAAGGATTTGCCCTCATATGTCGACACCTATATCATCTGTTGAAAAGAGCAATTTTGAATCTTAAACTTGACATTCCCTTTAACTATTAAACTTTTGAGGAAAAAACTTTTCTAATACAACTAACATTTTTTTTCGAATACTTCTAATTAATAAATAAAAGGTTTAAGTAACACAAGGCTCTCTAAGCAACATAATAACAGTAAAGAGACTTTGATATAATGCACTTACCTCTTAATAAAATGCTTAAGAAGTTTCAGGAAAAATTAGACAAACAATATCTAAATGATTTTAGAAAATTGGTAATGCTTAAATATAATACTGCTTATCTGCTATATAAATAGCATTTTTAACCAACTTAAACTTAATGTATGGTCACTGAAAAGAGTCCCTTTTTTTTAGATGGGATATCCCTTGGTAGCTTTTTCGCCTGTCCTTTTTGGAACTAATGGAATTTCTTTCTCTTTTTTTTTATCTAAATTTTCTTTTTTCTCTTACATTGTTAAACTTTTAGTACTTCAAGTTCTCACTTTTATTCTTTTCTTAACTTTTCTAGTGATTTCTCTCATTGTGGCTACCAGCCACGTTTAAACATTCATTTTTTAAGGCCCCCTAATGCCCTTGCAACACGATCACCTCTTCAACTGGATGTTAAGTTGCCACGTAATTAGGAAGTCCATCAGTAAGATCACATTATTTCATGCTTAAATGCTTGTCTTAAATAAAAACTTTACTTTAGGCATGTTTTATGTATAATATTATTTATTTTGGTACATTTTTTAGAAAATATCATCTACATTATGCAACCTATCAATATCTTCATATGTCTGAATCAACTTCAAAAGTATCACTGAAAAATTAATTTTGTTCATTGGAATTTTCCAATTAGTACATGAACATAATTCGTAGCAAGAAATTCCATTTGATTTGCATGAGCATTTACTTGATAAACAAACGGTCTTCTGGCACTTGCACAAAATGTTTTTTAGTATACTGTATGGAATACAAAGAATTGTGTTCCAACAAATCCTTATATTTATCCCATTAATAATCCATACATGTTCAGCAGGATTAGGGACACTCATTATGTTTTGGAAACACCGACGATGAATATATGTTTGATAGTTTGCCCTTTTAATATGGCATACTAAAGCATCATAATTTGGTGGTAAAGCAACATCAATTTTAAACTTCAGTTTGAGCAATGTGTATCTTGAATCATTTACTGAGGTTTTAGTAGGTTGGCCATAAAGTTCTCAAACAAATAGTTCAAGGGTTTGAATAAGAGCACTTGATGTCCAAGAAGTTCCAAACCGTTTAAATGCATCAATATAAACAATTTTGCTTTTGATTATAGTCAATTTTACTTTTCATTATAGTCAATTTTACTATTCATTATAGTCAATGCTTTAATTTTGCCCTTGTCTTTAAAGGCACTACAACTGTGGCAATCTGTAAAACTGCGAAGGCCTATTAAACTATCACAAATGTCTGGACCTAAAATAGTAGCGATAGATAAAACATTATGAAATTCTAAATTACTCGCAGTACCCAGAAGCAAATATAATTCTGTTGTTAAAAATCTACTCATACAAAGTGAGAGGATGAAAACATGTGTCCGAACTTTTAATAATAACATGTATGAAACATATCGAAGCATTTTCTACATGCAACAGCATTCTTGTATCTGCTTCCTGGTGATCAGAATGCAGTTCGGGCATATCCCTTACTATCAGATGACTGTTTTCACCGCTTATGATATGACACTTTTCCCCCATGTGCAACAATCAACAATACACTTTTCAGAATTGGGGGATCAACTGAGGACCATTTTTTAAAAAGAAATTCAACCAAAGCTGCCTTATTTGACCCATTTGCTAGAAATTTTCACTGATGAGGTTTTTTTTTTTTTTTTGCGCTGAACTTCATATTTTAATAACAGTTTCACCTCCTGTAGCCATCCTTTGTCACTCGCTGCACTAAATGTTGAAAGAAGGATATGTGTCAGTTACAAAGTGAATTGCTTTATATTTGTAGCTAACACCCATACCAATAATAAATTCCAATACTTGTAAAGCAAGATCTCCAAAAGTATTTGGAATATTCTGCATTTGTTGCAAAACTCCCATACCGTCCAAAATTAAGGCATTATTTTCAGGGATCTCACTCGGAATTTGATACTGATCCACTGATTTCAGCACAGAATGAGTCAATGCTGCGTTATTTGTTTTTACGATAGAACAATCAGGGTTTGCTATAGGTGGGGGATAGGCAGTTAAATTATATGTCATGACATTTTTTATATCAGGTTATGATTTTTGCCCCATTACAATTATGTGAGCAAGAATGTTGCTTGTATCTTTCAAGATCCCAGTTTCCAATTTAGTTTTTGGAAAAGCTGCCTGCTAGTATCAGAAAAGGTAGCAGCTTTAGTTGAGAAATTTTTGAATATTTAATTTTATGTTAAAAAGAGCCTTGTGTTACTTAAACCTTTTATCGTTTTATTAGAAGTACTATAAAAAATTGTTAGTTTTATTAGAAATGTTTTTACCTCAAAAATTTAATAGTTAAAGGGAATGTCGAGTTTAAGAGTCAAAATTGCTCTTTTCAACAATTGATATAGGTGTCGACATATGAGGGCAAATCCTTAAATTTTATATTTATTACTTCATTAGGGTTAAAATATACATTCTGAATGTAGAGTATCTTAATTCTATTATTTTAACTTTCAAGTTTCATTTAATCTATTATTTAAGCTACATTCGTGTAAAATATATTAAAAAATATTCAACATCTTAAACAGCAAATATTAAATACAATACTAATATTAAAGATAATATTTTATTGTCAGTATTTAATATTTATTAGTAAATGATGACAGTTCAATAAATTTTATCTTCATTCTTATTTAAAAGTGAAAATACTAACCAAAACACTGAACATTACCTTTATAATGTCAGCTTTAGGGTACCACTTTAAATTGGTATAAAAAATTAATGTGCAAATATTTTTTGGTGAACTTTGCGTTTTTTAGTTAATAAGTATTGTATAATTGTATTGCATGCAAAATTTCTTAGTTCCCGGAGTTGGTAAACGGACTTGAACAATTTCGCCACTCGTCCCATGGTCTAAGCAGCACTTTCCGAACCACGAGTACATTTAAATATTTTCTATCCCCTTTCTCAGAATTCCTATGAATTTAACTTCAGCTTCCGTAATCTGCGTAGTGGAACGATTGAAGAAAATGAACAAATTAGCGATTCTCAAGCTTTTGAATGTTTTGCAAAAGGTTTGTTTGGCTAGAGCAGCAGAAAGATTGTGATACTGGCGAACTAATAATATTTAAAACTTTGTGATAGAGCTTCAAAGCAAAGGTAATCGAAACTGCGACAAACAAAATATTGTTTCAAACCCTTGTGAAATCTGTAAAAGGTACTTAATTTCAAAATTAATGCTCAGGTAATTTATTATTGCTTCTATTTCCCTATTGCTTTATTTTTATTAACTATTTGTTACCATGATAAGAAATAGCGCATATACTTCTCTTTAATCTTAAAATTGGAGCATTCTCGATAATCCGAAAATTTCGATTTTCCGAAAGATGGTCTGTCCCAATTTCTTCGGATAATCGAGGTTCTACTCTACTGCCATTGAAAAAAAAAAGAAGTTTGGGTTCGTTTTAATATGTAGATGGCCCCCTAAACAAATTATATATGCATCATTTAAAAGTAGACTTTATTTCCAATCGTTAGGTAACAGTAACTTTCTTCTACGCTAATTTGTTGAGGAGTTAGTATGGGGTGTTTACTTTTCTTTTTCTATGACTGTATATACTATTAAAAGAATCTTTTCTCAGATATATAATGCATCTATAACCCATTCTAAACTGTATTACTACAAATCGATGTATTAAATGAATTTTATAACAAGCTATTTTAATAGTACTTATAACTATCGTCAGTAGATAAAGGGTTAATAATGCCATTTTCTTACCAATTTTGAACTAGAAGCATTTATGAAAAATATATGATAAAAATGATAATGATGTTGTGCCATTATTTGAAATATGTTTTGAAAAATACGTTTGAAATAATTTCATGTTTGAAAACATTTACTGATTTCACAACATTCTTTAAATAGAAAAAGAAAATGAACCCACGCAAGACGCCTGACAAAAACATCTTGGATGAGCTCAGAAGAGAATTCTGTGCTGTTCGATTATTTTAAAAACTCTGTTATTAGCTGTCTTATCGTCAAGTTGAACACCTAAATTTGTCATTAAGATCTGTTTAGCATGGAATAATAATTCGATCTCTAGCCTGAAACTGCGAAAACTCTTGTATTGTGGGAAATTTTCACATGTTGCTGAATAAGAATTTTAAAGTAATTTTGGCCTGTGTTTTAATGGGGAAACTACCGGATTTCTTAATCTGTTGATTACCACTCATATGGCCAGACCATTGAAATAGTATTTGACTGCTTCATGAATCGATGGTGTTTCGATTAGACTTAGCCAATCTCACTGCTTAAAACCAATCGATATAGTTGATTAAATAAGTCAACAGCAAAGTTCTCATCCTGTCCACAGCTGCCAATATTCTACCTTTTTGATTATTCTAGCAGCAATATTTCACTATGTTTCTCAAGGTGGTACGAATTTTTTGCAACCTAACGAAAGCCTGACGAAGGATTTATTAATAGTCCGGCAGGTTATAATAAAAGCCAACCAGGATCTATTAACCTGCTGTACACCTCCTTACAAGGCGACGTCTAACATAACAAAATGTGTTCTTGATCAGTGGTGTGTAAATCGAATATTAAGAGCGAATGAAGCTTTTTATTTCTCAATGTCACACGGTAACAACGAATTTACTTGTTACACCCTATCATGATTGCCAGTCTTGATGAAGCAACGCTAATTTAAATTATGGTCTTCTTTTTCTTAATAAATAATCATTTTTAGGAAGTAAACACAGAAAGACACGATGTTTTCGTAACTCAAGTTCTTAAGCATTTAAAGATTTATTTATTATTTATTTTGTTATACTTTACTCAGATTTTCTTATTTACATTTGTTATAATTGTTATTTTTGTTAGAAAAGATTGTTTTTAAATTAAACGCTTCATCAATGCCGGATATGACCTGATTTATACATTGAAATATTGTTTCGAATAAAAATTAAATCGAACTTTCTAAAAATTTTAAATTGTTGAAACAGTAATTTTAAATTACTATTTCAAAGATTAAATATTTCACTATGATTATTTGAAGTATATTGAAATTTGTTACTTAAAATTGTGTTGTTCTTATTTTTTTATGTTTATTTTATGTGCTGTCTTGGATTACTTATTGAAGAATATTATGATATTTCTTATTTTTTGTATGGGATTAAAAATAAAATTATGATAATAATGCAATTTAAAAGAGTAAATAAGTTCAGTTGATGATTATAAATTGAAATTAAAAGGTTTATTTCAGAATATCAAATTTTTAAACTTATTTATTTTTGTTAGTATAAAGAATTAATCTCAGCATTTTTAGGTAAAAAAATTCCTAATAATATACTTTTTAGTCAGAAAGTGGATTGATTGCTCATTTTGAGTAGTGTAAATTTCATTAATTGTTCAAAAGTTGTATATTTTGAAGGTAACTATGAAAGTTAAGTTAATGTTTTATATTTTATTTTATAGAATTTCTGGTTGCACTTAGTTTTAGTTGCCAATTTCTTATAATCTCTATAATTCAGTAGGAAAAGATGGAATTGAGCGAATCTTTTACTGAGATTTTGGCGAATAAAATATAGTTTAGACAATAATCATTGATAACAGAAAACAATTGTTAGTTATATGCTTTTTAAATAATTATCTTAACTAAATACAGTAAAGTTTAATATGTTATTTTCAGTAAAGTTCACTTTTATTTTGCACCATATTTTCATGACAAACATGTAAAAATGTCATTATTTTAACTAATCTTAATGTGTTATTTATTTATTTATTTATCATTATTATTTTGTTTGGGTTAGTATTATGTGGTGCACTCATTTGAATTTACTACTATCAATCATTAAAATAATAATGCTGTTATGTATTCTTGTCAACTATGATATGAATTTGAAGGGTGTTATTTATGAAGATGATTATAATTTGAATGTTATTAAGAAGAAGTGCACCCATTTAAGCAACTAAGGTAAACAACTAAGTAACATTATTCAATATTCTTATTGAAAGATTATTACTAAAAAGTGTCTAAGTTGAATTGAGTTATTTATTTAATTATTCCTTGTTGAAAGTTACTTTATTATTTCTAAATTTTAAGTTTTTGCATTTTAAAGTAAATACTTTTTAACTATTTCTTTAAGGACCAATAAAAACTAACTCCATATCAAATCTTTAACAAATTATCTGCTATAAATGCTCAAATTAATAGACAGACTCAAAATAAAATTACTGAAATTGTCCATGAATCAAAATTTCGACAATATTATGCTCCAGACAATCTAAAGTTGTCTCATGAGCAACAGAAAAGTAATGTTAAATCCCTGTCTTAATATTAAATTTATAATAGTCATTAAACTAATAAAATTAACTAAATTCTAATTAACTAATCAGTTTTCTTCTATATAACTGTTCTTGAAGAGCGCTCACAAGAATATTACAGCTGAGATTTTTATTGAATTAGATTTTTATGCGGGCGTAAATGAGTTGATTTGAATTAGAAATTTCCTGTATTGACTTGAATTAGATTAGAATAGTAAATAAATTTTAATAAAATTTGACTGGATTAAATCAAATTAAATTAAAGATAAAATTATTGAATAATTATTATAAAAATTAAACATTATAGAACTTATGCGAATAATTATTTATTATGCAAGTACCTTGATTTCAAACCCAAACTTGGTTTTCTCTTGTTTATTTATTTTTTTACTAATTGCGTAACTCTCCACATAAATGGACGAAAGTTCGACACATATTGGAAAACACCTGTTAAGATTTTTTTTTTCAATGATATTGCTGGAGAATTCTAAGAATTTATTATTTTTATTTTTTCCTTTCGACTGAATGAATGAAATTATACTAATTTCATTTATTACTGAATCTAACACTGATAGGAGATCACTTTTTATGCTATGTAACTTTTTACCAGCCAATGTGATCGAATGCAACAATCTTTTTGTTATTACTCACAGAAATGATGTTTATTTATTATTTTTTTTCTGTTGAGTATATTTTCATTCATCATTGGAAGGAATGGATCAATGATAAATTAAATTATAACTTCTCAAGTATGGTAAGTTATTGATAAGAAATCTGAAAATTATTGTTTATCATTGTCAATTTTTTATTACTATTGTTAATTATTGTATGATAAAATTATAGAGAAGTTTATTGTTGAATTTTAAGATAAAAGAGAGGTAAGAAAGAATATTTTGAGTATTGTAAGTACTTATATATTGATGCTGTAATTTTGAAGACATATAGTGTTATAAATTAATGAAGTAAGTATGTGAGTATACTCTTAAATTAGAGTTAGTGTTTTGAAGTTGTTGATAACATCTGAACATAATGAAATTAGAGGACCTACTAGAGAATTTATGGAAAATTGGTAATAGTAAGGTACCACTATTACCATAACAAGGCAATACTATAGAGTGTTTATAGCATTAGTTTTTTTTTACAGATATTATAAGAAACTCTCAAAAATATTCAATTTTGAACTAATACTCCAATTTCTATGGGATGTGGCCTAGTATCTGGACATTAAATCATGCCAGTTAAAAAACTGAAAGAGATTGATATTAAATTGAAATTTTTGTACGTATTGTTAAAATTTAAATTTACTATTATTGTTACATATGTTCATGCTTTACCTTTATTTGTGCTTTTTAATTGTTTATGAACTTATTGCCTACCTTATAAATTGAAAGGAAAACATCTAAGTTATGGAGATTAAATTATAGAGATTAAACTAATGTTTAATCGTGATGTGGATATAACTATAATTTTCTAAAGAAAGTCCTAGACATTTGCCAATATTCTCAATATGTGTTAATACTGTAAGTAAATTAGATAATAATCCTTTAGTAAGATAATTGGCAAATCATTTTGTACGTAATTTACCCCATGTTAGAAAAATATTTATATTGTAACCAATCAAAAATTCATTTTTTAGAGAGATTTAAAAAAAAAGTCATTCCGGCCAGTGCCGGGAGGAAGAGGTAGCTTTCATATTCTTTATTTTTTTAAAGCCAGCTTATATTATTCAAACACACGGAACTCAAATTAGTGGAACCCGATTATAGAAGATTAAATACTAATTTTTGTCAATATTGAATATGAATGAGAATTTCGCGAAATTAGTCAGCTTTATCAAAGCTGGTTTTATTAAAGTGATTTATATGTATCACGAAATTCGGTGATATCCCGAATTATATTAATAATTATATTAACCCGAATTATCGGTGATAGCCCGCCATTTTAAAACAACATAATGGGTGCAACAAAGCTCACCAATGAACTTGGTCGAGACCTTAGTAATTCCTGTGCACATGCTCACTCATATCTAAATCGGTTGATATATGCGTGTGCTGTTGCAGGCAAAAAATCAGATTTTTAAAAATGCCACATACATTCGAAATTCAAACTGCTATACCTGTGCTTTTTTTTAGATAAAGGCAAAACAAAGAATAATCCGTAATCTTTGTAACAAGCTGAAATACACAAGAAAAAAATCTTTTTCAATTTCTAATTTTTTTGTACTTCATTTTAAATTATTTTTTTTTAATTTTTAAATGGCCGCCATTTTAAAACAAGATGGCCGATGAAGTTAGCAAACGAACTCGGCCGAGAAATGGCTATGTACTATGCACATGCCTTGTCACATCCTAATCGGTTCATAAATACGCGTGTTATCGCGTGACAAAAATCAGATCATTTCAAAATGTCAGCCATGCTAGAAATTCAAAGTGCTATAACTCAGCCATTTTTTAAGACATAGACGAAACAAAAAATGCTCCGGAATCTTTGTATAGAGCTCAAACACATAAGGAAAAAATCTTTTTCAATTTCTAATTATTTTGTACCTCACTTTTAAATTTTAATTTTTTTAAATATTTAAATGGCCGCCATTTTTAAACAAGATGGTGTATGAGGCTGGCCAACGAACTCGGTCGAGGTATTGCTATGTACTATGCACATTCTTTGTAACATCCAAATCGGTTCATAAATACGTGTATTATCGCGGGACAAAAATCAGATCGTTTCAAAATGCCAGCCAGTCTAGAAATTCAAAGTGCTATAACTAAGCCATTTTTTAAGATATAGACGAAACTAAAAATGTTCCAGAATCTTTGTATCAAGCCCAAACACACAAGAAAAAAATATTTTTCAATGTCTAATTCTTTTGTGCCTCATTTTAAATTTTAAATTAAAAAAAAAATTAAATGGCCGCCATTTTGAAACAAGATGGCGGATGAGGATGGCCAACGAACTCGGTCGAGACATTGCTATGTACTTCTCACATTCTTTGTGACATCCAAATCGGTTCATAAATACTTGTATTATCGCGTGACAAAAATCAGATCATTTCAAAATGTCAGCCATGCAAGAAATTCAAAGTGCTATAACTCATCCATTTTTTAAGATATAGACGAAACTAAAAATGCTCCAGAATCTTTGTATCAAGCCCAAACACATAAGAAAAAAATATTTTTCAATGTCTAATTTTTTGTGCCTCATTTTAAATTTTAAATTTTTTTAAAAATGTTAAAAGGCCGCCATTTCGAAACAAGATGGCGGATGAAGCTTGCCAACGAACTCGGTTGAGACATTGGTATGTACTATGTACACATGAAATTTTATCCAAATCGGTTCATAAATACGAGAGTTACAGTATGACAAAGATCAGATATATATATATATATATATATCAATTTTGAACGGAGGGTGGTTTCGGGGTCTGGGGGGAGGGGGGGGTCATGATCGGTGAAAATATACCAAAATTTTTCGGAATCGTTTTCCTCCGAACGGCTGCAATAGGTAGCTTTTTGTAATGAAAGCTACCTAATAATGCTTGAAAAACGTTAAAAAACTAAACATAATACTTTAATCGAGCTAAACTTTTCAAACAAATGTCATTTAAAAGTAAATTTTTTGCCAATATTATGATGTAAAATTCAAAAGAGATAATTAGAAAATCTGTAATCGCAATTAAAGCGAAAGTCATAGCGCCGTCTGCTTCCACAATCGTTGTACAAGTCTAAAATTAGTTACTGATTTTTGGCAGTGATATAAAAGGTAATTACGATTTTTGGAGACCAATTTAACACTACTTCTACCACGATTTTGTGTATACCTATTTCTACCAAAATATGTCTGTTTAATTCCAAATTATCAGTCAAATAAAGATAATTTGAGTAATATATTTATTCATTGACGCATATTTATTAGAGATTATTTAATTAATATTTAATTTTAAATTTATTGTAAGTTATAGCTTCTAGCTTAATTCAAAAATTTACAAAATACAAATATACATAAATGTAATGAAACATGTTTTACGTCTCCAAAGACAGCAATTACAAAATATTATCTTCTTCGTTGTTTTTAATTTTTATTAGAAAATTAAACATTTTAATATTACTAACTTTACAAACTTTTAGTCTCATGTATAAAAATTCAATCTTTGTAACAACAACAGTAATCATAAAGACAGCAATGTAATAAAATTCTTTTCTTTTTCAATACTACAATTTTTAAACGTATGAAAACAAAATTCATGCGTATTGAACTAACTACCAGAACTGGAGAACAAAACGCGTTATTCAATTTTTAGAACTAGTCACTGCAATGATCTACACTAAAATGCAACATGACGGAAACAAGGGAATATCAAAGTTTTGCAGCAACTCCTGTATTTTCCGTATCAACTGAAATCGAGATTCTCTAATCTGATTATAATTGAAGCCATGCTGTAAAATGATGTTCATATTTATGTGTAAAATTGTATAAACTTAGAAATTATGAAATCCTTAGAAATTAGAATTTATGAAAACTTAAATGTGTCAAAAGACACCTCATCGTAGAAATAGGTATCCCATCAAAAACATCTCATGTAAAAAAAGCCAAGTCTCCTGACTCTTTGACCGTAAAAAGTTGTGAGATCATGTGTAGAGCCAAGCTTAGCTCTCTTATTAACTCTGATATTTTAATTCACAAATTACTCCTTGTCTCTACGCCTTTAGTAAATGATTATTTT
The DNA here is from genome assembly GCA_963932465.1 of Maratus speciosus. NCBI lineage: Eukaryota > Metazoa > Arthropoda > Arachnida > Araneae > Salticidae > Maratus > Maratus speciosus. Next base: position 314,681,434 of record OZ010794.1, read on the forward strand.
GTGACTTGGCAATTACGCAGCACAGGAAAGTTATTACGTAGACACTTAACTTATGTTTTGAATTGGGATTAGATTATTTGATTAAGGCTGAATATGAATGCGAGGGATAGAAGCCTGAAGGAGGGATGCACCGATTGGGGGTCTTTGCAAAAGAGGGATCTGGCTCGTATTCACGTTACATAGGAAGAAAATCACCCAAAACTCCGGACATCAAGGTTAACCAGTAGAGAGTTTTCGCATCCGGGCTTACAATGTAATGTAAAATTATTTCCATGCTACAAATACATATACGCCCGGTGCTCTTATAGAAACTATTTTATGCAAAACTTTATAAATAAACGTTAATATTAAAATGTAAACAACAGCCTCTACATTCTCGTGCTGCGTCATCGCCAAGTCACAAAATAATCATTTACTAAAGGCGTAGAGACTAGGAGTAATTTGTGAATTAAAATATCAGAGTTAATAAGAGAGCTAAGCTTGGCTCTACATATGATCTCAGAACTTTTTACGGTCAAAGAGTCAGGAGACTTGGCTTTTTTTTTACATGAGATGTTTTTGATGGGATTTCACTACTTTTTGTAAGGATTTCTCTTTACTTCGCCAAAGAAAGCTTTTCCAGTGGCATCGATTTCAATTACACTATCTTTAACTTCATAGACTTTATGGCTCCTGATTGCTTCGATGTTCCGCTTTTCCTAGAAAAAGCAAATTTGTCATGTGTGCTACTGTTTGAAATCCATTCATTCAATTTTTCTAGTAACTATATTACTTTTTGTTTCAATTTATAAGCTGTTCAATCAAAGTCCTCCAAAGTTAATTCTACTGTGCAGAGTCCATTTTATAACTTTGTCTGCTTCCTGTCTATTTCCCATTTTTTTTAGTTATAGCTCTTTTAATGTTTTCTAAAGTGTTTATTTTAAACTGCAGCTTACATCTAGACCTTTTTCGTCAGTAAGCTCCTATATTCATACCATGGTGGGTAACAGAACAGCGCGTGACTTCTTAGTGAGCTACGTCTTCCCATTTCAGGGTATGAATCGCTGTAACGTTTTAATGTGTGTTTTTGTTTTCGAAGTTCGTTTTGACGATAGAGAGCTCTAGCTTCTTGGAGCTGTTGAGAACGTGATTTCTCGGAACGATTAGGCCATCCCCTTTTGACCTAAATAGGTCTTCTAATTTTTTTTCTCTAGCTGATTTCTCTCTGTGATAGGTATTCATTTGGAAAAATAATAGATTATTGCTACCTGTTAAGAAGAGGAAGTAGAACGTCAAAGTGACGTCCTAAGAAACTAATCCCACCTAATCGCAGTGCCCAACCACATACTCAACTATAGCCCATCTGATATCATACGACTAGGCTATGTTACCTAGCACAGAAAAGAAAATATAGATGAAACAGATACGAACGATGTCCAGATGTAGGAACTACTCGATGCGGACTTTCTTCGCTGTGACCAAAATATAAATTTCAGTTTTTTCCTTTCAAACTTTCTTCGATCAACAATGTCTTTCGTTGGAATATCATACAATTTCTCGTTTCCCTCCGTCACCGCGTCTTTTCAGTAATTTTGCAGATGCACACTGACATCTAGAATTAAAATTTTACACAATAAAAAACTGTGTCGCCAAAATTTGAAATTCAGTTATTCCTCTTATCGATATGTAACACTTACAATCAAGTTATTTTTAGAAACAAGTAGGTGAAAGAATTTTACACTAAACATTCAAACCATCATACTTTCAAATTTAAAGTAAATCGTAATAATTGTTTTTATTTAAATGATTTTAGTAGACAGTAGACCGAGCATAGCTCGGTAGTTTTTTTTTATATTTATTTTGTTTTAGTAAATTAGAAATGTGATAAATACTAACGGCAAAACAGCAATAAGTTGCGGAAAATATAGCTGAATTTTCGTTAATGCGTCTCCTCTTAAGACGTATCTCCGGTTAATGTGGACAGTTTCATTTCCCCATCATATTTTAATTAATGATAAAGGCATCGTTTATTGCGGATTTCGGTTAGTACAGATGAAAAATGGCCTCCCTTGAAGTCCACTAACGGTTGTTCTATGAATATTAATATCTACCACTCGTAGTTTTAGCACGGTTGAAAGTGATAAGTCAGAGAAAATGACGCCATAGTGGTGCAAAAGTGATGATGTTTAAATTTTAAAAATAAAAATATTTGATTTCTTTTCAATATGTCATTTTTTCTGGGGAGAGGGGAATGTAGAATTTTCATTTTGAATTCCAAAACGATAATTTGAGTACCTAAAAAACATATTTAAAAAAATTATACAGGAGAGTTTCTAATCGCAGGAGAGTTTGTATTGCCATTAAAAAAAAAATTAAACATTTTTTTACGTATGCGATTATGTTAGTCATATCCTGGGTGCCACTCTCCATGTTTTATAAAAATTGAATTTATTATTCTTCAACAATTGTTGTCTAAGTCAATAGTTCTGCAGCAAATGTGAACTATTTTGTAAATATGAGGTAAGTTTGACAGCAAAATTCTCTTGCTTTTAAAACTGCTGCTAATTTTGCGCCATGGTCTATTGCCATTGCATCAAACTATAGCAATGCTTAAAATAATATGGTAGTGATGTTAAATATAGCAAAAGTATGAAAGCAGCTATCTATCAAGAAATGTTAGCATGTTTGCAGAATGTTTATAAAATATTTAAATTCACGAAATTAACATTTGGTAAAATAAATTAATGTTATTTGGGTACTATTTGATTATCCCGTCGATAAATTTCGCCAAACAATTCGCCAAATTATACAAATTACCGTAATTTTTATTTTAAATAACGAAAAAACAAATAAATTAATAAAACCTTAGTACAGATGTCATATTCGCCCCATATTGGCGCGATTTTTTTTCTGTCGCCAAAATCATATAGGCAACAGGTACTTAACTTGCACCAAAGTGTCGTTATTTTGCTTGATGTGGTAACCCGGATTATGTTGTTTATGCTGGTGATGTTTTCGCCAAATTGGCAACCGAAAAAAATCGCGCCAATATCGGGCGAATATGACATCTGTACCAAAACCTTAATGAAACTACAAGTAAAAAGTCGAATTAAAAATCATTTGATGACGGAATAAACACATGTATGGTTTTTAATGTCAAGTGATTGCGACATTTACAATCATCCATTATTGGCATTTAATCTTATTGTTTAACGATAGTTTTTTGGTCGATGGGATAATCAATTAGTATCTTTGTTTGTTCTAGTCAATTAAAACGAATTTTACTGTATTCAGGACCCAGCTATTTCGTGCTCGATTTAGTATAGTTGACCGACAGTTTAGTTGACAAACTGCATTTTATCCTGTTGATAAACAGTAAGCAACAGTATTGGCAAGAATTCCGATTACGGAAGATAAAAAATTTTCGTTTTTTTTTTTTTTCGAATTTTCCAAATTTTTTAATTTTTCCTTTCTTTGTATCCCAAATACTACATTCTTACCAAATTTCAAATTTCTAGGGCTTCAGGATGTACCTCAGATTTTTGATGATCGGTGAGTCAGTCAGTGTCGAAAAAGCGAAACTTTGATTTCATATATTTTCTGAACTAGAAAAGATAGAAACGTGGAAATTTAAACATTTGCTTCCGCTTAAAGAGTACTTTTAGAAAAACAAAGTTTCAAGTTCCTGGGAAATTCCAGCGCAGGGATATGGGACTGTCAAAAGTTCCCTGAGTTGCTTCCAGAAAAGGATGCTTACGGCTCTGCTTTCTCGACTTGGCAGGGGCACTGCCGTGCCCCCAGATATCATATGTATATTTTTATATCTAGGATGTGATGAAGGAAAATGATATCGCTGAATTAATTGAACATTTATTGTACGAATAATCAAAAAAGAAGAAATAATTAAACTTAGAGAGTAATTTTAAGTTAACATGTGAAAGGTGTCTTTTGACACATCTTGTAGAAATAGTGTTAAAGTCTGTAGTGAAATGAGCAGGACTTTGACTCTAAAAAGTTGATATAAATAGTGAAAAATTTTTAGATTTCTTTTTCGTGTTAACAGATGACATGCGACAAATACGGAAATCCGGTTTTAAAAAAAATTAAATTTATATACATTGTTGATAATTATTTTAATACTGAATTGATTTTTTTATGTATAAAACCCGTTTTTTTGTTTATTGAGAGCAATCTAAAAAATATTCAATGTGTGCATAAAATATTAACGTTTTCAATTACAAATTACGTTCTCTTAACATTCTAAAAGCGGACTGCAATTTCAGTAGCCCGGGAAGGATCGAATGAATCATTTAGGATGTGTAATGTAAATTTTGATAAATCAGAAAGAAAAAGAAAAGATGTTTTCAATTTTCTTACATCTTTATTCTCTTGTATCTTCTGTTTAGTACCATAACTCCCCTCTTCTGCAAAGGAAGTTGTTCCTTTCTGATTGCAAAATCTGAGATTAACATACAAGGAAGTGTGCAACCATTTGCTTAAATTTCCTATATATTACATCAGAAACCGGATCTATGCTGCATATTACCGCTAGTAACAAATAATTTTAAAGCAAAGTTTAGTAAACATTAATTCTGATCAAATTTGAAGGATTTGGGATTAAACATTTGTGCAATGAAATTTAAATGGCTTTCGATAATGAATTTCACATGAAAACGTTATATAGTTGATAGCAAAGCATAAATGAATATGTGAAGGAGTTCTTATATAGGTTCATTGAAAAAGTAATAAATGACATCAAATGATTTAAAACTCATACAAAATAAAATAACCTTCAGAAAATTTCACCAAGAATGGAACAACAAAAAATAATTGAGCTCAAATATATTTGGTACATCTACATATCAAATGTATATAAATCAGTACAAAAGCAGAACAACAGGGTTTACATTACAGGTTTTACTCAAAGGGTTTACTCAAACTCAATATAAGTAAAACCCGAAGGTTTTATTTCGGTTAACACCTGTACGGTATTACACCTTTATTTCTTACCAATTTTTCTCAGGTATTATTTCAAACAATGGGGTCCTTTATACATGTCTGTGTTATATGCTTATATGTAAGCATAGTCATAAAAAGTTTTATTATTCATCATTTGTAAATACATTTACCGTTGTTTTTCAACAAACATTTCTTCTACAATTTATCTATAAAAACAGTATTCTACGTTGGTATAATAAAATAGCAAAGTTTTACTTTTATTTCTAAAAACTAGGAGGCTCGGCTCCCTACGAGCTACGCTCGCCAACCACCTTTCAGATCAGACTCCGCAGTCTCTAAAAGCACGCTAATTTGATCGATCTTAAAAAGATTTTTAAAGATTAAATTATAATTTAAAAAACAGTGGCGATCTCCCTATAAACGGGTTTCTATTCATTTCTCTTTAATTGGGGAATTTCAAAGAAATATCACCTGCTGTTAAAAGATACAATGACTGTTTTCGTCTTTGATTAAATAAAATCAGTTAAACATTTCAGAATAAGCTAATATAAAATGAATTAAGTAAACAGAGTATTTGTCTCCCGGTATTTCCCATGCACAGTTTTTGCTCCTATAAAACTTTTTTAATAGAACGATTTTGTCCAACTTTAGCATTAAATATCTCTTAAATGAATTCTTCAATTTGAAAACTGTCTGCGTCAGCGTGTTTATCAAACATTTCTCTATAATGCCGCCGATTTTCCTATTTTTGTATGCAATGTTTTTCTTATTAACGGAGAAAGACCTCCGGGTCACAAAAAAAAAAAAAAAAAAAAAAAAATCAAAACCGGCGGCGGTGACAGCGTAAGTTACTTTTTTTTTTTTAAATAGAGAGATACATTCTTCTTAAAATCGTTCACGTTCTAAAAAATTACTAATTGGTTACTTCTGTAGAAAACTAAAGGTCATTTTAAGAACACAAGTCTTTATAAGTACATAAAATTCCAATAAAACACATATTTACTCTGGTTCATCAGATTCCATCAGATAGTATTCTCTCCCCCTTTTGATCTCTCCTCTCTCCCCCTTCCCATATTCAAGCAGAAGAAAATAGAGAGAGAATACTATCTGATGGAGTCATGAACCAGAGTAAATATGTGTTTTATTGGAATTTTACGTACTTATAAAGACTTGTGTTCTTAAAAGGACCTTTAATTTTCTACAGAACTAACCAATTAGTAATTTTTTAAAACGTGAACGATTTTAAAAAGAATGTATTTTTAGAAGTAAAAATAAAACTTTGCTATTTTATTATATCAATGCAGAATACTGTTTTTATAGATAAATTGTAGAAGAAATTTTTGTTGAAAAACAACAGTAAATGTGCTTACAAATGATGAATAAAAAAACTTTTTATAACTATACTTAGAGATAAGCATATAACACAGACATGTATAAAGGAGCTCATTGTTTGAAATAATACCTGAGAGAAAAATTGGTAATAAATAAAAGGTTTACTCAAAGTTAACAAGTAAATCCTCGAAAAAGGATAGAAAAAATAAACTATTTTGCAATTATATATTTGTTTCATAAAAGAGAACATAGAAATACAACATTGACTAATTTATTATAGAGATTTTTCTGTTACACGCCCGTATAACATGCAGGTTCAAGATAAGTAAAATTGAATTAGAAATGCCTTCAACGCATTATTAAATAAATTAACAATGCCCTACAGAGGAGAAATCTATCTTAAAGCTTATAATTATTTTAAGTGAAAAAAAAAATAATAATTTAATTTTAATAGTTTGATTTTAAAATTACAACAAATAAATATTATCAAATAGACAAATATAAAAAATACAATCAATGAAACAAGTAATTTATTTTAATAAAGAAATAGTGGAAATACTTTTATGATTTTATTTACTTGTATTATTCGTACTTTTAATATTCGATAACAATTGATTAATTTTAAGAACTGCAATTATATTTTCATTATTTTATTTTAAGTCGAGCCATAATTAGTAATAGTATTAATAAAAATCCATCTGAATTATTACCAAAAACTGATAGATAGATATTTATCCTACCTCAAAGGTGCAACAATTTAATCAATCTATACTAGATATAGTATTTACTAAACGAAAATATATTCATTAAAAATGCTTTATAGATATAAAAATATTAAGAAAACTCGACATTTTGTTCTAATCACAAAATTGTATTTATTCATTGAAGCTAAAAGAAAGCAATTCCAAATTTAAAGTGCGATATAAATATTATTTTGAGTTCATTTATATAACGCCATTGTTTACTGAAGAGCTCTTTTATTACTGTTCGAAAGCTATGAGTCAAATGAGTGAACACACATCAAACGTTGAAAATGGTGTTCTGTCGACTGAAAAAATCTCAGATTGAGGTCGACCATTTAGTCTGTATCGCATTCTCTCGACCTGTGGAGACCCTACTTTACAGGTTTCAAGTCGTCTGAAACAGACAACCAACATCTCGATTTGGTTCTAGAGATTCAGCTGAGTGCTATCTGTAATTATTTTTTTTAATAATATATAACTTTCTGTCATTATTTTTCCGGTTACAATTTTTTCCATATTTTTTTAAATGTTTTTCCTTTTATTGTTATGTAATGGGTCCCTCTAATATTGTCGAGCTTGTGTTTGTGAAATATGTCCTTAACCACACTCCTTGCAAAAACATACACATACAGTACAACCAACTAAGACGAAATCGAAAGGCTCTCTCCGAAAAATCCATTTTTATACACTGACATCGGATTGTATTCATTTTGTATGCCATAATTTTTACCGTTTAAAGTAGTATTTAGCCGGTGACAGGTTCCGTTTTTGAAGGTTTACTTTCATAGCTCTAAATTTCACAGTCCCTACGAAAATAATTTAAGGTATTACAAAAGTTTAAAGAGGAAACTTGTTTTAAATGGGGTGACTCTCATACAAATCTACAGTTTTTGAACAAATTACTCGAAAGTTGATGTATATTCGCTTTAAAACAAGAGTAAAATTCCCGTTTACTCTAAAAATGTCTAAGACCGATCTTTATCTCCTTTTTAACTAGCACTTGTTATAATTTACATTTGTAAAAATCAGTTTTTTTTTTTTTTTTTTTTTTTGTCATATGCAATTATTTCTTTCTTGTTACCACAAAATAAAAAAAATTAAAAAAAATATGAAAGGTAATTTAATAGCCAATGAAAATTCAGCCCTATTTGGAAGTGAAATTGATATTATTCTTTAGCAAATAATGCTCATTTTTCCTATATAAAATTAGAAAAAAAAATACTATAAATGCGTTAAAAGAACGTAGTACCTCCATTTAAATATATGTGGAGTAAAAACATCCAATAGAGACAATTGTTATTTCAAGAAAAATAAATCAAAAGGCAAATTATAAAAATAATATTTTACTAAATATGACGGAACTTTCACTCAGTCGCTTTCAGTGCGACTTAAGACTGGCTCTAAATAAACGATTCGAATGTTCTATGTCCTTTTTTTATAAACTACAGCTGTAGCTTATAGGTATATCTTACAGCAAAGTGTTTTAATACTTTAAATACAGCGATATCATTTTCTACGATTTGTATTAACACGTTGAGTGCCACGGTGACGGACACTGAAGCTGAAAAATTTACAATATTTTAAGTAATTATTAAGAAAGTATAATCCTGTAATAAATAAAAGGTAAGTAAATTTTAAATACATTTTCAGTAATTCCTTAAAACAATATACATGTATTTAGTTTTATATCATATTTTAGACTTTCAGTCATCGGCGAATGACGCGTTCTAAACAGAAAGTTCAGTGTCGGTCACCGGTGACTGACGTGGCACTTAACATATTAAATACGAAATTAAACATAACAACAAGTTCAGTCAGTGATTTCTCTTTTCAAACAAAACTTTGTGACTGACTATATTTGTACTTGTATTTGTAGTTTTAAAAAACAATTTCCACATATTCGCGTTTAAGAAATAAATTTTTGATTTGGCTTAAACAGAATCAAAGAAAATGTTTAGACTACCTGGTAACTCTACTGTAATCCGAACTCATGGTTTTCCCTAATGAAGTTGTAGGTCACAGATCTACCAGTTCATCCATTTTTAGGGGGCGGGATATTGCTATATATAAATTTCACTATGGAATATTCCTTTAAATTATTCTAAATTTCCGGCATATTCATTATTTCCTATTTCTTAAAAATTTGTGTTATTTATTTCCAGTTAAATTCCCATAACGTTAAAATGCGTATCTAAATAATTATCTTATTCGAAATTTTAATTTAAATTTTAATCCCTTCATTATTTTTTATCAGCTAACAAAACTGTAATATTCTGAGAGAAGCTACGTTTTATTTTTAGAATATTATTTAAAGTAATTTTACCATTTCTTATTTTATTCCACGAATCAACTTCCCGTCCACCTGTCTAGCGTCGACTGTATTACAACGAAATCCCTTAGTGAGCAGATACAAAACCCATTCTATATTACGCACCTATCTCACTCTGCATTGGTTGAGTGACGGATCGCATTTCAATCTGTGTCTCGTTCCTGAATCTGTTTGGTTCGTCATGATATTTATATTTCAATCTGTATTCCTACGCGAGTCCTGACAAAAACATCTTGCATGAGCTCAGAAGATAATTCTGTGCTGTTCGATTGTTTTAAGAACTCTGTTACCAGGTGTCTTATCGTCAAGTAGAACATCTAAATTTGTGCATTAAGATCTGTTTAGCATGGAATAGTAATTCGTGCTCTAGCTTCAAGAATCTGCCTAATTTCTTGTATTGTGGGAGTTGTTGACGTTTTTATGTCGCTGAATAAACATTTTAAAGAGATTTTGGCCTCTATTTTAATAATGAAACTACCGAATTTCTTAATCCGTTGATTACCAATCATATGGCCTGACCATTTAAATAGAATTTGACTGCTTCATGAATCGCTGGTTTTTCGATTGGACTTACCCAATCTCACTGTTACGAACAAATTGGTATAATTGATTAAATTGGTCAACAGCAAAGTACTCAACCTGTCCACAGCTGCCAATATGATGACTCCAGAAGCTATGTTTCATTAGGTCGTAGGATTTTTTTTGTAACTTAAGGAATGCCTGACCAAGGAAATACTTTATAAATGAAGATATATAATTATTTTTTGCTCACATTCTTCATTCATTGACCTACAATTTAAAAATAGTCAGCAGGTTATAATATACATACATTCAAAAGTATTTGCTTATGCTCAATATTTAATTGTGTGTATTTGTATTGGCGTTTTTTTACGTCCGTTTATTTACACGAAGGATATGGGCAGAAGGGAGCAGCACTACAAGGAGGCTTTTCTAAGGGATTCTAAACAGCATTTAAACAAACTAAGTAAGGTTTAAAGAAAAACACTGAAAACTCCGAAAGATTAGGACGACGTGCGCCATATGGGGCATTCTCACAATCTTTTGACATACGGGAATAAAAATCTTGCAAAATTAAACTTGCTAAAATAACATTTTAATCTGATAGACGAATGTCTTAATGTTTCAAAATAAAGAAAAAAATGGTCAGCAGCGAAAAATATCTTATTTAACTGAGGTTTAAGTTAAACTTGCGAGTTTAATTTTTTTTACCATTTTACCATTATAACTTTTTATTTTCTTCTAAATTTTTACTTCTAATGAATTTGCATAGTACCCATAGGACATTCAAATAAGAAATAATAAAAATGTAGTACTTTTAATACAGAATTTTTGTATAACATTGTCTTAAAGGTGTGTTAAAGAAGGGTAAAAATGGGGACGATATAGGGAAAAAGGGACGAAATGGAAGAAAAAGGGACGGTAAGGATGGAACGGTAAGGAAAATTACCACCTATTTTTAGGCAAATCATGTTAAGGCTAAGTGATAGCCACAACGTTCATTGATTTTTAGAAACAGTTGTTAACGTTGGATTAAATTAATTTTATTTGTTAATTTATCTCGAAAAGTGCAATAATAAACCTTGGGGACGGTAAGACTACCGATAAAGACACGATCTTGAAATTGATATTTAAATGCTGATTTAAATTCTGCAGTAAATTTCCTGTAAATGAATTTTGGACATCCTTTCTCTAGCATACTTCTGCATGAGAAAAAACTTGAAAAATATTGTGTGGCTGTATCTGAAGTGATTTTCTGTATAAGTTTAGCAAGAGGGACGGTAAGGATGAAAAACCCAGGGACAGAGTTAAAAAAATAATACCAACCCTAAAAATTTGTGCAGGTTAATTGTTTGCTACATATTTATATAAAACAATTGTCCCAGTCTTATCGTCTTACATGAGTGAGAGATGCCCAGCTGGACATCGTCCTCGTCATTTAGTGGTAGAGCAATAAAGTTCTATTCCAGGGGCCCGGTACATTCCCGGCTTGGACATTTTTAACTCTGTTGGTTTACGCTTAGTTAGCAGAGTGATAATTCACGTCTTTAATATTAAAAACAATACTCTAATTATTTTGTGCAACCAGTATATTATATATAGAGTTAGATAAAAACTACATAGAATAGTTAAAACAGTCACTTTTAGTAATTTTGACGAATAAATGGAAATTCAATCGAATTATTTTCCACAGCTCTTTATATTATCGAAAGACTGCTGTACACAACACATATGAATCTAAAATATATTCCAGGCAAAAAATGCAGGCTATTACTTTCGAAGTCCTTTGTGTAGCCTTGTATAATTTATACACATAATGTACTAGGCCAGGATTTTGTTAAACTTATAAAAAAGAAAACCAAACCTAAAAAAGTACTTCAAGTAGTTTTACTTCGCTCATATACAATACTGTAATCGAATTATTTAGTGTGTTCCTGTAAATGAACGATAAATGCAATGCACGTAATACTGTTCAGTAAGCACAGTGTACTTGATTAACTTATTTAAAATTTATTATGTTTGACATAGTGTAACATCATAAAATAAACGGTCATGTGCGAGTATTACTCGCGCTCAGAGGGTTCCGTACAATAAATATATAAATTATTCACTGTATTATTAAAAAAATTGTTGCTAAAAGAATAACAATACTGTGTAAAAACTATACAACGTAGGGTTGGGCATAGCTGTGCATACTAGAAAAGTATGAACGGTTAACCATAAAAGTTTAAAGATATATGAAGCCTAAATAATATCAAATGTTGCTATTTTGTATAACACTTTTTAAAATCTTATCCTAATCTGTTTATAATGAAAATAATTCGCTACATACAACAAAAGTATATTTAAACTTCATCTGGCATTTCATAAAACTAAATTCAGCATAGTAATAATCTTTTCTTTTTACAATGTAGCTAAAACAAAACCCTTGTTCAAGAATTAAACTTGGCATTGTGCTAAGCGTGACTGGAAAGGAGGTCGCAAAATAACTCCGCCTTGATCCGTGCCGCGTTTTTCCAGATAGGTCTTTAATTAACTTTTAAAGACACGGGACGCGTATTGCGAGATCCACTCAATGCAAACTAGTCACGAATCCTATAGTATTTATGTGATTAATTGCAATTAAATTAGTTTGTTTTTAGCAGTTAGACATTTATTGCTTTATACTACTACTGTCCATTGCATTACACAAATATATCATTAACATTTTTTAGCTTGGCCTTAAAAGTCGATGGTAAATAGAGTAAGCCACTCCTGCCATTATGTATGTCCAAACTGTCCGTGCCTTTAAGAGTTAATATATCGGCTAATTAGTGACAATTTTTTGCAAAAATCATTATCAACAATGCTTTGTACGTCTACTACTTATAGGTACCTCCAGCGCTCCTTAACACCTTTGCTGAATGTCCACAAATCAAAATTTGTGTGTAACGGAAAAATTCGCTTTTCTCTAAAACTATGTAACCTAGGGTATTCGCTATTATTTTCCTACAAGGTTTGAATTAACCTCTAATACCTCTAATTATTTCATAATTTTAGTTTCAGTAGATTCGGAAATAGAGGGCGGGGGGACATATTTTTGAACTATATTTTCGACGATATCTCTGAAAATATAATACCTAAAATTAAATAAAAATTATTTTTGAGTTCAGCGTTACGAAAGATTTCACACGATATCCCACACGATACACAAAGGAAATATTTTCTTTTTCGAAGTAGCTTAATTAGACCTTCTATATTTTTCCTAAAAATGTTTGTAAATGTTTACTAATCTGTAAATATGTTGGTCAATAGCCTTTATTACGTCCCCCAATTTGAACTTTACACATTTCATAGTTTACGAGTAAAATGGCTGTGACAGACGGACAGACAGACACAGGAGTGATCTTATAATGGTTCCGTTTTTATTTTTTAAGTACAGAACCATAAAAGCACTAAAAACGATTTTTCTACATAGACTATTATGTAACAGAATATTTGTGTGTGATCCTGTAAATGAATAATGAATGCTTTGTACTCCATATTTTACAGAAAACATATTTTTGTGATCTCAGTAATACAAACCAACTTCATTATTCTTTAAAATGGAATAAAATCATGAAATGCACTTGAAATGATTTTGTTTATTGACCGCAATGTAACAGAGTACTTTAATGCGTCCCTGTAAACGAACTAGCAATGCTACACACTAAATTTTCAATAGCGATCTTACAATGGTAAATTTCAGTAATATATATATATTATTGGGCAATCCTAGTACGAGATTTAGTGCACGGACAGACGGACAATGTGACCATTAAAAGGAGGTCATAAACACTTTTCTATTATGTTGCAAAGTATTAAAAATAAAGATTTCAATTGAAACAAGAGACATAACCAATTTTTACATGTTAAAACTTTGTAAAATTACCGGATATGAAGAAAACTTCCACAGTTAATTCAAAAGTTTTTAGCAGTGCCTAAATACGAGTAAAAGTAAAATAGTGGATTTTTAATATTTTATGTTATGTGTTACAATATTTGTGAAAAAACGTGCAATATCCGGGTAGAGAATTCCCTTTAAAAGTTTTATTGCTGCACATTCAGAAAGAACTGTGATATCGGCCGAAATATAATGATATAAGACCTGCTGTCTAAAATATTAGACTTGTCATATTTGTTCGTAATAATTATAATATTTGTAAAGTGATTTTGTGTGCATAAATAATAATAAAAATAAAATAAAAATAAAAAAATAAAATAAAAATACAAAGAAAATCTAAAAATGTATGTTTTTTGTTGCAAGACTAGAAAAAATAAACGGTCAAGTGCGAGCAATACTCGCGTACAGAGGGTTCCGTAGAATAAATATATGAATTTGTAATTGTATAAAAAAAAAAAAAAACATTGCTGAAAGAATACTAAGACTTCGTAAAAAACTATACAACGTAGGGTTGTGTATAACTGTATATATTAGAAAAGTGTAAATGGGTATACCATGAAAGTTCAAAGAGATATGGAACCTAAATAATATCAAATATAGCTATTCGTATAACTCTTCTTTTAATATTATCCTAATTTGTTTATGATGAACTTAATTCGGTACTGACAATAAAAGCAGTGCATAGTTAAACTTCATTTGTCATTTCATGAAACTAAATTCAGCGTAGTAATAACCTTTATTTCTACAGTGTAGCTAAAACAATTTAAATTTCGCATTGTGCTAAACGCGCTTCGAATTGAGGTCTCAAAGTTGCAACGCCGCCTTGGTCAGTGCCACGTTTTTCCAGATAGGTGTTTAATTAACTTTTAAAGTCACTCGAAGCGTATTGAGAGATACAATCAATGCAAACTATCGCGAATGCCACAGTATTTTTGCGATTCATTCTAATTAAATCTTTCGAGGGCGATGCCCTTAAAAAACGAACACCTAATTTTAATTCCAAAACAGACAAACGGCACCAAGAATATTTAATTAAAATTTTCCTTTTATCATGTACGTGAAAATAAACAAGTTCACATTTTCTAATAAATCGGTTTATAAATTCTGGTGTCAGTTCATTATTTCATAAGTTTATAAATAGAATTACTCCGTGTCGGGAAGGATTAAGTGGTCGCAGGACTCTTAAAGCTTCAAAATTTAAGAAATTTTAATTTTTTTAGATGTTAAACTCCTATTTTTTCTGAATAGTTCTGAATAGAAGAAAAATATAGCAATATTTCCGAATTAAAAAATCCCCCCCCCCCACCCCGCCCAACGCCAAGTAAGCTGAAAAGATGCAAAGGCAAAAGAAATCATCCTTTTAAAAATATTTTTATTTTTTGTGTAACCGGTAATGCATTTGGAGCAAGATAAAGTAATGTATCTATAACTCATTCTAAACTGTACTACAACTAATCGATGTATTAAATGAATTTTATAACAAGTTATTTTAATGGTACTTATAAGTACCGTATGTAGATAAAGAGTTAATTGATAAAAAGGTAATGTTGTTTTCAAGCCTTAAGCTTAATAACAAAACAAAATGATTTTTTTTTTTCATTTAATGCTGGATCTACGTTTAACAGAATAACTGTGTGAGGTTTCATGTATTTTAGTCTCTGGTAGTTAGAAATTGACCCTAAGTCTCTATTTTGAGATATTTTTTTTTGGCACTTTGTTAAGCTTTTTTACACATTATTGGAATACATTTCACTTAAACTCAGTCAAAACTACAAGCTATGAAAAATGTAATGAAGTAATTATTGCAGTGTAATACTTTTCTAACAAACATATGTTAAAGTACTGTTTTTTAATAACTTTTATAATAATCTAAAACTTTTTAAAGTAGAGAAATATTCGAAAAAGTCATTTATCGTAAAATAATTAGTTTTTGTATAAAAATTTGTTCATTTCTTATAAAATAAAGATTCCACCGAAAATATGAATTTTAATGCGTAATTTATAGGAAAATGTACCTAGACAAGAATAGTTTTAAAATGAACATGTCACAATTTGTTATTTTACTTATTTTATATTATTATTATTATATTTATTATTTTACTACAAGCTTTTTAAAAGCAAGACTGTGTATGAAGAAAACTGAAACACGAAATGGAAAAAAAGAATCGTATTATTGACTTTTCTGCATGAAAAATATTCCAAAGCTTAATTTTTTTTTCAAAATATCGCAAGTAAATATGTTAATGAAATTAAAACATATGATATCTCAAACATTGTACCATTTGGAGTTCCTGCTCAATCTGCCAGAATTTAGCAATATTTTCATCAACATGAACTTTTTTTTTTCATATTTAATCTGATATGGGTATACAGTAAAACCTCCCAAAACGACCAAGCTCCGTTCCAATAAAAATTGGGCACTCTAGAATGGTGGTCTCTTAATGGAGGTCATGTTTAAATCTAGATTTTAATTGTTCAAAACAATTAACGTTACTAAAATTTATTTTCACATTAGGAAAAAATATAAAAACTATCAAAATAAAAGTTAATTAGATAAGTTAACTACTGCAGAGTTTAAAAAATGAATACATTGACATTTGCTTTGATTTTACGGTTTTATCTTTTATAACTTTTATTTCCAAGTCCTTTAGAAGTTCAGTAAATAAATGCAATTTTTTTAATGACAATTTCGTTAATTTATCTATTTCTTTGAGAATTTCCTGACAGAATAGTGGACGGGAGTTTATTGACTGTCATTTCTAATTTGTCATCAGAGTTAAATTTATTGCCCAAAAAGACATAAGGGAGTTTAAAAACTTAAAAGTTACCTGAATAATAAAAGAAAAATCTAAACATAGTTTAGAAGTTTGATGAATAATACGCTCTCCGGAATTATTTTTCTAATAAAATCTTCTTGAAACGACTAGGAAAAAACTGAATTTGTTCCATTTTCTTCAAAGAAATTGATCGCTCATAGAGGGAGGTCAACTGGGATGGTCTCTGAATGGAGGTAAAATTAGTATTAAGCCTATGGGAACAAATTTCGTTCCGTGGAAAAATGGTCGTTCAGGGAGGTGGTCGCACATGGAGGTTTCATTGTATCTGTATAAAAGTAAAGATGTTCAATCTTCAAGAACGTTTTTATTAATATATCTGAAATTTAACCCTTAAATGCCTGGTGTTGTTTTTCGGCAACATACCCTATTTAGGCTCTAAAATACTATTTGAATAACATTGAAGCTATAATGCCTAATGTTGACATTAAAATACATTCTGAAAATATTATTAAATCGATTTTCAACATGTAGATGGCAACACTTTTGCCGTTTAAGAATAAAGATAAATTTTTTTGTTTTTTTCAATTATTGCTAATCGTTCTTCATGTTTTGTTTAGGAGCTTGCGAAATATCCTATTTTGACCTGCAGTGGGCAAGTAAAATTTATTTCTTATTATAATTCCTAAAATTCTTGTATGTTTAATATTATAGAATTTTATCAAGGGAAATTATTTTTTCAAATAAACACCACTATTGCCGATTAGTAACAAACAGTTTTATAGCCGTAAACTACATTTAAAACAAAATATGATTTTTTAAAGTATTTTTCCCATGATTTATTTAAAAAAAATGAAAGCAGAAAAACATTATGACAATGATTTTTGAAAAATCGGGCATTTAAGGGTTAAGTTATACAGCGTTTTCTAACTTTTCTCTCTCTCGTTTTCCTTACTTAGGCGTGATTTGTGCGTGCGTGCTTCTCAACACGTGAACAACATTCAAATATTTTTGTATTCTTTGATTATTAAAACGTACGCTAGTTACTTACGTTAAAGGTAGAATGTATAAGAGTTTTTTAACCTCTTATGCATTTTCAATCACAACACGATGTTAATAAAAAATCACACAAAAAACAAAGTTTTAGCTATTTTTTTTTTTACTTTCTTCTATCCTCAATAGAAGAAAGTATTGTAATCGAAATTTTTTCGTCTTCCGGTTTTCGGCGGATTTACACATTTAGGTGTCAGAGGTGACAAAAGAACATGTTTATACAAAATGTCTGTCTGTCCGTGTGTCCGTATGTACGTGTGTCGACATTGTACCAGCAACAATTTTATGAAGTTATGCATAGAACTGAACCAAATTCTTAAAAATGTTTTTGGTGCAAGCAGGTCCCCCAGTAATTTGGAAAAATTCTGCTGGTAGGGGGAGCTGTAATAGCGATTTTTGTGCATTTTGAATATTGTACCATCGAAAAGTGTAAGAAGTTATGCATAGAATTAAACCAAACATTTTGTGTATGTTTATGGCCATGGCAAGAAGGTCCTCTCCGAATTTGGGAAAATTTCGCCGGTAGGGGGCGCTGTAATATCGAGTTTTGCGCGATTTTTGTGCATTTTAAATATTGTATCATCGAAAAGTGTATGAAGTTATGCATAGAATAGAACCAAATTTTTTGTGTATGTTTTTGGCCATAGCAAGAAGGTCCGCCCTGAATTTGGAAAAATTTCGACTGTAGGGGGCGCTGTAATAGCGATTTTTGTGCAATTTTCTATATTGTACCATCGAAAATTGTATGAAGTTATGCATAACTAGTTGGATGTGCCAATCCCAAAACTTTCTTCTATCTTATACATCTTAATATTTCAAAACCTAGTTACACATGTTAATACTTCAATATTATTAGTTCAATACTATACCAACTTTGATTTTCATCTTAAATTTCTGCTCAAGTCAATTAAACGGACTAAAAACGAGTTAATCTATATCATGATATTTGTTAAAATTATTAATTTTTCCTTATTCTGTCGTTATCAGCTGTTTGCGAATAGCCGGCATAGCAGGAAGCGAGTTCCCGCCGCTGCATGAGCCGCCGATGCACAATAGAACTACGAAAAATCAAGAAAAGTATACAAAAATCGCTAGCACGGAGCCCCTTTACCGCGCAATATTTCCAAATTCAAGGAGAACGTGTTGGCCAAAGCCAAAAACAAGCACAAACATTTTGGTTCAATTGTATGCATAATTTTATACGCTGTTCGATGGTACAATAATGAAAATGGCACAGAGATCGGAATTATAGCGCCCCCTTCTTTCGGAATTTTTTCAAGTTCAGGGAGGACTTGTTTGCCATAGCCAGAAACATGCACAAAAAATTTGGTTCAATTATATGGATAACTTCATACACTTTTCGATGATACAATAATGAAAATGGCACAGACATCGCAATTATAGTGTCCCTTCCGGCAGAATTTTTCCAAATTCAGGGAGGACCTTCGTGACATGAACAAAAATAAACACATAAAATTTGTTTCAATTCTATGCATAACTTCATACACTTTTCGGCGGTACAATATTCAAAATGGCACAAAAATTATACAAAAATCGCTATTACAGCGCCCTCTACGAGCGATTTTTTTACAAATTAAGGGAGGACAACCTTGCCATAGCCAAGAACTTAAAAATTTTTTTTGGTTCAATTCTATGCATAACTTCATACACTTTTCGATGGTGCAATATTCAAAATCGCACAAAAATCGCTATTACAGCGCACCCTAACGGCGATTTTTTTGCAAATTCATGGAGGACCTGCTTGCTATATCCAAAAACTTAAAATAAAAATTTGGTTTAATTCTATGCATAACTTCATACACTTTTGGATGGTACAATATTCAAAATCGCACAAAAATCGCTATTACAGCACCCCCTACCGGCGAATTTTTTCCAAATTCAGGGAGGACCTGCTTGCCATAGCCAAAAACTTAAAATAAAAATTTGGTTCAATTCTATGCATAACTTCATACACTTTTCGATGGTACAATATTCAAAATCGCACAAAAAACGCATTTACAGCGCCCCCTACCGGCGAATTTTTTCCAAATTCAGGGAGGACCTGCTTGTCATATCCAAAAACTTAAACTAAAAATTTGGTTCAATTCTATGCATAACTCTACACACTTTTGGATGGTACAATATTCAAAATCGCACAAAAATTGTTATATCAGCGCCCCCTACCGGCGAATTTTTTCCAAATTCCGGGAGGACCTGCTTGCCATAGCCAAAAACTTATAATAAAATTTTGGTTTAATTCTATACATAACTTCATACAATTTTTGATGGTACAATGGCGACAGACAGACGGACAGACGGACAGACGGACAGACGGACAGACGGACTGACGGACAGACGGACGGACGGACAGACGGACACACAGACAGACAGACATTTTCTATAAACATGTTTTTTGGAATCTCTGACCCCTAAAACATGCAAATCAGTCGAAAACCGGAAGTCGAAAAAAATTTCGATTACAATACTTTCTTCTATTGAAGATAGAAGAAAGTAAAAATACTAATAAAACTAATAAAAATTAATTATTGGTATTTGTAACAACATTTTGAAATATTAATATACGTGAGATAGAAGAAAGTTTTGGGATTGGCACATCCAAATAGTTTAATTAAGCACTCTTAACAAGAAATACAGACATCTTTTATACACGTTAATTAGTTTATGCTATACAAGCCAACAACAAATAATGACCTCTTGTCAAATTGGTTTTAAATGAAATCTTCTAAACAAGAAGTTTTGGTAGGATTACGTTTTTAATTGCTTTTGCTGTTATTTATGACGGCTGATTATCTGCACGAGGGATATAGGCCCTAAGGGGAGTGCCCTCCGTTGGGGGTCTTTCTAAGAGAACCTAACCCGTATTTACGCAAGGTTTCCCAAGGTTCGAAAAAAACCACGAAAAATCCGAACGGTTAGGCCGACGTGCAAGATTGGGTTCGAACCCAGCACCTCTCGTCTACCAGCCTCGAGAGCAGAACCTCTCATGCAGGGGCGTTTTTAATTGGATATTTCAACAATTTCAGAAATAAAACAATGACAAAAGTAATGGGGGGCGTACAAAATCACATAATATTATAGAGTGGGAGGGGATAATAACAAAAAACGATCAACCAATTAACCAATAAATGCATGATTTTTTTTTCGTTTCGAAAAGAAAAATATGATTCTAAGAAAGGTTTATTACGCATGAAAAATAGTAAAAAAAAAAAAAAATCAGAGATATATTTTTCGTATAATACGTTAACTTTTTCTTATGTTTGCAAGCAAAAACTGCTGTTATGAACAAAACAGTACAAAATTAGTAATTATTTTAATAAGTATAAATCTCGGTAACATATTTTATATGAATATTATTTTGTAAAACCTTAAATGCATGAATTATTCTTTTAGAATTGTGTTTTTTAATTTAATATTAAGGATTAGACCCCAGAAATTTAAAAATAGATTTTTAACTTTTTTTAGTAACATATTTTGGTAATTATTACAGGATTAATATTTCTATAAAAGCATAATGGTTGCTTAAAGTTAAATAAAAAGATATGCAGACTATGCATTTAAGGCAGGGGTCGGCAAGTAATTTTAAGTGGGGTCTGAATACTTTTGAAAAATTGTATTGAGGTCCAGAGAAAAGAAAATCCGCATAAGTAATATAAGTACTTATTACTTTTAAATTGTTATTTTAACAAACACATACATATGATATAAAATAGAAAAGTTAGGTATTCGTTCTGAAAAATTACTACAAACACAGGAGTACGTTCTAAAAATTTTTACATACACATAATACAATAGAAAGACAAATATTCGTTTTAACATTAATGCGAAAAATTACACTTGCGATCTTGAGCCAGTTTTTTTTTTTTAAGTTTGGGTCCCGTGATGAACAGTTAATGCGAAGAATGTCTTCAAGTTGGACGTTTGTTAATATCGAATGATATTTTTCCTTCAAAAAATTCCTTTTGGAGAAAGTTGTTTCATATGTATACGTGGAGCCAAACACAGTAGTCAGGTTAATAGCTAGTTTTTTGCAATTGTTCTACTTTTCTGAGAGATATTTACACCAAAATTCTTCAGGGGATTCTGTTTCATACATTTGCAAGGAAATATTTTCTTGTCAGTCAAATATCTCCATTTGAAGTAAAGGTTTTTGGAGACTGAACAACTTCGCAGCCACATCAGTCCATTCTGCAGCTGGAGCAATTCCATAAGATGATTTAAAGAATTGAGACAACTTACCCTATATCTGTAAGTCTTGGAGCCATGTTTCAAATTATTTTACAGGATCTGGAATAAAATTTAGGAACACTGCAGTGTGTATTTCGTAATTATTTTTTATATTCGAAAATTGTTGGAAAATGGAAAAATTCTTCATTTGCAATATCTTTTGCCGCGGTCCAGGCTTCGACCTTCCGCTGTCCGGATGTGGACCATGATCCGCCAGTTGCCGACCGTGGAATTTAAGGGTTAATATGTGTGGACATTTTCCTTCATTTTAGTAATAGTGTATTTGATTTTCGCAAGTCTGTCTTTTTAAATGAAAATTCCCCAGTATCAGATATTTGTTTTCATTTTAACTTTTATTTTTGCAATTCATCCTTAATGTAATTTTCTCGTATCCCCAACTGCTTCAACTCGTACAACCAGAGGTAGATGTACCCCAGATTGGGAACAGCTGCTCGAAGTGTAAAATTTGAAAATATTATTCCTGTGGTAACGAAAAAAAGAACAATTTCATATGTTTTTTCCTTTTCGAAAACTTATTACCTTTAACTCTCCGCCTACCAGGCGTGTCTAATGAGTACTACAGGTACAACTGAAACATTTATTCGAACCAGAAATTGCATTAAAATAAGCTAAATATATTAATATCACAAGTAAAATGGTTTTAAATAAAATTTCTGCTGTGGAATATTCTTATAAAACTTGGGTGAATTTTTGTTATATCTAGGGTTAAATAAATATAATTTTAATCACGAAAGCAAATATATATATATTTTTTTTTTATAAAAAAAAAGTAAAGTATATCCTTTGATGATATTTGCACGTTTCCTATATTATGCTTATACTTTCATTAAAACCACGTCATTAGATGATCATTTTGTTACAATCTCGGCAACTTCGTGACTATTTGCCATGTATGATAGGCAATTACCATTCATGATATCGGTCTAATGAAAGCACGAGCGTTTGTTTGCTTTATCGCCATTCTTTTTGTTTCACAGATGTACTGATGAGATTTCATGACCACGGAGATATTTCAAGGATACATGACATTTTATATAAATAAATGTGAAACAAATGTTTCGAGTATGATATTTTTAAAGAAAATCTAAATATTCGAAACGGCCAAAATTGACTGAAGTTTAATCGTGGATTACGAAACCTATAATTAATTTAAACAATTACTTATTTCGGTATTTACATATTTATGTTTTATATAAAAACATATATTTATTAAATAGTAGAAAACTGCACCTAAAATTAATTATTGTACGATACAATTAATGTCGCCAAGTTAGTTTTGCAGCGATTGTAAAGCCCAGGTTAGTTATTTTGCAGTCGTTCTTTCGTTTTCATACTACTTATTACGTTATTTTTCCATCATAATTAAAAGAAGGAAAAATACAGGATGCTTATAATTAAACTTCCCCTATAAACTGCTCCCTACAGCGCAATCGAGTGAACGGAATGCAATAAAATTTGGTGTATAGACTATACACAAAGATGCGCTCGCGGAATTTCGAAAAAAATTAGTTCCAAAATGTCCACCAGAGGGCGCCTTTCCCGGAAAAACATTAAATTTATCACAATAAACGACCTAAACGGAATACAGAAACAATATTAACAATCCAGAACAAGAATTTTGAGTAATAAAATGTAAAACCGGTTGTTTTGGTGGACATTTTGCAACTTTTTTTTTCGAAATTCAGTGAGGGCATCTCGTGTATAGTCTATATACCAGATTTCATTGCATTCCGTTCACCCGTTTGCGCTGTAGGATGCTGTTTATAGGAGAAGTTTAATTATAACCACTCTGTATAATAAATAGAAAAATGTCCAGTTAAACTCATGGCATTGAGCTCACAGACTATTCACACTAATTGTATAATGTACTTGTACCCAATATGGACAGTGCTCACAATATTGACACCCCTAATATTTTTAAAAGTACAAATTTTTATCGGGAGATAACGCTGCATGTCCGTGAAGAAAAGCAGTTTAAAAGATAATTAAGCCTGTAAAGTGCAAAAAAGTGCGCTGTTCGCCATTTGGAAGGAAACTTGTTGTTTCGTGGTGTGCTGATCGTAATTACAGGCAAGTTTAAATTCTTATTAGATATGGTAAAATTACTTTAAAAAAGAAAAGTGGAGTGTTTTAGAAAGCTGATAAAACGTATTTTCGATTGCTATTACATATATTGCTTAAAAATGTTTTTTTGTTTATTTATTACAAGATTTAGTAAAACTATGCCCGATTCCCAATATGGACACCTTATATCTTCATTGAAAATACAGCAAGTGAATGTTCAGATTCACAAATTTGTAAAATATCTGTTTAATGTCATCTGAACAATCCTCCAAGAAACCTCCTCCAAAAAGCCCTTGCAGAAAAGTCAAAAGAAGCCTCCCATCAGTAGGGTATCTGTTGGCGAAATCGGAGGTACCAGCGTTATGACTTCCTCAACAAAGGAGAGCTGGTACTGCTTCTTACGCAGTATTGATGCTGTTGTAGACATACGGCTATGCATCACATGCGGTAGATATGTCCATGAGGACTGTGTGGGACTTACCGCCCATGATAAAGAAGTTTTTATTTGTCCATCCTGTGACGACTGGGTAATAAGAGATGTAAATTCTCCAGACAGATGCAATAAAGCTAAGCAAAACCACTTATATTATTTCCTAATACTTTGTAGTAACTGAGGTGCTTTGCATGGGTCTTCGAAGAGCCACAACCGAAAATGAGCCCACCTCCCTTCTAAAGTGCATGTTCTGAAGATATTTATTGTGTCCTACCTCCCCCACAATACTTTAAGATATATTTATTTTATCCCCTCTCCTCTAAAATCCCTTGGAAGAGCGGCTCTTCCATACACCCTGTGTAGCACGTCAATAAGGATCCACCTGTCCATAATAGGGACAGGTCGTTTCTTATGTGGCCACTTGTAAACAATTTTTTTTTTTGTTTTTATCATTAAAATTAAACCAGAATAATTACAAGGTCGCTAATTTTAATAATTATAGTCAACAGTCCAGGGATAGTTGTCATAATATTTTTGGAGTCCTATGACGTGTACATGGGGGGGGGGGTGAAAAAATCAATTTTCCTTACGGTGTCCATATTGGGTACAGGTACCTTATTACGCTCTTTTTTCAAAGAATAATGCTTCTCAATAAATAAATTAAGTGGTGTTAGCCCCCGTTTCCCCCCCCCTCTTTATACTTAACTAATGAACCTCCAAATCTAATAAAGGAAGCACCTTATCGGAATAAACCGGTATATCAAATTTGAATTAAATCGAATAATTCTGTATTGAAAACAAATTCAACTAAATTAAGGGTGGTGGTGGCTAGACCCCCTTTATACTTAAAGAACGAACCTCCAAATCTAATCGGGGAAGCCCCTTATGAGAATAAATAAACCGGTATATAAAATTTGAAGCAATTCAAATAATTCTGCAGGAAAAACCCATTTATGTAAATTTAGGAGGATTTAACCCTCCTTTATACTTAACCAATGAAGACCCAGAACTAATCAGGGAAGCGCCTTATCAGAATGAGCCTAGAAAAAAAATTGAAGCAAATCGGATATTTCTATCAAGAGTTATCGCGTTACGTACATGCGTACATACATGCATACAGATCGTTCGGGCACATTAGCTCTCAGGCTTTGATATCCTGTGAGCTAAAAACTAAGAATTATATATAACTAAAATTCAAAATCCATAGAATGTTACCATTGTTTATGTTTACCTCTTCAGTACGGGTGGTACATATTCGTTCAATATAGGGTTCATGTTGTTTTATTCCTTCACTACCAGAATATATTAGTCGCTAAATTTTGCCTTGTAAATCTTCGAATGCTTAGAAAATATGTTTGGAAAACAAAGATAAAAATAATATGCAGAATTTATTGGATTAGAAATTTAAACTTGGTTAAATGACGCCATATTTTATCCTGAAAGGATTAAATACTTATTTATTTTTTTCTGTTTGTTTTTTAGGTAAAGTTTTTATATTATGTATTTTTATCAACGAGAATCAAGTAAATCCGTAAAACTTGTTCAAAAGTTATTGTGACAAAACAGCTGAAAAACATAGTTTTAAAGATATATGAAATTAATATTTAACTTTTCACAGATTTTGTCGTTTCGCAGCTCACATTTACAGTTCATATGGCGTAAATTTAGAAGTTTTCCTTTTGGACTTACTATACGATGTTGTTAAAGGTTCACCAAATATAAAAATAAAAATCGCAAAAGTGAATTTTTAAGTCTTTTACCTCTCGCTGCGTATTATTTTACAATCAAAATAGGTTCAAAAATTGCGCACATTACACTTAAATCAGGCTAATTCAGGGTTATCAATGGAGACTAATTTTATATTCTCTCACCACTATTTTCAGAAAATAAATTTTGAAGTATATTTCTCTTGTAGATGTTGTTAAAGTCTATATGGAATTTTTTGTATTTGTTAAAAAATAGTCGCCAGTGGAAAAAAATGAGTCCCTGAAAAAATCTCGGGTTGTGCAAATTTTGCTACTTTTACGTTGTCCAAGGAAATCTCGGGTTGCGTAGCGAGAGGGTTCAAACATATCTGGTCTTTGTAATGTATTTTGCATTATATACAGAAGAAGAAAGCGCTCTAAATAACTTCAAGCCTGGATTACATTCATTCATAAAATACAATTGTTGATTCATTGTGTCTGTAAATTATGTTTTTTTTTTTTTAAAAAATACCACAGTTTTATCATGCATAAAAATTTTAATATCTTCTATAAGCGTTTTAAGCAAATATTATAATGTTATTTATATAATATTCAAATTAACGATTTAATAAACCAAACAAAATTTCTTTACAGGACAGTGGTTCTTTACTATTTAGAGTTACTGAAACATTCATTTTTTATTCTATGTTACTGTCTGAAGATTGGAATTGTACCGTGTTTAAAAGCAATGATAACTGCAATAAAAAGGAAAGCGAAAGCAATTTTTTTTTTTAATATAGTATTATTTTTTAACTTAACGTGAATGCTGGTGAATTTTGTACTTTATAATATATATTTAATTGCATACAGAACTGAAATTTTTTAAATAGGGTTGATTAGAATAATTTGCAAAAATCTAATACTGTATAATTTTATTTTCTCTTTAATAATAATTTATCTTTAAATTTATTTTTACCCTCTCTCTGTGCAATTTTATTATCAAAATATGTTTAAAAATTGCGCATTTTGTTCCTCAATTCTACATATATTTCCGTGTTAAAATATGCAACAGCTTTTTATAAAACATTTTTTTTTTTTAAATATAGTATTACATGATATAAAAAGGTTGTAAAAAAATTGCATTCTCGGATAAAAGAGAAATTCTGAAAGTTAATATTGGTAAAATTATAATTTATTTTATGAAATACATAGATAAAACATATATACTAATGAAAATATGCAAAATACTTACAAAAAGTTTGCTACAAACGAAGTTTAGTAAGTTCAATTTCGAAACAAGGTTCTAGGCAATATGCTACATTGCAATCTTTGTGCGAAATTCGCCTTTCTTTAAGATTTTTTATTTTTATTATTATTATTAACTAATTGGAGAAATGGTTATTGTCCTCCGTCAGGGTAGGAAATCAAAAACATATCTGAAGGGTTTTATTAGTTTAATCGCATTTTATTCGTTTTCTGATTGGTCTATACAGTAATCTGTATTTTTTCGTTACTTTCAACAGAGATTGATACTTCTGTTGCCACTATGACAAAAAAGTAATAAAAACTACAAAAAAAAAAATAATAACTCGGAAACAAATTGAGATATAGCTTTCAAACAAATTGCATTTAAAAGTACATTTTTTTTCTCTATACGACGGTGTAAGAAGTAATATTGAGGGATGTTTAGAAGTTTAAGAATGAAATTTCATTTAAAATTGGTCCAGGAATATTAATGTGTAATCCATGGCGTTCGTAATGTATGACCGGCTCCGTAGAAGTTTAAAAATTTACAGTACCAAAAATTGTAAAACTGAAATTTCTTTTAAAATTTGTTCATGATAGGCCCAGGAATGTTAAAGTTTAATCCATGGTGTACGTAATGTATGATCCACTCCGTGCGATTTTTTATGTCTTAAATTTTAGTCTTCGAAAAAATCATTTTCCAAATGGTCGTTGTAATTTGTTAAATTGCTTTATTATTATTATTATTATTATTATTATTGTTATTTTACAACAGCACAATGTCAACAAGGATCATGTCAAGCGGTTAGTCTCATGAGGTGCAGACATCTTTGAGCTTAACCAAAACGCACGGAATTTTTAAAAACAAGCTTGTGAACTTAAGAGAAATATGAACAACTAAGGCCATTTGTTAGCCCAGACCTGAATCAACAATTAAACATCGCAGGAAAGTCGAAACGAACAGTTGAACGTGCAAACTGTTCTACATTTACGTTGCCCGTGGAAATCGCGGGCTTCGCAGCGAGTGGGTTAACACTACAACTACCGTGAGCCATCATTTTGATGGCTACCATATATATATGTTTTGGTTCAAACCAGAAATTTTATTATGAAATAAGTTTAACAAAATACAATGAAGAAAAATATAAAATGAAGAAGTTAAACTGTTTTGAATCAAAATTCTTGTGTGAAATATTTTTATAAAACTTGACTCAAATTTCCGGTAGTTCTAGTGATGTAGTAATATGATGTAACTTATATGTATATTGAAATTTTAATCTGGTTAAGAGATCTGAAGAATTGACATTTTTGCAATTGGGTGTAAACGTGTCAAGGCTTCAAGTCAAGCTCAGGACATTTGGCATATATTGCCAATTCTCTGGCTAATGATCTTCCAGTACTGACAAAAGACCAACATATTACGTGACCGTGGTAACGTTTTTATAAATTTTTATACTGGAATATATCCCTCTTTGGAGAGATGCAAACATCAGCTCGTAAATAATGTACTGTTATTCAAACCGCATTTAATTTGCTGTTGTCTTCTATTAAAATAATGAAAATTAAATATAACACTAAAATTACCCTCCACCCCTTCCCCAAATATATTCTTACAGACCAGCACTTATTTTATACTCTGCACAACAAATATAAATGATATTATATTTATTTCAATTATTATTATTAACTACTATTTTTTAATATGAACACAAGCCTTTGTAATTTGTATAGTCTGAATACTAAAAAATTATTTATTTACATATGTAATCCAAATGAATTTAAACAAAAAATTCTCAATGGAAATGCTTACATTAGAAACGTGAGTAGAATTAGCTTTCAATTTTACAAATTGAATTTTCCTATTGAAATGTAATACGACACTTTTGGCAATTCCAATAAACTTTTACAAGTTTTAGTTTGTCTTTCGAAGTTTTACAATGAAATACAGAAACCACATTACTAAATATTCATGACCGAAGTTTATATATTCTAAACACAAATAAAGGTTATTACGTTTCAAAGTTCATAGATTCTTTGGGAAATGCTATTAATTTTCTTTTCTGATTGAAAAAAAATTATTTATCTTTAATAAAATAAATAAAAAAATAAGACATTTTAAAAACTCTTCTTAAACAAAAGTCTTTTTTGACAAATCTTTTGAAGTTTAGAATTTATTTAAATAATCCTACTTAAAATTCCTTTGACATCGAGTAACAAGATTTCCATAAGAAAATTAAGTCGAAGTTCGACATTTTTTATGTGACAGAATTTATTATACTTAAGTTGTTTAAAAGTTTGTTTTTTAATACTTTGAATGCAATAAAATTACTAATGGCTAGTTCCATGGGTTTTTGTAGTGTAAGTCACACAGCTGAGAACTGCTGTGCTTGTTGACCACCGTGATTTTCGAAAAATTTGTTTCGCCTTATTTAATTAATGAGATATCTCCGATAAATGGAGTCACATTTTTAAAAAATCTAAAATACTGGTAGCCATATATCACAGCATGTGACTTACACTACATGTACTCATGGAATTAGTCTAATATATTATATTACTTATCTAATTATAATAAAATAAGAGGGCAAAAACTGTCGATAACCCATGCCGGTGCGAACCACTCTGGTCTGCGAATCGACTGTAGCTAAACGCCATGTTAGGCTTAATGAAAAAGATACCCTAACATATGGCAGCTGGATGATAATTTTTTCTACTTGAAATTATGTCTGTCCAGCATATTTTCTCATAAAACATGTGTATCATATCCATTTATAATGTATTAAGTTCTAAATTAAAATTAAGCTATTATAAACATAGAAATCAGATCTAAACAAAGGATACTGTTGCCATTCAGATTCAAATTCCAGCAAATCTGCAAACAAATGAATGACTCTTTGAACGCTTCATTAAAAAAGATATAGGTTAACGCCGATGCTGGTCTTAAAATAGTTGTAAAAGTATATTAAAACCTTTAAATACTGTAACTTTGTTTAAAACCTTCAAAACCTATCCAACTAAGTTCTAAATTTCAGGGCCAAATCAACAACAACAACAAGTTCTAAATTAAAAAATATCGGCTAACTATCGCCATCAGGTGGAGAAAAGATATAACTTTTGCTCTAGGAAGGTCCATGCAAGCACATTACATGTATTTTTAATTTATTCAGAATGATTATTCTTTTGCACAATTTCAGATTCCCTGTGACATTTGTTTTCTGTCATATATGGCAAAGTAAAAATTATCCGAATTTGAATATCTAAATCTTTCAAATGCATTTATAGTAAAGAATTATATCAATGCCACTTTAGCATTATTTAGAGGGGAATTAAAGGGACAACTTTTTCTGTACCGAAGGATGCGAGCAGCGCCTCTGTAGGCTGTTTTAATTCACAATAAATTAGGAGCTTACCTTTCTTGCTAATTGTTTTGGCGTCAAATTTCTGTTGTAATCGTACTTTTTTTACAATGCATTTTACCAGATTTGAAGACATTGCAAATAAAATGAATATTTCTTATCGGTACAACATATTTTAATTATCTTGCAGACAAAATTTTGAGTTTTAACATAGATTGTAGCAAAAAAAAAAGTCACGCTAAACAATAAATTTATAATGTAGAGGGAGCCTAAACAAACATTTTCGTCTTCGAACACATGGAAATGGCGCGTTTAAGCGCTTGTGACTAAATTGTAGTTTACATAATTTCTTTGTTCTAATCATAAAAAGAAACAAAGGATAGTAATTTTTGATTAACATGCAAAAGGCATCTTTTTTTACTTTTTTTTTTCAGAAAAAAAATTAACTATTGTTTTGAAGATTTATCATTCACTTTCCGTCATTTTTTACGGGAATAAAATACTAGTTAATATTAAAAATTGAAAACAATAAATACTAGGAGATGTTTAAACTTGTCTTTAATTCGGGAAATTTTCGGAGACTTAACATTGGATATTTTAAAATTTAAAATTAGAAGAAATTTTAAAATTCTTTAGAGTGAGAAGAATAATTTTTTGCACTACAAAACCCTTAACCCCTTAACCTACGATTTAACCTACGGTTTGGCAAATCCATAGATACCACTAAAATTTAATAGAGATTTTCGCCTTGTTTAATCATGGAATTTCGACGATTAAATTAAACTATATTTAGTGTGAAATTTTAGTGGTAAGAAGAATTTACATTTGGCTCGATCATCGTACGCGGGCTATGCCTGTCATTGTAGGTTAAGCGGTTAATAAATCAGTAAAATATTTTGAGGCTTAGATGCGTTATATTCCCGGATGACCGCTATCTTAGATGTTTTGAGATTTCTTGGCCATTTTATGTTGGTGATGTTTATCGATGTGTGGAACCCCGTGTGACGTGTGTGTTTGGCGTGTCGTATTCTGGCAACCCCTGGGAAGGTCATTTTCGGCTGTGGATGTGGCTTGATTTCGTGTTGTATTGTTCTGTCTTTTTGTTTTTATGTTAAATTTATTGGATTTATTTGACTGACTATGGTTTCTGTAGTCCGCTTAAATGCTCCTACGGAACTTATTAAGAAATTTGAGGAATTTTGACGAACAAAGGAGGTTTGTTTACAGAGTGACAATGCGTATTCATAAGCCTATTTCTGAAAATGACGGTGATGCTATGACAGTATTTCGTGCTTGAGCTTTGAAGAAAGGAGATGTCTGTTAAGGTATGTTGATAATTTTATGTATATTTTTTGTCTTTCGAGTTTTTTACATTTTGAGATGGCTACACAGCGAGAACTGCTGAATTTTAAGAATTCTACACAGCGAGAAGTGCTGAATCGAGTGATTTTTTTTCGGTTAATGACCGCGTAGCGCTCATACAACGATTACTGATTGCCACTTTAGCGAGTGTCAGTTAAGGTACGTTGACAATTTTATGTATATTTGTTTGTCTTTCGAGTTTTTTACAATTTGAGATGGCTACACAGCGAGAACTGCTGAATTTTAAGATTGCTACACGGCGAGAACTGCTGAATACAGTGATATTTTTTTCGGTTAATTAGCGCGTAGTGCTCATACAATGATTACTGATTGCCACTTTAGCGAGTTTTGTTTATTATTTACGTTTTATTTTCGTTAAGCCTAACATGCGTATAAACCGGTGTTTGGCGACATTTACTACTTGGCTGAAAAGGGGTTTTGACGCCAAGAAGAATTCCAAGAGGGTGGCCCCGGAAATTTATGACATCTGTTCTTATTTTGACAAGTTATTAAGAGCTATTTCTAACATTTTTACAATATTTTTTAAATTAGTGTTTTTTCAATGATTATATGGTCCAAAAAACTGCTTTTCAATGTTGTTTTTGATTTAACCCATTTATGACTGGATTTTTGTTTTCTCAAATTTCTTCGTAAAATCACTTTAAAATGTTGCAAAGTGATCTGAAAAAATACTAAAAAAATTACGCTAAAATATTTTTGTATTTATTTGATAAAATTTAAAGGCAATAAATATGGGAATATCCATATGTGGAAAAATGCATAATTATATGTTTTGTCTAATTTTATATGAATTAAGCTTTCAAATTCTATATTATATACTGTAATTAGTATTTTTATGAACTATTAAAAAAATATATTTGTTTCTTTACATATACTAATAACATTATAATTATTATTAACAATAAATTAAGAATAATCGTATTTGAGGTTCGAAAACAATTTATTTCAAAATCATCTTGAAAAAGACTTTACATAAATAACTGTCCCCTAACTGGCTAACAAAAATATGCACCAATTCATGCCTAGCCCCCGGTTTCTTATGTTAAAGAAATACATAAAAAATAGTCTTGAAAGTATAATTTCATAATTTAAAAAAATATGTGTTTCAAAGAAGTCTACAAGCTAAGATTAAGACTTAATGTTTTTGGATCTTTCATACAAAAAATACAAATGAACTTATTTTTTACATATCGCTATCTTGAAAAATGAAAAACGTATAAACACCGAAAAAAGGCCTTCATTTAAGCAAATAAATATCAATCTTATGCGGCCATCTCTCGGTAATAGATAAAGACTTTTGAAGACAACTACTTCATGCAGTTTTCATGTTGTAAAAAAGAAGAAAATTATAAAAAAAATGTTAAAATTCGAAACGTTCTGAAAATGGAACGCTAGCCATAAATTGGTTAACTAATTAAAACTGCCTGGAAGACTGAGACTAGTTTTGGATACTTTTTCAGTATAAGTTCCTTGGCGGTTTTTTAAATGTATGCCACAATTCGAGGTCCAGAAAGTAAATTTTTTTGCCATATGATGTAAACAGCTTAAAAAAAACCCTAATGCTTGTTTGTACATGTACTTATATATCTAAAACCATTTTATTTATATATATTATAACTATTATTGTTGTTTTCCGTATATACAATTTACTTCTGTTTGAATATAAAGGAAGACAAAACGACATAAACATAGTTGCTTTTTAAAATGAAATAAAGTGTATAAATATTGAAAAACATGCTTGTGAATAGGAGGCAAAGAACAGGTTGCGAGAATATATGAATGAAAATATCCTTCTCTCTCCATGCCCATTATCTCGCCAAGGTCCCTATACTGGAAAAGTATGCATGTATTTCTTAGTTATATTAATATGTATATTATAAGAATATAAAAAAATTCCCATTTAAATAAATTGGTTGTAATAAAAAAAGAGAGTTAACTATCATTTTCATAATTCCTATATTGCACGTAATAAATATTTAGTATTTTAAAATCACCTAATTATTATAGACATTGCTATTACCTACGCCACATTAAAAACAAGCGTACAAAAGTAATTATTACAGGAGATGTGGATGAATTTATAAAGGAATAATTTAACATTTCGAAATTAAACGTGAATCGCTATAATTCTTAACATTCATGATCGAATGTCTTCTAATCTAATATACAAAGTTGATATTTAATTTAGAATTAAAATATAAAGTTATGGTTGTATGCCAGGGTATAAAAATTATCGAAAAGTTTCAATATGTAAACTTTCCTCTAAATTTATTCTTTAACGTAATTTTAAAGTAGACATATTTCCCATTAGAATTTTTATATAGTGTTCCTTTCTTTTTGACAGACTATACTGTACATAATACGACAGTACATAATACGGCTGTACATCCAACTATAAATACACGGAAAGAAAGATTTTGTTAAAATAACAAAAAAAAAAAAAAAAAAAAAAAAAATAGTTGTGCCAACCAAATTTTGATCCATCCAAATATTTTTTGTTGGAGTGACAAAATCATTTTGCTACTTCAATAAAATTGTATTGAACGAACAAAATCATTTGATTAGTCGTACCAATATTTGGACAGTCCAACCAAACATTTTAGCTGGGACTATATTAACTAAATATTTTTTTTCGTGTAAATAATGTAAAAGAAGATGTTTCTAATCAATGTTACATTCTATTTTTTGTCGTTTTTTACTGTTACAGCCTTCACCCATATATTTATTTTATGGATTTATACATTGTTATAAATGTATGTAGTAGTATTCAATAAAAATTATATAATGCTGCACTTAGGTTTTTGTTATTTGCAAGTACATATATCTATATTTAACAATTATACAATGCTGAAGAACAGCATTTTTAACGCTCCATAAATATGACACAATTTTCTAAAATTTTTTACTAGTACTTAGCATCCATAAATATATGTTTTCTTCATCTTAAGGGGGTCCGGGACACTAAAATCTTCAATTTTTCATTTTTTGTTATTGGATTTAAAATTTCTCTGCCGTTTTCTGCTTAAAATGATGTTTAAATCATGTTTCTATCTTAATTAGAACAGGAAATATTATTTTTTTCGTTTTGGTTTATTTTCAAAATCTGCCTTTCATGCTATGGTTGTCAAAGGAAACGAGTTCTTGTGAAATTGCGTTTTTCTTCATGATAGGTTTTTTTCACCATTTTTCATATATAAATTCTTATAACTCGAGAACCGTTAACGATACAGGGTTGAAACTCGGAACATATCTTTTTCAATTATTTTACTTTACTTTTGAGCCAGCATATTTGAAAAAAATATTTACTTTTGAAAATATGATTTTTTTAAAAAAGTTGCACCACTTTTTTTGTAGTTTTTTCGTTAAATATTTTTAATTTTTTTAATTAATATTTTTTAAAATGCTGGCTCTAAATTAATATATATATATTTCTGTTTATTTAAATGAAAACAATTTAAATTCTACAAATAATATTTCGAGTTATAACGATTTTAAGTTATGCAACTTTTTTCATAAATTTTAAATTATTTTTTTTTAAAAGCTATGAGAAGTTTTATCATTTGATTTTGTTTACAAATGATATGGTTAACCATCACAAAAAAATCCAAAATTTTAATTCAATAAATAAAATTTTTTTAAAAATGTGTCCCGGACCCCCTTAAATATTGTTTTAAACGTAAGATAACATGATTAAATGCTATTATTACGAAGAAATCAATGACAAATTCTGCTACACAAATTAGACATGCCCATTTCTACCAGTTTTCAAACGTTAACGTGAGCATTTAAAAAATTTAAAATGTACCAGAAATTGCAACTGATATAATTAGAAAGTGTGGTGTGAAAGACCTTGATAAAATTGCAGTATTCGATCCTGGAAGCAATGTTGTTTGAAAAAGTGCATTTCCAAACGCCGCAATGTCTACAATAAATATCTTGTTGCATATTAAAACTATTTGTTCGCAAAATCTGTGTGCTTAAAAAATACAGCTTTACGCAGTTAGAATTTAATACAATATCTTGAGTGTAATTAATTACTTTTTTCTAGTATTTACTGTTTAAATTTCTTTGTTATCTTGGATCGATGTATATGTATTACACTGTAAAAAATATCTGCAAAATTACTGTAATTTTTCTACGAAACTGGGAACCTTCCTAGAACTTTTTATGTAATGGCAACAACAGAAATCCATGTAACAGCTCTTTTGCACCGTAAATCAAAAAATCTGTAAGGTTACTAAGAATATCTTAGGAAACTGGGATACCTAGAACTTTTTATGTAACTGCAACCCGGGTTACAGATAAAATTTTAGTATGATTACTGTAATTTTAGTACATTCATTTGTAAAGCTACATATTTATATGTCTTTACAAAACTACTTTTTTAGATTTATATCATTTTTGTACAGGTACATATAAAATTTTAGTAAGCATTAAACTTTACATCTGTAGAATTCCAGATTTTTTTTACAGTGATATTAACAAAGGCTGTTCAGTAAGTAAAGATTACAATGTTTTCGTTCACATAATTTGTTCTATAGAAATTTCATTTTATGTTGTTTTATTAGTGTAATGTGATAGTGAATATCTCAGAATTATTTTCATTTATTTGTTTTTAGTAGTATTTCAGTGGAAGCCATGAATTTTAGGACTCGTTCAGTGTCACCTAAAAATGACACAGACAGCACTCGCTGTGCAATTTGCTGTGTTGAAATCGTACATTTGTTTAAAGAAGTTTTCCGCTTAAATTATGAAATACTACTGAGCGTTTTTGGTGCATATGTTATGCAATACACAACAATTACGATATAGTTTATAAAATTTTTAAGGGGGCTGGTCACTAAGATTCGGAATTCTCCTCCGTAATGTTAAGTCTATGGACTTTTGATGCATTCGTATATTTAAAATATCTTCTCGGGAAATTCATATTTTAACATCTTTTTTCTGTGTACTCTTATTAAAAGAGGTCTCTTTTTTTCTTAGTTTTCAAAGCTGAATTTAATATTTTATGTGTTAAAAGTGGGTGAACTGTGAGTAAGATTTTAACACTTCCTATAAAATTACGTCTATACTTTAGAAATATTTTCAGAACTAAGAAAAAAGAGACATCTTTTGGGAAGTGAAAACAAAAAATAGAAGATAAAAATATTAATTTCCCGAAGAGCTATTTTAAACATACGAATGCATCAAATGCCCATAGACTTTACAACAATGAAGGGAAATTGGAACCTGAGTGGCCAGCCCCCTTAAGGTAAGGAGACAATAAAATATTACGGAGCTTCAGTCATTGTGCTTGTAGAAAATTGCGCTTAAAAACATTGCTGCTAATGTCATAAAAATCATCGATTAGTACAACAAACACTATCAGAAATAAGTATTAAAAAATCTTCTTAAAACACCATCAAAAGCTTTTAAATGCGCTACTTCTTTCAAAAGATCTGAGTCTTTCTTCGTCAGGCGCAAAGAAGACGTGCTTCAACTATGACAGTAGCAGCGAGACTCAAAGACTCAAATATTTTGAAGGGCCTAGCGCAGTGACTGACAAAAGTTAAAATTCTTAGGTGCCAGGAAATATTCCTAGGAGCTAGCTTGACGAATCATTTCTCAGATATTAACGCATTCACTGCAGAATTGAACACTGAACACTAATAATGGTATTCGACTATTTTTGAGAGACGTATGCGTCATTTTGCAGTAAACAAGTTAATAAAAAAATCTAACTGAGAAAAATTTTAAGATAATACCATTTTACATTGTAAAAATTAAATAGAAACAAACTATGAAATTAAGCATTAAAACAGTAGGCAAATTAATATCCTTACCTTTAATACCTAACAAAAAATTATATACATAAATTTACAATGCCTTTGAGATTTTGATTTGAAATGCCATTTGTCATTTTTGTGACATATATCTGACAACTGCACATTTTAGTACATTCCACTTAATGAAACGTCATTTATTTATTTTTTTTTAACCATTTAGAAAAATGGTTATTGTCCTCGTCAGGGTAGGGAATCAAAAGCATATCTGAAGCTTTTTAATGGTTTAATCCGCATTTTATTCGTTTTCTGATTGGTCTATACAGTAATATGTATTTCCTTTTACTTTCAACAGAGATGGATACTTCTGTTGCCACTATGACGAAAAAGTAATAAAAACTACAAAAAAATTAATAACTCAGAAACAAATTGAGATACAGCTTTCAAACAAATTGCATTTAAAAGTACATTTTTTTCTCAATACGACGGTGTAAAAAGTAATATTTTGGGATGTTTAGAAGTTTAAGAATGAAATTTCATTTAAAATGGGTCGTCAGATTTCTTGGAAATCTGACAATGGAAAAGCCTTTTCCCGAACAGCCAATGAACTGCTTGGATAATGCGTAAGTTTCAGGTGGATAATACGTAAGTTTCAGGTGGATAATACGTAAGTTTTAAGAAATCTGACGGGTCTCAGGTGATTTTTGTCGCTTGCAATTTTTACGTGTAATAACACTATTAATGTTTAATTCACAGAGTACGTAATGTATATTCAACTCCGTGCGATTTTCTATGTCTTAAATTTTAGTCTTCGAAAAAATCATTTTTCAAATGGTCGTTGCAATTTGTTAAATTGCTTTTTTTTTTCATTTTTCGCTGGAGTATTTTTAAGGTTTTGTAATCTAAGCCGTGCTCTTTCAACGTGCACTTTAGTTTGGCTTAGCAAAAACTCTGATTTCTGAAAAATTAGGGAGTGTTGTTGCGCCGGT
Organism: Maratus speciosus; assembly: GCA_963932465.1. Lineage (NCBI taxonomy): Eukaryota > Metazoa > Arthropoda > Arachnida > Araneae > Salticidae > Maratus > Maratus speciosus. Next base: position 314,720,227 of record OZ010794.1, read on the forward strand.
GTGGTGTATTTTCTTCCACTGCAAATAATCTCGCTATTAAAAATAAATATTTTCGCACATGGAATTTTTTTGGTTAAAGGGAAGAAAAATTAAATTAATGAGTAGGCTAAAAAGTTAGTCGCCAAGAGAAATGTTTTAGTCGCCCGGACGACCTGGCGCCCGGGGTTTGTCGGACTCTGGCCTAGCGCATTTAAAAGTTTTTGATGATGGTTCAAGATCTTTTAATAGTTATTGATTCACATCAGTTTCAACTTATTTGCTTTTACTATCAGAAATATTGCAGATATCAAAGGCTGCGACAAAAAACGTCGGTGACAGAAAACCACCATAAGACTCGATTTCATCACTGTGAATTCCTAGACTCATTAAACACGAAAGGCATTCACGGCAGTTTTGTCCTTAGTTGAAGGGATGCTGTTGGAAGATAAGATCCTAATGTAAACAAAACTTTCGTGGAAAGCATTTTTCATCATCAAATGCAATGCTGTAGGCAACGAGAGGAACTATTAAAAATACGTCGATTATATCTTTCAAAAAGGGCAAAAAGGTGGGAAAAAGGGCTTTGCATCGATTGGGTCTACAGTGGAAATTTTTCATAAAAATGATTTGTCTTTTGTAAGAGAGAAAAACTGCTTTTTTGCTTTCAAAAAATTTAGAAACTAGTTGTTTTATGTAGCTTAATATTTCTCTACTTCTTTCCTAAAAAAAAAAAGTCTGTGTAAAAAAAAAAAAAAAAAAAAAAAAAAAAACAATTTAACAAATTACAACGACCATTTGGAAAATGATTTTTTCAAAGACTAAAATTTAAGACATAAAAAATCGCTCGGAGTTGATCATGCATTACGTATGCCATGAATTAAGAATTAATAGTGTTATTACACGTAAAAATTGAAAGCGACAAAAATCACCTGCGATTCGTCAGATTTCCTGAAACTTTCGTATTATCCACCTGAAACTTACGTATTATCCAAGCATTTCATTGGCTGTTCGGGAAAAGGCTTTTCCAAGGAATCTGACGACCCATTTTAAATGAAATTGCACTCTTAAACTTCTAAACATCCCACAATAATACTTTTTACACCGCCGTATAGAGAAAAAAAAAGTACTTTTAAATGTAATTTGTTTGAAAGCTGTATCTCAATTTGTTTCTGAGTTATTAATTTTTTTTGTAGTTTTTATTACTTTTTTGACATAATGGCAACAGAAGTATCCATTTCTGTTGAAAGTAAAAGGAAAGTACAGATTACAGCATAGACCAATCAGAAAACGAATAAAATGCGGATTCAACGAATTAAAACTTTCAGATATGCTTTTGATTTCCTACCCTGACGAGGACAATAACCATTTTTCTAAATAGTTAATAATAATAGTAAGAAGAAGAAGAAGAAGAAATATGTATTGGTTCACATTACTTCAAAATAATTAATTCTTAAATCAACTGGTTGAGCATTAGTTTACAAAAAAATACCAATATACTTATTTTACCTGGTGTTGTTTTTTAAGATATTTTTCTCACTGTATAAGAAGTAATCTATACCAAATCGCATTATCTCAATAGTGACATTATATGGATACATAAATATTTAAATGTATAAAACATTTTCGCAAAATAATGTAAAAAACAAACAAAAAATAATCGAGTATTCCCTTGTTAGAAATTATTTCCATCATAAGTATTATCTGTTTTACATAATGAAAGACTTTTTAAATTGGCTTACAAATTGTTTTTTTTTTCAAGTTTTTACATTTATATTAATTCGTGTGCAATATGTCTGAGATATTTTAATACGTATTATGATAAATATTTATTAAAAATAACATACGTTCAAAAAATTGCAAGTCTATGTTCTACAGTAAATTTGGGCTGCTACCAAAATTTACGTAAATACACTTACGTAAATATCTTTAAATTTATGTAGCTTTCTATAAAGAATTTTAAAATACTCAAGCTGCAGTTTATATTTATGTGTATCCTCGTGGCAAATGTCTCTTGTGAGATATGATTAAATTGCAGGAGGACATTTAAAATCTAATTACGCTTCTTAAAAATATTTGCATTCATCTCATTTCTGGTGTATTTTTTCTCGAAATATTTTATGAGTGAAATTCTTAATGAATATAAAAACGACTTTGCATTCATAGGAGTCATTCAGTAAAATATTTTCTTCTCTTAAAATATATTTAAAAATTATTTTTTTTAAATATTTGACTAGAGAATTTTGAATAGTTATATCGCAAGTTTATATGTGTCAAAAATAATAAGAAGCATGGATGGGTTTATATTACTTCAAAATAATTAATTCTCAAATCAACTGCTTGAGTATTAGTTTAGAAAAAATACCAATATATTTATTTTTCCCGTTGTTTTTTAACCCGAGAGTAGTTGCGGTTTTTTTTTTTTTTTTTTTCAGAAAGTTATTAGTCGCGTTCGGTATTTTTGCCGCCCCCCCCCCCCCCATACAGAAAATGTAAAATAAGAAACATTTTTCACTTAATATTCGAAAGTTACATTTCAATGGTGTGATAAATTTGCAGTTTGCTTAAATCGTACATTTTATTCAGGAGATTTGGAATAAGGTAAAGCAAGGAGAGATCGCGCACAAAGAGATTCAACGGGAAGGAGTAGTGTTCGTGCGTAGCGACTCCTGGAAGTTGTAAAGCAGCATAAGTGCAGTGTCTACATGAATGTGCACATTGATTGTTCCAAGCGTCTTGGATAAAGCATTGTTTTTTGTTTTGTTTCCCAAAATAAGTGCTGGAATTTTCATAGCTGTTCGTCAAAATTTTTATAGAATGCCAGTAGTACAAAATATTTTGAACTTAAAGCATTTCTTATAAACTGCTAACCTAGACTAAGGATGCAAACACCAACAGTCCATTTTAAAAGTGGCCATGTGTCAATAAAATGCCGCGCAATCTCTCCTACCAAAATAGGAGAATTTGCGCATCTGCTATTTAGGAGAGATGGCGCATTTCCCCATAAGTTTCAGAGCTAGGAGAAATTAAGCAGCTTATTGATAAATTTGCTTGAATTGCAAATTACGTGTAAAACATATGAAGGAATCAATTTTGAAATAATTCCGAAAAAACTCATAATTATCAAAACTAAATTTGGCAACAAATTAATTTGCAAAAAATTATTTTTGCAGATAAAAATTTTATTAATAATTTAATAATACAGTTGTTATTAAATTAATTTTATGTCGGACATGTCATAACCTAAATCAGAATATCTGTAGTAACGTTTACATGTTGAATAAAATTTGTGCACTCAGTAGTTTTTAAATAATTTACGTTTTATTTCATACTAGCAAACCCCGCGGCTTTGCTCGCGTAATATTTGAAATATGCCAAGTGATTTTTATATGTCTAATTTTTATTAAAAGGTACTAACTAAATTTTTATTTTATTAAAAGGTAATATTTTATTTTATTAAAAGGTTTTTTTACTAAAAGGTACTTATTACTTTTAGGAATAATTCAAAAATTACTATTTAAAACACAGTTTGACTAAACATCATTATTACACTGCATCAGGCAGAAATGAGACTTAAATTAATAAAACGAAATAAAACTTTAAAAAAAAATGATAATTTCGAAAATATTTTGAAACTTTTATGCTCATTTCAGTATTCATTTGAAGTTTTGAATTTTTTAGAAACCATCTTCTTGCATCTTAAAATTAACCATCATGTCGAATTCCAAGTCCTACCACCTCTCTCAACATAAAGGGCTATGTTGAAATAGGAACTGTCACCATTAATTTGCCAACATTAATTTTAAAATCGGTTTGTTATTTCCTAATATTCCACAGAAACGTAATTTAGAAAGCTTTTAAAGGCCATTTTTAGAACATTTGTTGTTCCTGTGACCTCAGATGGTAGAACCATCGGCATAAAATATAGCCTGTGTAGAATCAGAGACTGTTACCATTGATTCGCAACTATTACTTTTATAATCGGCTTATATCCCCTGAAATTGCATAGAAATCGTAATTTAGGACTTTTGTAGAATGCTTTTCGCACCTCCCCTTCGCTTCACTCCTTTTTAATTCGAATTTATTTTCGGCAGTCCTTTGAGGGCATTTATATTTTATAAGTAAGTACCATGCCATATTTAAAGTTTCTAGCCTTTTCGGTATCACATTAGTCGCAATTTAGAAAGTTTTTTTCTCCTGCAACCCTTTGGTGATAGTGGCACAGACATAAAATATAGCTTATGTTTGAGCAGGTTCCATCACCAACAATTTGTCACAATTATTATTTAAATCGGTTTGGTATTTGGTAAGATTGCATAAAAATTGTAATTTAGAAGGCTTTTCGCTCACTTCATCTCTTTAAATTTGGAATTTACTTTCGACCGTACTTAGAAAGCAGTTGCATCTTGTAAGGAAATACCATGCCATACTTCAAAGTGTTAGACCCCTCAGTTGTGCAAAAAACGCAAATTAAAATAGGTTTTGCTTTTGCAACCTTCAGATGGTAGTGACAGCAACATAAAAAAGTCCTTCCGGCCAGTGCCGGGAGGAAGAGGTAGCTTTCATAATCCTTATTTAAAAAAAGCCAACTTATATCATGCAAACACACGAAGCTCAATTTAGTGGAAACCGAATATAGGAGATTCAATACTAATTTTTATCAATATAATGAATGAGAATTTCGCGAAATTAGTCAGCTTTATCCAAGCTGCTTTTCTTTAAAGTAACTTATATTTGGCTGCCAAATTCGGCAATTTCTTAAAGTGCCTGTCATTTTAAGACAACATGGTGGATGAGGCTAAGCAGTGAACTTGGTCAAGACCTTAGTAATTGCTGTGCACATGCTCACTCACATCGGAATCGGTTAATATATAGGAGTGCTGTCGCATGCAAAAAATCAGATTTTTCAAAATGTCACCCAAAATAGAAACTGAAACTGCTATATCTGAGACATTTTTTAAGGTAAAGACAAACAAAAAATGCTCCTGAATCCTTATATCAAGATCAAATACTTAAGACAGAAACCTTTTTCAATTTCTAATTTTTTTGCACCTCACTTTAAATATATATATATTTTTTAATTTAATGGCCGCCATTTTGAAACAAGATGGCTGATAAATCTGGCCAGCGAACTTGGTCGAGGTGTTGATGTATACTATCCACATGCCTTCTTACATCGAAATAGGCGAATACGTGTGTTATCGCGTGACAAATACAAGATCGTTTCAAATTTTAGCCATGCTAGAAATTCAAAGTGCTATAAATAAACCATTTTTTAAGATATCAACAAAAAAACAAATTTTCAGAAACAAAAACTGCTCCGGGATCTTTGTATCAAGGCCAAACACATAGAAAAAATCTTTTTCATTTTCCAATTTTTTAATACCTCATTTTGAATTTTAAATTAAATTTTTTTTAAATGGCAACCCTTTTGAAACAAGATGGCGGATGAAGCTGGCCAACGAACTCGGTCGAGATATTTGTATGTACTATGTACACACCAAGGTACATCCAAGTCGGTTCTTAAATACGCCTGTTATTACGTGAGAAAAATCAGGACGTTTCAAAATGTCAGCCACGCTAGAAATTCAAAATGCTATAACTAAGCCATTTCTTAAGATATAGACAAAACAAAAACTGCTCCCGAATCTTTGTATCAAGGTCAAACACATAAGAAGAAAATATTTTTTCAATTTTCAATTTTTGGTACCACATTTCAAATTTAAATTTTTCTTAGAAATTTAAATGGCCGCCATTTTTAAACAAGATGGCGAGTGAAGCTGGTCAAAGAACCCGGTCGAGACATTGGTATGTACTATGTATAAACGAAGTTACATCCAAATCGGTTCATAAATACGCCTTTTATCGCGTGACAAAATTCAGGACGTTTCAAAATGTCAGCCACGCTAGAAATTCAAAATGCTATAACTCAGCCATTTTTTAAGATATAGACGAAACAAAAACTGCTCCGGAATCTTTGTATAAAGGTCAAATACATAAGAAAAAAATATTTTTTCATTTTTAATTTTTTGGTACCACATTTCAAGTTAAATTTTTTTTTTAAATTTTTAAATGGCCGCCATTTTGAAACAAAACGGCGATGAAGCTGGCCAACGAACTCGGTCGAGACATTGTATGTACTATGTACACACCGAATTACATCGAAATCGGTTCATAATTACGGGAGTTACAGTGTGACATAGGTCAGATATATATATATATATATATATATATATATATATATCAATTTTGAACGGAGGGTGGTTTCGGGGTCTGGGGGTCATGATCGATGAAAATATACCAAAATTTTTTGAAATCGCTTTCCTCCGAACGGCTGCAATAGGTAGCTTTTTTGTAAAGAAAGCTACCTAATATAACCTATGTTATAGCAGGGATTGTCACCATTCATTTGCAACCATTACTTTTGAAATAGCATTGGTATTTCCTGAGATTGAGTAGAAATCGCAATTTAGAACGTTTTTAGAACGCTTTTCGCGCATTTTCACTCCTTTTAAATTTCGAATTGTTTAAGAACTGTTCTTAGAAATCCTTTATATCTAATAAGTAGCTAATATCTCAAATTTAATATTTCTAGGCCCTTCGGTAACGCAAAAATTGGATTTTTAGAACGTTTTTTGCTCCTGCACCCCCTTTGGGGTAGTGGCACCGACATAACACATAGCGTATGTTGGAGCAAGGGTTGTCACCGTCATTTTCACACCATTATTTTTTAAATCGGTTTGGTATTTCCTGAGATTGTGTAGAAACCACCATTTAGAACGTCTTTTAGAACGATTTTCGCGCATTTTCACCCCTTTCAAATTTCGAATTGCTTAAGAACTGTTCTTAGAAATCCTTTAGATCTAATAAGTAGCTAATATTTCAAATTTCATATTTCTAGGCCCTTCAGTAACACATAAATTTCATTTTTAGAACGTTTTTTGCTCCTGCACCCCCTTTGGGGTAGTGACACCGACATAAAACATAGCCTATCTTGGAGCAAGCGTTATCACCATCATTTTGACATCAATATTTTTTAAATCGGTTTGGTATTTCCTGAGATTGTGTAGAAACTGCCATTTAGAACGTTTTTTAGAACGCTTTTTGTGCATTTTCACCCCTTTTAAATTTCGAATTGTTTAAGAACTGTTCTTAGATATCATTTATATCTTATAAGTAACTAATATTCAAAATTTCATATTTCTAGGCCCTTCAGTAACGCTAAAATCGCATTTTTAGAATGTTTTTTGCTCCTACAGCCCCTTTGGGGTAGTGGCACCGACATAAGATATAGCCTATGTTCTAAGTTGGACTAACACCATCATTTTGATACCATTACTTTTAGGATCGGTTCGGTAGTTCCAGAGCTTATCTCCGACAAATAAACAATTTTTCCCTCTTTATAATAGGAGTATAGATTGTTCAATAACTGTTACCCTGTACGTGTTTATACATTAGAGTATATTTTCTGGTATTTAAACGAATTTAATATTTAATTTTCAAACATGCAGTAAAGAGTCAAGTTGAGATATTATTTTCACTTTAGAATATTTTCTGGAATATCACTGGAATATTACTATTTGTGGCATAATTATTGTTCACTCATGACTTTTTGCGTCAAGAAAAATCTAAATTATTACTATCTATAACTGTAGTGAAAAACAATATATATATATATATATATATATATATATATATATATATATATATATTGATAAATCATATTCCAATAATACATCTTAAGTTAAGATTGATACAAATAATTATTACATTTTCCCGAAATTTGTGTAATTTAATTCACGCAGTTTACGCTGTGGTTGATTTAAAGAAAACACACACACAGAAAAAAACATAAATTTTATAAATTACTTTCAAAAGAAGACAAAGCTTAATAAGTAATAAATTTGAAAGTTATGATTTCTATAATCGCTAATATCGTTAAAAAATGTGTCACCTTTCAATACTTTCATTACGTATTCATTCGTATTACATTTCTTTTGGATCATTCTTATTCTAATATTTCATTTAATTTTTTTTGTATTTTTATTACATAACATACCAGACTAGCGGGCAGTTCAATTCAGCGAGAATTTATTTAAACCACAAAACCTATATATGTGTTTGTTTAACAGAGAATATATTACGCTGTTTCAAAATGCGTTCCATTTACAAGTATTGCAGCGCATAATTATGTAGGGGGGTATCACTATTATGATTTTAAATATTTATTTATGACAATTTCATAAATTAATAAGAGGAAAAAGGGCAGAATTAACAACTGATATTGAATAACAGTTTCATCAGATAATTGATCCAAACATGGGAACTGTTGCATAAATTATTCCACGATTTTAAACAATGAAATGGTAATGATTTTTCACAGTAAAATTACGGTCATGTTTAAAAACGTTTCATTAATTTGATATTTTATAATCGTTTTTTTTTTCCAATTTCCTTTTCTGTGGATACTTAAAAATTTCCTTAAAAGAATTCATTTTGTATAAATTTCCACTGAACGTTAATTAATCAGCGATTGTTTAAATAATTTATGTAAAGTTATGCCTGATTTTATAGTAATTGGAAATTAATTATTATAATAATCAGAGATCAATAGTGTCGTTTTAAAAGACGCCACAAAAGACTGTTCAAATATGTTTACTGTCAGTTATAAATATTCAAAATGAAAATGAAAATTAAATTTTAATTAATTAAATTCTGAATATTTTTAATCTATAATAAACTTTTTTACACCGTCTTCTTTCGGGTCTTTTTGGACGACCGTATTGATCGCGTGTAGACATTTCTCTCACTTTGTCCTCTATCTCTTTCACAGCAGTGCACGTAACAAAAATATTTATAGAAGCTTTCTTTAGGTGAAATTCGATAAATGTAATTTGTTAATAAAAATAAAAGACAATATCTATTAAATATCTGTTATAGCGATTTATGACTTAATAAAACGAAAGACATACAAATATTTATTTTCTACCGAAATTATTTTCAGATCACAAAGTTACTTTAATAAATGTATTAAACACCATCAATGAAAAAACAAAAATCTCATCATAAGTAAACTGGCAATCAACAATTATTTTATTTCTGTAATTTGGCATTTATACATTAAAATATGAAGTAATCAATATTAAAAACATCTATGTACCAAAGAAAAAACTTTTAGCAATCACTAGTAGGATGAATCCCCCATGGTATGCTTTCATTAGACGAACATCTTTACTGATTACAGCGTCGTTTCACTCTCTTGCTAACAGACAAGAAATCTCGGAGAGTAATAGCGGTTTAATGACATGTCATTAAAGACAATAAAAGGAAACACGTGAGAGGAAAACTTCTGCTAATTAGAAAAAAATATATCTTTTGTCTAGCTGATTATATCTTTCTAATGTTTAGGAAAATTAATTGATATTTTTTTGCTTTTCCTTCCTTTTCTGTGCCTGTGCTTAACCCATTACTCGCTGTCGCTGGTGTTGCGTTGACGCAACAGTAAAATTAAATGTCCATGCCTAAATTTACTATCAAGCTGCATCTGAATTAAAAAACTTGCCTTATTTAATAACAGAAACTTTGATCATTAAATAAAGCGAAGATTTTCTTCAAAGTTTGTGGTGGCAAACGTTTTTCTGCAAAAAAAGTTGAAGATTCCTATGGTATAGTTTCGGCGGTCAATGGGTTAATATTGATAAATATATGACAAGAATATAGTTTTTTCTACGTCAACTCATAATTTATTTTTTTAGCAATAATTCTAATATTTTACATGTGCGTTTGATATGGTTTTACAAAGCCAGTTTATATAATGAAAATACAGTAACACTGATTTAAACTTACATTTCTGGAGTTTAAAAATAATATCCTTGAAAATATACATATATTTTATTTTTATTATTATTTACAAAAAAAATAATAATAATAATAATAATATCTACCGTAAATTGTACATTATTACCCTTATTAATTACTGTTTATTTAGCTGAGTTTTTTTTAGATTTTTTTTTATTATATAATTATAGTAACATTTCTATTGTAAGTTTCTTACTTATTCTTAAACTTTAATTTTTTGTGGCTACCAGCCGCGTCTAAACATTCTTCATGGCTTCCATTGCATTGAAAAACGCACTACCTCTACACCGGAGGTAAAGTTGCAAGACAACTAGTGAATCCATAAAATACATTGCTACACCAGAAAATGCAGAAAATACATTGCTACAATACAAACTACATTGTTCCACTGTTCCATTGATTTTTTAGATCGAGGAATAATTCAATTTCCATACAGTGTACAATGTGATATAAAACATGTATTGTTCAAAATGAGTATAACTATTTTAGTCTTGAAATGCTTGTAGGTTCTTTTTTTTAAAACCACAATAAGAATATACTACCAGACAGACTAAATATAAAAATATAAGTTTCTCATTAAAAATCATTTATATAATTCTTTTTAACTTTGAAATATCATACAGTTTTGTTTAATGAACAAGGATCGCTTATAATTAACTAAAATTTTCGTAGATTAAGATCAGCGATAATAAGTAATATATAATATACTGGAGGGCTCTGTCCTCCCTGCTCGCTACACTCTGACTATTGAACTTAAATTTATTATCAAAATATTTCCGAGATCTAAATATTATATAATAAAAAAGAAAAGTGCCCAGCTAAACTGATGGCATTGAGCTCATGTATAATATACTCTTATTTTAAAGAATAATGCCACTCAAAAAAATAAGTGAAGGGGAATTAGCCCCCGTTTCCCCCTTTATACTTAACCAGTGAACCTCCAAATCTAATTAGGGAAGCTCCTTATCATAATAAACCGGTATACCAAATTTGGAGCAAATCGAATAATCTTGCAAAAAAAAAAAAAAGATTTATCTAAATTAAGGGGGTGGACTAACCCCCCTATATCCTTAACCAATGAATCGCCAAAACGAATCAGGGAAGCTCCTTAACATAATATACCGGTATACCAACTTCGGAGCAAATCGAATCATTCTGCATGAAAAACCCATTTATCTAAATTAAGAGGGGCGGGCTAACCACCCTTTTCCCCCTTTACCCTTAACCAATGAACCCCACAACTAATTAGGGAAGTTCCTTAACATAATAAACCGGTATACCAAATTCGGATCAAATCGAATCATTCTGCATGAAAAACACATTTATCTGAATTAAGGGGGGTGGACTAACCCTGTTTCCCCCCCTATATCATTAACCAATGAACCCCCAAAACTAATCAGGGAAGTTCCTTAACATAATAAACCGGTATACCAAATTTGGAGCAAATCGAATCATTCTGCATGAAAAACACATTTATCTGAATTAAGGGGAGTGGACTAACCCCGTTTTTCTCCCTTTATCTTTAACCAATGAACCCCAAAACTAATCAGGTAAGTTCCTTAACATAATAAACCGGTATACCAAATTCGGAGCAAATCGAATCATTCTGCATGAAAAACACATTTACCTGAATTAAGGGGGGTGGACTAACCCCGTTTCCCCCCCTTTATCCTTAACCAATGAGCTCCCAAAACTAATCAGGGAAGTTCCTTAACATAATAAACCGGTATACCAAATTCGCAGCAAATCGAATGATTCTGCATGAAAAACCCATTTATCTGAATTAAGGGGGTGGACTAACCCCCCTTTATCCTTAACCAATGAACCCCCAAAACTAATCAGGGAAGTTCCTTAACATAATAAACCAGTATACCAAATTCGGAGCAAATGGAATCATTCTGCATGAAAAACACATTTATCTGAATTAAGGGGGGGGTGGACTAACCCCGTTTTTCCCCTTTATCCTTAACCAATGAACTCCCAAAACTAATCAGGGAAGTTCCTTATCATAATAAACCGGTATACCAAATTCGGAGCAAATCGAATCATTCTGCATGAAAAACCCATTTATCTGAATTAAGGGGGGTGGGGGGGGGGTGGACTAACCCCGTTTTCCCCCCTTTATCCTTAACCAATGAACTCCCAAAACTAATCAGGGAAGCGCCTTATCACAGTGAACCTAGGAAAAAATTTTGAAGCAAATCGGATGTTTCTATCAAGAGTTATCGCGTTACGTACATACATACATACATACATACATACAGAACGGGCGGGCACATTAGCTCTCAGGCTTTGATAGCCTGTGAGCTGTCTCTCTCTGTTTTTTTTTTTTTTCCGAAGTCTGCTTTTATGTCCTTATTCAAAATACTTTTAGCAAACAGGAAAATAAAGAGTTCAAGAATTAGTTCAGAATTCCTTTTCCGGTATTTTAAAATCGTGTACATCTATGTAATAAAAGCCTAAGTCATGTAACTGTCATCAACAGTTCCGGACTTTCCGCTTCGCGTTTTATATACCAGGCAACCATATCGCTACTTTATGTTAGCTGAACATAGATGATTAAATCGCCAAATGCATTTGATTGCAATTCCATCACCATTATTTCATTTAAAATATAAACCTATCGCTAATTTAATTTAAAATACATATGTAACAGGTACATTACATGTATAGTAGCGCTAAGAAAATAACATTTCCTGAGCGTCCTCCATCCGGATCCCGATAATATTTCGTTAAAATCAATCATTTAATTTTAATTTTCTGATATTGGCGAAACAGAGAAAAGTTTCTTGGCGAGAAAGAAGTTTGGCAACGTATTTTCTGACAACATATATACTGAATCATACTCACAAGCGAATTTTCCAATATGTATACAATTTATTTAATAAAAAGACGTTATTTATCCATTTTTATAAAGAAACATAACTAATTTGTGTATAAAAAAGTTATATATTTAGAAATAAATATCTCATGTATATAAATACATATATAAACAGGGTCAGCTAGGTGGGGAGGCCTACCAAATGGCTTAAGCACTCACAAGCCCCACCCACCGGTTTTCATCTACTACCGCCGTCACCACACACACACCACACAAAAATAAAATAAAATAAAATAAAATAAAGAAAAATAAATAAATAAAAGGCCCGAAGGGACCTACAGGAAAGCCAATTGAGAATATTAAAATTAAATACAATATAAATACAATATATACACGATGGAAAGGCCAATTTTTACTGGGCGTTTACGAGAGAAATTTAGATATTTGTAATTAATAAGATCCTGAGATAATAGATAATAGGATTTTTAAACTTGTTGGAGCGGCAAAAGCTCAATTACTCTGCAAAGCTGGGCGTTCTGCAAAAATACAATAAAAGCTACGTATATGTATACTAAATTAGAAAGAGATTCATAATTTTAAAAATAATGCAGAATATAAAAAATATGTAAAATAGTGAATAATTATGATGAATATTATATAATTATATACACACACAAAAGTTCAAAAGTCTATTGTTCTTGCAACAGTTCAATTATAGTTCAATCGTGTTGTTTGTGGCTAAGAGTTTATTTTGAATTGGTGGTATCTGTCTATTTGTTAAGATACGTTCTCCTCATCATCTATAAATGACAAAACATTTTGAAACAAATAATGGTTGTTTTCTAAAACTTTCATACATTCAATTATCTTTTGACAAAGTGATGGATTCGACAAAACCACTGAGACAAAGAAATTTTTGGAGATTTTCTTATGTGGTAATATGATGTAAGGGTACAGTTAAAGATATAATGCAATGATGTAGCTCGCTGACCACATACACATAATGGAGAAGGAACCCTGTCAAATTTATAAAGATATGATGAAAATGGGCCGTGGTTGGTGGCAAACAGAAAAAGATTTCTATGCAGCAGGATTCTCTTTTCCGAGACTTTTGTGGCTAAAGCGTATGTGTACCGTCCTGTGGTACCATAGTCCCAGCGAATCTGCCATTGCTCGTGTAGAGATGATTTTAGAAGCTTCTTCAAGTAAGAAGGAAGGTTGGGAAAGAATTTGTATTTGGCATGTGATGTGGCTTTGGTTGCTTCTTTTGCCAAAGAATTTGCATGCTCATTCCCCACATTCCCCACATGTCCACGGCCCCATTTAAAGAAGATCTTTTTTCTTGTTTCTTGGAGTAGTTTGATAATTTGTACTGCGACGAGATTTTTTGAAAAAACATCTTCTATTGCTAAGAGACTTGAGAGACTGCCCGAGTGTATTAATACTTCTTTATGAGGGGAGTTCCTAATCCACAAAAAGTTCATCAGATTTGTTTTCATATCTGTTTAGTATATATTTTGACAAAATATCTCACTTCCTGAAGCCCGAATTGCGCCAAGCATTTTTAAAAAATGCAAAGGGCTTTATAGTGGAAAAATGCCTAAATAAATAATTATGAATATGAAACAGATATATAAAATAAATAAAAATTCATCAGGTTTGTTTTCAAAGCTGTTTATGTATTTTGGCAAACCAGTTTCCTTTCTGAAGCCTGAATTGCGCCATGCTTTTTTAAAAAAGCACTATAATGAAAAAGTACCTAAATAAATAATTAACAGAAATAATCAATTGACAAAAATACTTAGTTATCCCTTCGGACAATTTCACCAAATTATATAAAACGCCAAAGAACTTGCCAAATTATACAAATTGACATAATTTCTATTTTAAATAACCAAAGAACAAATAAATTAGCGTACCAATAATAAAAATACAAATAAAACGTCGAAATAAAAATCACTTGATGACGCAAACACGTGTAACTTGCTTAAAGTCAAGTGAATGTGACATTTACGATAAACCATTATTGGGATTTAATCTTACAGTTTGGCGATAGATTTTTGGTCGACGGGTTAACCAAGTAGTACCAAATAAACCAAAACTTGTTATTTCAAGATCAAAGCATTGTTTTTAATTTAGATTTTAAAAAGGTTTTTATCGTAAGATAACTTCAGTTGAAAGTAGGTTGACAGCTTAATATCTCATTCCATAAACCTAAACAAACACAAGAGATTCATTCATCGTGAATGGCAAAAAATATTAAATCATTTAGGTAATCATTCACAAATCAAACGTTCTCCAACAATCAATGGACAATATTCTTATGACGTCAGAGTAGGAAAAATGGTGGCGCTTCGTTTGTTTACGGTTTGAATTCACAAAGGTTTTATTTTGCAATTTCTCTTAGTTACGGTACTTTATTGTCACCTTTATGAACTTAATAAAATTAATGAAAACAAAATCATATTTTTTCATTATTTAATTAATAAATAATGAAAAAATTCATAAATGCATGATTTGAAAAATTAAAATATATTTTTTTTCTTAATACTAAAAAATAACATTGAAGTAACAGCATGTTTAAAGTAAATTACTTTAATTTAGTTAATTTATGAGTAAATCTTAGTTTAAACACTTAAAATTTCATAATGTTGGCCGATAGTTGTTGTTATTTTTTTCGCCTGGAAATTAGAAACAATGCATTGATACTGACATAAAATGTTTTTGTAATTTATACTACATAATTTTCAGATTTGTAAATTAAATTAAGAATAAAGGTATCACGATGCAATGCTTAGCATACATTTAAGGGAGACCAAACTGGTCGCCAGAGGTTGCTAGTTTAGAAAAAAATCTTACTTTAAAAGTTTGGAGTTCACCATTCTGCAATATTGTTTATTCGCAATCTACTCATAAGCAAATGTGCGTTCCAAGACTCTAATAAGGATCTTGTATTGGTTGCTTTAAGGAATTTTTCGATCCTGCTAAGTTCGTTTTAATAAGTTTCCTTTATTCGTTTATTAATAGAAACTCCGACTTCTATAAACATGCATTTTAGGTTTGAACCGAAATTTTTTCCTTCTATATATAAAAAAAAGTTTTGATTTGGAAATGGACCAATGAAAATCTGCGTAGATACTCCCGGCAGATCGGCATTCCAATTTGAATGCTTAAGCATGGCCTTTCTTTGTTAATATTAAAAAAAACTGTTACATACAAAAATATGAAAATCGGTAGTATTATAGAGAAATGTTTGATAAACACGCTGATGCAGACAGTTTTCAAATCGAAAAATTATTTTAAGAGATATTTGATGCCAAATTTGAACAAAATCGTTCCATTAAAAAAGTTTTATAGGAGCAAAAACTGCACATACGAATTTAATCATTTTTAGTTCATTTTATGCATCTGGTTTCCCGGTGTGCACACTGCATTTAGTTTTTTTATTTGAGTCATTTTTTGAGGATTTATTTCTATTTTAAATTCAAATTTTCAGCATTTCGAGAGATATTTTGTACATATTTTAGAAGATTGTATTAATTTAAACTGTTGCCAACTGTATAAACAGCGCAAACAATAATGTTCGCTTCAAATTAAAAATTTATTTTACACGTGACTATTATAAACAGAAAATATAAAAAGCAGGAACTCATTGAAAATTACGTCATAAAAATTATATTTACACGTGAATTTTAAAAGAGAAATAATATTGTAAAATAATAAATTCATCAACAGGCTTTAGAAGTCTTAAATAGGAGAATTTACGTCACATTTACGTCACATTACACTTATTACGTAAAATGAACAAAAAATAATATTGCAAAACAGTTTAAATTTAAAAATTGCGCAAGACATTTTTTGATATTTTAAGATGATCAAAAAAGATGATATCTCATTTAAGATGATATCTCATTTCTAACAAAAGTATTTTTACGTGAATATTAAAAAGAGAAAGAAAAGTTTGGTGAAAATTACGGCAGATTATAATTGTCACATTCAAATTATATTTCAATCTTCCGGAATCTTTTTAAAGCCCATCAAATTAGCGTGCTATTAGAGTCTTCGGTGTCTTAACGGGGGTTGACGAGCGTAGCTCGTAGGGGGCAGAGCCCCCTAGTAATAAAAAAAAACTTTACTGATGTATAGGGTGGCCATGCTTAAAGCACTATTTTTAGAAATCAATTATAAAGAATGTACTTGGTTAAATCAGAATCAGATAGTGTCCATACTATTTAGAGTATGGGGAATTAGTTAAAAAAAAAATAAATATTTGATATTTCGCACCAGAGGCAAGAGTAGATCTGAAAGCTGATTCCAAGGAGTAAAATAGAAAAAAGAAGGAAAATTTTATTTGATTGACTAATATTCAATGAACATTTTGGAACAGAAATGTATTTTGTGTGTCACATTTCACTTTTAATATTTAACTGACTTTTACACAATTGGAATTCAATTGTGGACTTTAAAATTTAGGACATATTTTTGACTTTTCTTCTTTTATTTCATAATGTTATTTACAAAATATTTTAAATATGTTTTTCTGGCACACATTCTTCCTAGTACAATCGCAGTGTAATACTTTCGACGAAATGCAACATATTGCTCCATATCACTCAATAAACTTAAGTGCAACATATCACTCCAGAGCTTCTTGACATATAATATTATGTGACTCCATAAATCTACAAAATTATCCACAGTTCTCGAATACAGAAGCTGCTGAATATAACCCTACAACGAAACGGCACACAGAGTAAGGTCATGAAAACATCCTAATCATTTTGCAGGAAATGTAAAAATGACTATGTGATCGATACTAAAATTCTGTTGTAAAACTTCCGGCATACGCATTCTAATATGAGAAGGTGTCCCATTCCTCATAAAAATGGTTGATTGTAACGATTCTGATATTTCGAGATTAGGAATAAAAGTATTTAGCAACATTGTTCGATAACTGACAGCATTTCCCCATGTTGTCTGAAATCCTTGGGTTCTCATTGAAAGTATATGGACCTATCATAATTTATAAGGTAGACCCACACCAAACAGATGCTTTCAAAGAATGCACAAAAATCTATCGGATCGCCAGGGGAAATTTTATGTGCATAAATACGGCAATTCTCGAATACCCTCTATCGTTGAAATGGAATCCTATAAGGTGTTCGAAAACCAAGACATCTCAGCTGGAAAAGAACCTAGAAAAATTAGAGCAAAGTCAAATCGAGTTTCTGCATTCCTATCAAAGAATTCTTCAGTCTCAAACAGGCACAAGCTGTGTTTTTGCACATCAATCATATAATTTATATATATGTAGTATACTGAGAATAACGTTAAATTAAAAATTCTTGTAGGAATGGAAGAGAACGAAAAAATATGTTTCTGTACATATTTTAAAAATGTCCTCGGAATCTCAAGTTTAAAACATTTTCTTTTTTACCAACCCGTCTAAAATATTGGTAAATTGTAATACAAAAACCACACATTCCACATGATGTAATTATTTTTTCTCACTACAGTACATTGAAATAAGATTAATTCAACATACCGATTACATACATTAGCATTTCCTAAAACAGATTCTTAGAAAAAAAAATTCATTTTGTTCTAGAAAAAATATATAAAATTTTGCAAATGAAGTTTTGTTTCTTGTGCTTTAAGCTCACTTACTAAAATTTGATTTAGATGTTACAATCTCAAAACACTCTTCTACTGCATACGTGCCTAAATATATCATGTATGTTTTTTTATAATTCGGAGTTTTAGAAAAAAATATTGCTTAGTAGATGTATGCAAATTAAACATATACATGTATATTTGGGTAAGTCAGTATAATTTTTTTAAAACCTACCACGCCCGTTCTGCAAATCGAATAAAATTCTTTAACACAGTGACACCTTCAGACCGATTTTCTCTAAAAGTTTAAACAAAAACTAGTCTATTACATTACATCTAAATCTAAAATTTCATCGAAGTATATTCACAAATTCTTCATTTAAACGGCAAAAAATCGCACAAAAACTTTGTCATAGAACCCTTATCTGGGGGAATATCTCAAAATTCAAATAGTACCTGACGGCCATAGTCAAACACATATTATATAGCAAGTTTGGTTTAATTCTATGCATAACTTAATACACTTTTTAGATGACACAAAGAAGGCACACAGACACATGGGTAAATTTTCTATTACAGTACTTTCTTCTATTATAGACAGAAGAAGACAAAACGGAAGGGCGTTGGAAGAGCTGTTTTCTTCTTATTGTTATCAACGTACAAATTAACTTAAAAACCATCATTAATTCGATTTCAATATGATTTTTGAAAAAACAATGTATAAAATTTTATTAAATCAGATGTTTATAATTTTAATTATCCATTTTGATTTTTATGTTCGGTCTATAGCGTTATCAAAAATATAATCTGTTAAAAATGAATGGTATTGTAAGATTTCTGTCTAAAAACGATATAGCCGGAATTTTTGAGAAAAATTGTAAAAAATAAAAAATAAAAAAAAAATAAAAAAAAATATATATATATATATAAACAAACTCTCAGCATTTTCAAATGCCGAAATATGTACATTTATGCAGAAATTTCGAAAACACGTTAATAGGAGTGATTGAAATTAGAGAAGATTATGTAAAAAAAAAAAAAAAAATTGTAAAAAAAGGATCGGCACGCTTCGACTGTTTTATATTGGTTAGAGGATTAGTAAAACGAACGTGTAGAACTAACCAGCAGTGTGGAGAAATTTTAGACGCTTACAACTAGGCTAAGTACATTTTGTAGTTGCGGAGTCTTTAGTAGTATCACATTATATAATTTTCAAGGTCTTAAATTGTTTTTTAGAGATTAGAAATGTACACTGAAGAAAAACTAACTTCAAAGCCAAGAATCAATGGTAACTCATTTTGAATATTTTAGAATAACGGTCAGGAAAAACGGAAATTATAATGCCACTATTCTACAACAAAACCTTCTCTAACCTGGTGTAGCCCTCAGTCTAATTGATTAATACAATCTCCGTGTTGTAGGTTAGTATAGAAGTACCCTTTATGTATAGATATTTAGAGGGGATTTGGTGCAAAACAATATAACTTAATAAAAAATTAGAACCATAACATTAAACTGTTGTTGCATTATACTTTCAGTAGCATTTAGTTTAATGTCATTAAGACAAAAAATAATGAAATATCGATCATACTGCTGGTATTTTTGGTTTACAGTCGAATTGACCAATAAAAACTTCATGAAATAGGTCTTTTCTTGTAGATTTTATGTATGGAAATATAGAAGGGAGATGGAACCATACAATTTAATTAAAACAATATTTTGATAACCAAAAGATTTAACAATTACTGCATAAAATTTCAGTAACATTCAGCGTGCTGTCATTGGCGAAAAAAAGAAGCTAAACATTTTTTTCTCCACAAAGAATTTATTTAACAAGTTCCTGCAAAAAAATCTTCCACATTTTGACATATATTCAGTTTTTTATTATATAAAAAACTCACTGTACTGCGTGACTTTTTTCAAAATCTTTAAAAGTTTTATTAAAAATAGTTATACTCTCAATTTTTCTCCTTATTACTTATGAGTTTAAAGTCTATTTTAAAAACTTTATTAATATTTGTTAATTAAAATTTGATAATATCTATTAATAGTATGTAAATCTTCAATCATATAAATTGCAAGCTTATTACAGTCGGAATTCCTTCAGCATGCAAAGTTTAAAAAAAATTTAAATATTTTCATATTTCCAATTTGTTGATTTCTAGTTACAGAAAAAAAAATCAACCATCTATATTTCATCCCAACCTTCAAGATTACCGTTTTTTCTCTTTTGCCTCGAACCAAAGCATACGAAGTGTAAAGTCTTTAAAACTCTATTTAAAAAATCTTCTTTTGTATTTGTTGCTTTATAGTAACAAAAAATATATAACAAGTGATGTAAATTTCCTGTCTCTACCGAAAAGTTTCACTTCACTTTCTGATCTTCCGAGAAATTATCTTAAAATCTTTTATACTATTATTATTATTCTTTAGTATGCACTGCATTTCTTATTTTGTTAAATATCAGTCAGTTAGTAATTTAAAATCGCTCCCTACCACTAAATTCTTTCTGCGAAGGTAAGGGGAGCAACAAATTTGCTTTTATTTTTTGGCAGTTTGGTTCTTATTACTCCTGAAAATCTCTTAAATATTTAATGTTTTAAAATAAATATTTTTATGTCACTTTTTTAACCCTATTAACAACAACAACAAAAAAGATAATAAAGGGTGAGAATAGCCAGGCTGCGAAAAAGATTGTCACATCATACTCAGAAATTTACTGAATTTTTTTCTGATTATAGTGATGAATATGTAAAGCGAGTGTTCGAGCATTGATTATCTGTAGAGTGAAAATAGAACACAACACTTTTTCCACCAACAACAAAAAGGTTTCAAACATTGTATGATCGCCATCGCCAAAGGAAAGAAGCGGTTGTTCTCTACTACGTAATCAAGTTGAATACCCTGAGTTAATAAACTTATACATATTTTGCATAAAACTAATTTAAGTATAAATTGTATCTCTGCACATAATTACTTTCAGAACATTTTATCAAAAACATGTATGAAAGAAATTATCGTTACTTATTTACTATGCTTCATTTATCTGTACTACATGAATAAATGTACATTTAATTTTTACATAGCATGTTTTTAAAATAATTAAAAATGACAAGTTAAAGTATCCTGGGGAATTTTGTTATAATAACTTTTGTCATATCCTTTAAGAATGTTTCTTTGAATGTCTGATAATAGTCTTACACAAACGTCGTTATTTGATATCAAAAGCATTTTAAACAGGATTAATTAAAAAAAAAATCTTAAATCTTAACATCAAAATGTTTCTCTGATGAGATTATTGTTTACGGAAAGTTTTAAAAGAATATTAACATTTCTTATTTTATAAATTAGAAATAATGTTTTTAGATACAAATGATGTATTAAAAATCTGTATGGTGCACTAGAATGCATGAATAAATATATAATCAATTCTATGTTCATCAGATATGTAGGTAGAAATCTCTAAATTCTACGTAATATTTAATGTCAGAAACAATATTGTTGGGTTATACAATTATATTTGTATCGAAATAAAATAAAAACTTGCTTAAAAGGTGCATTTTTATACAACAGATGTCACAATATAAAAGATGTTAACACATATTACACTTTTTAAAAACTTAAAAAGAGTTTACAAATATAATACACGCGTCGAACGCTTTCGATCAAAACCTTGATCATCTTCTGGGCCGCTTTGAGTACAACTGATACGTCTCTAACGCACTTTCATCCTCGGTCGGACAACTGGGCAAATCAACTTTACAGTGGAGGAGAGACAGCAAAACAGTTCCGAAAAATGGAGGGGAGACAGCAAAACAGTTCCGAAAAATGGAGGGGAGAGGGGGGGGGTGAAGTGAGACGGACAAAAAGTTGAGCGTTACAAACCAAAACAACATCTATTTCAAAAGATTTAACCATATATTTGGAATGTTATATGACATATTATCATTAATAGCTTTATTATTCAATATTAAGATTTCAATGGACTTTTATCAACGACAAAAGAGTCCATTGAAATCTTAATATTGAATAATAAAGCTATTAATGATAATATGTCATATAACATTCCAAATATATGGTTAAATCTTTTGAAATAGATGTTGTTTTGGTTTGTAACGCTCAACTTTTTGTCCGTCTCACTTCACCCCCCCTCCCCCCTCCATTTTTCGGAACTGTTTTGCTGTCTCCCCTCCATTTTCGGAACTGTTTTGCTGTCTCCCCTCCACTGTAAAGTTGACTTGCCCAGTTTTCCGACCGAGGATGAAAGTGCATTAGAGACGTATCAGTTGTACTCAAAGCGGCCCAGAAGATGATCAAGGTTTTGATCGAAAGCTCTCGGCGCGTGTATTATATTTGTAAACTTTTTTTAAGTTTTTAAAAAGTGTAATATGTGTTAACATCTTTTATATTGTGACATCTGTTGTATAAAAAATGCACCTTTTAAGCAAGTTTTTATTTTATTTCGATACATTTTCAAGGTGAATGTGACATTCCCAACAATATATGATTATTCATATATATATATATTTACAATTATATTTGTTCATACAATTTAGATTTTCCATGGAAAATAATTAAATACTTACTTTGCCATTTAACCAAGAATGGCATTTATCCTCCATAACCCAAAAACGTACCACAGCACCTTACAATAACTAATAATTATTCTAGTACGAGTAAATCATACAATTCTATTAGGGGTGTTTCGAAGATGAGTGTTTTAGGAATTTGGTGTTGAATTAGGATTCACCGTCGAAAAGTAGATGAACATATTTCATCCTTTTTTATTTAAATTTTCGTCTCGACAACTAAAGACAGGGTTAGCTTTTTACCTGTAAAAACTTGCTTTTATCAGGATATGGTAAAAACTAGGTTTTTAGCGGTACAGACCTGGAAAAAAGTGATAAAATCCTAAGAATACAAAAAACTCTCTCTTCAAATTGAATTTGGTGGTGCTGGTTGAGTGCTCAAGCTAAAAGGACAAAGATTGGTAAACAGTACTAACATTTGTACAATCTACATTATGTGATAATTAATATTTGTAAGTGTTTGGTTTTTATTAAAATGATTAAGGTTTATTAAGCGTGATAAAGGTGTACTTAAAATTTTTCTTTTAGTAAAAATTAGTAAACTAGTTACAATTAAGATAAATATAATAAATACTGTAATGCTAATACTCATAATAATAGTTATATAATAAATATATAATAACTAGCAGGGATGACCGAGCTAAGCTCGGTTAAAACTATCCGTGTGGTCAATTCGATATTTTCTTCTCACTGTGATATTTTATTCTTGCTGTTTAGATACAATTGGCATGATCCTGAGATATAGTGAACCAAAATTATCCACTAACCGAATTTTTCGAGCATGCGACCTAACAAATGCTCTTCTCGAGGCGAAAACGGTAGAATACAAAATTTAGTCAAAATCGTTAATGTCGTTTTATAGATAAAATTTGCTTGACCCGCGGTAACCCAAAAGGGACAAATCTAAATTTATAGAACATGTGAACTGTCCCGGTGATCTTCTCGTGCTGGGAAACGAGGTAATAAAACTTTTTCTCAAAGGTCATTTGAAGTCGTTTTTAGATACAATTAGCTTGACCCACAGTTACCCAAATATGATCCACTAATCGAATTTTTTAGAACATTTGACTTTGCCCAATAGTCTTCTCATGCTCAGAAACGATATATAAAATTTTGTCAAAATTCTTTGAACCTTTTTTAGATACAGTTATCTTTACTCACAATGACCCTAAAATGACCCACAAATCGAATTTTCTCGAACATGTGTCTTAGCCCAATGGTCTTCTCATGCTCAGAAACGACATAATACAAAATTTTGTCAAAATGTTTTGAGCCGTTTTTTAGATACAATTAGCTTGACCCACAGTGACCCAAAAATGAACCAGTAATCGAATTTTCTCGAACATGTGACTTAGCCCACACGTCTTCTCACGGTCAGAAACGGTATAATACAAAATTCTGTCAAAATTTTTGGAGTCGGTTTTAGATACAATTAGCTTGACCCACAGTGACCCAAAAATGACCCACCAATTTAATTTTTTGAACATGTGACTTAGCCCAATGGCCTTCTCACGCCCAGAAACGGTATAACACAAAATTTTCTCAAAATCGTTCGATTCATTTTTTAGATACAATTAGTTTGACCCACAGTGACCCAAAATGACCCACTAATCGATTTTTCTCGAACATGTGACTCAGCTCAATGATTATCTCATGCCCAGAAGCGGTATATTACAAAATTTTGTCAAAATGTATAGGGCCTTTTTTTAGATTCAATTAGCTTGACACCTGACCCATTGTGACCCAAAATGACCCACTAATCGAATTTTCTTGAACATGCGACTTAGCCCAATGGTATTCTCATGCCCGAAAACGACAGAAAATAAAATTTCGTCAAAATCGTTCGAGCCGTTTTCTAGGTAAACATAGCTTGACCCACAGTGACCCAAAAATGACATACTAATTGAATTTTCTGTAACATGTGACTTAGTCCATTCGTCTTCTTGGAATCCAAAACAGTAGATTGCAAATTTTAGTCAAAATCGTTAGAGCCGTTTTCTAGATAAAAACAGCTTGACCCGAAGTGATCCAAAAATATCCCACTAATCGAAACTTCTCGAACATGTGACCTAGCCCAATAGTTTTCTCGTGCCCAAAAATGGTTGGATATAAAATTTAGCCAAAATCGATTGAGCCGTTTTTTAGATATGATTAGCTTCAGCCTGACCCATTATGACCCAAAATGACCCACTAATCCAATTTTCTCGAACATGTGACCTAGCCCAATGGTCTTTTCGTGCCCGAAAATGGTAAATACAAAATTTTGTCAAAATAGTTAGAGCCGTTTTCAAGATAAAATTTATATACAAACACTCACACACACACATACACACACAATTTTTGCTCGTATTATAATATAAAATATACATTGTTTCAAGAGACAAAACAATGTAAAAGAAAAAAAAAAAAAAAAAAATATATATATATATATTATCATCACGGAAACGCACGAAATAATGTACCAATTCGAACCTAATCGAAGAGTGTATTCATCTTGACAAATCTTGATTAAGTTCATTAATCATGTATGCAGCTTTTTCATCAGAATACATATACAAGCTGAAGCAAAAAATATGGAAATATTGTCTTCACGATTTCACACAAACTACTGAAATATTTGAGCCAATGCAACAGTTTATTGATCTTGCTAGTATTTCAGAGGAGTTTGATAATCAAGTATGCAGATTTAATAATCCGTTACATGCATACACAATTGTAAAAAAAAAAAAATAATAATAATAATAATAATTTTCTCATCACTATAACGTCTGAAATAGTGAATCAATTTGAATATAAGCATAAAATACAAAATTAAAAGAAACTTTTTGGGTGTTCTCTTTTTTAGATGCGACAGCAGAAATTTTTTGGCGACCTTTTGTCTCGCTCAGGACTGAAAGAAAATTATCAAACACGGATTTTTTAACTGAATATCCTAAATAAATTTACATTATTTTGGGGGAATTTTTCATTTTTTTTTTTTTTTCGCAGGCATTAGTGTACTTTACATGTGATATCGAAGTGAAATTAACAACTTTTTCGAAAGTTTTAAGCAGAAAATTTGAGGTGCATACTATAATTAGAATACGTACGGCAACTTTATAAAACATTCTTTTAGTAAGCTACCGAATACAACATGGGGATTTTGCTATACACTAATATAGGTGTTGCAAGTTTAATAATTGCAGTACTTTGACTCTGGCTGTGCGCAGTTAGCTTATTATGAAAAGTATATAGTTTATAATTCGCGGAGCGCGGCCAGGGAGAGTTTCATAAATTTGGCTGTCCAGGGCACAGATGTTTACGGGGCACCCCATAAACAGATCTTTATAGTTGGATTGAGTTAAATATATTAAAATAGCTAAATATACTGAAAATGGTGATTACAAAGATCGTGGCGTTACGCGTGCCCGTCCAAAGTCCTTTCACTTTCTTTTCAACGCTGATCACTTTCTGATACTTCACCGGAACGATAACAAAATATTAAATTAGTAGACACCGCATTAATTCAAAAGCAAAATTTTTTAAATTAAAGACATAGAGAGAATTCTTGATGACAGTGAATAATTTAAAACAAAGTTTCAATTAAAGAAAAGTAGGCAGTGCAGAAACTGTAGTTTTATGACAGGTCATTAAGGGATGTGGAATATCCTTGCACTGTAAGAAAAGACACACGTTTCTTAATCTAGGAAAATATAATCACGAACGAAAGCGTACAATTAACTCATCCGAGTTACCCTCAATAAGTGTACTTTAAGTATTAGTAATAGTATGTAGTACTTTAAGTACTACAATAAGTGTACTTTAGCTTTAGAAACAACAAAAACCAATATATTTTGGAGATTGTACGATGCGTTTATGAAAATAGAGTTTGTTTAGCTGTTGCTGATTTTTGGAAACGTTTCGAAGAAGTTTTCATATTGTATAAATCAGTTTTCTTAAAACGGAATATAGGGGCTTCTGATGCTGTGAATTAAGTAAACATTTCCATGTTGAACAAACCTGTTTTTATGACAGAAGTGGTGAATTATCACATTAATATTGACATTAAACTTAGTGCTATTTGCTAATATTACAAGTTTAAATTTGACTGCACAGCTGAAAATGTTCAATGAAGAATTGGTGGCATGCGAAAAACATACATTCTTGTTTCAGAAAATCTGACTAATACAGTAGAAATACTACTCTAAAAACGCTTCTGAAAACCCGCAAAAAAATGACCTTTGTGAATTCATTTTTAAATCTCTAAAATATATGGGTTTCTGAAGTTTTTTAGTATAAAGAACGCTTTTAAGAATATGACACTGTAGACGTTTTTGTAAAATTTGAAATGAAATTGTTTTTATTTTTTATTTTTCTGGATTAAGAAATATTATTTCTCTTTTAAAAATAATAATGAATATAGAGCATGAAAAAAAGCTAATGGTGGGTTATCAAACATTCTAATTTGAGTTCAGCTTTCATGCTATTAAACAGAATGGTGCTCAGTATACAATATGTACAATGTTGTCGTATTTGTTTATCAGTTAAATCGTTCGCATTATATATACATAAATACGGTATGCCCAGTTTTGTGAAGGCTGTTTTTAAATACAACTTCATATACTTTAATCATTGATAAGATTCGTGTAAATAAGATTTTTGGAGATGAAAAAAGCCTTTTATTAATTTGTAGGTCTGGACATTGTGAAAAAAAGAAAACATAAACTAAAATAAACAAGTTATATACTTTATCTTCTGCTGAAAGTGTCGCTTTACACTTTAATGTTCTTGAAATAGTCAATATTTTCCGGAATGGGAAGAGTTATTTCTGCCGAAATTTATATTTAATAGACACACTTTTTCTATTTGTTCAAATAAAACTACAAAATTTAAGTAAGAATATTGCTAATAATAAACTTATATTGTTTTATATTGTGCATATTTCTAAGTAGAAATAATATATATATATATTTTAATAATATATATTTTTGATTTTGACAAAACATATATAATATAGTGAAACCAATAATATATTTAAAAACCCGAAGATTTCATATTTACCCAGCCTTTTTTCAAGACCTTATGATAGTGATGTAATTCCTTTTCAACATAAATTTCCAACGAAAATGCCCACTGTAGAAACGTGACAAGAATATTTCTTTAATTTTACAAATAAAATTTTCAGATTTAAATGTAAAGCACACTTTTGGTAAGTCCATTAAAGTTTTCCAAAGAATTATATGTAAAACGGAAGCTCAATTCTCACACTACTAATGTTTATCACCTAACTATGCATCTGAAAATACAAATAAATGTACAGATAACAGTTATTCTATAAAATGTTTTCGATCTTATTTAATTTTAAAAGGTTTACGAAAATATAAATTAAGTGTTGTAAAATAAATGTAAAATTGACTCTTTAAAAACTCTTGCTTAAGCAATAGTGTTATTTCACGTATCATTTGAAGTTAACAGGTTTTTTTAAATAATCATATTTAAAATTCTTTTGATATCGAGTATCAAGAATTCTATAACACAGTTGTATTATAAAAGGGTATATTCCTTGCTAATGTAACAAAAATGTTATACCAATGTTGGCAACAGTACTGTAATTAGACATTTGTGAAAATAAGTTAAATAAAGTAATGAAAATTTTCATCGGATAAACACTTGTCTATGTCACAGAGAGAATTTTTACTTACCAAAAAACTTTACCAGATATCAAGTATCATATCCAGAGCATGATTACTGGAGGGGAAAACAACACCGAAGAATTTAAGTAGAAGATTTCGACTTTTTAAAATATCATATTTATGCAGAATTTCGGTCAAGCATAAGGCACACTTTCCACTTCGTTTTAACTGATGGAAGTTTGCGGCACCCGCCTATAACTGGACCCATTCATACATATACTTTAGACTGTTATTATCCGCTTATTTATTCCATAGTGAAAATTATACTTAATTCTACAGTTATAAAATATTCAGTTGATTATATAAATTTAAACAAATATAAGCAAATATATATTGCATAGAAATTTAGGAAAATCTCTTTTAGATTAAACAAAAAATGTTACACAAATTAGTTTATCTTGTTTGCACATGACTTGATCTTAATACACGAATAAAGTTTGTATATCCTTCTCAGGAAATTGTTAGATAAAGTACGCAAATGGGAAGTAAAGTTTTTTAAATTTTATTATACACAAAGAAATATAAGTCATTAAATATGAATAAAAAATGATAAACACTGAATAAAATTTTTATCTATATTTTTGAAAGAAAATATTGGCTCATTTTTTTATTATACTAATATTCAATATTGTCTTTTCCAATGCAAAGAAAGGAAGGCGTTATTTGTTTTTCTTTTTTTATGTTGTATGTTAAATTGACAAATATGGCTTATGTAGCTCAAAATAAAAATTATTATTTTCTAAAATATTTTATAATATATCTAGTTATGCCATACATTGTTGTAGTGGTAATGAAAACTTTTTAATAACGCGGAATATACATGAATATCAAATCAAAATATAACAATGAATCCCCTTCTTTTATAGAGTCACAATCAAAGACATTTAAAGAGTCCAAAATATGCATTAAAGGATAATTTTTATGCATACAGCTATTGTTTTCATGCCTTTTTTCCCAAATGTGTCGATTACTTATTTTAAAATAATCGATAGCAAAATCAATAATTTTATGGACAATGTTTCAAATGCATTTTTTTTTTTTTTTTACTGAAAATGTCATTTTTCTAGTCCTATCTACTAGCTTAGAGTTTAAGAATTAGGATAATGTTCAAGGGTGATGAATTTGGATCCCAAATCATGCATAAATTTATTTAATGTGTTGGAGTGTTAAGTTTGCATTAAGTGGAGTCTGTTTAGCTCTTGTGAGCAAGAGTTGTACGTAGCTTCCCAATAAACCAAACAAACAACCCGAGTATAATTCCATAAAAAGACTTTCTAACATTACATACGTAACTATACATATTTAAAAATGCATTGTTGCATCGAAAAGAAAGGTGGATCAACATTCACTAAATAAAAGGATGCATTGTTATAGACCGGGAACCGGCAGCACAAATAATCACCTTTTCAAGTTCACGGATGAAATTCTAGGATTAGTTAAATCTTGATTCGCATATTAAAACGCAATCGGTCTGCCAAGTCATATCTTGGTGGAAAATACCCGAAAACCCGATTTTAGCTGCTGACACGTAGGTTTACCATTGTGTTTTCCTGCACCAAAAGATATGAACACATGGAGGACTGGGAGCGGGAAAACACAATGGTAAACCTACGAGTCAGCCGCTAAAATCGGGTTTTTAGGTGTTTTTCACCAAGATATGACTTGGCAGACCGAAATAAAATTCCGTTTTAATATGCGAATCAACAATTAACAGATTCTAGAATTGCATCCGTGAACTCGAAAAGGTGATTACCTGTGCTACCACCGGCTCTTGGTCTATTAGTACATTAAAAATTTCAGGGGCAAGTAATTCTTTTCTGTAATGTTTAATTCACACCGGAATCTGCAAAAAGATTTATTGCAAAATAAGGAAAAGCAATTTTACATATTTTTTCCACCAAATTTAGAAAAGTAAAATTTAATACAATTTTTCTGGTACAAATCTTCATTAAATGTAGGTGGGATAAAATATATCCCACCGCCCGTCATGGAGTTAAAGGAATCTTATCTAAACGGTACTCGTTGTGAAATACCGAATAAAATTAAGATAAACCGGTTCGAATATTATTATCGATTGAACCCGACGCATGGCATCCACAAAATTAATTAAACATTAAATTCTGGATTTATTGAGGCTTTTGGCTGAAGAATAAAACAAAGAAAGCATTGTACCAATAAAAAAATAACACACAATTTTAATCTTAATAATTATTTATTTATTGTTTTGCAAAAAGAATGTTTATATCCAGATGTAGATATGTATTCAGATTATTGGTTGATTATTATTTTTTCCTTTACATTCCTTGACATAATTATTATTAAACATTCCCATTTTATTTTATATCTTAGAAAAAACATTCAATTATCTTAAACACCACAGCACATTTGTATGATACAAAGGCAAATATGCCGCACTCTCATTTTGTACCAAAAATGTAATTTAAAATTATGAATTATACTTTATTGTTTTGAACTTAGTATTAATCTTACAAAATCTATATTAAACTCTTCTTAATTAGTCAGGGAAATTTAAGGTGAAAATATGATGCTCACCCATTGTAGATTCAACACGCGCATGAGGACGGATAGTCTTTATATTTTATTAAATCATAGTCCGCTCGTATTCTGCAGGTTTCTCCAGGGCTTTATGCTACTCTTTTCAGGGCATTTCATGACAGGGGCACTGGACCGGGCACTTTCTGTCTGGGGCAGCAGGCCATGCAGTAGACCATGGATTAGATCCGGTGCTTTCTGGCTGGAGCATTATACAATCTAGGACATTCCATCTCCGTTTTGATAACGTGGTCAAGGTAAAAACTTCTAGCGTAAAGAAGGGAAGGCTCCGTAGACGTGTAATGTAAATCCCCGCTAGCCAATGAAACAGTTCATGAGGCAAAGCAGTAGTATCTTCCCTTCTTATAAGTTAGAAGTTCCTTGGGTAAATTACCGGTATGACGTGACTTTTTTCAGCCTCGAACCCATATTTGGAATATCCTCCATTCGCTGTCAGGAATGTTCTATTCACTTCTCAGGAGCTGTCAGGTGAATTTCGCAGAGTTGCTTTAATAGGAAAAAGGCTGTCTTTCTATGCAAAATGAAAAGGTACTTCTCAGCTTCTCTGCTGTCACAAGAAAGAATCTTGGACGCATTATTTTTCGTCAACATCGCTCCTTAGATCGTGTCTCCGTCAGGGGCGTATTTAAGCAGAATTCATTAGGGGGGCGTATATGGCGATTTTGCCGACTAACTTAAATATATATATCTTTAAAAGTACGTTTCTTTGAATATATGCATCTACTTAGAGTCCTAAAATAGACTGACTGATTTTAAAATTCAATAACTTGCAAATGGTGACAGCTATAAAATTAAATTCTTTCAGGAGTGTTATGTAGGATGTCAGGAATTTTTTTACTGTGATTCTCGATTTTAGTTTAAAGTATTGGTGGTAGATGGCGCTGCTTGCAATAGGCACTAAATCGGGGCCTGATTTTTGGCCTCTCTTTTTTCTCAATATTGATGCGAAACAAGAAGATCAAATATTATGCAGTAGGACCCTAAGAACAAAACTGCATTGGCGACTGAGAGTCATTCCATATATTTAATCTCCTTCTTTCGCATCAATACTGATAGAGAAGAGAAAGAAAAAATCAGACCCCGATTTAGTACTTAATACTAGCAGTGCCATGTATCGCTGCTATTTTAAATTAAAATCGAAAATAGCTGTAAAAAAAACCTCTTGACATCTTTTATATATCCCTCCTGCAACAATTTTTTTAAATAATTGCCACCATTTTCAAGTTATTGAATTTTAAAATCAGTCAATTCATTTTAGGACACCCGGTATGTTCTATATAAAATTCAACATTATTAACCCATCGAGATCAAATTGTTCACTTTAGAACGTCGAATACTTTACACTTTATAATATTGAGGAGCATATAAGGTAGATTTAAAGATGGATATACCCACGTTTCTCGCTGGCTTTTGACCAACATTAGTGATTTGGCGAATAAGAAATAAAAAACAATAGCCAAATGAAAAAAAAGTTAGCAAAATAGATTTGGCGTGAAACACTGAAAAAGATATCTCTAACCCCTTATTGTATCCCTTTTTTTCAATATGTTCTAAAATAACCTATTCCTTTTTTTTTTTTCTTCTTTTTTTTTTTTTTTTTTTTTTTTTTTTTGTAAGTGTTTATAAAATAGATATTCGACTATCTGCTGCAGAACCTATTAAAAATAGGTGTATTCTAAATGTTTTCTAAATGTGTAAATATTTTAGACATTCTTTTAACAGTCTAAATAAAAATTTAAAACGGCTATCTTTGATTTATCATTGTGAAAATATGCACTAAAAATTGCTGATATTTCGACTCTATCCGATAGAGAAAAAAAATGACCGGCCAATGATACTTTGCATACAACTAACAAATAGTACGGTAAATGACTAATTTCAACCTGCATTCCAGTAAAAATTTTCTTTATTTGGCATTTGATGAAATTTTGTTTTTATGCGACACAGGCATATAGATAGCGATTAACTGAGAACAAAGAAATAACTATTGCATATTCCTTTCGGTGTCTTTGGCTGTTGCTGAACTGAATTGGTGCTGAGTCAGCATCTCTATAAATAGAGCTATGTACAGTAGAGCCTCGATTATTCGAAGTAACTGGGGCCGACCATCTTTCGGATAATCGAGAATTTTTCAATTTTAAGATTCAGGAGAAATATATGCAATATTTCTGATTATGGTAACAAGTGCTTAATAAAAATAAAGCAATAGCAAAATAACAACAAGTATAAATTACCTGAATTTTAATTTTGAAATTAAGTACCTTTTACATATATCACAAGAGTTTGAAAAAAATGTTTTGTTTGTTGCAGTTTCGATTGCCTTTGCTTTGAAGTTCTATTACGAAGTTTTTTAATATTATTAGTTCACCAGTATCACTATCATTCTGCTGCTACAGCCATGTCAAACCTTTTGCAAAACATTCAAAAGCCTCAGAAATGCTAATTTGTTCGTTTTCTTTGTTTCACTCTGCAGCTTACGGGAACTCAAGTTAAATTCAAAGTTCAAAGGATCTCTAAGAAAGGGGATCAAAAATATTTATATATACTCGTAGTTCGCAAAGGACCGCATGTACACAAAAAATATGATAGTTCAAAAAAAAACTTTCAAAATGGATTTTGCACACAAGGAATGTGATAGAGAAAAAAAAAAAGCTTTAAGAATGGATTTCGGTTAGCCGAGAGCTTCGAATAAAAGCGGTTCTACTGTAAATGGCACGGTATGATTGAACATTTAAAGCGACATCAATCGTTCAGTAATGTGGATAAGAATCTCGACGGTATTGGAAAACACACACAAAAAAGAGCATAAATTGAGTACTCTCAATTTGGTGAGTCTGCTTGTTCGCTTAGTTGCCAAATGAAGCATTTTGTCACGATTTGGCGCAATGGTGAGCGGCAGCGAGAAACCTGGATACACCACACCTTCACTTATGTTACATTGTTGTAAATGTTCTAGTAAAGTATTTTGATATTTTTTGCTGAATGTGCAGATGGAAATCTGCAATTTGGTTTAATTAAACAAGTTGAATTACAAGTGAAGATGCTACTTGGAACTTATACAGAATCAGCTTATTTATATTTACATTAAAAAGGATTAAATCAAAACTTATTTTAATTACATCTTTGTTCATTCATTGCATAACATGCATTTTAACCCACCATTTTTTTAGACGAGCCCATCTATTCACGACAGCGCCCAAATCTAGGCATTTCAAAATATTATTCTCAAATGTAAGCATCATGAGTGTATTCAAGCGTGGATATGTCATTGTTGTTCTTGGATATTTTTTCACAGTTGTTAATTTACAATGTTCTTTCATTCAAGGCAACTGTGACTGGAGAAGTTAGAGTCAGACGACTGACATGGTTCGCAAGTGGCAGAATGTATCTCAAAGGTTCTGTTTTCATGTAAATATCGTCCATTCTTTCAGCCTGTGCGCAGAAGTCTGACAAAACTTTCAACTCTGTGCGTAATGCTTCCATATCAGGAATGGCCAATCTTTCACGAAAGACCGCTTTCGTGAAACATTTCGTTACAACCTTCGGAACTTATTCGGTACTTATACCGAACTTGATTCTTAACCAGATTTAGTGTTTATTTCTTTCTTGTAATGGTAGGATACATTATTTTATCCAGTGGTGAGATTATATGCTGATGCAAGAATTAAGACTTTCAGCTATCACCACTGTAAGAGTATTCAGTACTTTCTGAAACTCCACGCGTTAGAACATTAGAAGTTCGGGAGCAAAGAGATTGCTTCAATTACCGTCTAACTTCTTTGGTGCCAATCTTCTTCGATACTGCATATCAAATTCATTTAATGGATCAACACTTTACATGGTTTAAAAGAGAACTACACCGTATATTTCCCTATTCCCATTTTCATTGTCATTGTTGAATGTTTTCA
Source organism: Maratus speciosus (assembly GCA_963932465.1). Classification (NCBI taxonomy): domain Eukaryota; kingdom Metazoa; phylum Arthropoda; class Arachnida; order Araneae; family Salticidae; genus Maratus; species Maratus speciosus. Next base: position 314,755,238 of record OZ010794.1, read on the forward strand.
GTGATTTGATACAAGTCTTCAGTATTTTTGTAGCGTCTATTTTAAAAGTCTTAGACTTCATTATTTCAGTAACTAACTTACACTTGTACTGAACGTTCTTGAGAAAAATCATAGTGAAGCAATGAAGTCAAGCGATAATATTTTCTTTCTTAAACCTCGAGGTTGATCATTGTTTTGCTAACAAAAGTAGAAGAATCAACCTTTTCAAAATTTGTTGGATACATTCATATGAGATCCAAACCGCTTTCAACGATTCCGCTCGAGCAGTCCATCTCGCCTTAGAAAGATTCCACAGCAGAAGAGCATTTTGTATTTCTTTGAGCTTGTCTACTAATGGCTTCTTTCGTTTAGTACTTGCTGTGAAAAACACAAACATCTTCCAGCACGTCGAACACATCGCCTATAACATTGCTGGCATTGTAGATATGCGAAACGAAAGTGTTGAGTCTGTGACATTGACAAGGAACATAGGGCACAATTCGACCCACGATTTCTGAAAACGTCTCCTAAGTGTAGCTGAATTCTCCAGACGTGCTGCTTGTAAAATCGTATGACTGGAAATGAATCGTATGACCTGTTCTATTTTGAGCTCATTCTTTGTAAGGATGTGCGATATTTAGCATGCAAGGTCTATATTGGTTTTGACGACTTCTTTTAAAACTTCCAAAAGCCGATCGGAGTTTTTCCATCTTTGTCGACATATTTCAGCTCAACAGCTTATCGATCGTGGTGCGAAGCATCTGGTGTCGTATCTGCCATAATTCCATAAAATTATGCTTCTTGAATATTCCTGACTATCGTTTTGTGCACTGCTGTAGCAAAAAATTCAATCATCTTGTTTTGTGATGAAGCGGAAAGGTAAGTTATATGGTATGGGCTGAAACGTGTGTCCTCAAACATGTCCTCTGTTGTGGGTTATGCCTGGAAATTAATTTCACAATTTTTCAAAAGTTTCCATTTTCGTCTTTGTCACTTCCACAAACCAGACCTTGTCTACTCAGCATTCGCGTAATATTCATTAAGATTACTACAATTGCTGTGCTGAATGTAAGGTGTTGCTGTTGCTCTTCCAGAATAATCTGTTTGAGGTTACTCTCATCGAGTAAGTGATTATGCGTCATCATGAACTTGCAAAATAGGAAACAGCAAATTTAGTGGAAGTTGGAAGAGAAATGTGCGAACTTTCTGTTCTTTTCATTTCCTTAAGCTCTTCATTTTGTGTCTTTTGTTTACACAACTTTCAACTGAACCATTTTGTATTTTTTCTCTCCCAGGTCCTTCATGAAACACGCAAAAAAAATTAGCATTAAGTTCTGTGCTATATTCCAAAAACGGATGCTCTTTTGTACCAAGCGCCGTTGAAATGTCGCAGTGTATCTTACGGATTGAACCATTTATCGGATATACACTGAGTTTTGGCTGATACGGACCTAAACTGATCAAATATGTCTCTGATTGTCTAACTTCATTTTAGATCTTTCTTCTGGGTCATGTTCAATGTTGGAATCGTTCCCACTTTCCGTAATGCTAACCTCTCGATAGTTCTTCTCGATTTCTTTCACGATCTTACTATAAATATTTGACGCAGACGAACAATTTTATTTTTCCCTGTCAATATCTATGGTCTTCTTAAGGAACTAGAAAACACTTAATTCATCAGATCGGCTTGCAATCATTTAAACAATCAACTAAATGATTCAATTGTCGAGCACATTCCAATATAACACGAGTAATATGAATGCCTTCACCAAAGTCGTCATCAACTTCAGTGCTAGTCGATCATGTAGATGTTCAGAACCCTACTAATCCGCTGCGGACTCTCAAAAAGACTCCTTTAAATATTGAGAAACTAGTCTCTCCTGGTTCTTTCTCAATTTATTTTCAGCAGTCACGCAAAGTCTAAGAAAGGAGAGGCAAACTTCGGATTTTTGAAAGAAATTAAGACAAATGCTAAGGATTGGTGTTTTTTAGTGTATGTTTTAAGAAAAAACGTAGAAAATTTGAAAAAAAAATCGATTGTTTCAGAGTTGTATTGATCGGTACTGACTACCTAGAATTTGCCGACTGTGATCAAAGTTGCCGACATTGGGGGGGCGAGACGCCCCCCTACGCCCCCCCAGTAGCTTCGCCCCTGGTCTCCGTATGCAAATGCTTCTTTTTTCCATCAAATCGTCATCGGTCGCACTGTGACGTGTATGCATATTTTATTTTATTCTGTCCCTTCATTGGGTGACGTTTTGTCACCCTACCCACACATATAACCGCCGTGATTCGCGTTGGATGAGGGTTTAGTTCCTAACATCACACAGAAAGAAGGTTTTTTGTTGGGGGAAAACCCGACTTCCTCGATCGCATCTTGCGACCTGTCAAATGTGATACCTTCTGCTTGTATTTATAGTAACCAGTGTGTCTGTTTCCCTCATCAGTGATTTTATCGTGGATACTTATTTAATTATATATCGTAAAAATATAAGATACAAAGTATACACAAAAATATAAAATGCAAAGCATACGCTAAATATACACGACAAGATAAGTGAAAAACATGGCGAAAAATAAAGAAAATGTAATTGAAATATAAAATTGTTAGTATTTTAAATTTTCGATTTTAAACCCTGTTTTTATTTTTATTATTATTATAGTTCATATGTAGGTTTTCAGGGGTTTTTTTCAGCTCATGTAGATATTCTCATAAAAATAGAGTTCAAAAGTTTTTGATTGTTCATCGTATTATCCAGATCTATATTTATTTCGAGGTGAAGCAGATCCGTTCATCATTCATATTATTTTCTAGCCAAGAATTTGAAAAGAAATGCTTTCAAAAAACCACTCAGGTATTCCATTGCGGCATTCTCTTCAGCTAGAGTAGATTTACAAAAAGAAAAAAAAACACTTTACGGAACCTTTTTTTTTTTTTTTTACAAATTGCTATAGTCGTATAATTTACGCAGAATATGTGTTGAACCTATTGTGGGATAAGAAGTGCACAGAAATAATAAATTACGTTCATGAAAATTTTAATTAAAATTTTACATTTAACACTTCACGCAGAATATTTCGTTGTCCTTCAAAACATTAGATATCAATGTAAATATCACAAATTTAACGTAGCTTCTTACAAATATGTGTAACTTATATCGGCCTAAAATATCACTAACGCATTTTTTTGTAACAAATGTGTTTTATTTTCTCTCAAGGGAGACATTTTAAGATTCGGTTTTGTTGAAGGAAGAAAATTACATGCATATCTTTTCATGTGTAGTTTTTTTTCAAATCATTTTATGTGTAAAATGATTTTTAAAACTATTTTCATTGATGTAAAATTTTAAATTTAATATTTGCTTTCTGCTTAAAATAAGAACGTTCCTAAATAGTCATTTATATTTTCGAATAAACTTCGATAAAGAAAATAGTAGTTATAAAATTGGAATTACTTATTCAGTAAACTACATTATTTTATTTGTAACCGAAATTAATATTTAATTTTAGAACACTAGGGGGCTCTGCCCCCAACGAGAAACGCTCGCCAACCTCCGTTCAGACACCGCAGATTCTAAAAGCATGCTAATTTCATCGGCATTAAAAAGATTTAATTATAATTTAAAAAAACAGTGACGCTTTCCCTGTAAACGGGTTTTCATTCATTTTCCTTTGATTGGAGTTATTTAAGACGAAATCAGCCGCTGCTAAGAGATACAATGGCTGTTTTCATCTTTGATTTAGAAAAAGAAAGTAAAATCATGCGTACGGCATAGATTATGAAACACTTTCCAACACTCCCTGAAAGCTTTAAAAAAAACTTCGTCATTTAGGGAAATAAGGTAAATAAGATAACTAACTAAACATTTAAAAAACTGATTTCAGCAGTTACCATCCATAGTCAAATATTTATTCCAATTCTTCCGAAGAGCCCTATGTTTGATCTGTAGGATGATATATATACTATATAATAGAAAATTTAGTTTAGCAAGAAAACGCATAACAGGTTGAAATTACAGCAATTTATACTAATAGATGGAAACATACTTGAATACTTTTGTTCAGCCCTGTTGTTTACCTAGTACCTTTATTACACGCCACTATTTAGCTAAACTTTAATTCAAACTAAATCACTCTTAAAACTACTGAAATCGTATTTCCAGAATTTATCGCCTATAGGCGGCCATGTATCCAATTCTTTGCGTGGCCCTGTATATCATTTTATCTATATTCTACAAACATTTCATAGAAAACTATATGCAGTTCAGCATAACACATTTTAAACCCCCCTTTCAGCAATTTACGGTCATACTCAGTAACTTTTACGAATTCTTTTGCGTATCCCTGTATATCAACTATAACATTTACACCCACCATATAGTATGCATAAATATAGTGAAACTTAAAAGCGCATATCATAATTAAATATGCATTCCCTGCCATCGCCGCTAATATACAAGTACTTCGGATAGAAAATACTAGTCTGAAATATTTTGTATGTTCCTGTAAATGCTATGCACTTCGTATTATACATGAAATAACTTAAGTAAGCCTCACCGACGTATATCAATTTTATTATATATGAATTTGTATAATTAAAATACGCCGCAAACAATTTCCCCTAACACCATTTGTAATGGAGTTCTTTTGTGTAGCCCTGTAAATGAATAGTAACTATTCGTTGCACCGCATATGCTACAGTATTCTGCATACTTAGGGCACTTCGTAAATGCATATATTTTTTATTATGTTTGAAAGGGTGTAACATCTTTAAAATTCATTTGAAATGATTTTTTCCCATTGGCCGTAATGTAACGAAATACTTTTGAATGTCCCTGTAAATGAACTAAACATGCTACAAACTTCATTTGAAATAGGGTTCGTGCTAGGCTAAACGTCAATAGCCAAAAAGTTCAGTGCGATCCGAGTATATTTACGAGAATTAGAGCGCGAACAGACAAACCGAAATCAATAACACTTTTACACTTGTTGGGAAGTGTTAAAAATTAGTTCAAAATTTGAAAGTAAGCTAATGTAAAATGAACACTGAGTCTTTGTCTCTCGGTACTTTTTAACAACGCTATAAGAAAGTTCTTTTAAATGTATCGTTTGAAATATGACGTAATTTTCCCCAAAGTTTCCTTTCTCTTTTTAACATTCACATGAAAATACTTCTGTTGTTAGAAAGAAAATATTATTTGCGCTGTCTTAAAATTCACGATAATAATTGAAAATATTATCTCAAAATATGATATAAATGTCTCGTGCAAATATATTTTTTAATTTAAAATGTTTTGCCAACTTTTATTTATTTGGCCTTTTTAAATATGACGTAATTTCCTTCATTTGTGACTTTTAACGCATCATACTGAATTTAGTACTTATAAATTTTCTTTCCCTTTTAAAATTCACGTGTAACTGTAGCTTTTATGATGTAATTTTCAATAATTTCCTGATTTTTAACACGTAATCACTTATTTCTAATTTGAAAGTTTTTTTCTGTTTATAATAGCCACGTGTAAATAATTTTTTTTATTTGAATTAAATATTGTTCTTTGCGCTGTTTTTAAAATTGGCAACAGTTTAAAATAATTGCTCTTTTCTAAAATGTGTAAAAAACATCTCTCGAAATGCTGAAAATTTGAATTTTAAATGGAAATAAATCCTCAAAAAAAAGAGTCAAATTTAAAAGATAATTGCAGTCTGCACATCGGGAACTTCCAATGTATAAAATGATCTAAAAATGTTTAAATTCCTATGTATAGTTTTTCTCCTATAAAACTTTTTTAATGGAACGACTTTGACCATCTTTAACATTAAATATCTCTTAAAATAATTATTCGATTTAAAAACTGTCTACATCAGCGTGTTTATCAAACATGTCTCTATAATACCACCGATTTTCATATTTTTGTATGAAACAGTTTTCTTATATTAACGAAGAAAGAACCCCGGTCATAAAAAATATGAATGCCGATCTAGTAGGAGCATACCCGAATGATCTACTCAGATTTTCATTGGTCCATTTCCAAATCAAAACATTTTTTTTTTATATATAGAAGGATACAGTTAGAAAAATGTCAGAGATATATTTTGTTACAAAGAAATTTTACATGAATTATTTTCGAGTAAATTTACTTATTGCTTGATAAATATATTGAAAGAGTACCACATGTTTCTAAAAATGCAAATGTAAATATTATTACGCTGTTTAGATGCAGCAAAAGTGTTCGTTTATTTTATTTAAATGTCATAGAAAAATACTTATAGGCGTGCACTTATACGAGTACAACGATTAAATATTAGTTTATATCTAAATGATACTTTATAGAAACCCTCCATGAAAAAGTTATTTTCTTTCAGGTTACTCGAAACTGTTTACAGATAACGAATCATATATATATATATATATATATATATATATATATATATATTCATATATATATATATATATATATATATATATGTATGTATATATATATATATATATATACTTATTTACTGCAGATATTTAAAAAACTAAAATTTCGTTAAGATAAAAAATTCACTCACTAGACGATTTTAATATTTAATTAAAAAAATAGAAGCATATATTTCGACAGACGCATTGGAGCTGTACACGTAATGAAAATATACTTAGTAACAGACACACAAATGCAGTTCTCCAAAGTTTAATGAGTTCAAATTATGAAAGGGTTTTTATTAAATAAAAAAATAAAATCCATATTCGTATCACTGAAAAATACAGAATTCTCATACATTGAGGTTTTTTTTTTTAATTTTCGTCCTTTTCTGTCTATATAAACGGAGAAAAAATAGATTTTACTGCAAGAAGACTCTAATAATTGTTAAATCGAAAGTGTCATAACTGGGTAAATTTTAGCTGTAGAAATGTGGATTTTAAAATCGTTTTAGATCTTAAGAGCAAGGAATATGTATATCTAAATACAGCTTATAAGACAAAAAAGAAAAAAAAAAGAAAAAAAACTATGCAAAAATAAGTTTTGTAAATTGAAAAAATAGCTATTGTGGGGTAAATATATTTTGGATAAATTTACCAGCATTTTAAACATTTTTGCAGCTGAAACTGTATGTCTAAAAATACTTCTTGTGGAATTAGCTATTTGATAAACAATAAGAAAGGTCACAGTGCACATCTATGCAGCTATCATCATTTAAAACATTTTAAAGATAACATAGTAATAATAATTAAGAAGAAAAAAATGTGTAATATTGATTAAATTTAAATAACGTTTATGTTACACTGTAAAAAAGATTTCCCTTACTTTACACCAAAAAGGGTGGCAACTAAGTTACCACCCCAAGTGGTGTAATGAAATTCCATTTGTAAATTGGAGTAATGAGCCATCAGCTATCAAATGGTGTAAAGAGTTGGGTTGGGTTGATTTTTGACGGCCAATTATCTACACGAGGGATATAGGCCCGGGGGGAGTGCCCTCCGTGGGGGTCTTTCTAAGGGAACCTAATCCGTATTAACGCATGGAAGATCCACGGCTCGAAGAAAACCACGAAAACTCCGAACGATTAGGCCGACGGGCGCGATTGGGATCGAACCCAGCACCTCCCGTCTACCAGCTTCGTCCAGAACCTCTCGGCCACCAAATGGTGTAAAGAAACACAACTTTTAGTGACAAGTTAGTTGCCACCATTTTTGGCGTAAAGTCACGCTACTGCTTATCTGGCGTAAAGTCACACTACTGCTTATTTGCACTTTAACAGTAAAATAAAAAACAATTTAAAGATTACATTTTAAATCTAATGCAACCATAATTTACAATAAATAGTTTCACGCAAAGAGGCTGCTAAACTTTGTTTTAACTGCGATAATTTATTATCTCAATTAAACATTTATTTTAAACATTTTAGTTTTGGTAAACAACGAACTATCCTCACAAATCATTTGCTCGTTACATCTGGACTTACGCCACGCTCTTTTTTTTTCTTTAACACAGCGTAGGCCTGACTGTTTTTCGAATAAATAGTCTAAGCAAATTAAAATAAAAATACCATAAATACAACTAAACATTGCAAATTGTACAAAAATCAGATACAGAGAGCTAAAAACCACCAACCTCCCAAGCGCTAAAGAACAATTTTTATCACTTTTAAAATGCAAGTTAAAAATACTTAATGGCATAATAAATTAATAAACACTGCACCGCTAGAAAGATTAAAGTTTAAGCTTTTAAAAGATACTAATAGTTACGCAAAATTATAAGGTTTAAATAGTTAAAAGAAGGTGCAAAACAAACTAAACAAAACGCGTAACGCTATGAAAAAGTGGTCTGAGACAAAAAAAAATTATACCAAATTTCATGAATTTTTTAAGCATATCTAAACTCAACCCAGGAATGCACGGTGGGTGGCGGAGCAAAGCTCGTACTTTATAGAACATAAAACAAGCATTAGTTTTTCAAAATAATTAATAAAATGTTGAAAAGAAGCTATGTTAAAATATGTCAACAACAGTAAAAATCCCATGTATTTCTATGGACGAGAGCTAACTGGAAAATCGAAAAATGTCAACTTTTGAAACGCTCAGAAAATACACAAAAAGTGTTCAAAACCTTTAAAATTAGGTAGAATCTTGAAGTTTAAGCTTTAAATGATCTGAATTTTACATTAGTTTTTCAGAAAAAGTTAGTTTTTGTAGTTAAAAAAGCTTAAGAATATCGTTATTTACGTAATGTATTTCTTAAGGGCAAACGAAAGTCGTAATCCTCAAAACGACAATTTTTAAAATGGCTCGCAAATACTTAAAACTTATTGAAAACTTAAAATTCTTGGTTAAAAGATAATATACGATCTTTAATGTAGTCAAATCGAACATTATTTTAAAGTTAACAAGCGGAATTCATTGTATACTGAGCGTCTCAAAAGTGATAAAAATGCCAAAATTTGAAAAATGGCACCAATACACTGCAAAAGTAGGTTGACTTCATATACTCATAAAATTATAAATATAGCAACTAGAGATACATAGTAGGTATAAAAATGTTGGGAAATGATTGTAATATATACATTATTCAAAAATATGAAGTTAAACATAAGTTTCAAGTTCTTACCCTATTCCGAAGAAATTAGCCAAAGAAGACGAGCATTTTTCAGCGATGCTTCAGTTGTGAGTGCTATGAAGGAACTTGACAGAAGCTGGTTAACTATGTTTTTTATTTAGTGATCATTACTGAGAAACATTTTCGAAGAAAATCCGAGCCCTGGAACACGGCTATATAAACAGATTTCAAAATGGCGGACTGAATCATAAGTCGTTTAAAAACTTTACACACGAACTGGTGTTCGGTTTTCACAATTTCTTTAAAATATTAAAATTAAACCGTTTTGAGTGTATAATGACACTTTATTCGGTGTTTACACCAAACGTAGAGTATATTTAAACCGTTTTGAGTGTATCGTGACACTTTATTCGGTGTTTACACCAAACTTAAGTATATTTAATCCTCATTTGGCATTTCATAAACTGAAATTAAGCGTAGTTATATTCCCTTTTTTTTACAGTGTATAAAATGGAACTAAACAAGGAAATTTGTAGAGATTTTTTTTTTCCAAATGCTAACACAAGGCGATGATAAAGAATTTCCCCCCGAATTCTGATGGCCGTAATTATGAACATTTTTTTAATTTAATTTCTTATTATCGATTTGTCCATTAATTTCCTTTTCCTATAGGATAATTAAATGACTGATTTATATTAGTATGCTCATTTCGTAGAACATTTCAGTGAATGCAAATTAATCATTGAAAGATTGTTTTCAGAATTTATTTTATTTTTTCTCTGTGTTAATAATTATTGATTTTTAGTTTAATTTTAGGTATATAGAGTTGATTTTAAAATTATTACATTTTTTATTTACATATTTTGTATTATTTTTATGTAATAAATCAATTTTCTATATAGCAAGAGAGAGGGGTTATCGCAGCCGATTGATAAAATTTTTATTTCAAAGTAGGCATTTTTCTCAAAAACTTTTTATTTAAATGCTTCATTTGTGAAAAATAATCAAAAACTTCTATTACGTGCATCTTTGACACAAATCTTAGAATTTTTATATCTTTGGTAAATCATATAGGGGAAAGAAGGGCACAGTGGACCCTATAATATGTGATAATTTTTTATCATACCTTTCTAATCAGTAAAGTTCTAGAAACAAATACCAACAGTAACTATAATAACTTTAGTTCTAATTGCTACTTTACATTTTTTAAATTTTAAAATGTACACGTTACTTAAAAAAAAAAAAAAAAATACTGGCCACTCTGACCGTCTTTGCTGGAAAAAGTAGTCTGCATAGGTAATGAACAAATTACATTGATTCAGGGTGCATATTTAATAAACGCAAGCTAAAGTAATACACATTTGGAATAACTATTATGTTTTGTTTTATTTTACTTTAAGTATTAAATCGATGCAAAATAATGTAAACTAACTAAACTCTATGGCTATACAATCCATGAAGGATCTGGGCCGACAGTGCCCAGTCCATCTCTGTTTTCTTGACCCTGGGCCCCGAGGTGCTATGCAGCATGTGTCCCGGCCAGGTGGTCAACCTAATGCGAGACCCTCGGTGTTTAGTTTCCAAGAAAGCTTGGTACTCATTTTATCGACCCCAGAGGGATGAAAGTCTGAAAGAACCTTGCCCAGTCGGGAGTCGAACTCTCGACCTGTGGTACGGCAGTCAGAAAAATAATGTAAATAGTAATGAGTATCAATATGACGAATAGAGGAACACAGGTTTTCCCAGCAGACATGCAGGCTGCAAAAGTCGATAGCAATGTTTTCTGTACAGAAGTTATTGCCCTGGCATGTTTTCTTTCATTCAAAGAAATTGCTTTTAAGTAGAATGTTATGATCAATGAAAAAAAAATCATTTCCCGGAAAAGTAGCCATCTGACCATTTTGCCCAATCTCTTTGTGGACACTTTCCCCGGATCGACTCCATTTCAAAAACTGTGAAGTAACATCTAATCTACATGACTTAGCGTTTTAAAACGTACATCATTTATAAGGTTATTTCATACTGATCAAACAACATAAGAGCAAATAATTATATCACTACATATTATTTAGCAGTAATCAAGAAATTGTACCACTTACCTAAAATCATAAATGCTATAAAAACAATAAAATTTGTTCAGAACAATAAAAATGTTGTCTTATTTCTTCAAAATCAGATCATTCTAGAAGCAATTGTGACGACCGTTTCGCCCAGCTCCTGCGTGGCGAGGACACTATACATCGGAAAAAACTCATTTGACCACTTAGTCTTCACTGGCTACTTTACACGTCCTTCACCTATTTATCCATAAAAAAAGGAGAATTTCGGAATCGTTATAAATTTAGACAGAATTTCAATATATAGCAATGCAATTATAATACAACATCTGGATGCGTCAAAAAGAAAAAAAAGAGCGAAAAATCATGCGTACAGTATAGATTATGGAAATCTTTCCAACACATTCAGATTACTGTAACAAAACTCTACTGTTTACTAAAGTGAAATATGACGTGTAAATGAATTATTTGGAAAACGCATAGCGCATTTGAATACCGTATTTCTGCTATTATAAATAATAGTCGTTAAAATATACAATTTTGTTTTGTGCAGCACTGTATATGGTCTACAGATATGCATGTATACTATACGGTATGCTAAAAGTTAATTCAGTTAAATGTATAGCATAGTTGAAATTTTCCAATCAGCAATTTCTGCCAATAAACGGATGTTATTGAGAAATTTTGTGTGACCCTGCATTTGATGTATAAATTTTATACACTCCAAGTAATATTTAAAAAAAGAAATAGTTAAATTTAAACACCTATACCATAATTGAAAACCATCTTCCAGCAATTATTGTTCGTAGTCTTCAATAGTTATTTTTTCTTTCATTTTCTTCTGAAGTCAAATTATTTTGTGTGTAAACGGACGCATAGAGTCTATTCTATAGTAAGAACCTTTTCAAGCGTTTTAGATCTTAAGAGCAAGGATAAATTTATGTCTAAATACAACTTGTAAGACAAAAAACAATGCAAACGTTATTTTTGTAACTTGAAAAAAAAATGTAATGCGCCTCAGGGATGTATATAAATTTTTATTTGTTTAAGGGGTCAGGTAACCTTTGAAGCGTCCAAAAATCGATTTATTTTTAAATAGCTTATAATTAAATATGATTCTTTGGGAACATTTAAAATCAAACCCCATACAAAAATTCGCATAAGAAGAGAAGTTGTGTCTAAAACACTTTGAGCTTTTGCTATATGATCAACGGGTTTTTCAATCTTTAAAGCCAATTTTCTCAAAACAGCGATTTTGATCATTGCGTGCACGATTTCTGAAAAACGGTTGCCTAGAATTTCACGAAATTTTTGGTGGATGTATTAAACGTAAAGGAGCACAAAATGACCTATTATTATGTTTCTCAAATAAGAAGTTTAGAATTCACGGCTACTTTTGTATTAAAAAAATCTCAATATTTCGAATTACTCTAATTTTTTTTTTCTCTAGATCTACAAGATTTATTTTTTTTCATTGTAAGTCATTTTGAAAACACTTTATATCTGTACTCATAAAAAAAATCTTGGCTTGTTTCAGCCATTGAAATGGGGAAAATCATACGCGCAATGCATGCAAGAATAATTCTTTCGTAAAAATTGTATTCTCTTTAAAAATAAATTAAAAATAAATTATATATGTGTATACTTTTTCTAACAACTTTGATTGATAAAATAAGTCGTTCCTAACATGTGTTTTCAATTTTATAATTAAAAGTTAATTAGTTAAAGAATGACTGCAATTCTTACAGAGGTCACTTTTCCATGTACTTTATTGGTTCAAAGGTTACCTGACCCCTTAAAATATTTTAATATCTTTGAAAAAATAGCAAACGATTTTCCCCGTAGACCGTGATGTAACGGAATTCTTTTGAGTGGCATTATAAATCATCCCAAAATGCTACACACTTCATTTTCAATACCGAACATGTTACAGTAAACCCTAGTATCCATTTCATGACAATCGGACTGTATTTATGCGAGTTAGGACACTGGCAGACGGACAGAAAAACCGTATTCGTAAGCACTTTTCAAGTATGTTTGAAGGTGTTAAAAAGCTCCTTATATCCAATCGCTAAAGAAAAAAAAAATGGGTTCAAGGGAACTATTAGAAAATATACGAGTATTATTGTTCTTTTTAATGCCGTTATTTAGATGGCAAACACAATAAATCAAAATCAAAATTATTATTATTAAGATTTTTGCAAAAAAAAAAAAAAAATAATAATAATAATAATAATAATAATAAATAAAAATTCGAATTTCGCGCTATTTCATTGATCTTTATTTTATGTTCGTGCCAAAAAACAACGTTTTGCAAAAGAAAATCTAGTCTTTGTGGAACGGAAAATATCGACAAACTTAAAAAAAATACCTGTAGCAATATATTAATGTTAGACAATTATATTATAAATATTAATAAAATTTTACGTGTACATTTTTCTTATGGCATATTTTATTTAAAGAATGTATAACTGAATAAGAATATTCGTTAGTCAACAGGTGACATTCTGAAGCTATTAAACCGGTGACAGCATTCTGTATGAGCTTGTAGATTGCCTTTCAATATTTTGAAAGAAATGCTTATCATATGATATCCTAAGTCAAAGGTAAGGGCTCTTGTTAAAATTAATAAAATATAACGACATTTACAAGGGTAAAATGTAAACATTACTTTGATACTCACGTATTAGACATTTAAAGTGTCCAAAGCATGAAAACCACAGATTTTGAAAAAGTAGAAAACTATAAAATTAGATTTCGACCTAAAATATTCGATGGAGAGATAATTTTTAAAAGTATCAAAAGGTAGACGGTAAACTTGTAAAGATCTTTCATTAAGTTTTACATTAACTTTTAAATCTAGTATGCTGACATTGCAGCCTCTGAATTCTTGTTAAAAATTGTGCTACATATATCAAGCACAATTTCGATTTACAAAATTCATGCTCATTGGATACTGATTTCTTTTTGTATAACTTTTGAACATATTTTGTATAAAAGGTTTATCGTTTAACTACATATTTTACAATATAAGTTTAAATAAAAAAAAAAAAAAATTGTAAAGAATTATTATTATAGAATTCCAATTATAGGGTTTGTCATCGCTGAAAAAAAATTTACCAGAAAATAAACAACACAACAGTGTCTGCCCTTATTCTAAAATATGCATAAAAAACACTAAAATGTATAATAAATCAACGGAATAAATAGATTACTAATAAATTGTCATTAACAGTTTTTTATGCCAATCTCTAAGATAATGTTTTATTGAAAAACAATAATATTAATAAGCGTATTTTCTATATTAATACTTTAGTTTTAAACATTTTAAAGCAATCTCTGCACATACGGATGTTTCGCCGATAAAAAATAAAAAATAAATTAAAAAAAATAAATAAAAATAAAAATAAGCTAATAAATTTCATTTCATAGATTTTTCCTCTTGAAAACAAATGCGAGTGTATAGTAACGAGTGCATGTCCTTATATACTCACATTTAAATTGCACATATTCAATATTTTCTAATTTAAGAGTCTGTTTCAATATTATTTTTGAATGTTCTTATATAATTAAATATTATGATGCTTATAATTAAAACATAGCAGAACACATGCTATAAAAATTTTAATTTAGCAATAACGAAGTACAAAATATCATTAATAAATAACTTATAATGTAAAAGATGGATATAAAGAATCATATTTTTAGATACACTTATTAAAATACGCAAAACATAAATCCCAATAAAATTGCCGAAACAGATTTTAATTAATATTTTTATTATGAATAAAATCTGAGATAGCTATTTCAAATATCCGTACAACAACTAGTTATTAAAATCTTCTAATCAGCATACTCAATTAATTTTTATATTAACAAAAAAATCCATTTCACCACTTCAATTAAAGTGAGATTGCTTAAGAAAAGAAATGATATAAACGCGGCAATATGATCTTTCTAGCGAAATGAAAAAAATAAAGTAATCTGGCTATAAAAAAAGATATATTTTTATATTTTTTATAGGTAATTTTGCTGTTTGATATATTAAATGCGATAAATTAAAAGTATCTCATCATAAATAAACGGTTTGGCATCAATTCCTTTTTTTTTATAATTTGACACGTTAATATTAAAATACGCATTGATCGTTATCATAATACAATCGTATACAGATATATACCAAAAAATTATTAAAGCTTACTGAAAAGAGGCATGCACACGTGGTATGCTTTCATTTTCATTTTTTCATTTCGTGGTATGCCTGTGACACAACGTGACTGGTTACCCCCTAACTCCAATGCGCTGTTAACTGTCACGAAATCTCAGAGAGTGAAAGCTGAAAACCTCTCTAATGACAGGACATTAATGACAACAACAGGGAAAACATGTGTGAAGAAAATTGCGTCTAATCAGAAAGAAGAAGAAAACCCCAGCTGCAAGATTCATTATTCTGTTTAGGAAAACGATGTTAATACATTTTCTTTTCTGTTCATTTTACATTACTTTGTTTTATATGGCTAGAACTATAAGAAAAGGCTTCCGATATTAAATTTTAAATCAACAACAACAACAACAAAAAATTACAAAGTATAGTATTTTATGTATGTTTACCTTACAACGTGACGCAAAACAATTACTATATTGATAATGTTGATAAATCTACTTAATTATACAAAGTTTACTACAATTTACAAAAGGAGCCTTGCGAGATTTACTTAATTTTTACAAATATTTCAAATTTTAATAAATGTACCAAATATATAGTTAAAATGCAACTATACATTTTCTTAAATGTTACTTTGTTTAATAATTTTTTTATAGATATTACTTTTTGTATATACCAGTTTAGAACTTCAATATTTGTTTTGTTTACAATAAAATTCACATAATGAGTTTGGTTAATATAAGGTCAATTGTATTGACAAAAATTTATGGTATAAAAGTTCCCATTAACTATAACTTATTCAAAATATATTTTGAATAAACGCATAATTTTGAGTACATGAATGTTAAACTTCACGATTTTTTATAAATGATTTGAAAATTGAATTACCAATATTTACTTAAAACACTTTTATTATCATTTTAATATGTTTAAAATAATGAATATTTTTTTGCACAAATAAGCTATCCTCTGCATCTGAATTTCATATTAAAAAGAATAAATATTTAAATATTCTTATTATTCCTTTACCTGGATATAGGTGTTTTATCTGCTCAGTATTTAAAACATTTTACAATCCATTTTTTTGTTTAATTGTGTTTAAAGCATATGGAGCCACGGACATTGAAATAAAACGCTAATATAACAATTGTATAAATTTAAATTATAATATATATATATATATATATATTAATACATAAAAAAATTATAATTGTTTGTGAATTGCGTAATGAAAAATTACCCACTGCGTTTTAAAACATAGTTATTAATTTTTCTCAAAAGAGATAGAAATGTGTTTGACTAAAATCATATATATGTATTAGTTTAACATCATAATGTTACCATGTACTTTAGGCGTGCTCTTCTTGTTTGATACACGTGGTTTAAAATTATATTTCCAAATATATTTAATGATTGCTCATTTTATATGTTCTTCTTTTTTAAACACTTTTTTGGGGGGTTCAATTGTGTACCTTTTTAACTTATTATGGTTTGTCGAAGGATGAAATCGTACATATTTTGTGGAATATCAAATAACTTGAGCTTCATAATTTTACTATAGATTTCACATATTTTTAATTTTTTGTGAATGTTTTAGTTACAGGTACGAGTTTCAACATTCAATTGTTTCCATATATGTATGATGAATCATAACGTCATAGTTTTACACACATACATATAAAAATATAAAAGAAAGAGAGAAATGGAGAGAGTGAGGATAGTGCAAGGGGGATAGGGATATACATAAGTATACACACATATATATCTATGAATAATTAGTGTGGGCAGTTTTATTCATTTTGTAAATTGATGCATTCGTATATCGGATAAAAAAATAAATCTAACAACAACAGTTTTTTATAAATTAAACTATCAAAGAAGTATATGTAACACAGACGAAATCATATTTCATGTTTTGTACTTAAATTGAACACAAAAAATAAAAAAAATAAAATATATTATCTTTTACAAGTTCAAAAGTAAAGCATTCTAAAATGCTTGCAATTTCTTACATCAATTTATGACTTAAAAAATGAACGAAATACATGTTTTTTCATACAAGTATTATTCAGATCACATAATCTTAAGTTAAAAAATAATTGTAAGACATTTTATTAACACTTTGTATCTCGACTGCACTTTACACTACAATAAAAAACTTGGTATAAAACACTGATTTACAAAATTACGACATGAAGAAAACCTTTTAGCTTGCGCCATTTTGATTTTTGAAATATATCATGTATAGCCATGATCTGACAATTAAAAAACAAATTTATAGAATCGAAAAATCAGAATTAAAATTTCTTGTACTTTTGTTAGTTGTTTCTATTATTCATAAGCAACATACACGTTGATATTACACTGTACTTAATATACAACGAAGTGCATATTTATGACACTGAAAGCGAGTAAATGCGATTTATATTCTTTTAAATGTATAATGAAAAAAAAGTTAAAATTGCGTTAATGCATAGTAATTTTAAAAGAATGCAAAATAAGTATATTTTCATGAAAAGTGTATCATGTTTGAGTTTTTATATATTATTCATTTGCGATACTAATATTTTCTGTGATAAATGAAAAAGTATTAAAACGACAAGTGCCAGTTTATTTAAAATGCTCTGCACTTAAATTCGCAGATGCCATATTTATCAACGGCATTTTTAATTACAATGGATAAAAAATTATCGTTTTCAGTAGATTACAAGTATTGTCGGTTTAATATAAATTTTTGAACCAATATGGGACTAGATTAGAACTTAAAGGTTTATACCAACCTGAAAGGTTTTTAAAGAAAATGTATTTTGGTGATTTTTGTTTCAGGAAAAGGAAAGAAGCATTTTGAAAAGTTTTGTTTTATTTTGTTTATATGAAAAAAAATAATAATGTTTTTGTATTGAATACATAAAATTAAATGTTCCCCACAAACTCGCATCCCGCAGAGAGTGATCTTTCTGATAGCTGCTCAAAGTAATCACCCTAAGTCTGAGAAAAGTTTTCTGCAATTATAAAAAGCATATTTACTTCGGACACTTAAAACAAGAGAGTAATTGTTTGGTTTTTTGAAAGAAAAAATGATTTTGTACCAAATGAAGACCTTTCAAAATTTAGCAACAAATTTTCACAAACAACAACAACAACAACAACAACAACTTTGGATTTTTATAAAATATAGAAAAAAATCATCATATCTCCAAAGTGAAAGATTACTCTTTAAATAATATTGTTGTTAAAAATGGGTCCAATTTTAAAAAGATTGTAGGAGAATTGTGCTTTAGTTATCACCGACCTAAAGAAGGTTCTTAAAGTAATATCATTTAAATATTCAAGTCATGATTTACGTATTATTAAAGAAAGTAAAGGAAAGCTGCAAAAAGTTCTTAGTTTTTATCTGATGGACTAGAAAATGTAATTGAAAATACTTTACTAATTGTATTTTCAGGAAATGAAATAAAATAAAAATGCATATTTTAAAAGTTTGCATGCAGAATTAACCCCTTAACCGTTATTGAAAAACTCCTATTTCAAAGCAATCGAATTTAGACAAGATCAGTTCAACTAAATTCGTGTATATTGTTTAATATTATAGTATCTTTTAACATCAAACATGCCGTGCTAAAATTATTCTCCTGCATTTTTTTTTTACTTTATTTTGGAAAGCATGAAACGGGATCACCATCCTTAGCGTATGTTGTAAGTACAGTCGTGGAAAAAAAAAGTAAACGCCCCTTACTAAATCCTCAACAAGTTGTCGTAGAAGGAAGTTACTGGTACCGAACGATTGGAAATAAAATATACTTTTAAATGATGTATATAAAAATTGCCTAGGGTGCCATATACATATTAAAACGAATTCAAACTTAATTTTTTCAATGGCAACACCCAATTTTAACAAGATATTTCAAATCTTTGGTTCAAACTATGCCTAGACACAAAATTTCAAGTCATTTTAAAGGTACGTTTTTGAATTTTAAAAATTCTAAATTTCTAAATAAATAGTACTTCTAACGTATAACGTATACTTCTAACGTAAATTATATTTTTATATTTTCATTACTATCTCCTAAAATTTATACTCCTAATGTGCTAAATTTTTGTGTAGCAATAATACTAAAATACCCAAACATAAATACGTTGAATTTGCAATTTTTATAATTTTCTTATATGAATTATGAAATTAATATTCGAAAAAATTATGAATTGCAACCTACAATTTTTTTCAGGGATTTTTATTAAGTCTTGCTTTATGGAAATCCAACGTTTCACATTTTTTATCCATGTAGTTTTAAAATTATGTTTAAAAAACGGCAACATAATGATTTAAGGGGACTTATCTCGTGGGAAAGAAACATTGTCGATTCCCATGTTATCCTATGGAGAAAATACTTATCCTTTTTGTTCATTCAAATTTCAAAATTTCCAAAAAAATTTTTTTTCAGCATATAAATACGGATGCTCTTCAATACATTATAAGCTTAAAATATTTTTTAAACAGTTTTGAGTATTTTTAAATTCGTGTTAAAGTTTCGAAAAATCTCAAAAAGTATAATGTGTAGTCTTTATTCGTTTATAACTATAGATTGAAGAAATATATAAAAATTTGGAGCTTATGCAAGCAAAACTTGATTTGTTTTCTTGTACGTAATTAGGCAACTTTTAAAATTTATTCTAATCCAAATACTGTAATTTTGAATTAAAAATTAGCTTTACCTAAAATCCTTTACAAACCTGTCACGTTGTCAAATTCACCTAATTGATTACATGAGCTCTATGGATATAAAAGGGTCACGATAGGGGTCAAGGGTTGCCGTAGAAGGGGGAGACGCAAAAGTTCTTGTTCCCTAGTTCTTGTAAAAGCATTGGGTTTCAGTCTTGGAATAGTGATTTTGAATAGTAAAGGAATATAGATAGAACGGGTTTTTCTTTTTTTTTTTTTGTCTTTTCCTAAAAAGTTCTCCTTCCACCAAATTTTAGTATAGCTCAGATGGCCCGACACATTAAAATGACTATAACCAGCGCAGTGATTGCTTTAGCCCCGTCAAATTTTCTATAAGTAAACATAATCATTATGAGGGCGTGCACAGTCGGTTTTTCGTCGTCGCGCCTTCTAATTTTAGTGTAAACTAAATATAAGCCTCTACACATTAAAACGGCTTTAATGCAGGCCGTAATTAAAGTAATCCGCTAACGTTTTATGCGGGTATATATAAATGTTATAGGGGATGGATAAGGTTTTTTTTAATATCGAAGTCCCATAGAATTTTAGTGTAATTGCAATACAAGGGCCCAACACATTAAAATGGCTAGAACATAGGATCTATTTAACACAAATAACCCAAATTTTATACGCATGTACATAATTATAAAATGGAACTTTCTCGGTCTATCGAAGCTCCAAACATTTTTTAGCATAAATTAAATATAAGGTCCGGCACATTCAAACGGTTACAATATGGGCCCAAAGTGATGTAGCCTCGCCCATTTTTGTATGGGTAAACATAATAATTTTAAAAGAAGGATTTTTAAAGGATTTTTCATCGAAGGCCTCGCCCCTAAATTTTAGTATAAATTAAGTATAAGAGCCTGGCAAATTAAAACTGATATAATTTTGATCTCTGATTGAAAAAAACATGCTCAAATTTTATACGACAATACATAATTATTATAAGGGGACTTTGTCGTTTAAGCCTCCAAAATTTTAGCATAAAATAAATATTAAGGCCCGACACGTTCAAACAACTATAACTCGGAGCCTAATTGATGCAGCCTGTTCATTTATTCTATGAAAAAAGATAACTATTATAAGAAAGGATTTAGTTTAGTTTTTTTATGCCCTCCAAATTTTAGAGTAATTAGATATTAGAATATAAGGTCCCGACATATTAAAACTACTA
This sequence comes from Maratus speciosus, assembly GCA_963932465.1. Taxonomy (NCBI): domain Eukaryota; kingdom Metazoa; phylum Arthropoda; class Arachnida; order Araneae; family Salticidae; genus Maratus; species Maratus speciosus. The sequence goes on from OZ010794.1 coordinate 314,776,371, forward strand.
TAACTTGATCTTTAAATAGCGTAACCAGCCCAAATTTTATACATAATTATTAAGAGGGGACTTTATTGATTTTTATCAAACCCCACCCCCCCCCCCCCACCCCAAAAAAAAATAGTTCAATTTTTTTTTAAGTCATCCTTTGCATTTGCTCAAAGACATCATTTCGCTATTTAGATCTGATGATTACGAAAGATTATCCATTAGCTATTGCACTTTGGTGCTAAGTGAAATCTGCCAATGAAGTGACAGATATATATTTATATATAGTCAAAACTTTTGTGATAATAAACCATTTTAACAAATGAAATAAATTATGATACCATAAATATATATTTCTTTTCCTTTTTTTTTTCTTTTCTCTTAAATATATTTTTAATGTTGCCATTATATGGTTTTATGCATGCCTTACACATTTAAAAATTTAATCATTTTTGTAAAATATCTTTCTTTTTCTAATAAATATTTTTATTTTTCCTTTTTCTGGGGGAGGGGGTGGCATTTTTAAAAGCATAAAATGTTAGATTTGATTTCAAACTAAATTTAAGTAACTTATTTAAAATGCTAATATTACATCCGTTTGGTAAACGTTTTACTAAATATTTTCATTACTGTTAAGTTTTTAAAATTTGGTAATATTTTACTAATATTTATTATTCAAAGGGAAAAAAATTAAATAGCACATAGTTGTGTTTTGTCTTGTTTTATATTAACTAGCAAGGGGGACCCACTAATCTAAATTTACCGAACATGTGACCTATCCCACTGGTTTTCTCGAGCTGGGAAACAATGTAATATTTTTTTTTTTGTCAAAATCGTTAGAGCCGTTTGTTAGATACAATTAGCTTGACCCACAATGACCCACTAATCTAATTTTCTCGAACATGTGACTTAGCTCAATGGTCTTCTCATGCTCAGAAACGATATAATACAAAATTTTGTCAAAATGTTTTGAGCCGTTTTTTAGATACAATTAGCTGGACCCACAGTGACCCAAAATGACCCACTAATCGATTTTTCTCGAACATGGGACTTTGCCCAATGGTCATCTCATGCCCAGAAGCGGTATATTACAAAAATTTCTAATTGTTCAATTTACTTGAAAATAACTATTTTGTTTCATTTATATGCTTTCATTAAATTCTGGTTCTAAATACAGTCATAAAAACAGTTATAACAGTTATTTTTCTGGGGTGCCCAATACTAGAACATATAGTATCCATTACTGGAATAGAGGGTGTTCATTACTGTAATTTTGGGTATTTGATATATTTCTGTTATTTACAATAAAATTTTGATTAATATACTGGAAATGAGATTGTGAGAATGATAAATATTGTTGATAGAATTATATAATATTGAAAAAACTAGATTATAATAATTAACTATTAATTCAAAAATAGTTTTTAAAGAAATTCCTTAATCCATTACCGGGCACATCTGCCCTATATTAAAATAATAATAATAGTATTTTTAATAGAAATGCTCTTTATTTACTGAAAACTATAAAAGCTTCGAAGACGGAGCTTGTCTATAAAGGAAAGTAGCGTCAAAGCGATTCTCATAAACATATTGTTCCCCGCTCAGCATATCGAAAAACTTGATGACATTTATAGAGTTATTTTAATACATAAAAGCATAAAATTGGTAGTCATGGCGGTTGAAATTATATGAAACTGAATAGCGTTTATCTTTTTTCGATAAATTCGTTTTAAAAAATCCCATTTTTACAGTAAATCTTGAAAAATCCTTTCCATTTAAAGGAAAAGCCTATAATCAATTTGTTAATTTCTAATCAAGAGCACCTGCTGGTTTTGTGCGTTTAACAAATAAAAATCATTTAGGCAAGTATCACAAAGTAACTAGTGTGAATTTGAGAACAGCTTAAACGAAAATTATTACCAAATAACAATAAATGAATAATAAAAGACTAAATGACTAATTAATTAAAAGTAAATCATTCAATTCAGAATAAGGAGGGGGGGGGGGGATAAGCGGAGATTAAAAAAAAAAATGTAAAATGAAACCGATCAATACCGAAATCACCTATAACACACTTATGTATAATGAGATATTTTTTTTAAAATGGATAAACAAAAATATTTGTTATTAATAAAAATATATTATAAATGAATGTGTGAACGTTTAATTAAATATTATTAATAGAAATGCTCATAGTTTACTGGACACAGTAAAGCCTTTTAAAACGAAATATTTATATAACAGAATCTTTCTGTTAAATGTTAAATAAGTAAAAAATAATAAAATGTAATAATAAAATAAATAACTGACCCATTAAATTAATAAAAGCTAATTAAAAAAAGTTATATTTCATAGAAATATTTAACCATTCCTTAAATGCAGCTACAACTAATATTTTATTTTCCTATAATCTTCTTTTCTTTTTACTGTAAAATTATCAGCAGTTTTAATAATTTAAATGCATAATTAATACCGGATCAACCTAATTAAAATCTAAAAAGAAAAACAAACACATATTGTCTCCCTATTACTTGGATTCATGTTTTACCCCTTTAAAAAAAAAAAAAAAAACATGCATGGAAATTTTATTATTCTCTTGGTCAAAATTTAACGTTTTCAGTAAACGAGCGGGTCTTTAGGATTGTGAAGAGGGTCACGGATTTTGTTGGTAAAATTTGAGTCACTGGCATCTTCCCTGAGGGTGAGGAACCTAGACTTCTCTTATTTCTTCTGTAAGCTGTGGGCAGCCTGTCATCTGTGGTCCCCCCTTGTGACAGCGTTTCTGTCCCATCCCTTTTTTTAATTCAAAATTTAATTTAAAACATAACTTTCTTACTTTTAGATCACATTATCCCCCCCCCCCCCTCTTTCCTATAACGAAATATGTGATTAAATTCATTTCTCAAAACAATCCAGAGTTTGCTAAAGCGATTTCTTTCATCTGTCTAAAATTATCTTTAATTCAAAGCGCTCGAATAATCATTTCCTTTTTTCTTTTCTTATTTTAAGCTGTAACTACCCGTTTTTGCTGCGTGTGCAAAGAAATAAATAAGAATTAAATAGCGCAGCTGCTAGTCTCATTTCATGTTCTTGCATTGGATATTTTCCCCCGCCGCAGTGATAAGAAATTTTTATCGCTACTAATACGTGAACCTTGAATATATATATTAACAATAAAAAGTAAAAATGAACGAATCTTATGGGAAGCATGTATTTATCGTGTTATGTGGTCGGGCTAAAAGCCAGATGTCCTGGATTTTTCTGCATTCTTCTCATCGAACAGTCTGCAGTCTGCAGTCTGCAATTTCATGTAACAGTTAGTTGGGCAAAGGCCTATCTGCAAGATAAACAATTTCGGTTTGTCTGTTACTTTTCTCATCGTATTAGAAGCGCTTGCTTGCAATCCTGGCCTCCCCCGTCCGATCTTATCACCACATTTTTGCGGTAATGTTTATCGCCAAGACCCTTTGTTCATTTTCGCGCGGTCACCAAAAGTTGTAAATTGGCGATGCTGTGCCACGCCAAGATTTCTTGATTTCGTGCAAAAAAACTACACTTCTGTTTCAGCTCTCGAGATGTAAAGTCGTCTAATAAGAAAGGGCGCTTCGGCGTCCCTTGTATTGTGGGATTTCTCTCTCCCATTTTGGCTCCTGAACCACCTTTCTTCTAAAACAATTTTTAATAAAGAAATAGTTCCTGTAATATGGTTGGAGTTTTTGCATTTTAAACGAACCATCCCACTGAACACTATTACACACAGTTGGTTCATTGGCCGGACTTTCTCCAACCAAAAAAAAAAAAAAAAAAAAAAAAGGGAATGCATATTTATTTGAGAGAGAGAACCCCCCATCCCCCAACCTTTAAAATATTTTTTTATGCTGCACTTTCGACGTAGTACTCCTTCATCTTAAAAGTACAATTTTATTCGTGAGGTTTCCTGCCAATTTCCTGACGCTTCGTAAAACACCAGAACGTGCGGTAACATCTATGTGCCGGAGCGGTACTGCTAGATTGCTTCGAAATTGTCTTTCAATTCTAAGCGAGGACTGGATTAACTCTACACTCTGTGGTGCTTCTACAATGGTGATTTAGGAATAAATGAGAGAGTTATGTTGTGACTCATCTACTCCGTTGCCCCACCAAGTTTTTTTTCTCCTCGCTTCACCTGCTGGATCTACAAATGTGAAATATGTTAAATTTTTTTTATGGTGTTTCCCTACAAAATAAGTTTTGCCTTCATTCCAATACTAAGGTGTTTGTTTGGTCCCGTAAGGCATGGTGACGTCACGGCGACGTCGTTGTGAAGTCACACTGTGACTTTGTGACCGTCGATGTGACGTCACGTGACGTCGATGTGACGTCATAGTGACTAGAATGCGAGGTCGTTATGGCCGTTTTAGAGGTCGTTTGTGACGTCACATTGTGACCACTCTGTGAAGTCACGGTGTGACAAATTTGTGAAAAGTGTGTCATTTGTGACTATTTTGGCATTAACTTTGTGACGAATCTGTGACGAAAGCGACAATGCTTTGAAGTCACACTGTGACCAATTTGTGAAATATGTGTCATTTGTGACGAACTTGTCATAAACACTGTGATTTCAAATGAAAATCAAATTTCAAATTAATTGCTTAAAAGACACAAATAGTGAAAATGATTCCATGCTGGGACTCGAACCCGGGCCATCAGTACAGTGCACTGACATTCTACCGACTAAATCACATGGAACGATACTCAGGCTGAAAATTTTCTCACTATTACATGTTGGCAAGGCTACAAACGCAGCACAAGATGGAATATTTAGCGTGAGCCACCAACATGATGCAAACACGAAACTTAATTAAATCCAGCATCGATTGAAATTATATTAATACTTGGAAATTTTTCCAGCGAGAACCATTCGCTTTGCATACAATATTTAAAATGAAAATCAAATTTCAAATTAATTGCTTAAAAGTCAATTTTAATTTGAATTGTTGTATGCAAGGCGAATGTTTCTCCCTGGAAATATTTCCAATTATTAATATAGTTTCAATCGATGCTGGATTTAATTAAGTTTCGTGTTTACCCCATGTCGGTGGCTCACGATAAATATTCCATCTTGTGCTGCGTTTGTAGCCTTGCCAACATGTAATAGTGAGAAATTTTACAGGCTGGGCGTCGTTCCATGTGGTTTAGTCGGTAGAATGTCAGTGTGCTATACTGATGGCCCGGGTTCGAGTCCCGGCATGGAATCTTTTTCACTCCTTTGCGCCTTTTAAGCAATTAATTTGATATTTGATTTTCATTTGAAATATTGTATATAAGGCGAATGATTCTCTCTGGAAAAATTTCTAAGTATTAATACAGCGATGAATTTTAAAATAAACTTTTGCTGTAAATATAAAATCTTATCTTTTTACCGTACTTTTTAGCAAAATATCGCTATTTTGGAGTCCTATTCTTCTAAAACATTTAAAATTTTTCCACTTAAAAAACAATGCTTATCAACTGCCATATTTTTTTATTAAGTTCTATGCTTGATATTGAGTTCAAGCTTGATATTTAGAATGTGTAAGTTTTTTTAATTTGTTGTTATTTGTCATTGCTTTATTAAATATGAACATGGAGACTAACGGATATTAATACAACTATTATTTATAGAGCGGCATGATAAGCGATATTTATTTAAATTTTTTATTCCCGTGTATATTGTATTTTGTGAATATGAGCTAAATAGATTTGGTATGTTTTATAGGAAAAGACTGATCTAGGAAATAGAAAAAAAACGAGTAAGAAAAATCATGCGTTAAGCATAGATTATAAAATACTTTCCAACACTTTCTGAATGCTTTAACAAGACATCGTAATTTAGGGAAATGAAATAAATAAGATAACTAAGTAAACACTTCAGAAAACGCATAAAACATTTGAAAAACTGATTTCAACAGTTACCGTCCATAGCCAAATATGGTAAACGTCAATAACATCCAAAAATTTCAGAGCAATCCGAGTATATTTTCGAGAGATAGAGTGCGGACAGACTGCTAGACGGACAGACGGAGAGACAAACCGAAGTCATAAGCACTTTTCAACTTATGTCCTGTATTATGTATCCTGTATTATATGAGCTTTTAAAAAATATATACTAAAGCAGTTTAATCTGTAACTTCCTATCAGGCATGAAAAACACTTTATTTCAATGCTTAAATATCATATTTTACTTTTTAGTGCCAATAATTACGCGTATCATAAACGTAGAAAATGAATTTACAATAGAAGAAAATTTAATAACCGATTCAGAATGTCTATAATTAAATGTTTGATTAAAATCACAAGCATAAAAATTCTTACATACAATTTAAAAAAATAAATATACCAATTTGAAAAACACTAAAAATAATAATTAGTATTTATAATTGTACTATTAAACAACAGCAAAATGCAATAAATAAATTAAATGCACTATTAGATTTAACAATATCTCAAAAATATTTCCGTATGGTATAAGGAATTACTATTATTTTATAATTTTGGCAAATGTTAAATCTGAAAACATTGGTTTGAAGATTTAGGATTTTAAAAAATAATTTAAAATATTATTAGCACTAAAAGAAAATTCTTTCAAATGTTTCACTACTGTAATATGTAAAAATATATTTTCCCAGTATAATGTTAATTTCTAATCTGAAACAGTTTCGTAATCTCATGATAATCGAACATCATATTTAACTCCAAAATAATAATAACTATAAGTGTTAGTAATCAAAAAATAGTAAGAAGCCGATAAAATAATTCCAAATCATTGTCGTTCCATACATTTTCAATCTCAAGTAAGAGTAAATTAATGTTTATATTAATTCCAGTATGAACTTAAGCCTGAATCAGTCTCTGCGCAGATTTTTTTTTTTTTTCAAGCGATGGCAGATTAAGATATTTTTCTTTACAGTTATCGAATTGAAAAATATCGCTTCTGACATAAAGATCAGTCTCTTACAAATATAACATAAAACTATTTAACTCATAATATACAAATCAGGAACAAAATATTTAAATTAAATAACACTTACATATACGTTCCATTAATATCCGTGTATCCTAAAATGGTCATTTCCTTATCTTAAAGTGTTGTAGACTTGGTGATGTTCTAAAAACAGCGAACAATTTCCCGCGTCTTCTCATATTTATTTTTCTGTGGGCAGACGATTTTCAAGCAGATGTTCTGTTACAGATTATTTGTTTTTGTATACAAGAAATATTGAACTTGAATGCGCAGTAATTTTCTGAAAGTATCGTTAATTAAAATTTTGTATTTGAAGACATGTCCAATATATTTAACCTTTTCTTTTTATCCGTACCAAATAATTCAAGTTAAATGTATTGTAAAGTTCCTTTTTCTAAATAATTATAATAATAATATTCTTAATTAGAGTTTATTAGATAAAACATTGTTTAAATTTTTAAAAGGTGTAAAAATAAATTTAATGGTATTAACGACCCCCCCCCCCTTTTTTTTCTTCTTTTTTTTTAAGTAAAGTTTGTTTTGCACAAATTTTGTATATTTCTTTTATTTTCGGAAAATGCTAATTTTATTTAACACTAGAACGGCGGGAAAATCTTACCTACTGGAACGGCGGGAAGGGGTCATTTTGACCCCTCGATGAAACTACTGAAATAACAACGCTAAAACAATTTTAAATGCCATACATTGGCAAAAATATGTAATTTACGTGTATTTCATAATTTATATTTAATATTACTCGACAATTTATTGAATTTTTAAAGTACTGTATATGTAACGCCAACAGGGCGATTAATTGGATCATACTACGACTACTCAAAAAACTCATTAATTTGATATAAAAATCGATTTAAAATTAATGTTTTCACAAACTAATGTTAACTAAAATAAAACACAATTTATAAAATAATATATATTTATATTTTCATCTACTTACTCGCCGAATGATTCACTCTCTAAATCCATAAATGAGAAATATGTTCTGTTGTTTTCGTTATTTCATTATAAGTGTATCTGAATGGTTAATATGTTAAGCATTCTCTTTCAATTTTATTTAATGCTTATAGTACTCCAAATTGTACACACGTATTAGGAATTAATTCAGTTGTAACAAAAAAAAAGTAATTTTTCCAGTACATTTTACTCCAAATTGTTCACACGTATTAGGAATTAATTCAGTTGTAAAAAAAAAAAAAAAAAAAAAAAAAAAAAAAAATAGCAATTTTTCCAGTACACAACTTTGAAACATGGTGTGCAAAATTCTTGAGATTTGTTGCCATTGCATGTCTGTGCTTGACATTTTTTCTCTTGATATCTATTTTATTTTCGTGTTTTTTTTTTTTTTTTTTTTTTTTTTTTTTTTTTTTTTTTTTTTTTTTCTGAAGACTCAGGAAAGATCTTTGGGAGATTTGAAACCATAAGATCCATTCTGAACACATCTCCTAAATTTAATAGAAAATCTCTTCTACTGATAGGCTTGCCATATCCAGGCGTTTAAAGCTGCATGATCCAAAATATTGAAAAAGGTATGTACAGGCCATCGTCCAGAAGCCGATTTCACGGAGTATTTTCGGCACATCTGATCATGGATATCCATACCATACTTCGTTGCGTTGTAATATTCTATTGAATCGTGCAACTTCTTGAGACCGTCTTCAGTTTTTACAGTAGAATGTAATGAGCTCAGTAGAAAAACACATTTTTTTCTTTTGGCTTGATAGATGATGGTAAGTGTCATATTATCACATTCCACTATCTTCGATGAATAAAGAGTACTGCGCATATTTTTCAATGGTATAGGAATTTCTCTTCAGTTCTTTTTCATTGTGCAACCAAAGTTATATTTTTAGCTTTTAACCTCTCTGCTAATTTGATGTTAGTAAAATAGCTATCTGTCGTAATATTCCTCCTTTCGTTTATTGGGGATCTGTTAATTTCACGACAACATTTTCCGATAAACGTAATTAAGGATTTGCTGTTTCATCCTTTTCCAGATAAATAAATTCATCCAAGAGGTTTTTAGTATCAACGTCAACAGATCACCAAAATTTTATTCCAAATTTATCCGATTTATTTGGCAAATATTGCGTAAATTTATATCTATCCTGATATGCGAACAATTGTTCATCAACTGTAATATTTTGTCCTGGTCGGTAGCATGTTTTGCAATTTTCAATAAATTTATTCCACATTTTAGATGCAAGAGCAAATTTATCAGTCTGTAGTCTGCTAGACCCTGTTGTCTTTTCATCAAACCTAAAAAATATTTTTCTTTCTTTGAATCTATCTCTTGAGATAGTTTATTTGCAAAATAGTATTCCTCATGCCTTGGACGACAATGAATATAAATCTAAACCATTTTTTTATTGCTCCTCGAACATATAGTATAGCAACAAAAGCAGCTTCGAGTACAAAGAGTATTTTACTAATGGGGTCAAAATGACCCCCGTCCGCCGTTCTAGGAATACAAATCCATATTTCAAAAACTAACAAATCTAGAAAGCTGAATTTTTTTTTAGAAATATATGTTATCTATTTAGGAAAAGTCAAAAAATTTCAAACGATTTCGCCCAAGCAAACAAAAGTAATCAACGGACGAATGTGCTCAGGTGTCAAAATGACCCCTACCGCCGTTCTAGTGTTAAAAAGTCTGAAAGAAGTAGAATTTATGACTTGAATACAAATTATAAAAATATTCTAAAGCAAGAAATGCATAAATGACTAAACTCTGAAGACTCTTTCTACGTGCTCATTAAAAGGTGCAGATTTAACTGTAATAGAAAATTTTTAGTTTGAAACCACAGAAGTGTTTCGAATAATCCTGGTCGATAAAAAAAGAAAAAAAGAAAGAAATTTCCTCCCAGCAAACTAAATATGTAAAATGTATAAATTTAATAATCCTAATTCTAAATATATTATCCAAATGCTAGATAAAATTGAAATCATGAAAAAGTATACATTCACTGTCTTAGATATCAAATGGATAAAATATAGCCTGAAAATTTAGTTTATTAATGCTTGTATCGTGCACTTTATTTATTATGCCCCCCCCCCTTCTCCCCTTTAGTGACAGAATTTACCATTTGCTATCCACTAATATATTTTCATTCCTTATGCCGCTATAACTCGTGACTGCTTAAAATATTTCTCTTCATTTTCAAAGATTTTTGAAGTTCATATTTTTGTCACACTGTGACTTACAATATAGTGGGTTTTTTTGTCACATATGTGACGTGACGTACGTTACATAGCAGTGACATAACAGTGAAGTCACATTTTTTTTAATTGCCAGAAAAATATTATTTTACAGTAAATAACATGTTTTGAAGAATTTTCGTAATTTTTTAAAGTTTTCTAAGAAGTTCACATCTCAGTCACAATGTGACATCACTGAGTGGTGGCATTTTGGTCACAGATGTGACGTGACCACAGTGACTTACAGTGACGTCACAATGACGTCACTGTGACCATGCATGCTATGAGGGGTGCTCCATAGTTAAAGAAAATAGAGCTAATATAACCGCATAGTTTACGGAAAGCCAATAATCTACCGGTGTATCATGGTATAATATGTGCTGCATTATGCATCTGTGTTGGAAGTCAAAAGAAAAATTATTTCAGTTACGAAATAGTTCGTGAAACTTTTGCCATATGTGCGTTTTTTTTTTGTTTTTTTTTTATGACTACATCTCTAATTTGGATTCTTCATTCCCAGATTGTTTGTTTTGTGCATCTTATCATCTTCAGCATGCAATCTAAAAAAAAAAAAAAAAAAAAAAAAAAAAAGAAGATAGCGTTCAACAGGCTCATTCATGCTGTGCAATTCGTTTTCGTGTCATATCTAGGTATCCCAAATTAGGATACCCCAATAGTGATAGAATTGGATGACGTTTAACATGCACAATATTGTTTCTCATATTGCCTATAGATACTTAATTGATATAGTGATTAATATTTTATCTTTCAGTTCTGTTTCTTTTCATGCTATGATAAATGTTTCTTTAGTTATACTTGCTGTTAAAAAAAAAAAAAAAAAAAAAAAAAATTCGTTACTTCATGCAGTTCATATTTGTTTGTATTACTGCCTTGTGTAAAAGGTAATAGCCGGAAGAAAGAAGATATCGGCTTTATAAAGAAAAATTATTGTTTTTTTTAACTCGTTATACTTGCAGCCATAATTCTAAGCTGCTGTTTGCATGTTAGTGTTTAAAAGGTAAGTGCTAGTTAAGTGCAGTTATTTTATGAATGTTTAAAGATACTTTATTTTCAAGCATGACAAGGATTTTCTGGGTTTAACATTTATCGTGAAAGATATTGCGCTTGCATTCCTTGTCGCTATTGCACAAACAATAGCCTTTTAAAATTTATCTAATTTATCTGTGCACATTTTGTTGTTTTTAATTATAGTTATGAATGACATATTTTTAACGAAAGGTGTGTTTATTTTTAATTTAATTTCTATTTTGATTGAAAAGAGATGTATTTGTATTTATCTCTGTTATGAATATTTAATATGTTAGGTAATGTTTCATCTGCTTTTAAAAATATAAGTTGTTACTTACAGATCGGCAGTTGAGGTGTAAAGTAAAATTTATGAATAATTGGGATGCATTTCTAATGGGATAAAAAAAAGGGTAGCAATTTTTTTAAGTTTGTTGCATTTGATTCACATTAGAAACTTCCTGAGTATCTTGCATTGACACATTGACGCACTTCAGAGATAATATATTCCTTTTATTTTATCTCTAGGCCTTGAAGTTGCTTCTCTGTTGTTTTATCATTTGTTGCACATAAATACGCTGGCTCGTATGCTGTCTGTTAACAGTATGATTTAAATAATATGTTGTGTCATATTGCAAGTTATTCAGTATAGTGTCTTTTATGAGTAGTTTTTTGGGGATTTTTTTTAAATGTTTTTTTTATTGTTAGTTAAGATGTTGTCATTCAGCCTTTCTTATAGATTGGGATAAAAAAAAAAAAAAAGTCTATAGATATATTTATCTTGGATTGTAGATGACTTGCTTTTGAATACCTTTTACATTATTAGACCTGGGACACACTTTTGAAATTTATTTTTAGAGTTAATAGATATATATATTTTTTTCTATGCAGAAAGTTTTATGTTTTATGATTTTATTAATTTTTTTTTGCACTGATTAAGAGTAATGTGAAATATGTTGGATTTGCATAATCGTGGCAATTTAAAATAAGTAGAGAGGAGGTGAGCATAACATTTTTTTTCTCAGATGTGCGCACTTGATTAGAAATTTACATACAGTTGGCGTAATCATAAGTTAAAAAAAAATATTAGATTATTTATCTTTCACATTAATATTTTCTTGGAGTGTGAACTTTGGCAAAATATTTAGTAAGCTTAGATTAGTTTAGCCTGGCATACATTTTATTTAGGCATATTACATAGCTCGAGTCATCATGTCATGGTTACAAAATATTTTTTTTTTTTTTCCCGTTGGCTTTTGCAAAATACATAAGATGTACAACATAGGTTTGACGTACAGTTTTAAACTGTTTTTTTTTTATGTTTCTCAATGACATGCATTCACATTAATATATTGGTTTTTTTTGTTTTTTTTTGTGTGTAAGTTTGTTTGCTTGTACTTCTGTCATGGTTTGTGTGGGATACTTCAGTCATTGCGCTATTTTCCATGGGATAGCAAAATGTCTGAGGTGTGTATTTCGATCTATGGTTAAGCAAGTTGGCCGCTAGCTTAATCAGGGATCGGATATGTTTTCCAACATGATTGATGGAGCTACACTAATATTAATTTTACAATTAGAGTAGTGTTTACATTTTAAAAATTATTTTTAGATTGCTAAAATTTCACCTGTAATTGTTTTCATAATGCTGATGATGGATAACACCTTTACACTAATTTACACTTTATTTCTAACTTGCTATGGGCAGATAGCATTGTTAGGTATTAATCACACATGTTTTTTTTCCCCTCTCATGCACATGGTGTGGGATGTCATGTTTGGCCTGGTACTTCACACACACACACACACATTGACTCGTTCAGTTTTGCTGAATTTTGTTATATTTCAATTAATACTCACCATGGTTAAGGACATTCAGTGCCGTCTGTGCATGTATACGTTTCTTTTAGCATCATTTGTGTTTAGCTTAAAAATTGAATTTTTTTTCACTGCATTCACAACTTCGTAGTTTTGTTTTTAGTTAAAACTTTCTTTTAATGTCAAGTTTTTTTTTTTTTTTTTTTTTTTTTTTTTTTTTTTTTTGTTGTTGTTGTTGTGCAAGGGATAATTAACCGGGTGTACAGTTTTACACATGCAGTTAATGTACTGTTGGACTTCATTGTTTACGCGCGACTGGTGACTCGTTGCTATTTTAAGTTATAACATAAGGTATTTTTTTTATTATAACTGACATGATATTTGATATCGGTAAGAGTTTTTTTTATAAAAAGTAGTCACATGCATAATGTGAGCTGTTAGGTACACTTTATTTTTTAAAGGGCTAGTCACATATACTCATTAAACTAAATCTTTGGCATTTTTTTTTCTTCAGATTTAAAATTTCTTAATTTGCGAGTTCAAGTCTCACAGTTGTCTTGTGACGGATACATACATTCATACCACATAAGGTACATTGCTTGTTATTTTTGGCTATCAATATGTTTTTTTTTTCCTTTTTCATTCTTTTCTTCGAACATGTTTGGCTTACATAACTTCTACAATTTTTAGCGGTGAGTTATACATTTTATGCACGCTTCCGTTAACTTAAGACCGTAATGACTTTGGCAGATGCAGTTTTATTTTCTTTTTAACCCTTAGTGAACCACTTATTCAACAGTTGTCTTTCACATGTAGTTCATGTGTTGGATATTTGTTTGTGTTACACAACAGTTATTTTTTTTTAATACATTTTGGTACATCCATATACATACATTACACTAGTTCATGTGTTGATTTACATATTTTGTTCAATTGGTTTTACACATTGTACTTTGCTAACGATTTATTCGGCAGTATTTCTTTTTGTTTTTTTTTCTTACAAGTAGTTCATTGAGTAATACACACTGGCTGGTTTAGAGTTTAACCAGGGTTTTCACACACATTACAAGTAGTTCATTTGTTTTTTAACCCCTATTCACTACATTTTGATGTTAACTCATTAATTATGTAATTGAATCTCACTCGTTGTAAGTGTCTTGGGTTATTACACATATACTGTCTGTTTATTTTGTTGGCAATTACATTACAATTTTAGTTCATTCAGACATTAATACATAGAGTTCATGTGATATTATACAATTTGTTCATGTGTTTACTTACACGTTGTGTATGCTTGCGTACACTTTTGTTCATGTGTTGCATTACAAGTAGTTCATGAGTTTGGGAGTTTTTTTTTCTACCCCGCCCTCCACACACATACAGTTTCTCCTTTACTTTCCTACCTTTTAAATTTTACACCATGTTTCAATATTAAAATACTTCTTTTTAACAGTTTTTTTGTGTTTGCATAATGTCATAATATATCAATGACAACATCACTTTGTCTATGTACAAAGATTTTAAAGTTACAAGGAGTTATCCGTCACATGACATATTAAACTACACATACATTTCGAAGTTGTTAATTTTAACAGGTAACATTTTTTTACACTTTCATTAGATACTTCTTACTTGGAGGTGGCAGATCGAGTAAGATATCTAGTTTCACTATACAAAATTGTATGCAATTTATTATTAATTATTATTTTTTTATAAGTTTGCCAGGGGTTAAATTTTGATCAATACACGGAATGTCAGGATGGCAGTGTAAAAATTCATAAAATGCTAAATTATAACATACTGTGATTTTTTTTGGAAACCGGGGACTTAGTTAAATTGCAGCAATCTAAAAAAAACTACCCCTTATTATTTAGGGCAGAAGCCATAAGCTGATGCCACTAGAAATCACAATATTCCAATATTTAGGGCTACACTTGTTTGAGCGCGTGCAGCTTGCACAATTTTGTCTCTGGTAGTCCTGTGCGTTATGCACAAATTTTTGTAAGTTTCTTATGCCAGTAATGAAGCAACCTAAGATAATACAAATAAGCTTCAATTTTATGAAAGAATTCATCTTTCCTTAAAGTAACAATTTTTTTTACTGGTGTGTTTTTGTTCTTTGTTTTTATTTGCTTGCATTTATTTAATATTATGATCTCATGTAAGATCAAATTTTTGAGAAGTCGTATATACAGTAAATGCTTCTCTATATGAATAGATACATGACTAAAATGCTGGTACCAGCGCCACAATACAATGCCACAAAGAAAAAAAATTAAATATAGGATCCTGTATTATCAACTAATGTGGCCATTTTATTTTGTGGAATATTTAATTTAAAAAAAAAAAGATTATTTTGAATATTATGAGCGCTCAGTCATGGACATAACACAATTCTTGTGAATTGTTTTGAAAGCAAGCAAATATTTCTTTTTCTACTTACTTATACTTGTATAAAATATTTTACAGGAGCTAAAGAGTAATAGTTTCACAGACAAGTTAAAATAGATTTCTTGGTAGATATCAACTTAAATAGTTAATTTTACTTATTTTGTCTTGGTGCATATTCTGTAAGTGCGAAAGTGGACAAAGGATTTTAGGTACATATAAAGCTGCAACGTACACGTTTCAGCTTTCTTCTGTTGTGGGGGTGAGTTATGTGACAGCGTTTCTGTCCCATCCCTTTTTTTAATTCAAAATTTAATTTTAAACATAACTTTCTTACTTTTAGATCATATTATCCTCCCCCCCCCCCTCTTTCCTATAACGAAATATGTGATTAAATTCATTTCTCAAAACCATCCAGAGTTTGCTAAAGCGATTTCTTTCATCTGTCTAAAATTATCTTTAATTCAAAGCGCTCGAATAATCATTTCCTTTTTTCTTTTCTTATTTTAAGCTGTAACTACCCGTTTTTGCTGCGTGTGCAAAGAAATAAATAAGAATTAAATAGCGCAGCTGCTAGTCTCATTTCATGTTCTTGCATTGGATATTTTCCCCCGCCGCAGTGATAAGAAATTTTTATCGCTACTAATACGTGAACCTTGAATATATATATTAACAATAAAAAGTAAAAATGAACGAATCTTATGGGAAGCATGTATTTATCGTGTTATGTGGTCGGGCTAAAAGCCAGATGTCCTGGATTTTTCTGCATTCTTCTCATCGAACAATCTGCAGTCTGCAATTTCATGTAACAGTTAGTTGGGCAAAGGCCTATCTGCAAGATAAACAATTTCGGTTTGTCTGTTACTTTTCTCATCGTATTAGAAGCGCTTGCTTGCAATCCTGGCCTCCCCCGTCCGATCTTATCACCACATTTTTGCGGTAATGTTTATCGTCAAGACCCTTTGTTCATTTTCGCGCGGTCACCAAAAGTTGTAAATTGGCGATGCTGTGCCACGCCAAGATTTCTTGATTTCGTGCAAAAAAACTACACTTCTGTTTCAGCTCTCGAGATGTAAAGTCGTCTAATAAGAAAGGGCGCTTCGGCGTCCCTTGTATTGTGGGATTTCTCTCTCCCATTTTGGCTCCTGAACCACCTTTCTTCTAAAACGATTTTTAATAAAGAAATAGTTCCTGTAATATGGTTGGAGTTTTTGCATTTTAAACGAACCATCCCACTGAACACTATTACACCCCTTCCCCCACTTTTTTGTGAAGTTCCAAAATACTCAACCTAAAAGCGATAACGCGCCAAAAATATCATCGGTCAGTTGCTCGCTTTGATCTCTACCCCCTGATGTGGATAGAGATAAATCTTACACGCCCACAAAATGTTTAGCTTTTGGTGAGACAGGGGGCGCTCGTTGAAAATAAGAGTTCAAATTATTTTCATAAGCCGCCTTAAGGGGCCGTCTATGGTAGAAGTGAGTAGATATTTTGAAATTTCTTATGCAGTATTTCTTATGCAATTTCTGTAGCTGTCTTCAATAACTGCTTGAGTGGCGCTTAAGATGCTTTGATCAAGAAGGGGCTCTCTTGGGCAACAATCGAGTACCGAACTTCAAATTGGACACAGTCCCTAAAATACGCTCGTTTTAAAATAATTAGTTTCTCGGAAACTTATCGTACGAACTGTATAAAAATTTGTTAGTAGGCTAGTAGAAGAGTGTAGAGTTCATTTATGCTGTCAGAATTATTTACTTCTATTGAAAAAAAAAACCCCAAAGATAGTATTCGTTTTAATATGTAGATGGCCCCCTAAGCAAATTTTATATATTTCATTTTAAAAAGGACTTTATTACTAATCGTGTGGTACCAATAACTTTCTTCTACGATATTTTTTTCAGAGTTAGTAAGGGCTGTTTTTTTTTTTTTTTTTTTTTTTTTTTTTTTTTTTTTTTTTTTTTTAACGACTGTACCTCATTTTATGATGTGACAAAAACATTATTTTTTGTACGAAATAAACATTCTTTAACGGATAATGTTTTTTTTTTTTCCAATTATAAATCGGTTTTCTTGGCGCCCGAAGACAAGGAGAGGAAAGTTTCAGTTTTGAAAAGTAATGTGTATTTATAAATAAATCCATTCCAATTGCAATTTTTTTTTTATTTCTAGAAAGTAGTAAACAAAATATTTTAATTAAATGGTTTGAGTAGCGTAGTAAACAGTCCATTTCACGAATTTGTATTCCGATTTAGTTTATTGATATTTGTAGAAGTAATCTTTCGGGGATGTGTTGATGGATTCTATAAATCTATTATATTTTTTAAAAATTCTTTAAAAATTACTTTGAAAGCTGAAATTTATCTTAATTAATAATTTGAGAAATAAAGGATTATAATACATAAATTTGTTAAAAATACCTTTTAACAACAATATTATTTACAGAATTGTTAAATTTTATTTCAAATGAATCTGTCAAATATTAAATTATAATTGTTCACAATTGGGATACTGTTTCATAATGATTTACTGCATTTTTCTTGTACATCAGTAATTTTTCTTAATAAAATCTCTCTTTATTAAAAAAAAAACTTCAGAATATTACAAAATATAAATTTTCTTAAAATGCTGGTATTTATTCTGTTGTGCTTCATTCTTTTTTTTATATTTAGGTAATCCATATTACTTATCAGTTTTACGCTTAAATCTATTGTTAAATTACTCATTAAAAATAATATACATCAATAAGTAAGTTTTTCGGTGGGTGGGGCTGTATTTTTAATTTTATGACATTTTTGATGAATTATAGTGATTATACATTTAGAAGTGCAGGAAGACACTCCCGTGCTGCATTTTTTAAATGCACAGTGAAACCTCCATGTGCGATCACCTCCATTAAGCTCCCAACTGCCTGAATGACCATTTTTTTACAGAACAAAATTTTCCCCCATAAGCTCAATACTAATTTTACCTCCATTCAGAGACCATTCCAGTTGAACTCCCTCCATGAGCGACCCATTTCTTTCAAGAAAATGAAACAAATTCCGTGTTTTCCTTGTCGCTTGAAGAAGGTTTTTTAGAAAAATAATTCCGGAGAGCGGATTACTCATCAAACTTCTAAACTAAGTTTAGAATTTTTCTTTATTCCGGTAAATTTTAAGTGTTTAGTACCCTTTGTGCCTTTTTAGGCAATGAAAACTCTGATGACAGATTAAGAATGACGGTCGATAAACTCCCCTGCCCTATTCTGTCAGTAAACTAAAAAAAATAGATAAATGAATGAAATAGTCATTATTTGTTCCCGTCCAAAAAAAAAAAAAAAAAAAAAGCATTTATTTACAGAACTTCGAAAGGACTTGTAAATAAAATGTATAAAAGATAAAACCGTAAAGTAAAAGCAAACGCCAATGTATTCATTTTTAAAACTATGTAGTTATTAACTTATATAATTAAGTTTAGTTTTGATACTTAAATTTTCATATTTTTTCCAAATATGAAAAATAAATTTTATTGGAACGGAACGTGGTCGCTTTAGGGAGGTTTTACTGTATTTATACATTTTTGTATTTTAAACATAAATAGGATGTATAAAGAATGTGAGAGAATAGAATTCTCGATAGGTCCCTTATTAAGATAATTCTTCATTACCGTATATCTCGGCGTATAATACACATGTTTAACTGTGAAAAATCACTTCATTTTTCCGTGTGCGTGTTATACACCGAATATAAATTGGTTGATGTAAAATCATCAGACGAAAACATTCCAAATTTGTAGAGTTATATTTAAGTGCATTTATACGACAATATAAACAGATAAACTTATAATATACAATTTCTTCATTAGACCCGTCCTCATTTATATTCCATCTAGCCATAAATAGACATCCTCGGTACCGTTAAGTTCATCCACGGATGAGAGTACTCCGACCCAAATGGCTGATTTTCACCACTAAATATTAGTAGTATTCGTTGCTTTTCGAAAATCTCAGAACATATGTCATTAAATCTAGCGAGATACACTATTAAAATTTAGCGGTAGCAATATGTAATTTGGGTCGGAGTGCTCTCATTCCTGTTCATTTGATATTCCACAATTTTTAAATGATTTTACAACCATCTCCAGTCTCATTTTATTCCATAATCCATTCACACATTAACGTTACAGACGCATGTCGCATATTTCCTACTGACGACATTTTTTTCCTTCTATCATCCATGTGTTCCACTACCACCTTAAACTTTCTTTGAAAGGTTTGTTTCTGGAAACATCTAATGGTTGAACTAAGTCAGTCTACCATACTGTCAAATCTGTATTAGAATCTATTAATCCGGTCTCTCCCAAAAGAAGAAACTTTGGTTTTTTTTAAGTTCCTGGACGCTTTTCTCAAAAGATCTGTGCATTCGCGCAGATGAGGAAGAAGGGTGTTCGAGCGCATAATAAACAGGACCTATTTCAAACCAGATTTTGGGGGACGGGTTATTTAGATTCCAAAGGATAGGAATCGAGTAGGCGGAAACGATCCCGTTTGTATGTCGCAAAGAAAATAATCGCAGTTCCTGAAGTGGGAGAAAGCTAATAGTATTTCTGGTTTCTTTTCGTGGTGAAAACTGTCTGTGATGCCTGTTATACAGCAGTTTATGCTTGGAAAAAAATATATATACTGACAAATTAGTGATACGTGTTATACACCAGGGCATGCTATACGCTAATTAAAAGAAAGCAATTAAGTTAAACGAAAGTCATTATATGCCAAAATATTATTAATTGTGCTCTATAATGTTTTTTTTAAATAATAATATCAATAAAATAAAATAGTTTTTTCAAAAGATACTATAAGAAAATATATATAGCAATTATAAAGAAAAAAAAAAAAAACAATTTTTACATTCTGATAAATAGTTGTATTTTCTTCATTCAAGTTTCTTCCACAGTTTATATTTCTGTAATTTCCCAAATTTTTGTAACATAACAATATTAATAGCAATATAACAATTTTACAAAATTTGTTGAGGAAAAATCTTTTATTTTATTTTATTTATTTATTTATTTACTTTTCAAAATATGTTCTTCCAGAACTTATTCAATATACATTTTCTCTAGCAGAGAAATAATCAAGAACAGACTGAATTAAAATTATTACTTCTTAAATTTTAAAACATGCAAAATTGAGAAAATAAACATATTTAAAAATTACAAAACGTTAAAAAAAGTACAATTGGGCGTTATTTTTTTTTCGCTATCCGCCAACAGAGAGGCATGGTGTGTATGTTCTCGACTATGCTTTGGCAGTTGCTTTGCTGCAGAATCGGAAGATCCTACTGAATTTAGTTTTTTGTTACAAAAACATCACTCTTTTAAATCAAATAAAATATAAATTTAGAATGTGCAAAGCCATAAAATTCTAACACTAAAATCTCTGAAATATAATACTTATATACATATACATACTTAAATACATATTTTTTTTTCAAATTATAATCAAACAAATTTGCATTTATTTCATCACGTCATATTAGCTTTTAACAAAATCCCTTTATAATTAAAACTACTTCAAAAAATTTGTTACAAAGTACTATAGCTTAAATGATTGATCTTCTTGATGGTAAAAGTAAATATAAATAGTACTTAAAAATTATCATATAATGTCTTCCAATTTATTTCCAGCGACATACTTCTTTCTCTAAACCAGAATCTCAAATATTTTATATATAAATTTATTATCTATGTAAATGATAATAATGTATATATAATTGTACGCATTTAATCGCATAATTAACTATAATTAACTTCTCAAAATTGTAATGTTGTTCTCCAAAGTCAATTAAGAATAACTTTTTTGAGCCATAAAAACAGTTTAAGAATTTTTAGAGATAAGTAACTGATATCCAGAAAGAAATCGTGACTTCGTAAAATACACCATTGCATGTGAGACATTCATGATCATATAAATATTGTAAAGTATCCTTTTAAAAATCGCAGAAGGTTCGATGTATAATTTCATGGAATTTCCATCATCTAGAGTTGATTACACTTGTGATATTGCAGCACAATTATTTACTTATTTTTATACTATATCAGTGAATTTAATGAAGCCAATTAAAAATAAAAAAACTCTATTTCATAAAGATGTTAACGTAAATCATGTCACCCGTGAGAATAAAAAAAATATATGACATTATATTGTAATTTTAGAGTCGACAATTGACTTTGAAAACGCTTGAAATGAACTTCAGATAATGTGTTTAGGGAAAATGATAAGATGTCGATAATAAAAGTGAATGCACAAGTTATTAAATATTTCCTAAATCGGGTCTTAAATTCTGTAATATATGCACATTTTCTTATCTACAGCACCGTTTTGACGAATTTAGCCGTCTCCATAGTGATTACAAAATGTGTAAAGTGAATTAAATCATTGCTAAGATATTATTTTGAAAAAAATTTAATGCCCACAGGTCTACGTTAAAGGTAAAAACTTTTCTAAGTTGGAATTTCCTATTACAAGCGTATAACAATTACATTTTAAGAAAAATTGTTTTAATACCGGAAAACGTGTTACATTTCAGTTATATTATAAATTAAAATATTGCTTTAAAGTATTTCGAAAGCATCTGAATTATACTAGTTCAAGATACAATTTTGCTTTTGAAAGCAGTCTTGGAAATCACAAACGAAATACTAAATGACAGCTTTCTGCATCCTTACACGTTATCGATGAGAAAAAAAAATAACCAACACAATTATTTCAATTTCGTTATAAGTATTTGAATAACTACGTATAAATTTACATTAAATCTGAGGATCACCATTTCAATTATCCATTTAAATTGTTGAAAAAAAATCAATAAAAGAACGAAGATTTATAGTTTCTGTGAAAAATCATTAAAATCGAAAAACAAAAGTCAACAAACAAAATATGCAAATGTTCCACAATTTCAAATGCTTTAAATACTGGAATATTTCTCTTTTGTCGAAAATGATTCCTTAGAGGTATCAAATTAAAATTGGCTTTCAGATTATGAAACAAAAATATCTAAAAAAATGATCGAATTATTTGTATTAGTCATGGCAATATCCAAACGATTTCATTCGTATTACGTAACAGCCCGGATAAGTAAAACTACTAGTTTCACAGATTCTTGCTTGAAAAAGGAAATACTAGTTACTTTAATACAGATGCTTTCTATTTAACCATTTTAAACAGATTCATTAGAAATATGAACGTGGGCACTAAGCTATACATTTTCATATACTCTTGATGCAGCGTAGAAAGATTAAGTAGGTTTGTTCTGTAGCAGCTAACACATTTCTTTAACTTATTCTAATATTTTTGTTTTTGAAAATGAATAAAACTTATTACAGAAGAAAATTCTCCACTTCAATCTTAGAAGTGCCATTTAAATTCGTCTTCCGAAGTTTAACTCGTTTAACTTAAATAAGGATCTTTATAGCTTTGTTTTTAATATGGTATATAGTAATCTATAAAGCTAACAATTTAGGAATTAGCTATTGGATAAGAATAAGTAAGAATACCCAGAACCGAAATTCTAGAATTTAATTTCCAGGGAACATCATAAGTTTTTGAACACCACTTAGATTAACTTGCCCATAGTACACTATTTTATGCACTTAATGCTTTCGATATGTATTTTGCTAAGGTTTGTTTCTAGTTTAAATTATTATTAACTATAAATAATGTCTATCAAATCAATAAAATTTGGGAAAACAAAAAATCTATATACTGGCCTAATAGCTCCATTTTGAAACTCAGTGAAGTTGATTTTAAAGTCCACAAAACTAGAACGTCAAGTCCACGGCCTTGAAGCAAATGAGGATTTTCCAAAGTGAACACAAGCTGTATCAATTAGCATTTTAAATATACACATTTTATTTTATTATGAATATAAAAATTTGTTTTATAGATTCAATTTCTCAGTATATGATGCATACTGAACCCAAGAGATTACACCACTTGCTATCAACTTCCGTATTCAGTTTATTTTTTTAAAGGACTTTGGTCAAATTCGTCCTTATCCCTTTAACTACAAATCATGGCATGTATATTATAACTGACTTTTTAAAAATTCTAGTCCTACCACGTTTTAAAAAATTCATCTCCTCTCTAGTATATGTATATAAACTGCCGCCCAAAAGTTTAAGACGATACTAAGGAAAACAGGAGAAAAATAACAAAAAAAAAATAATAATAACTTGTTGGTATTTTCAGAAAAAAGTTTAATACTCACAAAATATACAACCTGAGAAATAAAACTAATATACACGTAAATATAGAAAAATTATAAGTTACTGCTTTTAACGTACATTTTTTAAAAGGTATAAAAATAGCTTAAACTGATTTTCATCGAAAAGTCCTCCTTTGAATTTTATAAGTTTTTTCATTAGTCTCGGCATATGAGCCATCAAATTACCGACTGTGCCTTCTGGTACATTATTCCAGCTTTTATTTTTTTTTAATTATTTAAATTAAATTATTTAAATTTTATCAATGTGATCCGACTGATTAATAACGCTTCTATAGTGTTCTTTCCATAAAAGTTTGATCGGAATAAGATCGATGCTCCGAGGAGGTTACATCATGTTTTTTAATACACCTTCTGCTTCTTTTTGCTAAATATACTTGGCATAATTTAGAACTATGTTTATGGACACTATCTTTTCGTAAAATGAACCTATCGCCAATGAGCCTCAGACCGGAGGGAATGGCATTTGTTTCGAGATTCTTTTATCATGGTTCTTTTTTCATAATTACTTGGATTTGTGCAAAATATCCAGTTCTATACTCAAAGAAACAAACCATAACAGGCCCACTGTCGTTCTTCCTACATGACACCACACAATCCGGCAGCGCCTTTTATCCGACGCAGCGCCAAATAAAAATTCTCCTTTTTGCTCGAAATATTTCGAACTTGGAATCATCAGTCCAAAGAACATTTTAAAAATGTTCTTCTGTGCAATCTCGATGGGTAAAGACCGACAAACAAATTAGCGTTTCTCACAGTAGTAAGTGACACAGGTTTGGATCGAGATTTGTTCGCTTGAGCGCGAATTTCTAGTATCTTTAAGCGTCTATTCCTCTTACAGCTAACAACAATGAAATTATTCTTGCTAGATGTGGTTGCTCTCGGCTCCTTGAGAGAGGACGCTCCTGATTACAACCGATTTCCTTGTACCGAACAATTCTGCGATGAACACATGTCTTCGATAATTTTAACTGAGAGGGAATCACACGTTCAGGTTTGCTTTTATTATGTACAACAATGATGGCAGACCGTGTTTGGATGCTGATTTCCTATCCTTCCCGATTTTTAAAACGTCTAGACAGAAATAACCACAAAATCATCCTAAACAAGAAAGTGCGTGAAGAACTTCGACAAAATAATTCTTCCTACTACGAAACACCTAAAAAAAGTAAAACAATAGTTAAATAAGTGACCAATAAAAGTAAAATGATACTTAAATAAGTGACACAAGAGATCATAAAAAATAACAATGTCTCTACCTGTCTTTCTCATACTCGGCATTCGTTGGTGTTTTGAAACTATGCGTTTATTGCGTCCTTTTTTAAGAATAAAACAAAATAAGTTGCTTTTTGGATATTCTGCAATGACTAGAAGATTTATATTTAGATTACAGATAAACAGTTTATTTTTAAATATTTTTCGAAAGATTTTCCAAAGTGGTCTCTGACTTTTGCCGGGAAATGTATATATAACTTAAATTTATTTTTAAATTGCATGGTATTAAATAATTGAAATCATACATGATATTCGATATTTATATGTATTTACTCTTATTATTAACGACTTCTTTACTAAGCAACATTTAGTCTGTTATTTTCCTTTTTTATACGATTACATTAAGTACATATTATGAAAATTTTTAAAATAAGTTCATTATTTTACAGAGTTACATAGGTGTTTCTTTTTTATAACAATATATTTTCTTAGGAAAATAATCCTTCATTGTGACTAAAAAAAGGAAGTTTGAGATATTGCGAAAACAAATCAAGATGATGATTATAAATATACATAAGTTCTTTAAAATAAGGGGGAAATACTCTTCTGCTTCATAGAAATAATCTTGTGAAAAACCAAAATGCTTTTTATGAGGCAAAATATTTTTAAGGTCGCAGCACGTGAGAAATGATTTTCTAACCAACTGTCACTAATCATTTAGTATCTGCTTATTTAGTGAATACATTTTAAAAGAGTTGCGCTGTCTTGATAAAGTGACAGGTTTATCGTTGTCGGAAAAAAGATATTCGATGGTCGGGTGAATTTACTTGCTAAGAAAAATACAGTAGAACCTCTTTTATCCGAAACTCTTTTAACCGAAGCTCTCGGTTAACCGAAATCCTTTTTTAAAGCCTTTTTTTTTTTTTTTTTTTTTTTTTTTTTCGCTATTACATTCCTCGTGTGCAAGCGGTCCTTTCCGAACCATGAGTACAGGCAAATGTTTTGGATCCATTTTCTTAGAATTTCTTTGAATTTAACTTGAGCTCCTGTACGAGATTTTTGCTAGAGTAGAAATTTTCATTTTTATCATGTGTAAAAAGAATATGAAAAGAAAAATAAAACGCATCACTTTAAGTATAGGAGGAAAAATTCAAATTATAAATCATATAGAATGGGGGGGGGGGGCAATATGACAAAATAAGCTCAAGAATACGGCACTGGTATTGCAGCGGTTAGTGTTATGAAGAGAGATGCTGCAAAAATGAAAAAGTTTTATGCAGAAAGCAGCAGAATGATTGTCATGCAGGTGAACCAATAATATTAAAAAATCTTCATGATAGAGCTGCAAAGCAAAGGCAATCGAAACTTCAACAAACAAAACTTTGTTTCAAACCCTTGTGAAATATGTAAAAGTTACTTTATTTCAAAATTAAAATTCAGGTAGTTTATTCTTGCTTCTATTTTGCTATTGATTTATTTTTATTAACCACTTGTTACTTGTTACCATAATAAGAAATAGCGCACATATTTGACCTTAATCTTAAAATTAAAGTATTCTCGATTATCCGAAAATTTCGATTTTCCGAAAGGTGGTCGGCCACAATTACTTTGGATAATCGAGGTTCTACTGTACAGTGATATACGTTTAACACGAAAACGCTTAACATGAAAGATCGGTTAACACAAAATGATATATCTGTCCGGACAGTATACTATGCAATTAAGCACATTCTTTTTCTGTTAACGCGAAAGAAAAACCGTTTAACACGAAAAAAAAATTCACTTTCAATCTAATTAGTTTGAGTTGAAATTGGTAAATTTTGTGTTAAAACCACTGAATTTCGGGGGGCAAATCAGTGAATTTCGTGGTTTTTTTTTTTTTTTTTTTTTTTTTGTAAATTAGCTTATGTTTTAAGAGCACAATGGCTGAGAAATCGGTTCGAAAAAAAAATGCTATTTCGCTTCAAATGAAGATGGGGATGCTTAATGCAGTTGAGAAAAAAGAAGTACAAAAACAGAAATGTGCAAAGAGATTCTCATTGCCAACTCTACTTTATCAACTATAATAAAAAAAAAACAAGGATTCCATTACGTTAATGTTTGAGCGCAGTATGTTTAAGCCAGAGAGAAAATGTATGAGAACCGCTGACCACGAAGATTTAGAGCCAGCCTTGCTATTTGATTCAAACAAGCTACATTTTACAATGCTGAAAAAGACGCTTCAAAAAAATTATCTGATTTTTTCACAAAAAACAATATATTTTTTAAATCTGTTTTTTATCCTAATGGATACAACCTACTAATAGTTTAACAGGAAATCGAAATAAAATTTGACGACGTCGAAAATATTTGTGAGTTATGCCTTTTTTTTTTTTTTTTTTTTTTTTTTTTTTTTTTACAAATCTAATAACGCGAGAGTCTTAACACGAAAAAAAAGATTCAACCCTCTCAGTTTCGTGTTAAACGTATTTCACTATATACAGAATAGGACAAATTCTGCGTTTAAATGCTTCATTTCCCATCCTTCAACAATTTTCCTGGAAAACTATTCTTAACCATCCGTCAGGGGTTTATTTAAAAAAGAATGGGGAGATTCAATAATACAAAGGAGATTACAAGATTAGATTCACTAGAAGGAAAGATTTTCATCCTGTACAATATCCGTCAGTTTCATTGTAAATCTATTAAAAGTGAAAACACCACGTGGCTTAAAAAAAAAAAAAAAAAAAAAAAAAAAAAAAAACCCGCCGGCGATGAAATTAGTTGTTGAATGATACGTCTATTCGCACTTTAAAACAGGCGAATAAAAGAATATATATGTTACCGTAACGGTATTTCTAAAGGAAAATATACTTTTTTTTATAATTAGTATAAATCTATCATGAATATTAGTGGTTTACACTAATGGAAAACAATATACCATAAAGATTGGTTATCAGTCGCAGCCCTGTTCTTTATTCTTTTTCTTTTCTTTTTTTACACTGTTAAAAATTTTCGTTTATTGACAGGTTATCTTCCGTGAATTTTGATCAGAAATTTTCCGTTTTGTTAAAAAAATGGAATCTCCCCCTTATATCTGTTGCCATTTTAAGATTACAGAGCTTTAAATTCGGAATTATTATTGTAAAAATCCATCATCCAATGAGATTGCAGCATTTTTGATCGCCACGCATGCACTTCAACTCCTTCTCGTCTGTATCGTGCAATTTTTGGGGAGCACAGTGTAAGTTTGGACAAAAAGCGGAAACATTCAGGCAACTTTGCTGCCAGTCCTTTTTCTGTAAATTGACGGAATTTTTTTTACAGTGTAGAAAATGTAGCTTTTCTCGTTTTTTACGTGGCAGATAAATCTGTTATTTTAGAAAAAAATGCTGTATTGTTCCATATTATATTCACTAAATAAGCAGACACATCATCTATAACAAGAGGTTGATACTACATCTGGGATGCGTCTGCTATATCGGGTGCCAATAATGGCCATACTCGAAAATAGTTATCCGTGTACAGTTGCCATAGTATATAATTTTGTTTTATCGACTGTACGAAAAACTTATTTCCTTTGCAATTTTCGTGCAAACATTCATAACTGATTGGTTTGATACAATATTTATCATTTATTGATTTAATGAACATAAAACAATAATAATATTATTATATTTAAATTTTTTACAAATCTTAAATTATTTCGAAGAAATTATTTTTAACATTAAATAGAAAATTGTCTCCTTAAATTTAATGTAATAATCTTATTCAAGCATTGTGGTTCGATATCAAAAGCTTTCTAAATTGGATTAGTGGGATAATTTTCAAACTAAAATCTTCAAAGTATTTTAAAATTGAGATCTTTAAGTAGAGACCATTTTGAAAAAAAACTTAATATTTTATTTAAGTTTTAATAAAAAAATCTTTTTCAGATACGTATTGTTAAAGAAAAGCTTACAGATTTAACCGAAAACTAGCAGCTTGAGAATTTGATATCTCCTTTTTATATTTTAAACACGAGCAGAGTTTTCATGAATGTTTATTAATATGGAGTAGGGATTTCGTACCGATTATAATTTTTTGAGAATACTTTGGAAAAAAATGAATCTTCAAAATTTAAAGGAATAGTTATAATTCTTGTAAATATTTAAAATAAACATGTTTAAATCGTAATTTCCAAGATTCTTTTCTGCCACGTATCTATAAGAAGTATTTTCTCTAATAATAAAAATTTTCAAAATATAAATTAATAGATATAATCCTTGTAATATATTAAAATGGACAAGTTTAAATTCTGATGTTCAAGCCTCATTTCTGTCACATATCTATAGGGAGTTTTTTTGTTTCTGTAAAAATATAAATCTTCAAAATTTTAAGGAAGAGATATAATTCTTGTAAAATATTAAGATTGCCAAGTTTAAATTCTAATGTTCAAGGATGATTCCTGCCAAATATCTATAGAGAGTACTTACAGTGCGAATATAAATCTTCAAAATTTAAAAAAATAGGTATAGTCCTTGTAAAATATTAACTCTTTAGTGCCTGAATTTTTTTTTCAACTCAATATTGTGCTTAATTATAGTGAATGGTGTAAAATAAATGTAAATAATAATAATAAATATTCTCTTTGGAAAAATACTTATACACCCTATATATATATAAAATCCTAATGAAACGAATTTATGAAACGGATATATGAAACGACAGAAATGTAACGAATATATTAAACGATTCTATGAAATGACTGATTAAACAACTAAGTAGAATTTTAAAATTCGAAATAATTTTTGAAACATTATTTTTTTTCTAATTTTAAATACTTTTTTGTAATGATGGCAACTCAAATTTTAATCATAAGAGATATATTTTTTTCATATTTTAGTAAAGGTTATTATTTTAAACTAATTTGGCGACCAGTTTGGTCACCCTTAAATGTATGCTAAGAACAACGCTTTTTTCTATTTCATTATCATTTTATTTAACTTTCATTTAAAACTGAAAAGTTTAAAATTAATGGCTTTCACTTCTTTCTTCTTTTTAAACGAAACGAAAAGAAAAATATTAGGCGCAGATGTCATATACGCACCGGAATACCTAAATGGAGCCGAAATGGCGTTATTTTGCCTGACATGGTAACCCGGGTATTGTTGCTTATTTATTAATAAACGTTTATTTACATTTATTTTCTTTTTATTTAAAAAAGTAATATAAAAATTTTGTTTTTAAAGACAATTCCTACTTAGGTCATCAAAGAAAAATTTAATATAATACCTTAGGCTAATATTAGTTTTTGTTGCATTAAAATATCTCAATTTGTTGATTTTCTATAAGCAAGTAGGTTTACAATTGAAGTCTATGGGAATTTGGCGAAATATTAGAGGTATCGCCAAGTTGGCGACAAATTTAGCGGTATTTGGCGACAGAACAGGGTCCCCCATATGGTAACACCCTTATAGATATGAAGATGCATTAAATACTGTTCAATAACCAATGAGCTCAATTTTGTCTCCCAAATAAAATTAAAATTAATTAATTAAAATTTAATTAATGAATTAATATTTGAAAAATCTGTATTAGTTCCATTGTCATCATACAAGTTTAAAATATATATATATTTCAACTTGATAGGATGAATAATAAGTATTTTATTAACGATTGAAAATTTGAACAAGATATATAATTAAATAAATATCGAGAGAGTGTGAACTAATAGTAAAAATTAAAAAAAAATGTTATTAATTGTTTGTTCTATAGCTATTAATTAATTTTTTTATTTATTTCTTGTTATTTCATTTTAAAATTAATAGAAAATAATTTTAAAATACACATGTAACTCGTATTCGAAAACATAGTTTTTCGCCAAATTGTCGTACAAAAATCACGCCAAACCCGATTAAATATTGCAACAAATCCTGACATTTAATTTCAAACTTAAAAAATGTTTTAATGGTGCTAGTTAGTTATCCTGTCGACCAATTTCCCCAAATTATATAAATCGCCAAACCACTCACCAAATTATACAAATTGAGGTAATTTTTATTTTAAATAACGAAAGAACAAATAAATTTGTAAATGATTAATAAAAATACAAATAAAACGTCGAATTAAAAAGCACTTGATGACGTAATAAACACGTGTAATTCGTTTAATATCAAGTGAATGTGACATTTACGATAAGCCATTATTGGCATCTTATAGTCTGGCGATAGATTTTTGGTCGATGGGATAACCAAATAGAACTGTTTTAATTTACCACTCGAAAAATAAAAAGATGCTAACTGACGAGTTATAAAAAAGCTATTGGCGAGATTTGCACCCGGCTAACATAAAAGTACAAAGAAATTTTTGCAATCATGGCAACTTTTATGTAGTTTTATCCGAAAAAATAACTTTGATTCTTTAATCAAAATGGGACCCTTTCTTATGAAAAGCGAAATGATGTAATTGTTTGTGACAGTTACAGGATTTGGACTATTATAATATAAGTGAAATGATGGCGATAGAATAATATCTGGCGACTTATCGCCTGTGGCTGGCTAATATTAAAGTACTAAAATGGCCGCCTGGAATATAAAAAGCGAAGGGATCCGCCTGGAGCTGTTGATGATAGTCACATGACTTAGGCTATTATTATAGAGATTGTTTTCTATTCTAAAAACAGCGCAAAGAATAACATTTCCTAACGATTAAAAATTTATTTACACGTGACTATTAAAAACAGAGAAAAACCCTTTAAAATTACTAATAAATGAGTAAGTGCTAAAAGCAGGAAAATATTGAATATTATGTCTCGAAAATTGTATTTACACGTGAATATTAAAAGAGAAAGGAAACTTTTAAATAAAAAATACATTATCATGCGTTTAACCCTTTCAGGGGTAAGGTACTTTTATTCGTAAAATGTTGAAATCAGTGAATGGCACCAGAATTTTCAAACAAATTTCTATATATGAAAATGCTTTTGTTCACTTACTTAATAAAAGGAAAATTTTCATTCCAATATTCTGCTGCCAATGTGGCATTAAAGAATTAAAATTAAGTTGTCCAAAAATGAAACACTGGCCTTGCAGGGGTTAAAGCAGTAAATTGTATTATGCCAATGGTTTTATAACGCTGTTAAAAAATAGCGGTAAGCAAAGACTCTGTTTACTTAATTCATTTTATTTTAGCTTTCTTTAAAATGTTTAACTGGTCTTCTTTAATCAAACACGAAAACAACCATTGGATGTCTTAACAGCAACTTATTCGGCCTTAAATTTACGCAATCAAAGGGAATATAATGGAAACCCGTTTACAGGGAGATCGCTATAGGTTTTTTCATCATAATACTTCTCCTAATCTTTTTAATACCGACCAAATTAGCGTGCCTTTAGATTCTGCGGTGTCTGAACGGGGGTTGACGAGCGTAGCTTCCATGGGACAGACCCCCTAGTTTAACATATAAAAATCTTAACGTCCCAATTTTGGGATACTAGGCATGAAAGGGTGGGGGTTTTCTCCGTTATAGTCTAAGCATTAGATGTATGTTTTATGCCATTTATTTTATTACAAAAATGTTGTATATCATTCGGGTTATTAATTGACTATATTTTTTTATTATTATTTCTATAAAAGGAAAGGTGGGCTGGGCTCGGCTCAAAAACAAGACCCCCCATCCTCCACATCCTTAGCTATTGGCATAGTACAAATTTATATAGTAAAAATGTATAATAATCAATAATTAATAATAGAGTATACCGTATATACTCGCATATTCGCCAATCCCCCCCTTTTTTTTATGCAAACTCTGCAAAAAATCGAAAACTCCCGTATAAGTTGACCGCCTACCTTTTGATTTCAATTTTGCACAAAATCAAAACGTATATTTCACTTACTATTGCGAAAAATTAGTAATTAAACAAAAACAAATCATTGAATTTTTTGAATAATAAATTATTATTATTTCTATATCTTATATATTATTTCATTATTTATACACATAAAAAATCAGGCTTTTGCAGTATTCGAAGGGGTTTTCTTTCTTGGCTTTTGTAATTGACTTGCGTATAAGTCTACCTGCCAATTTACATGCAGAAAATTGTCAGAAATTCTTCAGTTTACACAAGAGTATATATGGTTCCGTAAACCAATGTCGATATACTGAATTTCTTCCAACTTTTTTTTTCTTTTTTTACTTGCACATTCTTTGTATGTGTTCCTTTCAAAACCATGAGTAGAGATAAGTATTTTGCTTCCCCTTTCTCGAAATTTCATTAAAAGTAGCTTGAGCTCCCGCAAGATCCGATCCGGGTATAATTGTAATATCCCCCCCCCCCCTGTGTACACGTCCCTGTTCTAAACAAATAAAATTATTTTCATGTATAATTTGAATTTAGATATTTATTAAGTAGTTTAAACAGTCCTAATAGAAGTCCCATGACGATGTTACATATTAAACTATATGATTATTGATAAATTCTCGATTATCCGGAAATTTTGATTATTCGTTGTAGGTTCGGTCACAGTTATGTCGAATAATCGAGATTCGAGATAGCTAAGTGTGGGGACGGGTGGGTGTCTTGTTCTTGAGCCGAACACAGTCCCCCCCCCCCCTATAGTAATTGCAAAGAATAGCCAAATAATAATCCGAACTTTATAGTCAAATAATAATCCGCATAATAATATTATACTATAGCCAAATAATAATCCGAATGATATGTAACCATTTTGTAACAAAATAAATGGCATAAAACATACATTTAATACGTAGAGTGTAACGGAGAAAATCCCTACCCCTTCGTGCCTAGCGTCCCAAAATTGGGACGGTATATAAAGGTTCAAATTCGAACAAAAAAATAGAAATCTGAAATAATGCAAAATTACATATTCTAAAATAACGTTTCGTCTTCTAAGTAATATATCGTATAAAATGATTCATAAAAAAATAAATGAAATATCTTACTTTTTCTTACCCGTCATTTTATTTCAAGAAAATCCAACTTAGTGCTACAACAAACATTAATTTCACCTTTTTATTCTTAAAAATGCACTGCCATTTATGAATAAATATTGAAAACAAATACTAAGGATATATTTTGCAAAGTTTTGAAAGGATATCTTAATTCCATTTGTAATGGGATTTTTTTAAAGAAAGCGTCCCAAAATTAGGACGCCAGGCACAAATGGGTTCAAATGGACAATTTTAAATTCGAATGTTCAAGTTTCCTTCCTGTCATATATCTAAAGGTAGCATTTTCTCCGAAAATATAAATCTCACTTCAGGCATATTTATAACGATTTTTGTCACAATATACATAAATGGATTTAAGAAGTCAGAAATTTCAAATAAGTAAAAAAGTTTTTTGTTTTGAAAACTATATATTTCAGAAGTACTTTTTCGATCTCAATACTGTTAAAATTATTTTAATAATTTCCTGTCCATTAGTTTATATTATAGCTCGTATGTTTGTTAATTTAGCAGACTCGAGAGTTACGATTAAAAATGCTCTAATTTCTGAGATGATGTTTACGCTATTTAAATAATGTTTAGTAGTTTATTAACAACCGAAAATATGTTTCAAAATTACTTTGATAAAAAAATATTAATTAAAACAGACAAATATTTTTTTTTGTTTCTTATTAAAATATTAGTTACCCCCTGTCGTCCAGAAATAAAAGATCTAACACAATATTAGTGCATAGTTTAATGTTGTAGCATACAGATTGCATAGTTTTTAACAGATTGCATAGTTTGTAACAGATTGCACAGTTTTTAATCGCTCTTGTAAAGTTCTGTGCTCAAAAGAGTCTATCGAAGAGTATCGTCATAACAAGAGTGTCATTTCGTTTGAGAATTTAAATAATCTTTTTAAAAATAGCATAATAAAATAAGTTTTCATAAAATATCGATTTTTTTGCAATACTTAAAAAATATACATTTGTATTATGCCATATATTTCAGACATAAGTACACAGTAAACTTAAATAATGTATTAACTTCACTTAAGTAATAACACTTAAATTTTCTGCACAAATTATTTTAATTGAATGCCATATTAGAAAAATAAATAAAGTGTTACTCACTCAGCATTACCTCCTGTGTCCCACTATAGCATATTCGCTAAAAATCCTTGAATAAAGATCACAAAATATAAACCATACTCAATTAAAATAACAACAAAGTTTACATTTTATAGATGCAGATGTATCTAACATTCAATCGAATATTCGTGAGAAACGTAATATAATAAGATTAAAAGAAAAAAAATGTCCAATATAAAATAAAATTCAAATAGGTTCATTCGGAAAATTTATAAAATGGTTCTATAAAATTTTGGAGAATTTGTCAAATGAGATTTTTTTGTGAGTGCGCCTTAACGTTCCGTATATTTTATAACACATAAATAATATTTATTTTGACATTACTATTAATAAAGAAGAACAAATAGCACTTATCCAAAATATTATAAAATTCAGAAATTTTGTATTATTTTTATATTTTAAACACGATCAGTTTCTTCAAGAATGTTTTGATCCCATCAAAAATATCTGATGTAAAAAATTAGCCAAGTCTAGTGACTATTTAACACGTTGAGTGCCACGATGACTGACACTGAAGCTAAAAAATGTACAATGTTTTAAATAAATTTTAAGAAAGTATAATCCTGTAATAAATAAAAGGTAAGTCAATTTTAAGTAAATTTTCAGTAATTACTGAAAACAATATATGTATTTTTAGTTTTATATCATATTTTAGGCCGTCAGTCATCTGTAAATGACGCGTTCTAAATGAAAGTTAAGTGCCAGTCACCGGTGACTGACGTGGCGCTTAACGTGTTAACCGTAAAAAGTTCTGAGATCATGCAGACCGATGTTTAGCACGCTTATTAACCGAGACATTTTAATTCACAAATTACTTCTAGTCGCTACACCTATAGTTAACGATTATTTTGGGACTTGGTACTTACGCAGCACAAGGAAGTTATTAGTCAACTCTTTACTATGTTTTGAGTTGGGATTGGATTATTCGATTGATTATGAACACGAGGGATAGAATCCTAAATGAGGGATACATCGCTAGGAGGTTATTGTAACAGAGGGTTACAAAGTTATGTAAAATTACTCCCACACTACAAATACATATACGTTCAGCGCTCTTATAAATATTATTTTATGCAATATTTCATAAATAAAACTTAATATTAATATGTAAACAACAGCCGTTACCTTCTAGTGCTGCGTAACTGCTGAGTCACAAAATAATCAATAACTAAAGGTGCAGATACCAGGAGTAATTTGTGAATTAAAATTTCCGAGTTAATAAGCGAGTTAATCTTAGCGGTACATGATCTTAGAACTAATTATAGTTAAAGAGTCACGAGACTTGACTAATTGTTTACATGAGATGTTTTTGGTGGGATTTCACTTCTTTTTGTAATAAAAACAGACAAATAAAGCTTTTCCAGTTTCACCGATTTCAACTGCCCTATCTTTAATTTCATAGACTTTATAAACTTAAAGTGCATAAAAATGCTTAGATGCTCCGCTTTTCCTAACAATACTTCGAATTTTTATTTTCCTAGATGTGGTTTAAATTTCTATTTCCCTAGATATGGTTCCAATTTTTATTTTCCTAGAAATGATTCGAATTTTTATTTTCTTAGATATGGTTCGAATTTTTGTTTTCTTAGATATGGTTCGAATTTTATTTTCCTAGGAATGGTTCGATTTTTATTTTCCTAGATTCAGTACATTTGTCTTTTTTTACACTGTTATTTCACATTGATCATGAAGAAAAAAAAAGCTAAGGATCAGTTGTTACATATTATGTTTTAAATTCAAATTTAATGCTATTAAACAGAAAGATGCGCAGTATACATTACGTAGTATAATATTTTCGTATTCAGTTAACAATTAAATTGTTCGCATTATATAAGGATAAATGCAGTATACACAATTTTGTGAAATTTGTTTTTCAATACAGATTCATAAAACTTAATCATGGATGATAAGATACGTGTAAATCTGCCTTTTTTCGATGAAAAAAGTCCTGTAATTTGCAGGTCTAGAAATTGTAAAAAAAAAAATAAATAAATAAAGCTAAATAAATAAGTATTAATTAATTTACTGCTGAAAATTTCACTTTACGCTCTAATTTTTTTTTTTTTTTTTTTTTTTTTTTTTTTTTTTTTTATGATCAACATTTTCTGGAACATTAAGAGTTATTTTTGCCGAAATTAATTTTAATAAATAAATTATTTTTCTATATCTTCAAACAAAAACACACAAAAAATTAACTAAACGTATTGCAAATAATAATCTTTTTTTTTTTTTTTTTTATATCATGCAAACTTCTAAGTACAGTTAATATACCTGTATTTTTTTTTAACAGATAAGATTTTGGTGTTGCCAAAATAATAATAATAATAATAATATAATTATACCGATAATATATTTAAAAACACGATTAGTTCTAATATATCCAGTCCATATTTTAAAATCTTTTATTGATGATCTAATTCCTTTTCGACACAACTTCTCAAAGAAAACGCCTACTGTAGAAACGTGACAATAATTTATCTTCAATTTCACAAACAAAATTTTCAAATTTAAATGCAATGCGACAATATTGGTAATTCTTTTCTAATGAAAAAAGGCAATATATATATATATATATATATATAAATTAAGTGTTAAAAAATATAAATAAATGAAACATTGAATCATTTACAATTCTTGCTTAAACAATATATATATATATATATATATATTTTTTTTTTTTTTTTTTTTTTTTTTGATAAATCTTTTGAAGATTACAAACTTTTCAAAATAATGTTATTTAAATTTCTCTCGATATCAAGTACCAAGAATTCCTATAATGAATTATATTAAAAATGTGTATATTTCTTGTTAATGTGACCAATGTTGGTATACTAAGATTGGCTATGATGCTGTAATTAGTCTTTTTAGGGTCCGTACTTAAGAAGTGAAAACAGAACCATTATAAGATTACTGTGTCTGTCTGTGTATCGCAGCTATTTTAATATTAAACTATGCAACGTAATAAGGTAAATTGGCTGAAGAATTAAAGGCTATTGACCGACGTATTTTTAGATTATTAACCATTAACAAAAATATTTTTTTAAAAATGTATAAGTACTAATTAAGTTATTTGAAAAAAAAAAAGTATTTGATTTTTATATCATGTGCGGTATCGTGAGAAAACATTTGCAATGCGGAACTCAAAAATGCATTTCTCTGAATTTTTAGGTATTATATTTTCAGAGATATAGTCGAAAATATAATGCGAAAATATAATGCAAATATATGTCCCCTCCAAACTATTTCCGAATCTATTGAAACAAAAATTAAAAAAAAAAAAAAAAATTAGAGATAGCAGACGTAAATTTAAACCTTGCAGGAAAACTATAACTATTACCCTAGGCCACATAGTTTATCAGAAAATCGCATTTTACCGTTTTACACAAATTTCTTTTTGCGGGCGTTCAGCAAAAGAGTTGAGGAACGCTGGAGGTACAGTCGTGGAAAAAAAAAAGTAAACACCCCCTACTAACTCCTCAACAAATTATCGTAGAAGAAAGTTACTGATACCGAACGATTGGAAATAAAGTCTACTTTTAAATAATGTATATAAAATTTGCTTAGGGAGTCATCTACATATTAAAACGAAACCAAACTTCATTTTTTTTCAATGACAATATCCAATTTTAACGAGATATTTCAAATCTTCAGTTCAAATTATGCCTAGACACCGAATTTCAAGTCATTAGATTGATAAGTTTTTGAATTATAAACATTCAAAATTGAGTGCTTCTAATGTTATATTACATTTTCATATTTTTATTAATATCTCCAGAAATTATGCTTCTAATATGCTAATTTTTTTTGCAGCAATAATACTAATATACCCAAACATAAATACGCTGTATTTGCAATTTTTATAAATTTATGATATGAATTATGAATTATGAAATTAATATTCGAAAAAATTATGAATTGCAACCTACAATTTTTTTGATGGATTTAGATTTATTAAGTCTTGCTTTATGTAAATCCTAAATTTCACATTTTTCTTCCAAGTAGTTTTCAAATTATGCTTAAAAAACGGCAAAATGATGGTTTGTAAATCCTAAATTTCACATTTTTCTTCCAAGTACACTGTTAAAAATTTGCAGCATTCTGGCAGGCCATTTGACCGTTTTTTCCGAAAACGGTTACACAACCATAATTTAACACTATTCTGACCATATTATTGGCCATTTTATGGTCAGAATATAGTTAAATTATGGTTATGAAACCGTTTTTTCTGAAAACGGTCGAATGGCCTGCCAGAATGCTGCAAAATTTTTAACAGTGTAGTTTTCAAATTATGCTTAAAAAACGGCAAAATGGTGGTTTAAGGCCGTCTATAATAGAAGTGACTAGATATTTTGAAATTTCTCCTGCTGTATTGTAATCTAGCAGGCTTCATTGACTTCTTAAGGTGCCTTCATCAAGATGGGGGCTCTCTCGATTAATAATCGATTTCCGAACTTCAATTTGGATACAGCCCTTAAAATACGCTCGTTTTAAAATAATTAATTTCTCGGAAACTTATGGTACGAATTGCATAAAAATTTGTTTTTAGGCTAATTGGAGAATGTAGAGTTCATTTATGATGTCAGAATTGTGTACTGCTATTGAAAAAAACAAAGTTATGGTTCGTTTTAATATGTAGATGGCCCCCTAAGCAAATTTTATCTATATCATTTAAAAGTAGACTTTATTTCCAATCTTTCGGTACCAGTAACTTTCTTCTACAATAATTTGTTGAGGAGTTAGTGGGGGGTGTTTACTTTTTTTCTTCAGGTGTCGCAGAAGTATAAAAAGATTGTTAATAATTATTTTCGGAAAAAAAAAAATTGCCAGTAATAGCCAAGATATTAATACGCAAATACACTTAATGTTTGGTCGTACATAAACACACTAGTGGAGTACTACTATGAGCTATAAGCTTTTGAAGCCTAATTAAGACATTTTAATGATGTCTTTGTATAATGTAATGTCCAGTTGTAGCATAAAACTAATAAACGTGAAAATGTTAAAAAACAGAGAAATTTAATTAGAATTAATCATATAATAGCCATAGGATTCGCTACTAGTTCTCATTGATTGGCAGTCTCTATACGCCGCTCGTGTCTTTAAAGAAGAATTAAAAATCTATCTGGAAAAAGGCGGTACCAACTAAAGCGGCGGCATTGTAACTTTGCAACCCATTTAGGAAGCGCACGTAGCTCAATGCAAAGTTTAAACATTGTTGAAGGGCTTTGTTTTATGTACACTGTAAAAAGAGAAGATTATTTTTACGCCAAATGAAGTTTAAACATGCACTACTTTAAGAGTGAGAACAGAATTAAATTCATCATAAACAGATTAGGATAAGATTAAAAAAGAGTCATACAGAATAGCAGTATTTGACACAATTTAGGCTTCCTATCGCTCTGAACTCTCATGGTATTTACGTTTATACTTTTCTAGTGTATAAAGCTATGCCCAGCACTACGTGGTATAGTTTTTTTTTTTCTAAAATCTTATTATTCTTTTAGAAACTTTTTTTAAATACACTGGACACTGGTTTCCATAAATTAAGGACAATCACAAAGAGAGCGATAACTCGTTCAAAAATAAACCTACCCGTATGATATTTGCATATGTTGTTAACTAAAAGATGTTGAATAAAATTACAAAAGGAAAATTAGTGGCGCTGCAATCGGATTGCATCATCTGTGAGGAGGATAAAAATGCATGCTAGAGAGTACGGCTGCAGGTGTCGCTGTGATTATGAAATGAGAAAACTGAG
Organism: Maratus speciosus; assembly: GCA_963932465.1. Taxonomy (NCBI): domain Eukaryota; kingdom Metazoa; phylum Arthropoda; class Arachnida; order Araneae; family Salticidae; genus Maratus; species Maratus speciosus. The sequence continues at coordinate 314,817,073 of OZ010794.1, forward strand.
ATAGCCAATTCATTAGTATAACCTCGAGGTATCATTTGTGCGCAGAACAGCAATATACAACTATTGAAGATTGGAGGCAGGTCAAAGACAAACAGAGGTGGCCAGATGGCTAAAGGTGAGATTTATGTTGTTCATAGGCAACAATTTCAAAACCACTGGTTCTGCCTTGTGAAGGTTCAGCTAAGGACGGAAAAGAGCTATAACGAGCACCGATGACAGATATTTGCGTTTATGTGTACGAAGGAACACAACAGCAACCCCCTCTCATCTTAGAGCCTCCCTTGATGCAGCCAATGGAATGTTCGTATCAACGTCTACTGTGCGAAGAAGGCTTTGTGAAGGTGGTCTTTATACGAGGCGACCAACCATTTCTGTGCCGCTCACCTCACATCACCGAAGGGAACGTTTAAAATGAGTACATCAAAATGTCCTCAGGACGGCTGACCAATGGAGGCGTGTTCCCTTCACGGGTGAGTCCCTGTTTAGCCTCCAAAGCGATTGTAAGCGTAGTTTGAATTGGAGAGAACGGGGAACACGCCATCATCCTTCAAACATTCGCGGAAGAGATTCATACGGAGGGGGCAGTGTCTGCGTCTGGGGTGGTATCTCTTTGGAGGGACGTACAGACCTCCATGCCCTTCCAAATGCAACTGTGAATGCTCACGTTTATAGAGATAACCTTCTTGATGCTTATGTGCGCCTTTATGTCGGCTTAATAGGTAACGATTTCCTGTTACAGGACGACAACGCTAGACCGCACAGAGCTCCAGTCGTGGAAGATTATCTTCAGCACCAAATTATTCAGTGCAAGAAAAAGCCAGCACAATCATTTGACTTGAATCCCATCGAGCATGCTTGGGATGCTTTAGGAAGATGTATTACTGCTCTCAATCTTCCTAATCAGACTCTTGCCACGTTTAAAACTGCTTTACAAGAGTAAGGAATCCCACTTCCCAACGAACTTATCGAAAGTATAATTTACAGTATCACACATCGCTGTATGTGCTGTATTGCTTCTGGGGGTGATCATACTCCATATTAAAGGTACTTTTCCTATATCAAACTGACACGTTTATTTCTTTTATTTTATAATTGTGTTAATTTCTGAAACACCACAATGTACTGGGAATTCCTTTTAATGTTATTTTTGACCTTGCTATGTGTTGTATATTGTGGCTCAGTTTTATTAAAATCTACATGTAACATTTTGAGTAATCGCTATATTTGTTGTTTTTCCTTAATTTTTGGAAACCAGAGTAATAAATTCAAAATAAATACCTATTATGTCACGGATAAAAAGTATGCTTACCAAAAAATTCACAAAAATCCGTTTTCATATTCAGGGTCTGATTACAAACAAGACAAAATACAGCAAAAACTTGAAATAGAAAATGTCGACTCTTTTAAATGCCTTATTCATGCAGAATTTTGGTCAAGTATTAGGCACAAATTTTTGTTAGTTTTTTACCAGTGGCAGTTTGCTCTGCTGATAATCTGCACTTGTTCATATATATAATGTATCATGGCATTCATTATTCATTTTACTACCGTGAAAAATTTTACTTAATTTTACAGTTTGTAGAATATTCAAATTCTAATATAAATATAAAACAAATATAAGCATATTTAAAATGCATACACAATAATGAAAATACTTTTTTACACTTAAACATCTGTTTAAAAAATTAGTTTAAATTTATTGTTTTTCGAATATGTATTGATGTTAATACGTCAATGAATTTTCTATTTATTTTATAGAAAATGGTATTTATTATATAAACTACGCATATGAAATGATACAGTTTATTTACTTTTATCATACGCAAAGAAATACAAGTCATTACACATGAATACAAAATAATAGACACTAAGTATAATTTAGCAAATATTTATTTCAAAAACAGTGGTAACATAGATGTTTATGATAGCGGTATTCAGTATTCACTTGCACAACTTTTAGAGGGAAGTTACTTTTATTTTATGATATTTTTAAATCAATAAATATTGTTAAGTGAATTGTTATATGAATTTATGCAATAAATTTTAGTAGCAAGAAACAAAACATTTTTGTAGCGAGAAACAAAATATTTTTTAACTCGAAATATATTATGATATATAAGTATAACAATGAATTTCCTTAGTTTACAACGTGACTATAAATGTTCGTTAAAGATTGCGGTATATGTTTATATGAAATATAGTGTGTGAATAAGAAAATAAATAAGACTAAGAATATGGAATATCAAGTAAAAATTCCTATTATTACAGCCATTTTTTTCCTGACTGATTTTCACAATGTGATGATTAACTATTTTTAAATAATACATAGCAAAATAAATAAATAAATAAGCAGTAATTTAAAAGCAATTTTTTACTACAGATTTAAATGGATACTAGTATAATTTTGGATAAAATGCTTTCAACATTTTCTTAGCCCTATCTGCTTGATTGAAATTTAGACATGGATATTTTTAAAGGTTCGCTCACTGCTTTAAACGGATGTATCTGTTAGTTTAGCCTTTGTGGGGCAAAATATGTCCGTAGCGTCTAATAAATCATCCAACAAACTATTCACTCAACTCAAATGAACTCAACTCAACTTCCCTCAATTCAATACTATTCCTAATAAAACACCACATTGCAATTTATACCATTACGTACGCAAACATGCATATCTTAAAATATATGTTATCTATACTAATATTATAAAGAGGTAAAAATTGTTTATTTGTAGTAGGTAAGCTCTGGAACTACCCAACCGATTCCAAAAGTAATGGTATCCAAATGATGGTGTTAGTCCTACTTAGAACATAGGCTATATCTTATGCCCGTGCCACCGGCCGAAAGGGTTGCAGGAGCAAAAAACGTTCTAAAAATGACATTTTTGCGTTACTGAAGGGCCTAGAAACATGGGTTTGGAAGGGTAGTTTCTTATAAGATACTAGTGATCTCTAAGGACATTTCTTAAAAAATCGAAATTAAAAACGGCTGAAATTGCGCGAAAAAACTTATAAAAAACGTTCTAAATGGCAATTTTTGCTCAATTTCATGAAGTGCCAATCTGATTTCAAAAGCAATGGTGTCAAAATGATGGTGACAACCTTGCTCCAACATACGCTACATTTTATGTTGGTGACACTATCACTATAAAGGGGGTGAGGAGCAAAAAAAGTTCGAAATTGTAATTTTTGTTGTTACTGAAAGGCCCAGATACATGGAATTTGGCATGGTAGTTACTTATTACATAAAAATGATCTCCAAGAACATTTCTTAAGCAATTCGACATTTAAAAGGGTTGAAAAAGCGCAAAAGGGTGTTTTAAAAAACGTTCTAAATGGTAGTTTCTACACAATTTCAGGAAATACCAAACAGATTTTAAAAATAATGGTGTCAAAATGATGGTGATAACCCTTGCTCCAACATAGGCTACATTTTATGGCGGTGCCACGATCCCTAAAGCGGGTGCTGGAGCAAAAAAAAAAAAAAAATAAGGTTCAAAATTGCGATTTTTGGTGTTACTGAAGGGCCTAGATACATGGAATTTGGCATGGTAGTTAGTTATTAGATATAAATGATCTCTAAGAACATTTCTTAAAAAGTTCGAAATTAAAAAGGGGTGAAAATGCGCAGAAATCGTTCTAGAAAACGTTCTAAATGGCGATTTTTACGCAATCTCATGAAGTACTAAACCAGTTTCAAAAATAATGGTGTCAAAACTATGGTAATGACCCTTGCTCCAACATAGGCTGCATTTTATGTCGGTGCCACTACCCCTAAAGGGGGTGCAGGAGCGAAAAAAAAGGTTCGAAATTGCGATTTTTGTGTTACTGAAGGGCCCAGATAAATGCAATTTGGCATGGTAGTTACTTATTAGATATAAATTATCTCACAGAATATTTCTTAAAGAATTCGAAATTTAAAAGGGTTGAAAATACGCAAAAGGGCGTTTTAAAAAACGTTCTAAATGGCGATTTTTACGCAATCTCAGGAAGTACCAAATCTATTTAAAATATAATGGTGTCAAAATGATGGTGACAACCCTTGCTCCAACATAGGCTACATTTCATGTCGGTGCCATTACCCCCAAAGGGTGTGCAGGAGAAATAAACGTTCGAAAATGCGATTTATGTGTTACTGAAGGGCCTAAAAAATAAAATTTGGAATGGTAGTTACTTATAAGATATAAATGATCTCAAAGAACATTTCTTAAAAAAAATCGTTATTTAAAAGGGGTGAAAATGCGCGAAAAGTGTTCTAAAAAACGTTCTAAATGGCAATTTCTAAGCAATTTCAGAAAGTACCCTACTGATTTTAAAAGTAATGGACAGAAATTGTTGATGACGGCACTTACTCCAATATAGGATTTACTTCATGTCGGTGTCACTACCACCTTGCGGTTGCATTTATAAAAAAAACGTTCTAAATTGTGATTTTTGTGATACTGAAGAGGCTAGCAAGTTGAAATATGGCATGGTAATTACTTATGATATGTAAATGCTCTCTGAGAAGAGTTCCTTGAAATTTTAAAAATTAAATGAGGTGAAAATGAACGACAAGCGTTCGAATAACGTTCTAAATAGCGATTTCTACGCAATCTCGGGAAAATATATACCGATTTTAGAAGTAATGGTTTCAAATTGATGGTGACAGTTCTCGCTCCAACATAGCCTATATTTTACGTTGTTGTCACTACCACCTAGGGGTTACAGGAGCAAAAAATGTTAAAAATTGCGTTTTTGTGTTAAAGAGGGGGTCTAATATTTTAAATTTGGAATGGTAATTAATTCAAAGATGCAAATGCTTTCTAAGAATTGTCGATAGAAAATTCCAAATTTAAAAGTATGAAATGAGCGAAAAGCGTTCTAAATTACGATTTTTATGCAATCGAATGAAATACGAAACCGATTTCAAACATAATGGTTGCAAATTAATGGTAACAGAACCTGCTCAAACATAAGCGCTATATTTCATGTCGATGCAACAACCTCTAAAGGGTTGCAGGAGCAAGAAACTTCCTAAATTGAGATTTCTGCGGTACTGAAGAGGCTAGAAACTTTAAATATAGCACGGTAGTTACTTATAAAATATAAATGTCCTTTAAGAACAGTCTAAAATAAATTCGAAAATAAGAAGGGATGAAGCAAAGGGAAGAAGGGAAAAGCATTCTAAAGAGTCCTAAATAACGATTTCTATGGAATGTCAGGAAATTATAAACCGATTACAGAAGTTACTGGTTGCGAATCAAGAGTGATAGTCCCTGATCGTATACGGGCTATATTTTATGCCGGTGTCACTACCACCTGGTTGGCAGAAACAACAAGAAAGCCTTTAAAAACATCTAAATTCTGTTTTCTATAGAATATTAGGAAATACCAACCGATTTCAAGGTTAATGTTGGCAAACTAATGGTGACTGTCTACGTTTCAACATTTTTCGAGACATTCTATTTCAACTCTGTTATGGCATTTTATGTTGGTTGCCACTACACCAGAGAGGTGGTAGATTGTTAGACAAGAAGCTTGGAATTTTACATGATGGTTAATTTTAAGGTGGTTTTTAAAAAATTCAAAACTTCAAATGAATACAGAAATGAGCGTATAAAATGAGCATAAAAGTCTCAAAATACTTTCTAAATTATCATTCATTTGGAATTAGTTTTCGTTCTTCTTATTAATTAAAATCTCATTTCTGTCTATTGCACTTTTATAATAAAGTTTAGTGAAACTGTGGCTTAATTTGTAATTTTTTAGTTATTCCAAAAAGTGTTCCTCTAATAAAAAATAGTCATGCAAATATCATTTGGCATATTTCAACTATTATGCGTTCAAAGCCGCGGGGTTTGCTAGTTTTATAATAAATTATTTGAAAAAAGGACATCTTAAAAATCTCTCACGTACTCCTCTATGGAATCGTATTTAGCGCGATCGGATTTACAGAAAGGAAAAATATTAAGAAATTGTATTTATTTATTTAATTTTACAAATTTTTATATTCATATTATTTAATGAAGAGTATGTAGTGTACTTTTTGTGGCATGAAACATGCTTATTAAAAGTAACTTATGTTCATACAAATATAAATGTAATTTTCAAAGTAGACAAACTAAAATCCCATCTTGTAACTCCTAAAATTAAATGCTTATGTAAATAACTGAAATTTAATGTAGCTTCTTAAAAAGAAATGTAACATACCTAGGTAAAAATATCACTTACGTATTTCCTTGTGGCAAATGTCTTTTCTCTCAAGGGAGACGTTTTAACATCCAATTTTGGCGTTTGAAAAATTTAACAGGCGAATCATTTTATGCGAGGAATGTTAATGCTTTTAAAAGTGTTTTCCATTCATATAAAATTCTAATGTTTAAAATTATTCTCATCATAAAATAAGGTAGAAAGGGAAATACATTCCTAAATATTCTTCCGCATTTTTCGACTAAACTTCGAGAGATAAAAATTGTTGTTATAATACTGTATTTATTTATTCATTAAACTACATTAGTTCACATGTAGCCGAAATAGATCGTTAATTTTAAAACATACAGCTTCAAACGCTGTTTGATATGTAATTCAGTTTTCAAGAAACTTTACTTGAATTATTCTAAAAGAAATTTACTTGCGGCTTGATATTTGTTTATAAGTAGTAGCTTACGTCTTTAAAATTGGAAATGTAAATATCATTATACTCTTAAAATATAGCAAAACAGTGGGTTTATATTCTACAAATGATATAGAAAAATATACTTATAGAAATGTAACGATTGCAAATTACATTAGGACATTGTAATTAATTATAGGAACCGTTTATTGAAAAGTTTTTGGTGTCATATTACTCAAAACATTTCACAGATAAAGAATAAAAATATTTTGCCTGAACATATTCAAAAACTGAAGTTTCATTCATATAAACATTTTTTCACATTCGGATGATTTTAACGATGAAATTAAACGATATTTTAGAAAGTATTTAGTATTAAAAGAGGGACCAAACGTATACGCCAGGGACACATTGGAGATGCATTCCTAATAAAAAATCACTTAGTAAAGTGCAGAAAATTGCAGTCCACCAAAACTTTAATCAGTTCATATTAAGAATATGATTAAAAAATAAAACAATAAAAATGTAATTTGTTATTGAATGAATAATTCAGAGTTCTTATACTTATAAAAAATATTTGATAAAACTTTTGACCTCTTCTCCCGCTATAAACGGAGAAAAACAGATTTACGACAATGAAACGATAAAATCAGTTAAAATTCAGAGTGTCATAACCCGGCAAATTTTGGCAGCAGTAATGTGGATTTTTTTAATCCGTTTCAAATCTTTGACAAGGAAAAAGTTGTTTCTAAATACAACTTCTAAGGACTGAAAAACAATGTATAATAATTTCTATACTTTAAAAATAAATGGCGTATTATGGCAAAAGTAGTTATGATTAAAAATGACATTTGAAGTTTTTTTTTTTTTTTTTTTTTTCCATTAAAAGTATATTCCTAAACATAACGGTTAAGAAATTAGCTATTTCATCGGGAATAAGAAATTAAACACAGTACATGCACACAACTATCAACATATAAAATATTTTTCAGGTAACTAAATAAGATAAAGTCGGAATTTGTACGTCAAACATGGTAAATGAGATAAGTTCGTACTATAACTAGTTTTAAAAATATTCAGATCATGGTGCAATAACTGTTGCATTCTTATGTAAAAATGCATGAATACAAAGATTATTACAATTACATATATTAAATTCAGTAATACAGAAAGATATTACTCAATCTTAAATGCGACCTAATCACCATGGTAACCTAGTATCATTACCTATCATAAGATATTATTGAATTCATTTTGTATGATAGGATTTAATAGAACAATCACCAGGGTAACTTTACCTATCATGGGATTCCAATGAATTAATTTCATACCGTAGGATTTAATAGAATGTAGAAAACTTTTATTAATATATTTTTAATCTTTGATGCGATTTTCATAAAATGTCCAATGACTTGACAAAATTCTACAACGATTATATGTATTAAATTTCAAACCATTCAGTTGGGTAGCTTCTGCACTGTTATATGCGGACAGGGGGACAGACCAAACGACGACAACTGCTGCTACGTATTTATATAATTACGAACGCACCTAAAAATCAAACTTTTGATTAGGGGCCAAGCCAAGCGACTTTTTTTACATTCATTTGTAACACAATTTAAAAAACTTTTATTTGTGGTAGCTATCTGTTTAAAAGGTGCTACTATAAGGGTATTGTAAAGATTATTTTTCAAAATATGCTACAAATTCAATAACAAAAATGTCGTCGGGATCTATGGTGTCCCAGCCCCGTAATCATACGTTTAGAGAGATAAAATTGTGTAATAATTATAAAAATTAAAATAAAAAAGAAAAGAGCCCAGTTAAACTGATGCGTTGAGCTCGCAGGCTATTCATACTAATCATGGAAGACGGTAGTATTCCAGTGACGCAGCCATAAGCCAAAAACCGTAAGAATGGCGGAACTCATATATACACCTAACTCGAGATCAAAGGAAACGCAAAAAGCCGCCACTTCATAACTCAGCAAATATAGCGCATATTGTTCTGATTTTCTAAAAACAGTCTTATATCGGCAATCTTATCCCATTCCGAAATTTTTATATTTCTACATGGAGTATATTTTGAGATCTCGAAACCCATTTTTAATGACTTGCGATTAATAAAGTTCCTAATATCAATTTCTGGAAAATGGCCGGGCGATTTTCTTTAAATTGATATATAATATGAATTTGTTTTAGATAAAGGGAATGAGATAATAGTTGTGCCCGGGAAAACTATTGTTTTTTATATAATTCGCATTTTTTTCTCAAAAATGAACTGCGCAATTTCATTAAAATTAATATGTAATATAAGTTTGAGATAAAGCGAATAACATAACACTTATTTGCAGAAAAACTGTTGTTTGTTATATATTCGGTATGAAAAATGAGACTATATTTTTTCGCCATTCTATGAGAATTTACCGCAAAATGCGCAAGAAGTTATTAATGTATTACTGCGCAAGCTTTCTTTTTATTCACTTTGGGAACATCTGGCTATCGAAACACTAGCTGAGCGATTAAGACTACTACTCTCATAGACGCGATATCTCAGGTTTAATCCGCAGTGATGCCTTTTGATTTTTTTATGAGTTCCTTTGTAATTTTTTATTGCCAATTAGATCAATAAATAAAATGTAAGACTTTTTTAATTGTTATCAAGTTAAACAAAATTAAATTACAATTATAACTAAGCTAAATAAAATAAAACTTTATTTTAAATAAATTTCAATAACAAAATGTGCCATTTCCTGCAGCTGGTATATGTGGCGCTATCTACATTTTGGATAGAAACCTAAACTCTAACATTTCATATAGAATACAAATATATATATTTAACATTTTTTAAACTAGTAAATCTGCAGATCAAGAGCCTCAACGTCATCTCTGCAAATTATTGTTTTTAGCAAACTTTGCGTAATATTAATCTTTCTACAAAAACAAAATTTAAACTTTTTAAATTACACAAACATTTATAAAAGGGAAAAAAAAACATATTTTGATGGTTTCAGAAATTAGAAGAGTTAAATGAAACACGTTGTTATGTAATGATATTCTGAAATTCTCACGAGCTACTTATTCTAGTAATTTTTATATAATAAAGCAAATTTCTTCAGGGGGGCGCCCCCCTGAACCGCCCGTTGTGTAATTTATTTTGCATTGGTAATTTTCTATTGATTGAGTTAATTATTATCCTATATCTTAGATTCCTTTTTACACTGCGATTTATAAGGATATATACTTATAAGTTTCATCGTGTCCACTTCCAATTGACTAAATAGATAAATGTGATTTGGCGCCGTTAAGTATTTTTTGTGATAGCGTTTTAATGGTATCCACATTTAATTTAAAATCGTGATGTTACAAACACCGTTGAAATTTGACGCACACCTGTGTTCAGGTCAAATTACGAAAGTTTAACTAACCTTTTATTTCACTTAGCCGGGCATTTTGTTTCATTTTTCGTAATAGAGATTATTTTAATAATTTAATGTATTTTACACTCTACAAGCTGTTACACGGGACGTTGTTCACGTACCATTAAAATAGAGATAAATGCATTAAATAAAACATTTCACTCCCCACCAGACATGGCAAATCTCAGGCTTTATGCACAACACTATTATCTTACAGAAAAGGTTATTCTTTTAAATCTCGCAAATGTTTCAATTAAATAAAGTAACATTTTTTGTATTAAAATAGTGGTATCCAGAACGCCGGAGGCTTGGCAGCTCTGCTCCTTTTAATAGAAACATATATACACTGCTCAAAACAATTAAATGATATTTGAAGTTTTATATAAAATAAAGATATAAACGAAATTTTTTTTGCCGAAAATAGAAGAAGAGAATCACAAATGCAAATTTTTCTGGTTTTCAAACTGTGGAGTATGCAAATTTTGAGTTCGACGTCGAAAACGTCGCTTCAGCGGCAGCGAATGAAATTTGACTTTCAACTGGATAAAAGAGAATGAAGACAAGGATGATCGGCATTCAGTATTGCTGTGTTTCGATGAGTACGATGTCTCAGCGAAGTCATTTGACAGATTCAGAAGCTTTGAGAATTGTTGGTAGGTTAGAAGGGGGCCAAACTCAAGCCGGAGTAGCGCAAGCCATTGGAGTGTCACAAAGTGTCATTTCCAGGATCTGGAACCGTTTTTTGGAGAGTGGATGTGCAGGCCGAAGACCAGTGCAAGGTCGTAGACGGGCAACAACGCCAAATGAAGATCGGTATTTAGCGTTAACAGCTCGGAGACACCGAACCATGAACGCTACTCTTCTCCAACAACACCTTCGCTCGGCTACAGGCACCACGATTTCAACTCAGACTGTCCAAAACCGACTCCATGCTGTAGGTCTGTATGCTCGCCGACCGATGGTATGTGTTAGATTAACATCAAGGCATCGTCGCGACCGCAGGGAGTGGGCAACCGAGCATGTCAACTGCAGGAGAAATGAATGGAGCAATATTCTGTTTTCTGACGAGTCCCGTTTTTCTGTGCATCCGAATAATAGGCGTATTTTCATCTGGAGGGACCGTGGCAGTAGGAATAATCCTGCGTTCGTGCACGAAAGTGTCAGATTTGGCGGTGGAGGAGTGTTGATGTATGGTGGCATCTCCATTGACGGGCGCACTGACCTCTACATCATTCGAGATGGAGCTCTGACTGGTCGCCGATACAGGGATGAGATCCTCAGACCTATTGTAGTCCCTTACGCTGCAGCAATCGGAGATAACTTCATTTTAATGGACGATAACTGCAGGCCGCATCGTGCAAACCTGGTGGAGGATTTCCTTTTCGAGGAAGGAATCGTTCGAATGGAATGGCCAGCGTGTTCTCGAGACATGAATCCAATGGAGCACGTTTGGGACGCTCTAGGAAGACGAGTTTCTGGCCGCCAACAACCCCCACAAACTCTCCAAGAACTGGAAAGAGCTCTTCTGGAAGAGTGGGGCAGAATACCCCAACTCGTCATTAATAGCCTCATTGAGTCCATGCCTCAAAGGTGTTCAACGTTGCTGGCCGCCCGTGGAAACCATACCCCCTACTGAAAATGATTTTCTTTGAAGAAAACACCTTTTCTTATTCTTTTTTTCTCATATGCACAAATTGTGTTTTTTTTCCTTTAGTACACAAATGCGCAATAAAATGCATTTTTTTCTGCCAAACATGTGTAATTTATTCTCATATAACCTACTATGTCTGTCGACCATGTATCAATCAGCTAAACAGTTTACCAGATACAAAATCCACCTAAAACTGCAATATCCTTTAATTGTTTTGAGCAGTGTAGTTAACCAACACTTTATCACATTTTATAGGGGACAATACGGAATTTCTTATTTGTATGGCCTTACATATACCTCAGTCATAAAAATGTAAAATTGCGTGCCAATTAATATACACAATTGCGAAAATGAAATCGCAACCAATGAGAAAAGGAAGGCCAAGTAAAATCGTGTAAATCGAGGAATCTTTCTTCGTAGTGTTGGAAAAATACCACTACAAAAATTATTTTAGGTGGTATTTGGTGTGAAATGTTTATATGTATTCATTCCTGTCCTATTTATCTTTTTTATTATTTGTAATTTGCTTATTTCATTTTCCTTTTGCACGTGAAAATCTTACAAATTAAAATTAACTCTTTGGGAAAAATTGTCATTCCTTTTTTTTTTTTTTTTCTTTTTTTTGGCGACAATAAAGTTTATAAAGTTTAATAGAATAATGTCAGTTTATTCTGTATGAAAATAACGAACTTTTTCATTTATAATCAAAATAGTTGAATACATCAATAAAAATATTATTCTATATAGTATATAAATACTCTTTTCATTTCTGCGTTTAAATCAATCTATATGCAAATATCTATACAAAGGCATTCATTAATTCATTCCTTTTAACTTTGGTTTGACTTAAAAAACCATACATACTTTTACATTTATGATATTTTTAGATGAGATATAGTTGCTACGCAACGGTTAAAAGAAACAAAATGAAATATAAGTAAATTCATAAAATAAAATGTTTTATATTATTCGAACACATGTATAAAATTCCATCATAAGTTATACACCTAATTTAAAAGCTCTGACAAATGTTTTGACAAAATTGCAAACTAAAAAGAATAATTTAATACTCTTATTTAAAAATTTCAGCATCCAAAATTTACCATTTAAATCTATTATTCATATGAGCGATTTCTTTCAACAAATGAAAATTTGAAAATCGTCTGACTTCCCATAGAAAAGCATTATCTCACAAAATAAAATGCTCTATATATTCCGAACGAATGAACCAAATTTAACCCAAAACTATACAGCTAAATCCGGGGAACTCACCAATATACATCCTTAATTTCAAGCCAATCGGATGCTTTTTACGGCAGTTATCACGGGACAGACAGACTAACTAACTAACTAACAAACAAACAGATGGAAACCAAAAAATTTCGGGTCTCCACAGTATGCCTTCACTGACGTTTCGGCAATAAAGATAACTGGAAAATGTTACTCAATATTATTTCATAATCCGTTAGATATTTTTAGAGTGATACTATCACGCAACAAATATATCTAGTGCACTGAATTTATTAACTCGTAAATGTAATTGAGTTAAAAACCATTATCTAAATTTCAGTAATGAATTTTGTTCTATGCATTTGAAATATTTTGTAATTATGTATCTTATCTCCACATAAAATTAAAAATCTCAGATTAACTGTTTCAGAAAGTATTTTCACATTTAATTATATATATATAAATAAATACAGTCTTTTCTTGTCTGATGTATTTTTTTTATATCTGCAATTAAAAAAAAAAACTTAAAATACTTTCAGAAAAAGTAGTATTAAATGCAGACCGTTTTCTCAGGGAAGGTGTGTATGTATGTTAAAAAAATAAACTGCAGAAATTACTTTTCCTATATTAAGGAGTATAAAAAAAAAATTAATGTAATTTAAAATAAGAATCTCTTTAAATTGTTCCAATAATTTATTAAGGTTATTAACTAACTGTCATATTTATTTTTTATATATTTTGAAAATATCATACCTTAGACTAGGTACTCTTTTTCGTTTTGAGAAATGATGCAAATTAAAATCATTAAAAATTTGCTGTTTAATGTTTTGCATAATGATGCAAAATTATTTTCGGACTAGCAAAATGATTTGTTAGTCTTCTTGTCAAATTGTCTTATATTCAGTAATATGAGTAAGTAAAAATATTTTTAAATTTTTTTTAGAATTAACTATAATATATATATTTATTGTTACAAATGTAATGCAACTTTAATCTTTTCCTGATCCATGCTGAAATATTTAAAATTTGGGATGCAATTCTAATATTTTTCAAAAAGGAATTTTTCAATTCAAATTTTTGTATTTTAAATATTATTTTAAATTGTAGTTTACATAATCTCTTTGTTGTAGCCATAAAAAAAATCAAATGATAATACCTATTTTAATTAACAAAATTAAAAAATCTAAAAATGATGCATTATTATTATTTTTTTTTTTTTACTTTTAGTGAGGAAAATGTTTTTTTTTTTTTCTATGTACAAATTTTATGATTAAATCTTACTCCTAAATGTGGCTATTTTGATTGAAATTTATGTTTGTTGCTATGAACTTAAATTAAAAAAAAAAAAAAAAAAAAAAAAAAAAAAAAAAAAAAACCTATATCTTTAGCAACCAGCTGTTTTACTTATTTTCATTCATATTTATTGTAATTATGGTACACTTTTTTGTGACTCAAAAAGAAAATAATAAAATACTCAATGGCAGATGATGGTGTCACCTATAATCGAAAATCGAAACTGCAACCAATCTATCACGTGATCCATCGATCAGGCTGGGAACTAGCGCCACAAAACGAGTAATACTTTCCGGGTCAAATTCTGTTAGGAAAAGCCTATCTTCGTTGTTCTCCTGTGCTTACAATAATGTTATTGTATTTTAACTAAAAAGATTTAAAAGGTAATATTTCTTGATATTTTTCTTAAGAAAGTAAACTTTTTACATAGCAAAATGTAACAAAGCTTTCTATATCTGTGAAACGAACCATAAAAAAAAACCCATTTTGTATAATACTTCCATATCTTACTAAAAAGTTCTTAAAGAAATCAAATAGTGCAGCACTCTTTACAATTGAAGTATGAAGTATGCTTTTTTGAACGCGGGGGGGGGGGGGGATTAAAGGTGAATGGAAATCACGATTATGAGTTTTTATCGTTTTTCTTTATTATTATTTTTTTTTTATCTTTTTGTTATTAACCTAAAAAAAAGTAATGATATCAATTCAAAAATCCCTTAACGGGTTAAAAGTTTCTGACGCAGCACTTTATCATATTGCTATAAGAATTTTAAATATGGAACTTAAAAATAATGATATCAAATTTTAAGTGACGCTATATTATTTATTTCATCTTTTTATTATTGTTTTATTTATAATTGCATGTGTAACAATTATGTTAAATTTAAAAGGATGTATAAAAATTTATTCCTTGATGCTTTATCATTCACATCTTTCATAAATTCAAAATATGAGTTTTAAAACATATGATATCAATATTTAAGTGACGCCTTGATGTAGCTTTAAACAATTTGTTTTAAAATTCAATTTTAATTCGTTTCGGTTTGGCTAAATATATTTACACATCTAACCAAAACATTTAATTTTCCAATACACAGTTAAAAATATACTTTCACTGAACCTATACAATGCACTGTAATATATTTATATGAATAAATTGATTTATCGTTTGTGTCACGCTATCCAAAATCAAAAGTAAAATTTATGTAAATGTTTTCTTTGCGTCATTGTTTCCAAACTAAGCGAAATGTATGCAAATGGATATTATGACTCAAAGAATTCGTTTACATAAATTTTACTTTTGATTTTGGATAGTGTGGCACAAAAGATAAATCAATTTATTCATATAAATACATTACAGTGCATTGTCTAGGTTTAGTGAAAGTGATATTTTTAACTGTGTTTTGGAAAATTTAATGTTTTGGTTAGATGTGTAAATATATTTAGCCAAACTGAAAACAGTTAAAATTGAATTTTAAAACAAAATGTTTAAAGCTACATCAAGGTGTCACTTAAATTTTGATATCATATCTTTTTAAAACTCATATTTTGAATTTATGAAAGCTGTGAATAATAAAGCATCAAGGAATAAAATTTTACACATCCTTTTAAATTTAACATAATTCTTGCATATGCAGTTATAAATAAAACAAAAATAAAAGGATGAAGAAAATTATGTACCGTCACTTAAAATTTGATATCATTATTTTTAAGTTCCATATTTAAAATTCTTATAGCAATAAGATAAAGTGCTGCTTCACAAAATTTTAACCCGTTAAGTTTTTTTTGAATTGACTGTATATTATACTATTATTTAAAAGAATAATGCCCCTCGAAAAATAAATTAAGGGGGGATTACCCCCTCCTCCCGGTTTCCCTCTTTATACTTAACCAATGAGCCTCAAAATGTCATGAGGGAGGCGCCATATTGAAATAAAACGGTATATCAAATTTGAAGCAAATCGGATAGATAAAACCATTTATTTAAATTAAGGGAGTTTCTAGCCCCCCCCCCCCCCCCGTTACTTCTTTATATTTAACCAATGAACTTCCAAATCTAATCAGGGACGCGCCTTATCAGAATAAACCGGTATACCAAATTTGAAGGATATCGAATAGGAAAGCCCATTTATATAAATTAAGGGGGTATTAGCACCTTTAGACTTAAACAACGAAACTTCAAATCTAATCAGGAAGGGCCTTGTCAGAATTAACCGGTATACCAAATTTCAAGAAAATCTGTGATAGTTCTGCATGAAAAACCCATGTATCTAAGTTAATGGAATATTAGCTCCCGTTCCCCTTTTTATAATTATCCAATGAACCCCTAAAACTAATCAAGGAAGCGCCTTATCAGAATGAATCTAGAAAACAAATTGAATCAAATCGGATATTTCTATCAAGAATTATCGCGTTACGTAGTTACATACATACAGAACCGGCGTGCGTATTAGCTCCCAGGCTTTGATAGCCTGTGAGCTAAAAACGTTTAAATCAGAAAAGGGAAGTACAGAGAAGTTTATAGACGAATTTTTCCACATGCTAAAACATTGAAATGATAATGATTTTTCTGCCGCAAGTCGTGAATAAGAACATTTCCTTAATTTGATATCTTTTAATCGATTTGCCCAGCCATTACCTTCTCCTCTAGGGTAATTAAATAATTGATTTATACATTTAATTTCGTAAAAGACTCGAGTGAACGGAAATTAGTTGTCTAACGACTATTATGAAAAATTGCATATATATTTTTTTGTTTCTGTTTTAATTATTTTTCGTTCAATTTTGAAAAAGAAAACTGATTTTTTTTTTTTTTTTTTTAATGGTTATATTTTTAATGATTTGTATTTATTAAATCAATCTCCTTTTTAGAAACACCGAGGCATTTCTGCGTGCCATTAATGGGATTTATATTTCAGAATAAGTGCTTTTCTCAAATATTTTTTATTTAAATACACAATTAATGACAAATACTTAAAAAAGAGTGGGTAAGTGTCATAACAGATCGCACAGAGGGTTTCGTTTAATATTCCTTTCAAAACACTTTATTCTTTTGTTAAATCTATTAGTTTCACATTCCGCAACCAGGAGGCGCACTCTTTTATCAACAAACCTCACCGAACGAAACTCAGTTATACAAACTACCCGTAGATATATTAGTCCAAGGGATCGGGCCCATTGCACCCGAGATATTTAGGAGACCCCTGGCGGTAAAAAGTGGAATTAAAATTTGTAAGGCTATGACGCATAATATGAAAGAGCGGTTAAAGGGGTGTCGGCAAAAGTTAGAAAAGTGCCCGCCCAGTGAAAAGTTCGGAGGTTAGAAAAATTGCTTAAAATACGGAAGTTAGAGACCGGAGGGGTGAATATAAAACTTTTCGAAATTTTTATGATTTGTCGTATAATCGCAAGTGTTCAGCTATAAGTATTCAACATTTCAAGTTTTCAACTTAATTAGGGGCCCAGTTTAGAAAAAAAAAAAGCTTAAAATACAAAAAGTAGAGCCCAGACGGGTAAATATAAGACTTTTTACCAAATTTCATGATTTGTCGTTTGATGTGAGGTGTTCAAGTATAAGTATTCAAAGTTTCAAGTCTCCTACATATATAGTTTCTGAAAACGGGCTCTGAGACAGACAGACAGGCAGGTAGAGGAGTGAGATGAATAAGGTGTCATCAGATGAACGAAAACCTAAAAATTCTATCAGATGTAGCTTTCATCTAAATGTATTTTTTTTTTTTTATCCCGTTGGTAAATAATACATATCGCTCACCCGCAAGAAAAGTGACACATCTGGCAAATACTCATTTTGCATTTTATTCCACTAATAGGTCTGTCATACGTGTGTCTTGCTACACAAAAATTTTTGTAGGTGTAGTTATACAAGAAATCACTTTATTACGCTATTTGTCCATTCATTACCATAGAAGAGGGGTAGATTGTGTGGGGAGGTAAATTTATCCAACCCTCTAAACCGCATCCTATTTCTTCATTCTTAAGGTTTTAAGCTTTTATGTTCATTTTTACTCCTGCATGCAGAGCTAAGTTCTATAATTTCAAGTTATAATAAAATGATGAAAATTTTCTTTTGCCTCTCCTGTGAAATTTACTTTTTTCGAGATGTGTCACTTTTCCTGCGGGTGAGCGATATATTCACAAAGGATCAAGAACTTCAGAATCGTAGATTATAAATTTAGGCGTAAATTTATTATAAATGAATGAAAATTGTAGTACTGTGGTCTGCTGCTTCACAAAAGTTCCTAGTATCAAAGGATAAAAAAAAAGTTTTAGAGAGGATGGGAGGTATTTCAACTACATCAAATTTTTTTATATGTTTGATTGTGATAGCTTAAAATATAAATCAAAATAACAGTTACTATTAGATTTTGTAAAAAAAAGAGGTTTTTTTTTATTTTTTAGATTTATTGCGTAATTACTCTTGATCTTCATTATTAAGTTCGTGCCAGAATATTATGTTACACGAAAGAAATCTTTATATTATGGAAATCGGTAAATAGGAAAAGAAAAAAAAAATCGTAAAGATCGATAACTATGAAAAATACCTCAAGCAATATAACGTTGTGGGTCAATTAGGCATTTTAATTAATTTTTACGTGTACCTTTTCAATTCGATATTATGACATATTGTGACTAGATTATGTGTTACTGAATAAGTGCATTAACTAGTCAAAATACGACAATCACAAGCTGGTGTAAAACAAATGGCAGCATTCTGTAGAAATTTCTGTTTTGTGTTTCAGTTTTTTAAAATTATTCTCTTTAATGAGATATATGATGTTAAATTGAAGTGCGCTTGTTGTAATTAATAAAATATTCCGCCATTTGCAAGGCTAAAATCTAAACAATATTTTGATGCTCACGAATTCGAAATTGAAAAGTTTCTGAGAATTAAAATGACAGAAATCATCGAAAAGTTACAAAACTATAAGCTTGAAAATTAACCTTCGACCACAGATAACCTGAAAAGACATTTATTTAAAAGTATTCAAAGACAAACGATAAATTTTCAGTGAATTTTACATTAACTTGTTAATGGAGTAGACTAACGTAGCCTCTAAATTGTTGTTGGGTATCGTGCTATTGACATATGACGAAATACTTGTTACAGAGTTTTTCTAAACAATCTTTGCTCTGATTTGAAACTAATTTTTATTTATATAAATTTTGAACTTATTTTGTTTGAAAGATTTATGGATTAGCTATAATATTTTATTGAATGCATTTAAGTTACAACAAATCTTTACAAAAGATCATTATTCAAGTATTCATTTTAACAGTGTAATCTAACATCACTCATAAAAATTTCCCTTGCAAACGAACACACATCAATGTATACCCTAATTCTAAATTATGTATTTTTTATAAGTAGGATGTAGGAAACAGAATAAAAGTAATTTTAAGATTTTTTTTCAAAAGTATTAATATTGCCAAAGTAATGTTTTGTTCTAAAATATTAATATTAACAAACTTATTTTATTTCATCTTAAAGTATAACCGAAGTTTCTTTGATTTTACACGGACGTTGCATTGATTTGAAAAAAACATTTAATACACTGGCCTCCAAAACTTAAGGAATAGAGATTGGATGCTTTTTGTACACGGTTTGTCGAATGACTACCAAAATTTTTGGTGATTTGTTCTTGAAATTCTGGCATCTAAAGAACATGTTTAATTTCATATTTCTAGGTAAAGATTTAGTCGAGAGGACAATTAGGGGGCTAATAATAAATTTAATAATAATATAATATTTGCGATAACTAATGTAACAGAAAATGCTTAAAATGTTTTGTCACTCTGTTAAATGACTATTAGTGTCCTGATTAACGTTGCACGGTTAGGTGATTTACGGATTATAGCTGGCCAAAAGTCGATTTTAAAAAGTTTATCCTAGCGTAATTTATTTTTTGCCTGTTATAGGTCAATAGTTAGGGCGTTGCACCCTGCTATTGGTTTAGATATAAATATAATTGTATGGTCCATAGACAAGCGCAAATTTCATGCTTCTTAGTTGGGAATGAATCAATGTGAGTATAGTTTTTTAATCAGTTACTCGAAGCAGAATAAAATATACTGATCGATTATGGACACTTCCAAACAAAATATGGACTTCATTTTATAGGATTTACGTACAGAAAGTTTGCAAATTTCAGCTGTTATTTCATAGTTAATGTCGCAAAAATCTCTGTTTTTTTTTTTTTTAATTCTTCAGTTTTATTACAGAAAAAGTTATATGATAAAGCAAAATTAAGCTAAATTGTGATAGGATTAAATATTTTAGATTATTATAGTTTCGTTCCAATTTAATTTGTCTGCCCTTAGGTGCCTCCCAGTTTTATAATTGTGTTTAGCTTATTAAGTCTAAATAAAAAAAATTGAAATTTTAGTACGAGTTCCATTTTCTTTTTTTATCAAAGACAGCAGAATTTATGTTAGTCACATAAATAAACTTTTGCACCATTATGCAACGGTAACAAGATTGTAAATAAAACGAAAATGTGAATTTCGTTAGTACAAAATGATTTAAAATATACAACTTGGCTGCAAAGTTCGAGTGGCAACAAAATTGATCCAAACAAATTCTCCAAATGCAGATTTAATAGAATGAAAACATAATGTAGGCATTTTCTCATAATATGTTATGATTCCCATTCTTTACATAAGGTCCCTCTGTGCAGAGATAAATATAAATGTACAACAGAATGTATAACACAGCACTTTACATTAAAGCTGTGGAATGTTTGTCCCGTATCTTAGATTTTAGTAAAAGAAATTTTAGGATTTGTTATAATAATACAAAAATAGTTTTATCACTTTAGCTTCCATACCGCATAGAAAGTATCATTAAAATTATCAAGAAGAACGTAAACTGATGCGTCAATCAGATTATGAAACATTTTTCGACGCATTCGGTCTACTATAATAAAACTTTATAGCTTAATAACGTGAAAAACGATGTCTGAGTAATAATTTGTAAAACATATAATACGATTGAAAACACAAATTCAACCAAAGTCGAAAAAATAGATGAACATTTTGTACATCCCTGTATAGGAACTATAGAGTTATCATATAATTCACAATATGCTAAAATTTAGAAAAAGTTAGAAAATACATAGCACAATTGAAAATTCCTCGCAACAATTTCCATCAATAAACGGGAATGTACTTCAGACGTTTTGTGCAGCCCGGTATATGATTTATAGAAATTATGCACACTAAATAATATGCGATTTTTTTAATTTAAAAAAGTGTTCCACAACTGAAAACGCACTTTCACCAATTATTATTTATACAGAGAAAAATATAACTGATTTATTTTGTGTACCCCTGTATATGAAAGATGAATGGCACATCATATTCAATAGTAAGCATCTTATAGAGTATCGCGGAAATATATGTCAATTTAAATATTTTTGAAATAGTGTAACCTGAACAAAATACACCACAAACAATTTTTCTCCATAGACCGTAATGTAAGATAATTCTTTTTAGTGTCCCTATAAATGATCGATAAATGTTATCCATACCATACTCTATAGCAATCATCTTGTAGTGCAATTCATAGATATGTATATACATTTCAAAATGTTTGAAATTATGAAACATCAATAAAAACCACCGCAAACAATTCCCCCCCCCCCCCTCCATATGCCGTAATGTAATGAAATATTTTTTAATGTACCTGTAACGAAATGATGACTACTACACGCTACATTTTACTATATACCTAACATTCAATAGTGAATATCAATGACATTTCATGGCGATGCGACTCTATTGACGGCAAAAATACATTTGGCCAACTAGAATCGGCAAATCACCCACCGTGAGTTTGTGTGCATTTGTGTAATCACAGCATTCATATTCGTGAAGATGTTATTGTGTCTGTGAAAAATTATAAATTTTTTTGTTTATAGAATACAGAGTTCTCAACCAAATTTAACACAAATTTCCGAAAACCTGACAAAGAACAGTAGCAGTAGTATATTGAAATTAAAACATGAATATAATGAATATTTGATTAGATATGGGCATTTGTATTAAATAATATTTAACTGCGCATGCGTGGAAGATTTCAAAATTTTTAATTTCATAATTTGGTAGTCGGCTATTTCGCGCAACGTCTATAAAAAGTCCAGTCAAATATTGTGAAAACTCAAAAAGATATCTGATTGAAAAGTTGTGGAATATCCCTTATAATAAAGCTATTTTTAGAAAGAACTCACTATTTCGCCCCTATCTTTGTAAATTTTGACATTTGACTGGACTTTTTCTATAAGTTGCCCGAAATAGCTGACTACGAAACTATAAAATAAAAATGTTAGAATCTTCCACCCATGCGCAGTTAAAAATTTCATACAAATGCCCATGTATCACCAAATATTCAATATAGTCATGTTTTAATTGCAGTACACTGTTGCTACTGTTCTTTGTCAGGTTTTCGGAAAGTTGTGTACATTTGGTTTGAAAACTGTATTCTGTGCAAAGTGTTGAAAACTGTATTCTATATAGAAATTTTTTTTTTAATTTTTCACAGACACAATAATATCTTCACTAATATGTGTACTATACTTACACAAATGCATATAAACGTTGCACAGGACCCAAATGGTCATTTAATATAGTGACAAAACATTTCCAGAATTTTCTGTTACCTAGGTGATTGCAAATATTATTTTATTATTAAATTTATTATTAACCCCCTAATTGTCCTCCCGACTAAATCTTCACCGAGAAATATGAAATCAAACATTACATTTACATCACAAAAATTCAAGAACAATTCGCCAATAACTTTCATAGACATTCGACAAATTGTGTACAATAGAAAGCATCCAGACCCTGTTCCTTAACTTTTGGAAGCCAGTGTACAGTCGTGGAAAAAAAAGTAAACACACCCTACTAACTCCTCAACAAATTATCATAAAAGAAAGTTACTGGTACCGAACGATTGGAAATAAAGTCTACTTTAAAATTATGTATATAAAATTGGCTTAGGAGGCCATCTACATATTAAAACGAACTCAAACTTTTTTTTTTCAATAGCAATACCCAATTTAAAAAAGATATTTCAAATCGTCGGTTCAAACTATACAAGAACACCAAATTCCAAGTCATTTTAATCATAAGTTTTTGAATTATAAACATTCAAAATTTAGTTGTTCTAATGTTAAATTACATTTTCATACTTTTTTATACCTCCTGAAATTATACTCCTAATGTTCTAATTTTTTGTGTAGCAATAATACTAATATACCCAAACACAAATACGTTGAATTTGCAATTTTTGTAATTTCATGATACGAATTAAGAATTATGAAATTAATATTCGAAAAAATTATGAATTGCAAACAACAATTTTTTTGACAGATTTCGATTTATTAACAAGGAGAGGGCCAACCTTGTTAATCACAGATTTTGATTATTTTAATATATGTTGTAGGGTAGAGACCCCTTAGTGTCAGGTTCAACGGATTTTATCCAACGCTCCTTAGTTCTTGAGAAACCGGGGGGTTTAATAATAGTACACAACTTAAATACTTACTTTGCAACCGCAATGATAGGTTGGTCGTAGCTCAGTTTATATGGCGTTTGCCGTCTGATCCGCGGGCCCGGGTTCGATACCTGAATGCGTTACATTTGTTTTTTCTCATTTTTTTGTTTTATAAATATACTTGTAAGTATAATTAATAATCTCATTGTCAATTAAAATTTATAATATTGTATATCAATTATAATTTTAACCTATTTAATTTTTTACTTTTAACTAAAAAGTTGTATAAAACATCATAAAACTGTTATTTTTTTAAAAAAATCACTTTTAAAATGTATTTCATATATTCTTTATCGATGCAATGATATTGAGCAATTGTGTCAATTCGTAATTTAAAAAAAACACCATTTACGCATTGCTTTAACAAAGGAAGTCAATGCGATATTACTATTATTCTGTCTTTAAAGTAACAAGCATAATTATATTAAAAATTAGCATCAGAATTAAATTACAACCGATTTTTTGCATATTAAAGATTTTTAAATTTATAATACGTATGCTTGCGCTTTCAATTATTTTGCTTTCACCTTTATCTTCTTTCTGCTTTTATTTTTATTTTATTTGAATATTCTTTTATTTTATCATAATTAGATGGCACCACAACAGATTTTGTCACGATTTTGGAATTTTATCATTCAATAATACATCCAGTTTCTTTTTAAACCTCTTTAAAGGATGAGAAATAATAGTTTAAAAATAATAAATGATAAGTTTAAGTTTGTTAACATTATAATTAATGTAGGATATTTAAATCTGTAATTGAAATTATTAAACTATAGTTACAAGTATATTTATAAAACAAAAAATGAGAAAAACAAATGTAGCGCGTTCGGGTACAAAACCCGGGACCGCAGATCAACCAGCGAAAGCCGTACCGACCTATCATTGCAGTTGCAAAGTAAGTATTTAAGTTGTGTACTATTATTAGACCCCCCCCCCCCGGTTTCTCAAGAACTAAGGAGCGTTGGATAAAATCCGTTGAACCTGACACTAAGGGGTCTCTACCCTACAACATATATTAAAATAATCAAAATCTGTGATTAACAAGGTTGGCCCTCTCCTTTTAAGCCCTGCTTTATGGAAATCCAGTATTTCACATTTTTCTTCCAAGTAGTTTTCAATTTATGCTTAAAAAATCTCAAAATGATGGTTTAAGAGGATATAAGATGATTAAGATAATTTTCTATGATAGAAGTGATTAGATATTTTGAAATGTCTTCTCTTATCCAGTAATCTAGCAGTCTTCAATGACAAATCGAGTTTCGGTTAAGATGATTTGATCAAGAAGGGGCCTCCCTCGGTCAACAATCGTGTACCGAACTTCAATATGGATACAGCCCTTAAAATACGCTTGCTTTAAAATAATTAATTTCTCGGAAACTTTTCGTACGAATTGCGTAAAAATTTGCCTTTAGGCTAATTGAAGGGTGTAGAGTTCATTTATTCTGTCAGAATTGTGTACTGCTATTGAAAAAAGCAGAATTAGTAAGGGATGTTTACTTTTTTTTCCACGACTGTACATTGCATTAACACAGAAAGACTTAGAAATACATTAACACTTAGAAATACAGTATACTTGTATTTTTAAATTGCATAGATTTAATACTTTCCTATATTAGAGTCTATTTTAATATTATATTTCAATGTCCTCATATAAATAAATATTACGATACTTCAAATTAATACATGGCCAAGCTTAAGGCAAAAAAAAAAAAATATTTTTATCAATGAAATTTCAATACAAAATGTCACTATAAAGTATCTTACAATGAAAGGCATATATGGTAAAAAGAGACCCATTTTAATACCTCCTTATTAAAATACGTAAAAAATAAATCACTATAAAATTGACTAAATATTTTAAAGATTAATCATATGTTTAAAATACTAATATAGTCTAAATAAATATTTCCAAATATCCGCACAGCAAATAGATGTAATAGTCTTGAGTGTAGAACATTCAATTAATTTTAATAATTATAAATAAAAATCTACATCACTATTAGCAATTAATGTGGAGATTGCTTTATAAAGTAAATGATATAAATAAGGGAGTATACCAACAAGGCAGTATAACATTTGTAGCAAAATTTCAAAATTTAAGTAACGTGGCAATTTAACAAAATATTTTTAGGTAATGTTGCTATTTACTATTTTAAATTTGGAAAAATATATGTATCTGTTGATAAGTAAACTGTACAGCAACAAATCCTTTTTTTATAATTTGACACATTAATATTAAAATATACAATGATCGTTAATGTAATACAATCGTATATATGTATCAACCAAAAATATTATTAAAGGTCCCCGCAGAAAAGCCTGCGCACGTGATATGTTTTCATTAGATGAATATCGTGACTGGTTACTCCCTCGATTTACTGTGCTGTTAGCAGTCACGAAATCTAAGAGAGTGAAAGCTGAAAACTCCTCTAATGACATGACATTAATGACAATAACAGGGAAAACATGTGTGAAGAAAATTGAGGCTAATCAGAAAGAATGGTAAAATCCCAGCTGCATGTATCATTATATTGTTTAGGGAAACGAAGTTAATACATTTCGTTTTCCGTTCCTTTTCTATTATTGTGTTTAATACTGTTAAAACTATAAGAAAAAGCACACCATGTTATATTTTGAATAACTAAAAGACAGTTTTACGAAACATACTTCTTTGTGTATGTTTCACTTACGATGTGTCGCAAACCAAATACTTTTTGGCAAATATTCCTAAACGTGCTTTTTTTCGTCAAATTTTACACATTTTCCAAAAGTATCCTTGTTTATTTTGAATTTTATTATAAAAAAGAAATAGCACAAATAAGTTGTTTCTCTGCATCTGAATTTTACATTTAAAAAGAATAAAATATAATATACAATGTTAAAAAAAAAAAAAAAAAAAAAGCCAGTTTTCCAGTAGGAATCGGAAAAATAGTTGCCCTTATCGTACCGGATTAATTTCCAACGCAACTCGGAATAAAATCCGTAAAATCGGAATAAAATCCGTAAAATACCGTTTTACTGACTAGTTCCTTATTTTTACGGATTTTATTCCGAGCTGGGTCGGAAAGTATTCCGGTTCGATAAGGGCAACTATTTTTCCGATTCCTACCGGAAAACTGGCAGTATTTTTTTTTTACAGTCTACCAGCTGTTATATTTAAATTAAAAACAATGATTTTTTTTTTTTTTCAAAATTTACTGTTTTATGTCTTTTTGTTACGATGCAAAAGTACAAGTGCACATACTTAAAATACTCCATTTTGGTTTAAAATTACATTTAGGTATTATTTGAAATATTCTTGTTATTCAGTGATCTGGATATAATCTATATGGCCAAAGGTGACCGGTAACTTGCGATTTTTGACGTTTTTTTAAATATCTAGAAAAATACATGAGAAATTATCCTGAAACTCCAGGTGACTAAACAGAATAGTACAGGTCATATATTTCTGTGAAGATTTTTTCCCGAAACCCCGTACACTGTAAAAAAAAATAATGCCAGTTTTCCGGTAGGAATCGGAAAAATAGTTGCCCTTATCGTACAGAAATAATTTCCAACCCAGCTCGGAATAAAATCCGTAAAATACTGTTTTACTGACTATTTCCTTATTTTTACGGATTTTATTCCGAGCTGGGTCGGATTTTTTTTTTTTTTTTTTTTGGCAGTTTAGGGGAACGTCAACAAATTCAAAAATAACAAATATCTTTTGGACAACCCTGTAAAAACTAATGTAGCAAAAGCGATCAAACTGCACATTATGATTAAGTGCCTTATTGTAATAAATCATGTTCATTTTTTATGAGAATACCATGTACATTCGTAGAGAAATTAAAGTTTTTATAGAAAGAGTCCCAAATTTTGACAAGTTTTTTGCTTATAATTTCCAGAGTTATTAATATAAAAAAAAAGTTATGTTTGGAAAATATGACAAATAGCATTGTACACAACACCCTGCAATCAGAATGAAAATATAATAAAAAATGTCTGAAAAATGAGCAGTTTTACTTAATAATGATTCACTGCGGATGCCCGAATGTAAAAAAAAATATAATTTGCATAAAGTGTTAGCTAAATGTATTTAGTAACTTTTCTGAAAATTTCAAAAATATAGTTTTAAAAGTCTGAAAATTATCGTTTATAGAATAAGCCCAAAATCCGTTATTCCAAAAAGGAAGCAAGAAGATGAGGGGCTGTAACAAAATACAGTGTAGTACGCCCAATATTGAGTATGCTATACTGGCACTAAGCAATGGCTATATGGATACAACCCCTCATATTTTTTCTTCATTTTGTAAACAACGGATTTTGAGCTTATTCTATCAACGATAATTTTCAGAATTTTAAAGCTATGTTTTTGAGACTTTTACAAAAGTTCCTCTACACATTTAGCTAACACATTATGTCCATTATAATGTGTTTACATTCGGGCATGCGCAGTGAATCATTATTTAGTAGAACTGCTCATTTTTCATACAATTTTTATTTATTTTTTCATTCTGATTGCAGGGTATTGTGTACAATGTTATTTGTCATATTTTCTGAAAAGAACTTTTTTTTTCTTTTTTTTTTAATATTAGGAACTCTACAAATTATAAGCAAAAATCTTGGCAAAATCGGGGACTCTTTTTATAAAAACTTTAATTTTTGTACGAATATACATGCTATTCTCGTGAAAATGAACACAATTTATTACAATAAGGTACTTAATCATAATCTACAGTTTGAACGCTTTTACTACATTAGTTTTTATAGGGTTGTCCAAAAGATATTCGTTCTTTTTCAATTTGTTGACGGTCCCCTATGGGGGTTTCTGGAAAAAATCTTCATGGAAATATATGACCTGTACTATTCTGTTTACACATATGGAGTTTCAGGATAATTCCTCATGTATCTTTCTAGATATTTAAGAAAACGTAAAAAATCGCAAATGGTCGGTCACCTATTGCCATCTAATGTACAGGTTTCACCTGATCCAGTAACTGACACTTTTTATCCGCAATTATCTTTTATGTAATTGTGTTTGAAATTAGTGTTTATGGAGCCATGAACATTGAAATAAAATGTCAAAGTAATAATTTTAAAAGTTTCTATTATAATATATTTTATTTTAAAAAACTTAATAGCTTTTATAATCACCTTTGAATTTCATAAATGGATCATTACCGTCAAAAATTAAAACTTTTATTACAGATTTCTTTCAAACTAGTTTCAAAATATTTTGCCAAAAATTAATATTTAATACATTTAAACAATTTATTAAATAAATAATAATAATAAATATATTTAATTTATGTATTTAAATAATTTATTTTTTGTATCTGCCAGTTTAAAGTCTCATTATTAGTATTTTTATAAAAATAATTTTATGCATTATGCTCAAAACATCTAGAAAATATTTTGCCAAAAATAATATATATGTATTAGTTTAATAACATAGTGTTACCATACAGTACAGTCGTGATTATCTTGTTTCATACACATGGTTCTGAATTATAATCTGATTAAATTTAATTATTACACATTTTGTATAATCTTATTTTTAGGGTTCCGTGCTTAAAACATAAAAACGGAACCATTATAAGATCTCTCCTGTGTCTGTCTGTCACAGCCATTTTACTCAAAAACTATGGAACGTGGTAAATTCAAATTGGCTGAAGTAATAAAGGCTATTCCCGCACATACTTGTAGATTATTAACCACTCACAAATGTATTTAGGAAAAAGGCAAAGGGAATAATTTAGTTACCTAAAAAAAAAAAAAAAAATTCTTTGTATATCATGTGGGGTATTGTGTCAAAGTTTTCGCAATGCCGAACTCAAAAATAAATTAGTATATTTTAAGAGATTGTCCCGAAAATGTAATGCGAAAATACCCCCCCCCCCATCTATTTCCGTATCTAATGAAACTAAAATTATGAATAAATTAAGTACAATAGAAGTTACTTTAAACCTTGCAGGAAAACTATAGCGATTATCCTAGTCAGATAGTTTTTGAGAAAATCACATTTCAACGTTAAACACACATTTCGATTCACGTGTGTTTGCCAAATGATTCAAAAATTGTACTAAATATTAAGTTACTTAAATAGTGGTGCGAGTAGAATAGAATGATAGTCGGTTGTGGTAGCCCTATTATAGAGATTACACTACGTCACATAGTTTTTGTGATAATAGTATTTTACCGTTTCACACAAATTTCAAATTTCTATTTTCTAGCGTTCTGCAAAGGAGTTGAGGCGCGCTAGAGGTACCTATCATCGCAGAAGTATTAAAGGAGTGTTGATAATGATTTTAAAAAACTGTCGTTAATTAGCCAAGATATCTACCCTTAAAGACACGGAAGATCTTGACATACGTAGAGACACGGGCGGCCTACTCTACGCGCCATTGGCTTTTAATGCCTAGATAACAACTTTTTATGAGCAATTTGTGCAATGCAATGCCCAGTAGTAGTATAAAATGAATAAATGTCAAACTGGTTTAAGGCAGACTAATTTAATTAAAATTAATACCATAATTACTAAGGGATTCGCGACTAGTTTGCTTTAAGTGGCTCCCTCAATACGCCACCCATGTCTATAAAGGTTAATTAAAAACTTGGAAAACGCTACACCGACCAAGGCGGTGTTCCAACTTTGTGACTTTCTTCCGAAGCGCGCTTAGCACAATGCCTAATTTAAACTTTGAAAAGGAATTTTTTTTTTGGTACACTGTTAAAAGAACAGATTATTACTACGCTGAATTTGGGTTTATGAAATGCCAAATGAAGCACTTCTTTTATTGTCAGCACCAAATTTAGTTCATAAACATATTAGGATAAGATTTAAAAAAGAGTTATACAGAATGTACTATTTACGCATCATATCCGTCTGAACTTTCATGGTATGTCCATTTAAACTTTTCTAGTATATGCAGCTGTAGACAACCCTACATTGTATAGTTTTTACAAAGTTTTATTATTATTTTAGCAATGATTTTTTATAACCATACAGTTACTAATTAATATATGTGTTTTACGGAACACTCTGTGTACGAGTAACACTCGCACTTAACCTTTTATTTCATCAATTTGTTGTGGTTCGTTATGTTACAATACCCTAAATGGTGTACCTTTTTGGCTTACATTGGATTGTCCAAAGATGAAAATGTACATATTGTGAATATTGTGAGCAATCTATAATAGCTTGTGCCCTATAATCCAACTAAAAATTTAACATTTCTTCCGAAGTTTGATTTTTTTGGATAATTTTTCAAATCAGGAATGAATTTCACCTTTCATTTGATTCCCATTTACGTGGGATTATTATAACGTCATCCATATTATAGTTATACACAGACATATATATACACGCACACAGATATATATATAGATTACACACATACACACACACACACATCTATATATGGAGAGAGATATGGAGAGGGTCATGCCCATACACATATGAATAATTATTGTAGATAATTTTACTTATTTCGTAACATTATGCAGTCGCGTCTATGACCACAAATTTAATTTAATAACGACAATTTTATTTAAGTTGAGTTTCCATAAAAAGTATATGTAGCAAAAAGGAAGACATATTTTCTGTTTTATTTTTAAAGAAAAACACAAACAATAAAGTAGGAAATATGTTATGTTATCAATAATGTATGCAAAATAAAGCATTCTAAAATGTTTGCAATTTTTTATATTAATTTATGACTTAAGAAAGTGAAAGAAATATGTCTTTTTCAGCTGATTTCAGCTGAAATTCCAAACTCGCAGAGGCTCCACACTGATCGATTTGGAAGAAAAAATAGCGCCCTTCAAAAAAGGTGAAGGAGTGCAGAAAATTTTTATCAATAGGAAATGCCAGTATTTTTGAGCTGTGGCTGAAAAATTAAGAAATTAGTCGATGTACTGTTTTTTCTCTATCGGAAAAAAATCTATTTAAAAGATGTAGACTTCGACAGAACGAGAAAGTTTAATATTGAATTGTAATAAAGGGACCAGGACTTCGTGTAAACTTCGACTTAAACGAATATTTGACTTATCTGATTTCGACTTATCCAGAATTGACTGTATAAGTAAATTAACAATTAACTCCATTTTTCACAAAAACATGATTCAGTATGAATGCGGTATGAAAAAGTGGAAAACGCATTTCGAAATATTTAAAAGCCTTAACGGAAGCTCTTACAAAAAATTTAAGAACAGAATTTGATACAAAGAAAATTATGTGTACATTTTCATAAACTGAAAAATCATGTACTAGGGTCATCAGAATATTTACGGCTAACATGGCATCGATGTATTGCTTTTTTCGAGACTGAGTAATAACCGGAATCGTCATCTAACTTACATATTTTACAAATATATAAACATATATAAATATAAACATATATTATATTATTATAATACATTATATATTATTACTTTTAATAATAGATTCATGCAAAGTAATTTTAAAAGATTGCAAATTTATAAGTAGCTTTATCTAAAAATTTAACAAATAGATTTATCTGATGTTTGATAATTGAGTTTCTTTTTTTCTTTTTCTTTTCTTTTTTTTTTTTGGAAAACAGTAATTTAAAGGGGTAGAGGAAAAAAATATTAAAATTGCAAATGCTAACTTATTTAAAGCTCCGGGCTTATATTACCACAGGCCAAAATTTATGATCGGCATTTTAAATTATAATCTCTAATAACTATCGTTTTCACTAAATTCCAAAAATTGTCTTTTATTTATTTATTTATTTATTTATTTTATTTATTTTTTTTTTCTGGAACATGTAAAAAAAAAAAAAAAAAAAAAAAAAAAAAAAAAAAAAAATTTCTATTTTGTGTATTCTACTTTTAAAGATTGTATTTTTTTTTTTATTATTGGTGAAATAAAGTTGGATGTCCTCAACAGGAATCCCCCCCCCCAGGGCTGCCACGGGCGACTATTTTTATATTGTGCTCGTACGGCAATTTTAAGAAAATAATTTTTTTTAGTAGCCTCTTGCAGATGTTGTCAAAGTGTATTTAAAAAAAAATTTGTTTAAAAAAACTGTTGCGAGATAGTTTTAAAAAATAGTCTCCTGAGGAAGATCCCCCCCCCCCTCTTCGAGACAGTGTCGTTTTGGTACCCGCCTACGGTTTTCAATGTAACTCTGTCAAATGTTATCTAAAATTATAGAAGCATAATGCACGAACACTTATCTCTCCTAACATTATTCCGAACACTTAAAACTGGAGATAAATCGTTCGTGTTTGGAAATACTTATTGCATAGAAAATGGCGACAGTTCAAAGTTAAGGTACCGATTTTCAAAAGAAAATTTTGATTGATTATAAAAGATAGAAAAAAGTCACCATATCGCCAAAAAGAGCGTTTAATCTATAGAAAAAATGTGTTAAACATATGCCAAATGTTGAAGGAAATTTCGAGGGTTGGTCCAGAAGTACGGTTCCCAAAGAACTCCATCCCCATGGGAAGGTGCGAAACGAAATACGGCAACAGCACTGTGCGCGGCTGTTCCCGCACTCGAGATTCCCCCGTCCGCACTTCTCTGCGTCACTCATTCTTGGCTCAGCAGCCGTCTGAGATGGAGGTTCCCATTGTTGATCCCGCCAAGTGCGATATTCGTCCCTTAATTCGCTTTTTGCATGCCTAAGGGACTCCACCCTTGTATATTCGTCATCAGTTGAGAGAGGTATAAGGCGAGAAGTGTATTTCCGTTCAACACGTCCGAAAGTGGTGCAGGGAGTTTAGTGCCGGTCGGAAAGAAGTCCATGATAAAGCGTGGAGTGGAAGATCGTCAGTTTTGGAGGCGGTTATCGGACCTCGCACCAAGTGATTATCACTTGTTCCCCAAATTAAAGGAACACTTGGTTGGCCAATGCCTCCGGAGAAACGAAGACATCAAAGAAGAGGTAAAACGCTTCTTCATCGGGTTGGTGGTGCAGTTCTATACATTCGGATACAGAAATTTGAACACCGTCTACAAAAATGCGTAGAAAAAGATGGCGATTATGTAGAGAAATAGAGCAAACTTTCTTCTTTCCAATGATGTAAATTTCTATGAGAATAAACAATGATGTCTATTTGTAAGTTTGATGGGAACCTTATTTCTGGATCGACCCTCGTAGTAGTAATTTTTGTTACCGTGATAATCAAATTTTCTTTAGATAATGAAATTCATAGATGTAAGCTATTATTTATGCATGTTTAAATAACGCAAATAAAAGTTGTGAAATTTTATTAATTTTTATCCGGCTTTCTACACTGTTAAAAATTTTGCAGAATTCTGGCAGGTCATTCGACCGTTTTTTGAAAAAAACGGTTTCATAACCATAATTTAACTATATTCTGACCATAAAATGGCCAATAATATGGTCAGAATAGTGTTAAAATTATGGTTGTGTAACCGTTTTTGGAAAAAAAGGTCAAATGACCTGCTAGAATGCTGCAAATTTTTAACAGTGTAGAAAATATAACTGAATATTCTTTACTAATTGTACTTTCAGAAAATGAAATAAAATAAAAATGCATTATTTGAAAGTTCGCAGGTAGGAATATCCACTTCATAGTCGGCAATTCAAATTAACCAATTTAAAAACAACATAATTTTAACGTGATCAATTCATCTAAATTCGTGTATAGAATACATGATAAAATTATTCATGTGCATTTTTTGCGCGCCTGCTATAGGCTCACCTACCCTGTCTTTGGATACGTTCTAGGTACCCTATTTTATGATATTACAAAATCACTTAAAAACTATGTATTCAAATACAGCTTGTTAAATGGTATGTGTAATATAACAGTGATATTACATATTATGTAACACATTAGAAATCTATGTTTCAAATAACTTCCGCCTTTGTCATCAGGATTAAAATGATGTTACATTACACAAGTCTAAAATTTCAAAACTAACATAAACGTCTAAGAGTCAACTTTAGCTCTTAGCTCTTAGACGCTTATCTCTGGTTTGAGCTTTCAGACTTGTGTAATATCATTTTAATCCTGATAACGATCGCGGAAGTGATTCGTGTGTTTCTAATATCAGTTTTATGTTATATGCACCACTTAGCAAGTTATAAATAATTTGAATACTAAGTTTTTAACTATATGTTTTGGTGAAATCGTCCAATACATATTTATTATAAAAGCGTTTTTCGTTGCACAAAGTAAAAATTTTCTAACGGCTAATGTATTTCCAGTTATAATTTCCTGATGCTTGAAAAGATGCAATGGAAAGTTTCGGTTTTGAAAGAAATTTTTTTATTTCAATAAAATATCAAACAAAATATTTTAATGAGATGCTTTGAGTAGCGTAGTAAATAATTTACATTCCCCGTTGTACACCGCTTTTGATTATTAAATTTAATAGAAGTTATTTTTGTAGGGTTTACTCATAGATTCTATAAATCTTCTAATATATATAAAGAAAAACATGGGCATTGCATTGGAAGCTGAAAAATATTTTTATTTAAAATTTGGGGCACAACGGGTTAAAAGGATTAAATTTGTTAAAATACCTTTTCTCTGTAATCTTGTTTACAGAATTCTTATGTTCTATGACAGATCAACATTTCGGTTCCTCAATTGCAGTTTTTACAATTGTCATACTGTAGCATAATCAGTTACTAGGTTTTTTATTGTATATTAGTAATTTGTGTTGGAGTTTAAGTGGCCTATCAAGCCAAAAGCACCCCATTCTCGATAGCAGGAATTCGCTGTCTCATATTTAAACAATTAGAAAAAATCTCTTGTGGCTTTTTTGTTGGAGTTTAAGTGGCCTATCAAGCCAAAAGCACCCCATTCTCGATAGCAGGAATTCGCTGTCTCATATTTAAACAATTAGAAAAAATCTCTTGTGGCTATGCTGCTTTTGAAATGGAAATAGGTAAAATGCTCTTACCTGGGATTCATCAATATCGCGATGACGTATAACTTCATCGGTGTGGCGTGGTCAGGGATTTATCCAAAAGCTTCTTGAAGAAATTATTTTTATTTTATTTTGTGAAGCATTATTTATCCTTTGAAGTATCCTTTGAGAGCTTAATATGAATCGCTAAATCCATGGGAAGATATAATGTAATATGAATTAGTATTGTGTGTTTTTACGATAAAGAAAGATTCAACTTTTAGCTTTAAATACTTATAATTAAACATATTACTGGAGTATAAGAAACTCCGTGTTAACAGAGAGGCTACATGATTAAGAGTGAGTATACATAAAGCTGCTAAAACACATATTCGCAGCGTAGAAAAAAATATATAATAATTAAAAGTGTCTGGCAAAAGTTAAAATGTTCAGATGTTCCTTTTAGTTACATATCAGTGATGAAATCTTAGTTATTAGAACATATGCTTTATAGAGTTACTCAAGTGGTCTGTAATAGCACTCATTATCAAATGCGGAAGTAAAAAGAAGTAGTTCGTAAATTGGCTTGTTTAAAATGATCTGTGTATGGTAACGAGTTCTTTCTTTTCTTTTTTTTTTAATCACTTTTAGGAGTTGCCGAAGAACATCTGGGGAATTAAATTTAACACCCCTCCTTAATCTCTTCAGATGGATAAGGTAACAAGTTCATAGTCTTGATGTCACACAAAAGTTGAGGTTCGGGTGTGGGCTTCGTCAAGCAGTCAGCAATCATGTATTGCGTGGGACAATATTTTAATTCGATAATTTTATCCTCCTTTAATTGTCTTATGGCGTGAAAGCGGATATCAATGTGTTTTGTCCGCTTCGAAAATTTTTCATTTTCTATCATCTTTATACTGCTTTGGTTGTCATGGTAAAGTAAAATAGGTTTTACTTGATACAAGTTAAGATCTTCTAGCAGTTTTAATAGCCATAAAATTTCTTGTCCTGCGGTTGCTGCAGCAACATATTCCGCTTCAGCGGAAGAATATGCAATGCTTGACTGTAATTTTGTAGTCCATTGAATGGGATTATCACCCAGAAAAAAAATATTGCCGGTGGTTGATTTTCTATTTTTAGTGTCCCCAGCCCAATCAGCATCAGCATACGCGATGAGTATTGGTGGTTTATTTTTGCTTATTGTTAGGCATAGGTTTTTTGTGCAATTGAGGTAAATAATAATTCTTTTTGCCGCTTTCCAATCCTTCTCGCGTGGCGTTGCACTTCTCCTACTAAGTATATTTACTGGTGCCATAATGTCGGGTCGAGTGACTGTGGCAATATACAAAAGCGAACCGATCGCTTGCCTAAACTTTGTATTGTTCGGAAGTAAATTGTCGCTATCTTCTAATTTATAGAAACCTACTTCCATCGGTGTACCAATAGGTCTTGCATCTGTTAAATTTAACTTTCTAACCAAATCTTCTATTTTTGACTTTTGGTTTAATTTGTAACCATCATTCGTTTTGATTATGTTGGTTCCTAGGTACTGACTTATTTCGCCTAAGTCTTTTACTCCGTACTCATTTTGCAATTGTTTTATTACATTTTTAATTATTTCACTTTTACTCGCGATTAAAATATCGTCAACGTAGACGATGATATAAGTGAAATTTTCCTTTTCTTTTCTAGTAAACAAACATGAGTCAGCAGTGCTTTGCACAAAATTCATGTTTTTTAATGATTCTGCGATCTTTTTGTGCCAGGCTCTAGCTGCCTGCTTTAAGCCGTAGATTGTTTTATTCAGTTTACACACTTTGTTTTCACAATTTTTTTCTATAAAACCCTCTGGTTGTTTCATGAAAATTTCTTCTTCTATTTCGCCGTGAAGAAATGCAGTGTCGATGTCAATGTGTTGAACAGAAAGATTTTTGTATGCCGCTGAGGCTAAAAATGTGCGGATTGTTGTGTGTGAAACTACGGGTGCGAAGGTTTCATCATAATCTTCGCCGTACTTCTGATTATATCCTTTCGCTACTAAACGGGCCTTGTATTTTTGTACATTTCCTAAATTATCTAACTTTCTCTTAAAAATCCACTTACAACCAATAATTTTCTTATTTGGTGGGGGATCCACTAAGTCCCAAGTTTTATTTTTCTTTAATGAGTGGATTTCTTGTTGAGCGGCTTTGAGCCAATTTTCTTTTTCTACTGGGTTGTTCATGTTTGCTATGTCATAAAAATCGGTTGGTTCGAATGTGTCATTTGTTTTTACGTAACATACGTATCTGTCGGGTGGTACTCCTCTATTTGACCTCTGAGACCTTCTCGGTTCTACGTCGGGTTGTTTGGACGCGGTTGGTTCTTCGTCCGAATTACTTAACTCTGTTTGAATGTAGTTGTTGTCATTGTCTGAGTTTTCTACCTCTTCGCTTTCTTTTAAGTTGTTTTCACTATTTTCTATAAATTTAACTGTTCTCGCTATTATTATTTTGTTTTCTTTTGTGAATATACGGTAACCTTTTGATTTGTTGTCATACCCCACAAGTATTCCTTCCTGCGCTCTATCATCTAATTTGTTTCGCTGATGTTTCTGTATATAGGCATAAGCTTTACAGCCGAATGTACGCAGGTAGTGTAAGGTGGGTTTTCGGTTGAACCAAATTTCGAACGGTGTTTTGTTTGTTATTTTGGTTGGTAGCCTATTCTGCAGGTGATTGGCGGTATTTATGGCTTCTCCCCAGAATTTTTGAGGTAAGCCTGCTTCGGAGAGTAGACTCCTAGTCATATCTAATAATGACCTATTCTTTCTTTCCGCTACGCCGTTTTGGCTCGGACAAAATGGTACAGTAAACTGGTGTTGGATACCTCTTGCCCTTAGGTATTCTTCCGTTTGTTTACCTAAATATTCCCCTCCATTATCGGATCTAATAGCTTTAGGGAATCTGCCGAATTGGGTTTTCACCATGGCTACATAATCTTTTAACTTTTCGTGAACTTCATTTTTATGCGAAAGTAAGTAAATTACTGTGAACCTTGAATAGTCGTCTATAAAAGTGACGAACATTGTTTTTCCCCCGATAGTAGGTGTACCGATAGATGTGCACACGTCCGTGTGTATCAGATCGAGCACTTTGCCTGTTTTGGGACAGTTTGTTGATTTCGGATATGGGGCATCACTTATTTTTGTTTGGATACATATTTCACATAATGCATTATGATTACAGTTATTTATTTTTATACCGTCTGCTAAGTTTTTATTTATTAATTCTTTTATCGCATTATAGTTACGATGGCCAAGCCGTTTGTGCCAAACTTCTATGCAATTTTTATTTTTACATTCATGTGCAATGTTTACTTTATTAGTTTCAGCGCTTTCTAATAATTCGACTTGATATAAATTATTTTTCATTCTTGCTTCAAGATAAATATTCCCGTTTCGGGATAACGTGCATTTTTCTTTATCGAAAATTAATTTATAGCCATTCTGTGTTGCTTTGCTTACCGATATGAGGTTTGATTCTAATTCTGGTACGTATAATACTTCTTTTAATGTGATTGTGTTTATCCCTCCATCGGATGTTTTTGTTTTAAATGTCGTTTCACCTGTACCGTGTGAATTCAGCGTTTTTCCATTGGCAATGATGACTGTCGTCTTTTCAGTGTCGTTAAACTTAGTGAATGCATCTTTACTGTTTAGAATGTGTGTCGATGAACCTGAGTCGATTATCCAGGTTTGTTTTCCTGGTTTCTGGACTAAAAAAGCTGCGTCGCTGCCTTTTCCTGAATTGCCCTGTGTTTTGTTAATCCGAATTGGTTCTGTTTCACGGTTTTTGTTTTCTCTATAATAGTTTGCGTCTTCATAACATAACGATGATGTGTAATACTTGGATTTGTGCGGCTGTTGTTTTTGTGACGGTGAGTAAGTGTTTCTGTCCTTAAGATGCCAGCACTCTCTGTATGTATGGTTTTTTAATTTACAGTATGTGCACTGTTTGTCCTTTTTATTATAGTGTTCAGCCGGAAACTTTTTATGCGTTTTAAACGCTTTTGAGGAATTCTCGCTCTGATCTGTGTTTTCTAAACGTCTTGTATATTCATCAGTGAGTTTTCCTTTTATAAACTCTGAATTAAGTTCATTTTCTGGACGGGCCTCGAGGGCTATAATTAAGGTGTTGTAGCTAGGTGGTAATGAACAAAGTAACAGAGCTGAAATGTGCGAGTCATTAATAGTTTCGAATATGGCTGAAAGTTTATCAACAAGTTCTAAAATATGTGTAATGTGTTTTATTAGATTGCCGTTTTCTGGGAGTTTTGCTCCGTATAATTTTCTCAGCAAATATAACTTGCTTGAGAGATTAGCCCTTTCATGAATTGTTTTTAAAGCTTGCCAGGTTTCTCTGGCAGTGTTTAAGTGCTTTACATGCACGATCTGTGAGTCTTCAATACTCAAGTTGATAATTGCACGTGCTTTACGGTCCCTCTTCGTCCAGTCCGTGTTAATTGGATCTGGGGGATTTTGTGTTATTACATCAAACAATTCTTCTTTTATTAAAATCATTTCTGCGCGAAATTTCCAATTTGTGTAGTTTGTCGAATTTAATTTTTCGACTATTTGAGTTTCTTTTATCCCTGCCATGTTTATTTTTATTTGTTTATGCGACCAACCTATTTCCTTTTTATTTATTTATTTACTGTAAAATGTAAAATGAACGATTTCTTTTTTATTATTATTATTACTCACAACCAACAAATTGTTCATTCACTAATTATTTAAATGTTCATTACATAAAACATAAATATATAAATGTTTCTTTTTCATTCACCTTTATATTTCTGGTACAATAACATTCATAATTTTATTCAATGCAGCATCTTTTTATTTTTTTATTCAGAACATGAATATTTTTAATATTTATAATCTAAGCCACTATATAAAATTTTTCTTCTTTTTCGCTAAACATGAGCACTTTATCTGTCTCATTAATCTTTTTGTTGGAGTTTAAGTGGCCTATCAAGCCAAAAGCACCCCATTCTCGATAGCAGGAATTCGCTGTCTCATATTTAAACAATTAGAAAAAATCTCTTGTGGCTATGCTGCTTTTGAAATGGAAATAGGTAAAATGCTCTTACCTGGGATTCATCAATATCGCGATGACGTATAACTTCATCGGTGTGGCGTGGTCAGGGATTTATCCAAAAGCTTCTTGAAGAAATTATTTTTATTTTATTTTGTGAAGCATTATTTATCCTTTGAAGTATCCTTTGAGAGCTTAATATGAATCGCTAAATCCATGGGAAGATATAATGTAATATGAATTAGTATTGTGTGTTTTTACGATAAAGAAAGATTCAACTTTTAGCTTTAAATACTTATAATTAAACATATTACTGGAGTATAAGAAACTCCGTGTTAACAGAGAGGCTACATGATTAAGAGTGAGTATACATAAAGCTGCTAAAACACATATTCGCAGCGTAGAAAAAAATATATAATAATTAAAAGTGTCTGGCAAAAGTTAAAATGTTCAGATGTTCCTTTTAGTTACATATCAGTGATGAAATCTTAGTTATTAGAACCTATGCTTTAGAGAGTTACTCAAGTGGTCTGTAATAGCACTCATTATCAAATGCGGAAGTAAAAAGAAGTAGTTCGTAAATTGGCTTGTTTAAAATGATCTGTGTATGGTAACGAGTTCTTTCTTTTCTTTTTTTTTTAATCACTTTTAGGAGTTGCCGAAGAACATCTGGGGAATTAAATTTAACAATTTGTTATAAAATTCCTTTTACGAAAGAAATTCTTAACTGTA
The DNA here is from genome assembly GCA_963932465.1 of Maratus speciosus. Classification (NCBI taxonomy): domain Eukaryota; kingdom Metazoa; phylum Arthropoda; class Arachnida; order Araneae; family Salticidae; genus Maratus; species Maratus speciosus. The sequence goes on from OZ010794.1 coordinate 314,858,482, forward strand.
CAAAATTTAAATAATTTTAAGATGCTATTATTTTTTCTGTTTTGATTTCTTAATTATTTATAAACTTTTTGGAGACTTTTTTAGATAAGGATATTGTTAGATTTTGAAAGATAGAGGGATACTTTCATGGTACATCTCTTTTTAATTTTTTTTATTCATTTTAAAGGATTATCATAAATAGGATGTGTTATGTATATGACAGACTATAATTTTATATAGTCTGTCTTAAAAAGATTGTCCTTTATTAAGATTTTACTGATAATATTTAAGTTAAAGTCATTGTATCCGAAAGTACTATTTATGCTCTTTAATATATTTCTTATAGATAATACATAAAACAAAATGTTTATGTCTAAATATGCTATAAGTGAACACAGACAATAATAGAAAATAAAATATTAAAACCCCATTTTAATTTTCTGAGAAAAGTAGTAATTTTGCATTAATTTTTATAGATAATCATTTATTTTCATGCAAATTTGATATTTCTGCCATTTCTCATATTTTATAAACATAAGATTATTAAAGACAATATGAAAATTCTACAAAAATTATTATATAAAATGCTATTTTTAAAATGTGCTCTACAAAAATTATTCATTATATAATTTCTCCAGCAAGAATATAATGAGGTAAAGATTGAGTTAAATTTATTGAGTCTTAAAATTTAAAATCATGTAAAATTCGGAAAAGAATCATATATAGATGTTGAAAATTGCTCAAAGAGCCGCATTTGTGCGCTATTATTCTTGTCACTGTCTGACAAAAGGGACGTATGGTGTTCGAAACGTCGATAGAGCAGAATATGCAATTCCTGCTTATTTTAGCTTTTTGTTACAAAACATGACTTTAGTTCTTTAAATGAAAAATTAAATTTAGAACGTGCACAAGTACATAGTTGAATCAATAGAGTCTCTGAAATATGTTGTAGTAGATATATATACCTTTTTAAGGCAAACGCATTTGCACTATTGTTCATCATATCATGATATTTAAAAGCAAAAACCTTATGTCTCTAAAATTTTTTCAAAGATTTTCATTGTGTCATTATAAAATACTATTCTTTAAACTACTCTATCCCGCAGAATTTGGATTATGTCATGTTTTTTTAGTTTATGATAATTTATTCTTTTGTATTTTCTAGCACTAATTCTGAAAATGACCTTCATTTTCACCATCAGATAAGGACTTTTTAATAACCGTAAATTTGAAAGCTAACAGTGCAAAATTGCGAAAATCTGAGACTATAAAATAGATGTGATTGTTGTGTTTTCAAACGTTTGATACTTAATTTTTATGATTTTTTTATTACGGAATCCGAAAATAAACCTTCATTTTTAACCATCATTTGACGAATTTTTGGAAATCGTAAATTTCGAAGTTAAAAAGATAAAAGTTAAATGTGCCCTCCCCCTTCTCATCGGACCCCTTAGCTGTCTAGCTAAAATAATTCCAGTATAAGTCAAAAAATTGAATTAATTATTGAATTAAGTAAAATTAAATTGAATAAAAATGTATTTTACATTTATTTGACAGTATCACATTTTTTTTAATTTTTAACTTCAAAATTTACAATTTGAGAAATCTTCTGGCATAAAAATGAAGCTCATTTTTACATTCAGTGTGAAAAGTACATAAAAATCAATTATCAAAATGTAAAAATCACATCTGTGTTATAGTATCAGATTTTCGTTCTTTTTTGGCTTTTTAACTTTGAAATTTACGATTTGCAAAAAACCCGGAAATGATGGTTAAAAATGAACTTCATTTTCTGATTCAGCGCTAAAAATACATAAAGGTTCTTTAAAGTTAAAAAACACCACCATAGCAGTCTTGGGCTATGGATCGTTTTGATGTTAAAAGTAAGCATCGTTATCATCTGGAAATTATCACATAAAGATTTCTTGCGACATGCTGATATCTATAAAAGAGATCTAAATATTTTATATGAATTCATTATGTATGTAAAAAATAATAATTTATAAATGTGTACCCTCATGTTCGTAAATTTAACTATAATTAACTTTCCCAAATTGCAATGATGTTATCCTAAAGTCAATTAAGAATGACTATTATAAGAAATAAAAGTAGTTTTATCTTACAAATTTAAGAATTTTTAGATATAAGTAACTGATATCGACAAAGAAATCGTGACTTCGTGAAATACAGCTTTGCATGTGAGACGTTCATGATATTATAAAGATTGTAAAATCTCCTTTAAATGTAATGGCTCGATTAGAAGATGATATCACCTCTAATATAAGCACGAATTGCAAAAGATTCGACGCATAATGTTAACAAAATTGCATCTATTTAAGTTGTTCACAATTGTGATACTGTAGCATAAGCAGTTACAGATTTTTGTTCTATATCAGTGAATATAATTAAATATTTTAAATAGGGAAAAGGCGATTTAATAAAGCTGTTAACGTCATTCATTTCACTCGGGAGAATATAAAATATATAACACTACACTCAAATTTAAATTCATAGTCAAAAGAGGATTTTTTCAATTTTTTTTAAATAGGATTATTGTTTTAGGAGTGCTTATAATAGCTCCAATGTTTCATTTTATAACATATAAATATTCATTTTTTTTACATTAGTATTGATAAAGAAAAATAAATATGCACTTCTCTAAACGATTTTAAATTTGAGTATTTATGTATTATTTTTATATTTTTAACACAAACAGTTTCTTCATAAATGTTTTTAAAATGAAATTTACGTACCGTGTACATTTTTAACATGTCTTCGACAGAAAACTAAAAACTAGAAAATTGAATAGACTTAGTTTAATTATTTTAAAAGATTCTAGTACACATGGTTAATTTGTAAAGAGCAAGGACCAATCTTCCTCCACATCTGAAGAGAGTTATTTCCGTTCAGAATAAAAATCCCAGTTAAGCATTTCACATCATAGATAAATGTGTTTCAGAACTTAAACTTGAAATAAAAAATGCCTGTTATATTAAAATTGCAATTTGTTGGAAAGATAATACTATTTATAACCACTCTTAGGAAAGGTATTCTAACAATCACCCGTGAAGTTTTATTTCGTATCCTGTGAAGTTTCATTTCGTATACAGAATTTACATTAAAGCAGTGAAGTTACTAAGGTGCATTTCTGCAACATTACATGTATGTAGTATATATATTTATATAAACTAGAAATGCTTTATGAAAATAACGGTAAACGCAACGAGTAATTTTGGAACGTTTTACTGAAAAATCTTAAAGTTTACTGTGAAATAAATAGGAAAATTACTGATGTCCAGCAAGAAGTTCACTGATACTTACGTAGAACATTTCAGAATTATTCTGTAAAGTTTCTAATATGCCCCAGTAATATTCCTTGAAAATATTGTGCAACGCATTGCCCATTATTTCAAGAAAATTTCTTAGATTTTTGTTAATGTCACAGCAGGCTATCTTTGTAGGGCAGGATGTTGCAAACCTCCGTGCTGGCAAGATAATAGTAACCAGTATACTTAAATAGTGATCTGAGACTTATTTAATAACACTAAGTCTGCGATTAATATTTCAGAAAAGAAAATGTTAATTTTTCTGAAAATTGTTTATTTATGATAAAAACAACCAAAAAGTGATGCGAAACGTTAAATTTTCTTTCTTTTCTCAGTAGTTTATAGCAAGAAAATACTAAAATAGTTATTTACACATCAAACAAGAAAGTTGCTTACGCTACAAACTGGTTATACTGAAAAATAGTACAACTATTTTTCTAGATTTTGGACTTAAATTCTTGGAGCCAATAAAATAGTATTAAAAATTAGTAAATTTATTTCATTAATAAGTGCACATTTTTATAATGTAAACTTTGTTATTTATAAAATATTTTTCATTTATTTATTTATTTAAGGTTTTTGTTCACTATCGGAAGTGAGAAATGCATTAATACATTATTATTCTCATCATGTTTAAACCAGAAATAATAACTTGAATAAGATTAGTTATTTGTATTATTATTATTTCCACTGACTCATTTAAAGATATTTTATACACTAATTACTGTCCCGTCAAATAAAACTATTTTCGCATACTGAAATTTTAAAGAATAACCTACAATAGGATTTCTTAACCAACTACAAAACATTTCAGGATGCATATAATGTTTATAATAAAATCATTTTCCAAATGTTACTATGTAATTAGGTGACTTAGAATTACTATCTATTTTGCTTGCTAGTGTCTAATTAGAGGATCGTGAATAGTAGAAATTTCTCTAATGGTTACGGGCTATTATCGGTACTTTTATATATATTTTTTTACATTTCAGATTTAGACTGAAATTTCAGTTTCTTTATATTATAACATTAATTAATGTTAGAGAATGTGATAATATTTTATTTGAGGATGACATTTTTTAGGAATATTCAACACTATTAATCATTACCCTGAGGTATTTTGCTTTGCTGTTATCATGCGTATACATATTAAAATAGAAATATAAGGCTATTTGGATGGAGCTTAATTTTCCATAAAAAGTACCAAAACAACACAACATAATAGGATATTATTGCAAAGAATATATGAAAGCATGTTTTTAATAACTTTGAAACGCATTCACAATTACCTCTGAGACATATGCTAGTTTTTCAAACTCAAAAAAAACTTCATTACAGAGATGCAACTCAACATTTCACATGTTATGTCGAATATTTCTATTTATTCATCTATTTTCGTAAATTGCATAGTTAGTGTTACGCTTGCTTTTAAAGTCACTTATACATTAAAATTAATTACGGTTTCTTGATTATATTTTCGAATCAAGAAAGTATGTTTCGAAGCATCAGTTTTACTTTAGGTATGAATTTAAATGGAAAAGAAAAGTGCCCAGGTAAACTGACGGCTTTGAGCTCACAGGTTATTCCCATTAATTGTACATTATACTCTTATTTTAAAGAATAATGCTTCGAAAAAGAAATTAAGGGGAATGATAAGCCCATCCTTTTTCATTTTGTTTTTGTTTTTGTTTTATACTTAACCAATGTGCCTTCAAATGTCATCAGGGAAGCGCCTTATTGAAACAAACCGGTATACCAAATTTAAGCACATCGGATAGAAAAACCAATTTTTCTAAATAAAAGTGGGTATTAGCCCCACCCCCCGTATCCCCTTTATATTTAACCAATGAACCTTCAAATCTCATCAGGGAAGCCCCTTATCAGACTTAACCGGTATACCAAATTTGAAAAAAAATTGATAATTCTGCATGAAAAAACCCATTTATCTAAATTAGGGAGTATTAGCACCCCGTTCCCCCTTTATATTTAACCAATGAACTTCGAAATCTAATCAGGGAAGCGCCTTATCATAATGAACCGGTATACCAAATTTGAAGCAAGTGGGATACAAAAAAAAAAAAAAAGGTTATCGAAATTAAGGGGGGGGGGGTGATATCCTCCTGTTCCCCCTTTAGACTTAACCAATGAACCTTCAAATCTCACCAGGGAAGTTCCTTAACAGAATTAACCGGTATACCAAATTCGAAAGAAAAAATGATAATTCTGCATGAAAAACCCATTTATCTAAATTAAGATAAATGGATTATTAGCCCACCGTTCCCCCTTTATATTTAACCAAATGAACTTCGAAATCTAATCAGGGAAGTGCCTTATCATAATTAGCCGGTATACCAAATTTGAAGCAAGTCGGATATAAAAAAACATTTATCTGAATTAAGGGATTAATAGCCCCCTTTAGACTTAAACAATGAACCTTCAAATCTAATCAGGGAAGCGCCTTGTCAAAATTAACGAGTATACATAATTTGAAAAAAAAATCTGATAATTCTGCATTTACCTAAGTTACCAAAAACGCATTTACCCAAGTTAAAGGGGTGGGTTTTTTTTTTATAGCCTGTGAGCTAATAAAAACCACCGATGATTTCCTGTTAACTAAGTAAAGTTTCCGGTATGAACATGTTTATTTTACCGGAAAACTGTACATTAGAAATTAGCATAAATAAAAATTGATTCAACGTAAGACATTTGTATATATTTAAGTTCAAATTGTACATAGTCCTGCAATTTCGTAATAAAATATAAGAATGTTCATCTTTATTTTACTTATAGTTTTTTTTTAAACTTCTCATTTATTTCTGCAGAATTTACATTATGTAGCGCATTTATAAAGATTAAATAAATTATACGATATTAATGATCTCATATTTTAAAAAAAATGTTTTTTCTCAAACGCATTAAATAGTATTCCTATATTCTATTAACGCAGAGGTCAAATTTGAATTAACTTCCCCAGCAGAGAGAAAATTATTTACGGCAGGATTCGATTCTTGGAGCTTAGCTATGACCTCCAGATTAAAAAAATATATTATTACGGTTTGAAATCTCGTGTGTCTAAACATATTATATGGGAAGTAATAGAGTTCCATGGGTAACATATTTTCATTGTGCGCCCCAGCAGAGAGAAAATTATCTACTGCGGAATTCGATCCTTGGAGCTTATCTATGACCTCCAGATTAAAAAAATAGTACATGGTAGACCGAGCAGCGCTCGGTAGTTTTTTTAGCATTTGTTAATTTTACTCTTTTATTTAATTCAACTTGGTTTTTGTATGCAAAGATAAAATTTTGCAATTGATTTTTTCCCCCAGCCTGATAGGTGGGAATTATATATATATTATGTACAACGGTGTGTTTCCGATCATGATGACAATACAACATTTTTATGTTTTTACAACTTAATTATAAATTATTTCAAAAAAATTTAACATTTTCACGCCGGCGCGGTGGGTCACACTCGACTGTCTCAGAGTTGTCAAGTCTCCGGCTATTTGCATACCACTGTTATTTCAGAGAAAATGTT